>JAGIQG010000008.1:10170646-11370646 GCA_024679065.1 Sphyrna mokarran
GAGGCCGTTCAGCCCATCATGTCTGTACCGGCTCTCCAAATGAGCATTATAACTTGGTGTTATTTCCCTGCCATTTCTCCGTACCCCTCCCTGCAAATTGTTTCTGTTCAAGTGATCATCCAATATCCTCCTGAATGCCTTGATTGAATTTTTCAGGCCGTGCATTGCAGACTTCAACCACACACTGTGCAAAGAAGTTTCTTTCTCACTTCACATTTGCTTCTTTTAGCAACCATTTTAAATGCCCTCTTGTTCGCGGACCTTATTATGAGCGGGGACAGTCTCTATTCTATTCAGCCCCCTCATGATTTTGAACACCTCAATCGCAACTCCTCTTAGCCTTCTTCTCTCTGAGGTGAACAGTCCCGACCTCTGATGGGAGGTTCCTATCGTCTGCCTGAGGGACAAGGCTAGGGGAGGCAATGGTCTAGTGGTATCATTGTTTTACTCTTAACCCAAAAACTCAGCTGATGTTCTGGGGACCCGGGTTCGAATCCTGCCACGGCAGATGGTGGGATTTGAATTCAATAAACAATATCTGGAATTAAGAATCTACTGATGATCATGAAACCATTGTCGATTGTCGGAAAAACCCATCTGGTTCACTAATGTCCTTTAGGGAAGGAAATTTGCCATTCGTACCTGGCCTGGCCTACATGTGACTTCAGACCCACAGCAATGTGGTTGACAACAGGGGCAATTTTTTCACACACAGAGTGATGAGTGTCTAGCTGTCAGAGGTGCAGTATGATTTTGTCTTTTAACAAGCATTTAGACAGATACATGGGCAAGATGGACAAGGTGGGTATAGAGAGATATGGGCCAAACGTGGGCAATTGGGATTAGCTTAATGGTTAAAAATAAAAGGGGGGGGGGCGGCACAGAAAAGTTGGGCTGAAGGACCTGTTTCCATGCTCTAAACCTCTATGACTGTCAACTGCTGTCGGGCAACTAAGGATGGGCAATGGGCCCAGGAGAATGAGGTTGAGAAAAATATCAGCCATGATTGAATGGTGGAACAGCAGACATGATGGGCCAAATGGCCAAATTCTGCTCCTACGTCTCATGGTCTTATAAATGCCAGTGATGCCCATGTCCCATGAATGAATTAAAAAGGCCATGGGGCAAGTTCTGCCCCCAGAATAGTTAACCAGGAAGGAATTTGAAAACATGAGCAAGAATCTATGAATAATTAATTAAAAATACTCAGATAAACCAGCGCCCTGGTGCAAATGAATCATCCATGTATTTTCATTAATAATACAAAACACATAAATCCTCCCTGGCCCATTCTTTCAGAGATATTAATTATGCTAATAAGATTAACACCAAGGAAATTACACAAAGCAAATCAGGCAATTTTCTTTCTCCCAAAGCAGCAAAACGAGATTTTTTCTTTCCCCCGCAACAAAATTCGAGTATTTGATTCGTAATTATTATGTTTGATAACAATTGTCCTGATCAATTTCACAAAAGCACCTGAAATGTAATCTTAATTAAAAAAACACCCTCGCCCAAACTGTGTGCTGAACCAGAAAAGAATTACATCCCCGCACATTTTACTTGTCAAAGTCTAGTTTCTTTACACAGGTCGATGAGGCAGATTTCTGTTTCAAATTAAACTACTGTGATCGGCACCAGCAAAACCAATTCGAGGGCCACTGGGGTGGGGGAGGTGGGGTGGATTATTGGCGAGAGCAAAGCTCCAAGATCGATCTCGAGTGCCGAATATTAATTTAATATCACTTGCAAAATATGCAATCAACATAATTGAAGCATCATAAATCAGCTCAACTTCTCCCCAGCAACTGTCTGGCCTTTGAATTTATTCATTATCACATGAGCCAGGTTGCATCTCCTGACTTCCAAGCTGCTTCTACATTCTGCAGACCACTTAGCTTGGCGTCGAAATGACAACGCCAGGATCTAGGCGCGGGGGGGGCGGGGGTAACTCAGAACCAGTAAAGAGGTTCCTTTTGGAAGGGGTGCCTGTCACGGCTGTGCCCCCATTCTGGGTTTACACTGAGCATTCAAGGTCATTTCACTGGTCTGGCTCGCTGCTGTGCTCAGCGCAATCCCTATACGGCGACCGTGGTAGCAATAAGTAACCCTGAAGTTTGTTTAATGATGTGTGATTCAGGATACTATGAACGGACTGGAAACCTAGCAACGCTCATAGGAGCAGCATATGCCAGAATTCACCACCAATTATTTCTCCATAAAAGGTACAAAAGTGGATTGGGTCATTACAATGACTCCAGTAGCTTACATTTATATGGTAGCAAAACATTCCGAGGGTCTCCATAATAACATTATAAAACAAAGTGTGACACTAAACCATCTCAATTATTTCAGTGGTTAGCACTGCTGCCTCACAGTGCCAGGGACCCGAGTTCAAATCCCAGCTTTGGTCACTGTCTGGGCAGAGTCTGCACATTCTCCCCGTGTCTGCATGGGTTTCCTCTGGCTGCTCCAGTTTCTTTCCACAGTACAAAAGAAATGCCGGTTAGGCACATCAGCCATGCTAAATTCTCCCTCTATGTACCCAAACAGGCACCCAAGTGCGGCGACTAGGGAATTTTCACAGTAACTTCATTGCAGTGTTAATGTAAGTCTACTTGTGACACTAAACTGGTCTGATTAAGTGTCCCAGTGATGGATATTAGAATGTAACTGGTGATGACGTTGAACCTGTTGTAATGTGACCAATGATAACAAGTTGTAAGGATCAGCTGACCCAGTAAACCATGTAACCAATGACAGAACGATATGATGATCAGCTGACTTATTATAAATAAGAACCTGTTGGGAATTGTTAAATTGTTTGGAATGGCCCAAGATGAGGCCCCAAGTCTGGAGTAATGAAGTTTTTTTATTAAACTTTTTCTTTGATTTATAAGTAGGAGTAACTTTTGTTATATTTTTATTGTCTACACCAGAAGAGTTCCTTCTGGATCTAATGGTCTTCTGGATCAACAACGGAGAGTGAGAACAGGAGGAAATCTGGTGGATGACAATGGCCGAAGGCTTGGCCATAAATGGCGGAGCAATACAACTCGAGGATGCTTGAGAGGCCGCAATCAGAGGAGTGAAGATATCTCCGAGGGTTGTGGGGCTGGAGGAGATTACGGAGATAGAGAAGGCAGAGGGCGTAGGAAGGGAGGGAGCGTGAAAACAAGGGGAAATTTTCAAAATCAAATTGCTGCTTCATGGGGAGCCTATGTATGTCAGCGAGCACGGGGGTGTCAGAGGGGAACAGGACGTGGTGTGAGTTAAAACATAGGCTGAGGGTTTTCCACTCCTGATTATAGCAGGCAGCATCAGAGATGATTTGTGGGACCTACCAAAGATCCATTGACGGTGGGTGGGATTTTCCTGAACTGCACGACAATCCTGGCCAGAGTTAGAAGAGTTCTGGATGACCTCGGGTTTATAGAATGTGGGAGACCGGCCAGTACTGCGTCAGAACAGTCGCAGTGATGAAGGCATGGCTGAGGCAGCCGGTGGGCTGAGTGGGACATTCATTGAAAGAAATGAGGAGTCTTGCACTCGAAATATTGCTGATAGTAATTAGTGGCCTAGTCAACTGGTTACAGAATTGAGCACTTACACAAAATGCATTATGACTATAACAATTCCCACTTCCATTGACTTGGAGTTCATTGTCCCCATATTCTTTCTGGAAACACCAGCCCGCTGACAGTCAAGAGTTGCTTCAGGATGATTGTTAATTGCTGCCAACGCAATACGCAGCCCAAAGTAGACAAGAATCACACGTCCTAATGTCCTCTTCACTCACCTGGGGCTGCCCCAAACCCCTCCCCCCACACCCCTGTCCAGGCCAGAACAGGACAGATATTTGACAACTAGTTTGCCGAGGCGGTTTTATCACCACGAGTGTTCCTTACCGTGTACAGCTCATTGAGAACCTTCATTAAATCTTCGTGTAGCTGGAACCCAATCTCTTTGCTCTGCAATGAAAAAAGGGACATTTTTCATTCTCAGTTGCCGAGCACACAGGCGTCACTTCACACGAACAAAAATATTAAGGCCAAACTTCATCCTCTGTCAATGAGCAGAACATCAAACACAAGCACTTCAACAAAGAGGTTTGTTAGATAAATGTTAAAAAGGAGCTGGATCAGAAAATATTACACAATCAGATATTAGAATCATGGAATCCCTGCAGTGCAGAAGGAGGCCATTCAGCCCATTGAGACTGCACTGGCCACAATCCCATCCAGGCCCTATCCCCATAACTCTCACCTATTTACCCTAGCTAGGTCTCCCTGACACTGAGGGGCAATTTAGCATAGCCAATTCACCTAACCCATGCATCTCTGGACTATGAGTGGAAACTGTGCCACTGTGCTGTCCCCAAATTTACTGACACAAACTACAATATGTTTCACATTTATCAGAAATCATTATTAATTAGGCATTGTTATCTTAGGCAGCACAGTGGTTAGCACTGCTGCCTCACAGTGTCAGGGACCCGGGCTCGATTCCAGCCTCGTGTGACTGTCTGTGTGGAGTTTGCATGTTCTCCCTGTATCTATATGGGTTTCCTCTGGCTGCTCCAGTTTCTTTCCAAAGATGTGCACGTTAGGAGGATTGACCATACTAAATTGCCCCTTGATGTCTAATGATGTGTGGATCAGCCATAGTAAAATGTGTGGGGTTTTGGAGATAGGGCAGGGAAGAGAGCCTGGGTAAAATATTCTGTTTGGAAGTGGGCGCAGACTTGATGGGCCGATTGGCCTCCTTCAGCACTGTAGTAACTCGATGATTATTATATGCTCAGCAATGCTTAACAAGGACGATGCTCTTGCCATAAAGGTTCTACATCTTTAAGAGCTTGTAACCACTGACGCAGAAGTATATGGATGAATCGAGCAAATAAAAAAAGGCATCCTTTACTCTCACTAATTGGAAGCATTCAATTAAATCACAGAGCAAGTCGAGCTGGTTTAATCATTCACATCATTTACATAAATATGCACTTCCACCAGAATCAGAGAAATCCCACAGTGCAGAAGGAGGCCGTTCGGCCCATCGAGTCTTCACTGACCACAATCCCACCTCGGCCCTTTTCCCGTAACCCCACATATTTACCCTGTTAACTCCCAGACACTAAGGTCAATTTAGCATGGCCAGTCAACCTAACCCGCACATCGTTGAACTGTGGGAGGAAATCGGAGGAAACCTACACAGACACAAGGAGAACATGCAGACTCCGCACAGACAGTCACCCAAGCCAGGAATTGAACCCAGGTACCTGGCACTGGAGGTAACAGTGCTCATCGCTGTGCCACCGTGCCGCAGAAGAGCAGCGGTGAATCAAGAAGACACCTTCTCAAGGGCAACAAGCCTTGCCCTTTAACAATGCCACTGCCTGCTCCATTTAATCACAATACCACTTGTGGGACCCTACTGTGTCTCATTTGCTGCACTGAAATAGTGACTACTCCCCAGGACTGTGAAAGGATGAGGTGGCACAGTGGTTAGCACTGCTGTCTCGCAGCGCCAGGGACCCATGTTCAAATCCCACCTCAGGTCACTGTCTGTGTGGAGTCTACACATTCTCCCCATGTCTGCATGGGTTTCCTCCAGGACCGAAGATATGCAGGTTAGGTGGATTGGTCACGGCAAATGTGTGGTATCGCAGGAATAGGTTGGTGAAAGCTGTGGAGGCTATGTCAATGAATGTACTTAAGACAGAGATAGATAGGTTCTTGATTTGTAAGGGGATCAATGGTTATGGAGAAAAGAACGGGGTTGAGAAACTTATCAGCCGTATTTCAATGGTGGATCAGACATGATGGGCTGAATGGCCTAATTCTGCCCCTATAGTATTGGAATTCTGCAAACAGATTGCTGCTTACTCCCCAATCAGGATTTATGGTTATAAATTCTGCCAGACACTAACAACATCAATATTCTAATAATTGGCAACATTGGCAGCTTTTACAGAAAGTACACTTGAATCTTCCATTAAGTTTCCTCACACCATTGGCAGCTGTGCCTACAACTGCCTATTCCAAGCTCTGGAATGTCCTCTCGTAAACCTCTCAGTTTCTTGCCCTTTTCCTTACTCGCCACCTTTCATCCGCTCCCTAAAACTTATATCCGGCCGTCTGTCTTAATGTCTCCTCGTGTGTCTTGAGGTTAGAATCTCTACAGTGCAGGAGGATGCCATTCAGCCCAACATGCCTGCACAGATTACAATCCCATCCAGGCCCTATCCCCATTACCCCACATATTTACTCTGCCATTCCCCCTGACACCAAGGGTCAATTTAGCAGAGTCAATCCACCACCTTTGGACTCTGCAGGGAAACCAGAGCACCTGGAGGAAACCCATGCAAACACGGGGAGAATGTGCAGAGTCTGCAGAGACGGTGACCCAAACTGTGAATTGAACCCGGATCCCTAGATTTGTGAGACTGCAGCGCTAACCACTGTGCCACCGTCTCACTTGTGGTCACTGACTGACTGATTATTTTGCTTCTTTTGATTGTCTACAGGCTAAATTGCCTGTATCCCTGGCTAATTAGCTGCTTTGACTGGTAGCTGATGATGAATGGAATCGATTGTATCCAGGATAAAGGGAATTCTGCACACACACACACACACACACGCACAGCCTGGTGTTTACATCACTCATAGCTGATGTGTAGGAGTTTCTTCCGACTGTTAACACTGCAAGCTATGGTGCAGATACCAGATTGTGTAGCCATGTAACAGGTTAAAAAAAAAACTGAAATAAGCAAAATAGTATGGAAACTAGAATCTCAAACAGGAGCAGAGGATGTGGAAAAAAACTCAGCCAGTCTGGCAGCAACAGTAAGGAGAGAAAGCAGTGTTAACAGGGTGGGATTTTCCAACCTCACTGTGTCTGGTGTTCTCCAGTCCCGCTGTTGTGAATGAAGATTTGGCTGAGCGCCAAATTCTCTGCAGGGCGTGCGAGACTGGAGAATCCCGGCCTACATTTTGAGTTCTTTTTTGGTTCCGGCGAAGAGCTGAAGGTTCTCGAGACGTTAACTCTACTTTCTCTCCCTTGTTGCTGAGTTTTTCCAAAGTTCTCTGATTTCATTTTGAGGTTTAAAAGACTGTCTGGGCCCTAAGGGAGCTTGAGCCAACTGAACATATTTCGCACAGCTTACCCACAAGGGATTATTAAAATCCAATGAAGAGAAAAGAATGTGTTTTTCTAAAGTGACATTTTTACCCTCAGGATGTCCCAGCCTGTTGCACACCCCATTGGGTCACCAACCCTCCAGGATTGGGCTGGAGTCTCCAGTAATCGAAGATCAAACTCTACGCCACCCTGGAAACAAACCATCATTTCCTCCAAACTTTTTTTTCCAGGTAGAAAAATATTGAAAATTAAGAGAAATAAAGTAGTTTGGCAGGCAGATAAACATCATCCAATTGGGGAATGACTCTTTTTGCATTCTAATTGGCATAGGAAGGCAGTGTGTCACAAGGATCGATGCACTGGTTGACTAATGGAGGCAAATCATGTCACAAAACCTCCAGGAATACATTTTATTGGCAACCTTACACACCCACCCTGGGGCAACATGGTGGCACAGTGGTTAGCACTGCTGCCTCACGGTGCCAGGGAAGTGGGTTCAATTCCTGGCGTGAGTCACTGACTGTGTGGAGTTTGCATGTTCTCCCCGTGTCTGCGTGGGTTTCCTCCGACAGTTCCAGTTTCCTCCCACTATCAGAAAGGCGTGCTGGTTAGGTGCATTGGCCATGCTAAATTCTCCCTTGGTGTACCCAAAACAGAGTGTGGCAACCAAAGGATTTTCACAATAATTTCATTGCAGTGTTAATGTAAAACTATTTGTGACACTAATAAATGAAACTTTAACCAATTGCTTTTGGAGTGGGGTTACGTATGTGCGCAATCGCAGTGACCAATTGGTGCACAAATTGTCCTACAGACCGCAATCAATCCGATAAATGATCAATTTTTCCATTTGCCTTAGTTTTGGTGATGTTGGCAGAAATCAGGCAGAACTCAACAGCAGTTCATGGTCCTGGTACATGGGCCTCTACCTCGGTTCAACGTGCAGAATAGGGCAACTCCTAACAACTCAGCATAGTTTTTGGGTCAAAGGGATGGGAGAAGCTAGGATCAAGCTACTGAATTTGATGATCATAATGAATGATGGAGTAGGCTTGAAGGGCCGAATGGTCTCCTCCTGCTTCGAATTTCTCTGTACAGAACCTTAGTTAGGCCTCATTTAGAATGTTGCGTCCATTTCTGGTCGCCACACTACCAGAAAGATGTGGATGCTTTGGAGATGTTCATCTTTGGATTGAACTAGTTAGATGGATTGACCATGCTAAATTGCCTCATAGTGGCCCAAGATGTGTAGCCATGTGTGGGATTATGGGGATAGGGAGGGGAAGCAAGCCTGGGTAAGATATCCTGTGAGGTAGTCCCTACAGACATGATGGGCCAAATGGCCCCCTTCTGCACTGTGGAGATTCTATGATTTGTGATCAAATGATCTGTCACTGGGTCTTCACATATTCAAATTGCCTTGTGGCAGGAAGTCTCTGCGTTCCCTTACCCGCCAGTGGTATAATTCTCTGATTACAGGGCATTGTCAATGAACTGATGCTCCACAGCTTCTCCCGACTGTATCAGAATCCCACCAACCTTATTCCCGCCCAGTGTGGGTTGGCAAAATTCTCCCTGGTGGGCCGAATGGCCTGGTTCAATTCTTAACTGCATTTAACACAAGTGTGGCAGTTCAACTTCTGTGTGTGCAGTGACCTAGATAAGGATTGCTTCCAACGAAGGCATAATCATTAGGATTCTAATTTACAACTCCACGAATAAAATTCATCTGTTTGAGCCATCCGGGACGCCTTTTCCCAATTATCATTTTTTAAACTGACAGCACCCAAAAGGCTACCGCTTGACATGGATTCTTCTGAATAATAATTGTGTCAGCACAGTGGTTAGCACTGCTGCCTCGCGATGCCAGGGACCTGGGTTCGGTTCCCAGCCTTGGGTCACTGTCTGTGTGGAGTCCGCATGTTCTCCCCGTGTCTGCGTGGGTTTCCTTCGGGTGCCCTGGTTTCCTCCCACAGTCTGAAAGATGTACTGGTTAGATGCATTGGCCGTGTTAAATTCCCCCCCTCAGTGTACCAGACCAGGTGCCGGAGTGTGGTGACTGAGGGATTTTCGCAGTAACTTCAATGTGGTGTTAATGTAAGCCGACTTGTATCACGAATAAATAAACTTAGAAACTTAAACAAATAAAAAGAACATGATAAATCAGTACACTGTGAGGCGATCACTGGAAACTGGGAATTGGTGGGATTTTGGGAAAATCTGTTGGAACACACATTCCCATATGTCTCATTGGGCCTGGTGGTTATACGAATACTTTAAAAACACAGATTTTTATATTTATGTTCATCATAGAATCATAGAACCCTACAGTGCAGAAAGAGGCCCATCGGCCCATTGAGTCTGCACCGAACACAATCCCACAATATTATGTGTCTTTTCTTTATTCAAATGTAGAACATGGGCACTGTTGGCTGGGCCAACATTTATTGCCCATCCCTAGTTGCCCCTTGAGAAGGTAGTGGTGAGCTGCCTTCTTGAATCGCTGCAGTCCACGTGCTGTGGGTTGACCCACAATGCTGTTGGAGGGGCAATTTCAGGATTTTGACCCAGCGACAGCGAAGGACCGGTGATATATTTCCAAGTCAGGATGGTGATGGTGTTCCAAGTATCTGCTGCTTTTGTCCTACTTGATGGAACTGGTTGTGGGATTGGAAGGTGCTGCCTCAGGAAACTCAGGGAGTTGCTGCAATGCATCTTGTAGATAATACACACTGTTGATCTTCGATATATAAATATTAATAAATACATACTCTCTGGAACTCTGAAATTTTCTACAGCCAGTCTTTCCCAGTGCCACAATCCAGCTTCCCAGCCCTCCAATCACAGCTTCACCTCTACCCCCTCAGTGCTCACTGCCTTTCCAATCACGACCTTGTGATTTCGCTCACCTTCCCATCGCAATTCCCCCTTTTCTTTCTGTTCTCTGCCACTCTTTGCACATTTTCTTGTGGGTTTTGATGCTAAACCAACACCAACGTCTCTACCTTCTCAGAAGACAAAGATAATTTGGCATGTCAGCTGTGACTCTCACCAACTTTTACAGATGCACCATAGAAAGCTTTCTTTCTGTTGGATCACAGCTTGATATGGCTCCTACTCTGCCCAAGACCGCAAGAAACTACAAAGGGTCATAAACAAAAGCCCAGTCCATCATGCAAACCAGTCTGCCATCTATTGATTCTATCTACACTTCCTGCTGCCTCAGCAAAGCAGCCAACATAATTAAGTACCCCATGCACCCTGGACATTCTCCCTTCCGCCTTCTTCTGTCAGGTCTAGGGCATGTACCAACTGATTCAAGAACAATTTCTTCCCTGTTGCTGTCAGACTTTTGAACGGACCTACCTTGCATTAAGTTGATCTTTCTCTACACCCTGGCTATGACTGTAACATCACATTCTGCACTCACTCCTTTCCTTTTTTAATAATGGGATGCTTTATCTGTACAGCGCACAAGAAACAATAGTTTTTATTGTATGTTATTACATGTGACAATAATAAATCAAATCAAAGTCAAATAAACCCCGTGACCTTCCTTCAGCTGCCTCGAATTAAGTTCTGCAGCAAGGTCCTTCTTCTCTTCTGCAGTGGAACACGAAGAGTCGGAGAGTGAAAGGTGGAGCGGGGAGATGGAAAATCAGAGGGAGCTTCACCGGAGGGGATGAGGGAATAGTGGTGACACTGAAGTTCTTCACACAGAGCCAATCCAGACTGAGTGTTGGAGTCATTAATTCTATGTGGGTGAGAGAATCAGGCGATACAGTGGTTAGCACTTCTGCCAAACAGTGCCAGGAATGTGGGTTTGATTCCCCGCTTGGGTCACCATCTATGTGAAGTTTGCACGTTCTGCCTGTGTCTGCGTGCGTTTCCTCCGGGTGCTCTGGTTTTCTCCCACAGTCCAAGGATGTGTGGGTTAGGTGGATTGGCCATGCTCAATTGCCCCTTAGTGTCAGGGGACTAGCTAGGGTAAATGCATGGGGTTATGGGGATGGGGCTCGGATGGGTTTGTGGTTGGTGCAGGCTCGATGGGCCAAATGGCCTCTTTCTGCACTGTAGGGATTCTATGATAACTACTAACAGATCAAATAAAGAATTTGGGAGGGAATTTCCTTTACACAGAGATTAGCAAAGACAGGGGAAGGATGTAATGGAATCTGGGGCAGGGTAGGGAGAGGTAATTAGAGATCGCGGTGGCTAAAATGGTGTGCAAACACCAGTTGGGCCAGTTAAGAGTTTCAGTGCTGAGGATTCTAGATATTTCTGAGAAGGAGATTGATTTTTTTCCGTAAGTGCTTTGGGACTGCCTGGTGTCTAATGAAGCAGCTGGATTCTGGGTCTGAGCCTCGACAGAACGTGTGCTGAAGTGACACGTCTACTATTTTTAAACTTTGAAGTCAGTCACATGTGACCATCAGGTGCCCACCTGGGACCCCCGAGGCAGATTTGGAAACCACGATATTTCTACCCTTCAGGTAGAAAGCTCCTTTGAAACAGCTCCACTTGCATATTTCTTTCATGACCCCATTACATTGAGAGCATAGCGGAAGACAATTGCTTTAAGTCTCTGATTCCCAGTGGAGAAGCCTAGCTCGAGGGGAGGGGGCTGCGTGGAAGAATGGGGTCTACAATCTCTAAGCTGCACCCGGTCTTTTTCAACATCTCAGGAATGCACGTTGGCAGAACACCCTTCACCTGAAAGGGAAGGCAAGAATGACCCAAAGCCACTCGACAGGGGGATATAACATTAATTGTGGCTATTGGCAATCCATTGTGTTGAGTGAGGATGATTTTTCCTTTCAGATGATAGGGTTGAGAAGCTGAGCTGGTTTATCTTAGCCACACTCAGGGACTCCCACAGCAAGGACGTTCAGTTATAGAGATGGTGGTAGACTGTTGGCAACTGCCCTCTCTTTTCATCTCTTTCTCTCTCTCACCGTCCCCTCGCTCTTGCTGTTTGTTTGAAGGTCTTGACCCCATTTTCGATGATGGTTCACCACTCCAATCACAACTGGGCATCTTTATTGGCGTTGGGTGGCCAGATCCTCTTGGGAAGTTATGAGGTGGCCTTTGAGACATTTTCTTCGCTCTCTGTCTCCTCTTCCTGGATTCTCTGGCATGGCTCTGGGTAGAGAGCCAGTGTGGGTGCTGTCAAGTTGACAAACGACCCATCCATCTCAGCTGATGTGAGGTTATCATGGCTATTTATACAGACGCATAAAATAAATGGCAGGACCCTGACAAGCATTGATATAAGAAGGACCTAAGCGTAAAGATCCACAGCAAATTGTGCATAGAGAAGGAAAGGAGACAGTGTAGAATGTAGTTACAGTCATAGCTAGAGTGTAGAGAAAGATCAACTTAATATATGGTAGGTCCATTTAAAGTCTGATGGCAGCAGGGAAGAAGCTGCTCTCGTGTCGATTGGTACGTGACCTCAGACTATTGATAGAGAACAAAGAACAAAGAAAATTACAGCATAGAAACAGCCCTTCAGCCCTCCGAGCCTGCACTGACCATGTTGCCCAACTGAATTAAAATCCCCTACCCTTCCAGGGACTGTATCCCTCTATTCCCATCTTATTCATAGAACATAGAACATAGAACACTACAGCACAAACAGGCCCTTTGGCCCACGAGTTGCACCGATCACATCTATACCTACCAAGCCATAGACCTATCTATAACCCCCTATCCCATTAGTTCCCATATACTCATCCAGAAGTCTTTTAAAAGACCCCAGCGAGTTCGCCTCTACCACCACCGACGGCAGCCGATTCCATTCACTCACCACCCTCTGAGTGAAAAACTTACCCCTAACATCTCCTCTGTACTTGCCCCCCAGCACCTTAAACCTGTGTCCTCTCGTAGCGACCATTTCAGCCCAGGGAAATAGCCTCTGAGAATCCACTCTATCTATTCCTCTCAACATCTTATAAACTTCTATCAGGTCGCCTCTCAACCTTCGTCTCTCCGGGGAGAAGAATCCCAGCTCCCTCAACCTATCTTCATAAGGCATGCCTCCCAATCCAGGCAACATCCTTGTAAATCTCCTCTGCACTCTTTCAATTGCTTCCACATCCTTCCTATAGTGAGGCGACCAGAACTGCGCACAGTATTCCAAGTGGGACTTGTATTTGGCCAGAAGATCCTTAAAAGTCATTATTGTTTCGGCTTCCACTACCTCCCCCAGCAGCGAGTTCCAGGCACCCACCACTCTCTGTGTAAAAAACTTCTGTATTTTTTTCCTTATGGAAGAAGGTGGAAGACAGATTGTCTGGGGTGTGTGGAGTCCTTAATTATAGAATCATAGAAACCCTACAATGCAGAAAGAGGCCATTTGGCCCATCGAGTCTGCACTGACCACAATCTCACCCAGGCCCTACCTCATATCCCTAAATATTTACCCACTAATCCTCTAAGCTATGCATCTCAGGACTCTAAGGGACATTTTTTTTTAGCATGGCCAATCAACTAACCTGCACATTTTTGGATTGTGGGAAGAAACCGGAGTGCCCAGAGGAATCCCACGCAGACATGAGGAGAATGTGCAACAGACAGTGACCCAAGCCGGGGATCGAACCCAGATCCCTGGAGCTGTGAAGCATCAGTGCTAACCACTGTGCTGTCATGCCGCCCCATGCTACTGTGCCGCAGGCTGCTTTTCCGAGGCAGTGGGAAGTGTAGACAAAGTCAATGGATGGGAAGCTGGTTTGCACGATGGACTGGATTATATTTATGGCCCCAGGCTCTATTACATTCGCGGCCCTTTGTAGTTTTTTGCAGTCTTAAATACGGCAGGAGCCATACCGAGCTGTGATACATCCAGAAAGAATATTTCTATGGTGCATCATTAGAAATCGGGTAGAGTCATAGCGAACATGCCAAATTTCCTTGCGCTATGCCCGTTCACGCAGGCACAGGCATCCGACAACATGGGCAGGAGTCTGGGCTTCACTCGAGCGAGATTGGAAGTTTCCCCCTGATGTCAACAGGCACTTCTGTTGTCCGTCCCTTGCCCACTCCAATTCCATGGCAGTGTGGCAATAGAATTCCAGCCTATAACTGCAGTCTTGATGTCTACAGCTGCCAGTTTTGCTCAGAAGGGCAGTGGAATGTAAAGGTCTTGGCTATTTAAAATAGTCTGTCATAGGAACAACTTCAAACATCAACGTCGCAAAATGGATAGATTACAATTTGCAAACTATTAAATGGGTGATGAAGATACTTGAATGCAACTCACACCATATTTCAAGAGAAATATATAAAAATCAATACCTCGTAGGAAAATAACCAGCTTCAGTGAAGATTGGAATGAAAAGTCATTGATGAGAAGGTAATGAAACGGTTGATATTTTTGGTCTACTCATTTTCTATCATAATCTAATTACATGCTCCAAGAATTGCATTGTCAAGAGATTCGGATGGTTAGGATTAGATAGATTGACCCAGTTCTCAAGGTCAGTTTGGAATGTCTTCAGTGCAATCCCACCTTGCACATCTGCCATCCTGAACTCGGCTGCCCCCCATCCCCGGCCATTCCCCCCCAATCGATGGTGTGCTTGACAACCCCCCAATTTGGCACCTCCTCAATTTAAAAGTTCTGATTCTGGTTCCTAAATCCTTCCATAGGTGTACCCCCTCTCACTCTTTGTGACCTCCTCCCAACCTTAGAAATATCGATCGGTGAGCTCATCAATGGTGACTCTCACCGATACACCATAGAAAGCATCCTTTCTGGTTGTATCACAGCTTGGTATGGCTCCTGCTCTGCCCAAGACTGTAAGGAGCTACAAACGTTCGTGAATGTAGCCCAATCCATCACGCAAACCAAACTCCCGTCTATTGACGTTGTCTACACCTCCCGCTGGCTGGGCAAAGCAGCCAGCATAATTAAGAATCCCATGCATACCATACATTCTCTCTTCCACCTTCTTCTGGAGGGAAAAAGATGCAAAAATCTGAGGTCACGTACCAACCGACTCAAGAACAGCTTCTTCCCTGCTGCCGTCAGACTTTTGAATGGATCTAACTCACATTAAGCTGATCTTTCCCTACACCCTGGCTATGAGTGTAACATTACATTCCGCACTCTCTTATTTCCTTCCCTATGCATGGTATGCTTTGTCTGTATAGCGTACAAGAAACAATAATAAATCAAATCGAATTATCTAGCCCCAAGCTCTGAATTCACTCCTTAAACTTCTGCACCTCCTTTAAAACAGGCCTCGAAGCCTACGCTGTTGACTGGGATTTTAGTCATTGGTTCCATTGTCTCCTTATCTGGTCCAGGGTCACATTCTCCTCCTGGGAAACAGTTTAGAAGTTTTGTACAATGATAAAAATTCATAATATAAACACAAGCGGTTAAAAGCTATAAATCCCAACAAGTATTCATATGGCAGAGGATTAGTGCTGGAGGAGGTGGGGAGTTGCCCTGGAGTTTACAGCATTCCAACTCCATATCCAAATAAGGAAGGGGTTTTTGAGGGATTATGGAGGTCACAGTGGTTTGCACTGCTGCCTTAGAGTGCCAGGGACGCGGGTTCGATTCCTGGCTTGGGTCATTGTGTGGAGTCCACATGTTCTCCCAGTGTGTCTGTGTGAGTTTCCTCCGGATGCTCCGGTTTCTTCCCACCGTCCAAACATGTGCTGCTTAGGTGCATTGGCTATGGTAAATTCTCCCTCAACGTATCCAAATAGGCACCGGAGTGTGGTGACAAAGGGACTTTCACAATAACTTCATTGCAGTATTAATGTAAGTCTTGCGACTAATCAATAAACTTTACTTTAGCTCTGTTAACATTATGTTGAATGTTCAAAATTCCATTGGCCCACAATCTGGTGCTTTATCAGATGGTCATATCTGACTTTGTGATTATTGTGTTATTTTAGTAAAGATACATTGCAGGTTTGTGCAATTTCACTGTCAGCTAAAAATCAATCATTTGTTTGCAGGCTTCTTCAAGCAAATAACGGTAGAAAGTACTTAAAATAATCAACAGGCCTGGCAACATCTGCGGAGAAAGAAACAGAGTTAAAGCTTTAAGTCCGTCAGTTTCTTTATTCAGTTCAAAGACTCGTACTGGACTCAAAATGTTAACTTTGATTCTCTCTGGGGTGGCATGCTGGCACAGTGGTTAGCACTGCTGCCTTACAGTGCCAGGGATGTGGGTTCAACTCCAGCCTTGGGGCTCTGTAAAGTGTTTGCACATTCTCCCCATGTCTGTGTGGGTTTCCTCCCACAGTCCAAAGATATGTGGATTAGGTGCAAGGGCCATGCTAAATTGACCCTGGTGTCAAAGGGATTAGCAGACTAAATATGTGAGGTTTGATTTGATTTATTATTGTCACACGTATTAGCAGGCAGTGAAAAGTTCCTTGCATGCTGTGCAGACAGAGCATACCGATCATAGAGAAGGAAAGGAGAGAGTGCAGAATGTAGCGTTACAATCATAGCTCGGCTGTAGAGAAAGATCAACTTAATATGAAGTAGGTCCATTTAAAATTCTGATGGCAGAAGGGAAAAAGCTTGAGTTGGTTGATACATTACTTCAGATTTTTGTATCATTTTCTCAACAGAAGAAGCTGGAAGAGGGAATGTCCAGGGTGCGTGGGGTCCTTAATTATGCTGGCTGCTTTGCCGAGGCAGCGGGAAGTGTAGACAGAGTCAATGAATGGGAGGCTGATTTGAATGATGGATTGGGCTACATTCACAACCCTTTGTAGTTCCTTGTGGTGTTGGGCAGAGCAGGAGCCATACCAAGCTGCGGTACAACCAGAAAGAATGCTTTTGATGATGCCTGGTTTGCGTGATGGACTGGGCTACATGGGAATAGGGCCTGGGTGGGATTAAATGGCCTCCATCTGCACTGTAGAAATTCTACGATTTTTTCCTCCACAGACACTGCCAGATTTGATTTAGCTCCAGCGTTTTGCATTTCTTATTTCCAATTCCCAGTATCCACAGAGTTTTGTTTATATTTCCAAGAAAATATCCATGTTGCAGCGGATGCCAGCCAAGTCATTTCACAATGATTCAAGCTACCCTGAGAATCAGTGAGAGTGCCTGGCATGAGTTTCATTCCCCTTAACTGGAAGGATGAAGCAAACAAGCATCAGAAAATGCATCTCCGCGGAATCGCTGATATAATGTTCACAGCTCTCTGTGCAGATTGTTTGACCAAAAATCTTTATCAGCGTTAATGAAAGATGACAGAGGCACAGAAAACAATCTGTCTCAGAGGGGGAAATCTCAGCAGGTCTGACAGCATCTGTGGAGAGAGAATAGAGCCAATGTCTGGATGACCCTTCATCGCTTCACCTGACAAAGTATCATCCAGACTCGAAACCTTGGCTCTATTCTTTCCTCACAGATGCTGTCAGTCCTGCTGAGATTTTCCAGCATTTTCAGTTTCTGTTTCAGATTCCAGCATCTGCACTATTTTGCTTTTATTAATAACCAAATTTGTTTGTTGCCCGGGGCACGAATGCTGCACGCCTATTAATTTACTTTACAGTTAGATTTTTGCCCGTGAGAATGGAGAATTTCAATAACAGAAAAAAAGTTAATGTTCAGAAGTGACTTGAAACGTTGGCTCCATTCTCTCTCCACAGATGCCGTCAGAAAAGATGCATCACGTGAAGGCACTCCCTGCTGAAATAGGTAAATGCAAAGTGTTGTGGATGCTGGAATCTGAAACCAAAACAGCTGGGAATCAAACCCGGGTCCCAGGGTTGGCACTGCTGCCTCACAGCACCAGGGACCCGGGTTCGATTCCCAGCTTGGTTCACTTTCTATGTTCTCCCCGTGTCCGCATATGTTTCCTCTGGGTGCTCCGGTTTCCTCCCGTACTCCAAAGATGTGCGAGTTAGGTTGATTGGCCATGCTAAATTGACCCTTAGCATCAGGGGGACTAGCAGGGTAATATGTGGGGTTGTGAGGATAAGGCCTGGGTGGGATTGTTGTCAGTGTGGGCTCAATGGGCCGAATGGCCTCCTTCTGCACTGTAGGAATTCTATAACCTGCTGAAATTTTCCAGCATTTTCTGATTTGGTTTCAGATTCCAGTATTTCGCAGTATTTTGCTTTTACCTATTTCAGCGGGGAGTGCACCTTTTCTGATGGCTATAGATGGCAAACTCTGAGAGACAGGCTCTGCTTCAAATGCCACCCATGAAGCTCCCGAGTGCGCTTAGAGGTTGTTGTGACATTCGCACCCGTCACCAGGCAGCTGGCCATCGTGGTTCTGCACACCAGCCGACAGGAGGTGCCACCATTTCGCTCTGGTGTCAGCGAGCGTCTCCCAGGTGCGATAATAGATACCTACGACCTTCAAGTCACCAGAAACACATTATCATTAGGACTGATGTGAGGAGAAATTTCTTCACCCAGGGAGTGGTGAATGTGTGGAATTCATCACCACAGAAAATAATAGAGGCTAAAACGTGTGATTTCAAGAAGGAATTAGATATAGCTCTTGGGGCTAAATAGATAGGAAGGATATTAATTTGATGATCAGTTATGATCATAATGAATGGTGGAGCAAGTTTGAAGGGCCAAATGGCCTCCTCCTTGCTTCAATGTTTCTATATTACCAGCTTTGGCCTAGCAATTGACACATAGCAGGTGTTTGGACATAGGAGAGAGAAGGAGAGGAAAGAAATCAGTAAATCAATAGCAACCAGAAAATTACTTTGTTGGGCTTATTCAGCAAGACCACACAAAAAAAAATCACAAGAGCGAACATACTTTATTCAACCTGATTTTTACAAGTTTCCCTGCTGCAGAGAAACACAAAGAATACAAGCATTGAACAGGGGGTGGCACAGCAGTTGGCACTGCTGCCTCGCTGCGCCAGGGGCCTGGGTTCGATTCCCGGCTCGGGTGACTGTCTGTGAGAAGTCTGCACATTCTCCCCTTGTCTCCCCAGGTGATCCGGTTTCCTCTTACAGTCCAAAGATGCGCAGGTTAGGTGGATTGGCTATGCTAAATTACCCCCTTAGTGTCAGGGGGATTAGCTAGGGTAAATGCATGGAGGAGTTAAGGGAATAGGGCCTGGATGGGATTGTGGCTAGTTCAGTCTCAACGGGCTGAACGGCCTCCCTCTGTGCTGTAGGATTCTATGATTAAATGCCACTGGGTCTTCATGCCATTGTGAACTTTAAGTTGAATTTATATGTATATTTGCATGTTAAGGGAGGTAAAAATGGTATCAATTTCATTTAGGTTTTGTATATGGACTGTGGTACCTGGGTGTGTGGATGCATTGGTGACTGAAAGGTCAAGTCTTCTGCCTTAATTGTATTTACACATTTTTAATGAGGTTTTACAAACGCTGATGGTAAAGAGATGAATGCTCAGAAATTCGCTGAAAGAAAGCCATTTACAAGTGTGCCAGTCTCAAGCGAGAAGCCTTTGTATCAAGCTAGTTGTAACCCTTCACAGGTTTTGTGCGTCCGTAGAGACATTGCTTGAGTAGAGAATTGATTTGGACGTTGAATCATCTTCTCGTATTTGTATTAAAGTTTTTCCAAATGTTTCTTTTCTTAACCTGGTACGACACAGTTTTTTTTTCTTGCCGTAATGAATGTTTTATTCTTTGTGTTATAAGTTCATCAGCAGATTCCTGTGAAGTTGTCCAATCGCTATCCTCCACAGTTTCTCACGAAGAAAGTTAGGATTTATCGAGCCAGGTTTTCCATTAGCAAAAAGATACCAAAGTCTGAGATCACATACCAGCCAACTCAAGACAGCTTCTTCCCTGCTGCCATCAGACTTTTGAACCTTATATTAAATTGAACTTCCTCTGTACCCTCGCTATGACTGTAAAACTACATTCTGCACCATCCCCTTTTCTCCTCTCCTATGTATTCTATGAACAGCATGCTTTGTTTGTATAGCGTGCAAGAAACAATATTTTTCACTGTGAACTAATACATTGACAATTGTAAATCAAGTCAAATCAAATCTAAAGGTTTCATTCTGGGATCTAGATGCTTTTTGTTGTTATTCATTCACGGGACCTGGGTGTCGCTGGCTGGCCAGCACTTATTGTCCATCCTTAATTGTCCTTGTTCAGAGGGCAGTTGAGAGTCAACCCACATTACTCTAATTCTGGAGTCAAATGCAGGCCTGACCAGGTAAGGATGGCAGATTTCCTTCCCTAAAGAACATTCGTAAACAAGATGGGTTTTTCCCACAATCAACAATGGTTTCACGGTCATCAGTAGGCGCTTAATTCCAGATATATTTTTTACTGAATTCAAATTCCACCTTCTGCCGTAGGTGTGATTTAAACCCAGGTCCTCTAGAACAGCTTTAACTGAGATTGAAACAACACAAGAACGGGTGTTATCTGCAGCCAGATCACATTAGCAATGGTGTACTAATCCTTAAAAAAGCGGCTGGTTCGCTGGCAGAGGGATAACTGCAATCATATACCACAGTTACCAGTAACAAAACATCCAGAACATTAAATGTCACTCAAGCACATTAATTGCTCTTCACGAGTGAGAATGTAGCAACTTTAATTCCATCATTCACTGTCATCACTGACTATTATTAGGTTTCACACCATGGGCCCTGCTATTTAATTTCCTGACTCCCTGCAGTAACTAATGAAGTAGACCGTGCCTCACAGAGTCTCATTCCATCTATGAAAATACATTACTGACAGAAATGAATTTCCTTCCAAACAAGGATGATCTCCTTCATGGAAAGCTTCCATCTGATCATTTTTATGAGATAACAACCCAAAAATTAAGCCCAGCATCATGACACTCACCAGAGTAACTCGACGTCTCCGCTTTTGCTTTAAGCGTTTAACAAGCAGAATGCGCCCCTCCTATGGCAGGTTGGGAAATCAGGGGCAGCAGGGTGGCACAGTGGTTAGCACAGTGCTACCTCACTGTGCCAGGGACCCGGGTTCGATTCCTGGCTTGAGATCACTGTCTGTGTGGAAGTGGCACATTCTCCCTGTGTCTGCGTGGGTTTCCTCTGCGTGCTCCGGTTTCCTCCCACAGTCCAAAGATGTGCGGGTTAGGCTGATTGGCCATGCTAAATTGAATCTTGATGTCCTGGGATGTGTAGGTTAGACGGGTGGCGGGGATAAGGTCTAGATGGGATTGTTATCAGTGCAGGCTCGATGGGCAAAATGGTTTCTTTCTTCACTGCAGGGTTTCTATGAGGTTTGCAGCTCACATGAGCTACTGTACATTTTTCCAGTTTTACCTTTGACAGGTAACTGAGGCAGCTACAAGGGCTGGTCTTGTAATAGCAAATGGGAAGAAAAATGCTTCTTTGATGAAACTGTTCCACACATCTCATGCTATGGATAAAAGCATGAATACTGGTATCTGGGTGATGGTGGATTAGCGTGCTGCCTAATCAGTTTCCCTGCCCCAGCTTCCAGGGATGAAAGAGTTGACGTACCAGGAGTGATTGGACAGTTTGGGCTTGTACTCATGAACCATCCACAATCATAAAATCCTATAGTGCAGAAGATAACAATTTGGACCATTGAGTCAGCACTGACCACAATCCTACCCAGGCCCCATCTCCATAACCCCATGCATCCACCCTAGCTAATCCACTTGACTCGAAGGGGCAATTTAGCATGGTCTATCCACCTAGCCTGCACATCTTTGGAAGAAAACCAGAGCACCCAGAGGAAACTTGTGCAGACATGGGGAGAACGTTCAAACTCCATACAGACAGTGACCCAAGTCTGGAATCAAACCTGGGTCCCTGGAGTTGTGAGGCAGCAGAGTTAACTAGAGTTTAGGAGCATGAGAGGGGATCTGATCAAGGTACATAAAATATTAAAAAGGATTGATAAAGTAAACATAACCTAAATGTTTCCCCTTATGGGACAATCTAGAACAGGAGGTCACAGGGATAGATTGAGAGTCATTAGGTTTAAAACTGAAATGAGGAGGAACTACTTCTCACAGAGGCTGGTGAATTTGTGGGACAGACTTTTTAATGGATCTACCTCACCTGAAGTTGACCTTTCTCTGCACCCTAGCTATGACTGTAACTCTACATTCAACACTGTCTCCTTTTCTTCTCTATGAATGGTACGTTTTGTCTATATAGCTTGCAAGAAACAATACTTTTCACTGTATACTAATACATGTGACAATAATAAATCAAATCAAATCTATTCTCTTTCAAAATTATCAAATCCGCTTCCATCGCCCTTTCAGGCAACGCATTCAAAACATAACAATGTGCCCAATTTTTAAAAAAAAATCATAGGAACATAGAAATTAGTGGTGAAAAATGTCCTTCCCCGTATAAATCCATGCTGCCCTGTCACTAAGTACTGTCTCCTCATCTCAAATATAAGTCTCTCAACTTATACCACCGACTTCCTCATTCCCGCTCTGACTCATCCACAAATCGTTCGACAATTGGTGGTACACTGGTTAGCACTACTGTCTTAGTGCGCCAGGGACCTGGATTCCATTGCTGACTTGGGTCACTGTCTGTGCAGAGTCTGCACATTCTCCCCATGTCTGCGTGGGTTTCTTCTGGGTGCTCCGGTTTCCTTCCAGAGTCCAAAAATGTGCAGGTTAGATGCACTGATCATTCTCAATTGCCCCTTGACATTGGGGGACTAGCTAGGGTAAATCCACGGGGTTACGGGTATAGGCCTGGGTGGGATTGTGGTCAGTGCAGAATGGTTTCCTTCTGCACCGTGGGGATTCTATGATTCTATGGACGGTGAAAAGTTTAATACTGGTAAACTGTGGACGACGATGAGTCTTACCTTTTTGAAGAGTCTAGTCGAGTCCTCACTGATTTGCATGAAGCGCATGATAACATTGTTCAGGTAGATGTCACTCAAAGTTGCGTGATCTTTGCTTTCTCGCCTGACCTGGTTCAGTAGCAGATACCAGCAATTTACCGGGGACAGCAGATTCTGGTCCTTCCTAATTGACAGAAAAGCAACACAGAAAACATTTCACTCAGCGATATCTCCACGTTTCATTTAGTATTCACGCTACAGTAAGTGTGTGTGAATAGATAGATTTCTTCATCCTGTACTGCAGTGTTACAGCAGACATTTAATAATGAAGACATTTAACTTCCCTTGTTAGGAATCAAAAAAGCAGTAAAACCATTCCCTGCAGCAACAAAATCATTCTATTGTGTGCTGCAATAGCATGCATCATCAATTGCCACTATTTAACTTCCATCCACATCAGACAGATTTTGCGAAAGGCCAATGTTTTTTGGTTCAGGGCCAAATCCAAAGTGGTTCATTTGGGAGCCGTTCTGATTCAACAACATCTTGCATTGATATTGTGACATTAACATAGCAAAACGTCCCACGATGGCCTATTCAACCAAACAATGCAAAGAGGGGGGATGTTTAGAGCAGTGGGCAGCAGTTCGCTCAAATACTTGAGGTTGGATTTGAGTTCTGAAAGGAGGAGAAAGAGGCTGAGAGACAGAGGACTTTGAGCAGAGAAACGTCAAGAGTGTTCGGAGCCAGATGGGGAAAGGCAAGGAATGGTGCAAGAGGTCGGAGGAATGGAAAGTTCACTGGAATGGAGTAGGGCAGGAGGTTACGGGAATTAGGACGGGGGTGGAAGCCATAAACAAACACAAGGACAAGAATTTTAAACCATGTGGGGGGGGGGGTTTGTGACCTTAGGGTGACCATCCACTCACCCTACTGGCGAGAATCACACTTTGCCTCATTTTTCTCCTAAGTTGCATAAGATAGTGTCTGGAAGCTTGCCCAAAAAATGGGCATGATTCCCTCCCGTTTGCACACTCGTTTGACACTCAGATGTTTTTTGATAAGATTGCCCTCATAGTGCTTTGGAGATTAGTAGCCATTGAAAGAAATTTGAGGAGGAGCATGTGGAAATCTTTTAAGCTTTAGTTAATGTTCCTTCTTGAAGATACAAAAATGTGACTAAATTCGTGGGCTAAATGCAGGGTTTTGCATATTCTGGTGACATAGATATTGCTCAATCTAAAGTCAATATAAAGAAAACTTCCTTTAAGATGAAGTGGGTTACAAAGTGCCTAAGGGGTTTCTGAGGTATGTTAGCCACATATCAATGATGGGAGGTGTGCTGTCAAGAGGTGGCACCTTTCAGAGAAGTAGGGGCCCTCCTGCTTGCCCCCCAGGTGGCCATAAAACCTCTTATGGGACTCATCCAAAGTTGACACAAGATCCAAGGAAATGCTCTAGAGATCTGGGTTCGAATCCCACCACTGCAGAGAGTGAAATTAGAATTCAATAAAAATCTGGAATTAAAAGTCAAATCATGACCACGAAACCATTGTTGATTTGGTATAAAAACCCATCTGGTTCACTAATGTCCTTTGGGGGAGGAAATCTGCCTTCTTTACCTGGTCTGGCCTAGTTGTGACTGCAGAGCCACAGCAACATGGTTGACTCATAAACTGCCAATTAGGGATGGGCAATAAATGCTGGTCTTGAATTCATGAATATGAAGAAGAAATTCTTATTTTGGTACAATTTGCATTCAGTTTTTTTTGAATGAAGTCAATTGTTTAGATGAATGTGCATAGGTTGCAAATATAGATACCAGAAATACCATTCTCTAAAACTGAAGTCAGGTCGAGAAAAGGAATGTCTCCCACGCTCCCAACTGCAAAGAATCAACAATGCTGACTTGTGCATTGTCCATGCTGCTTTCTCTCAATATCTCACTCTTTTATGTCTGATGTGATATTGATACACCCTAAACTCGACACACACTCAAATACGTCATTTGTGATTAATTTTGTGACACATGGAATTTTATTACTGGTTGCACAGTTCCTGCATTTATTTCCCAGCTGTGGAAAAAAACTAACTTTCCTTATACTATATGCGATGGTATTAACTGTGAACTGCAAATCAATGGTTCAACTTTACATCGGTTGGGGTTTCATTTTTTTAACTCTGGCTCTCCAGACATCAGAACCCCGATACCGAACCCAGAGGTCATTTCTCATGAGTGCCTTTGAACAAAAATTCATAGAACCATAGATGTTTACAGCATGGAAACAAGCCCTTCGGCCCAACTTGTCCATGCCTCTGCCTTTTTTTTCAACCACTAAGGTAGTCCCAATTGCCCAGGTTTGCCCATATTCCTCTATACCCATTGTACCATGTATAATCGAAATGCTTTTTAAAAGACAAATTTGTACCTGCCTCTATTACCACTTTTGGCAGCTTGTTCCAGACACTCACCAACTTCTGTGTGAAAAAATTACCCCTCTGGACCCTTTCATATCTCTCCCCGTCTCACGTTAAACCTACCTCCTTTAGTTTTAGACTCCCCTACCTTTGGAAGAGAGTATTGGCTATCTAGCTGACGTATGACCTTCAACAAGATGTCTCCACCTCCTGTACTGAATGTTCTGGTCGAGCATGCCACTCTGTCCACCTGTGACCCTACTTTCAATGAGCTTTGAACATATAACCCTAGATCTCTTTGTTCTATAACTCTCCCCAGTGCCCTACCATTAACTGAACAAGTCCTGCCCTGGTTCAGTTTTCCAAAATACGTCACCTCGCACTTATCTAAATTAAACTCCATTTGCCATTCGTCAGCCCACCGGCCCAATTGATCAAGATCCCGTTGCAATCCTAGATAACCTTCTTTACTCTTGGCGAGCGATTTAACCAGGACTCCCCTCAAGGTGGGGCCTAGAACCTTTCCTTCCATTTTTACATGCATCCATAGCTCGGATAACAATCTGGAGCAGGAATCCCTGGTCAATTTGTCTTCCTTGCCCAGGGACACAGGGCTCGATGTGGTGCCTTCATTAATACGGTAGCTAATGGCGGTAGCATGGTGGCATAATGGTTAGCATGCTGCCTTAGTTATAATGGTTAGCATGTTCAAATCCCAGCTGGGTCACTGTTTGTGTGGAGTCTGCACATTCTCCCCATGTCTGCATGGATTTTCTCTGGGTGATCCGGTTTCTTCCCACAGTCTGAAAGATGTACTGGTAAAGTGCATTGGCCATGCTAAATTCTCCCTCAGTGTACCCAAACAGATGCTAGAGTGTGGCAACCCAGGGGATTTTTCACAGTAACTTCAATGCAGTGTTAATGTAAGCCTAATCAATAAACATCTCTACAATGTTGAAGGAGGCCATTCAGCCCATCTCTCTGACAGATTGTCTTAACCAGGCCTTCTTCCTCATCCCCTCATAACTTCACACATTTACAATGACTAATCCATCTAACCAACACATCTTTGGACACTAAGGAACAATTTGCCATGGCCAATCCACCTTAACCTGCACATCTTTGGAATCATCCTTTTGGAATACGGGAGGAAGCTGGAGCACCCAGAGGAAACCCACGCAGACACGGGGATAATGTGCAAACTCCGCAGACAAGTCAGGACCAGAATTGAACGCAGATCCTGACGGTGTGAGGCAACAGTACTAGTCACTGTGCCACCCTGTCACGCAACCCTCCGCCCCATTTAGCTATTGGGAATGTATTTAAGAGGAAGTTAAATAAATGCATGAGGGAGAAAGGAACAGAAATTTATGTAGATTGAGCTGGATGAAAGGATGTGGGAGAAAGTTCATGTGTAGCGTAAACACTGGAATAAACCTGTTGGGACTAAGTAACCACTTCCTGTGCTGTAAACTTGATGTTGATCTGTGATAAAATATTGGACAGGGTTAAAAATAGATAAAAGAGATGCTAAATTAGGTTGGCATTACTTCAAGCTTACAAGTCAGCTGGTCCAGTGAGGCCACTGAGGGAAGCAGGTGTTGGAGGTAGCAGAGGTTTGATCACAATCATCCTGTTGCTGCAAAGGATGTAGAAATGGCAGTGTTATCGCCTTATTCCAAAAGGGAGGGGAACGAAACCCTGGTAACTACCAGGTAAACTCAGTAAGAGTCTGGCAACACCAATTTTAAATCCAACCGATTTATTTGATGGTAAATCTGCAAGCTTTACCATCAAATAAATCGGTTGGATTTAAAATTGATGTTGCCAGACTCTTACTGAATTTACCCCCGTCCAACACCGGCATCTCTACATCATAACTACCAGGTAAGCCAGTCTAATCTCTCCCCTGCTACACCCTCTGTGACATTTTAATGATGTGAATACACAGACCCTCAGATCTCATCGGTTTCCATCTGTTTCTAGATTTTCACCATTTAGAAAACATCATTTTATCTCGATTGGCTTCCAAAGTGGATGATTTTCACAGGAGGTTTTCACAGTAGCCTCACTGCAGTGTTAATGTAAGCCTATTTATGGCACTAATAAATAAACAGAAACAATTTCACATTTGCCAACATTGAAATCCATCGATCAGGCTTTCTATTTATTCATTCGTGTCAGAAGTAGGTTTACAATGAAGTTACTGTGAAAATCCCTTAGTTGCCACACTCTGGTGCCTGTTCAGGTACACTGAGAGAGAATCTAGCACTGCCAATGCACCCTAACCAGCACGTCTTTCAGACTTTTGGCCAAATTAAGTGTAGTTTTGTTGTCCTACACTTGGTTAAAGTCAATGAGGTTCCACTGAGGCCTCATTTGAAGCAATTTTTTTAAAGCGGCATCTCGGGCTTTTGGCTAAAATGCAAATGAGATCAAGCCTTGGAGGAGGTGCAATGCCTGCTCCAGTCAGCTTGGAATCATGTAGATCAAGCCCAAGACAGAAAGTCTTGTCAAATTGGATCTGGAATGTCTCCCTTACTGAGACTTTGAGTTGGATTTTGATTGGACTGTATTGGATATAAACAAAAAATCCAGCACGTCTTACAGACCGTAGGAGGAAACCGGAGCATCCGGAGGGAAACCCATGCAGACACGGGGAGAACGTGCCGAGTCTACACAGACAGTGATCCAAGTTGGGAATTGAACCAGGATCCCTGGTGCTGTGAGGCGCTTACTATCAAATAAACCTGTTAAACTTTAACCTGGTGTTGTGAGACTTCTTACTGTGAGGCAGCACTGCTAACCACTGTGTCCAACATCTCTTTGTAATCTGATGCTTTCAATCACACTGTATACAATACTGCCTTTCTCATCGCCAACTCTGAGTCTGTGACTATCACTCCATCAATATTGTTGCTCAACATGGTAACTAGATGATACCACAACACAGATCCCACGGGAATCATACCCTATCCCTACACTCTGTCACCATCCACTTAGTAAGAAGTCTTACAACACTGGGTTAAAGTCCAACAGGTTTATTTGGTAGCATAAGCCACAAGCTTTCAGAGCGCTGCTCCTTCATCAAGTGAGAGGGGGTCCTGTTCAAACAGGGCATATAAAGACTCAAATTTACAAATTAATGTTTGGAATGTGAGTTTTTCCAACTTGCATTCCACCTTGAAAGACTCACATTCCAACCATTATTTTGTAAATTGAGTTTGTGTCTTTATATGCCCTGTTTGTGAATAGAAATCTTACTCACCTCATGAAGGAGCAGCACACTGAAAGCTAGTGGCATTTGCCATCAAATAAACCTGTTGGACTTTAACCCGGTGTTGTGAGACTTCTTACTGTGTTTACCCAAGTCCAACGCCAGATCTCCACATCACGATCATCCACTCAGCTGGATTCTCAATAAGTGCAATAATTCATCTTCAACTCCATAAGCTTTAACTTTGGCTAACACTCCTTATAAGGGATTTGATTTTTATGGGATGTGGGCAGCGCTGGGTAGGCCCAGAGTTTATTAGCCACCCCTAATTGCTCTTGAGAAGGCGGTGCTCAGCGGTGAACCGCTGCAATCCCTATAGTGTAGGTACATCCTCAGTGCTGTTAGAGAGGGAGTTTTAGGATTTTGTCCCAGTCACAGTGAAAGACATGTTTCCACATCAGGATGGTGAATGATTTGGAGGAAAACCTCACTGCCCGAGTTGGTGGTGAAGGCAGAGATGCTAAACTCTTTTAAAAAGTATCTGGATCTGCATCTTAAGACTCCTAGAATCCCTACAGTACAGTAGGAGGCCATTTGGCCCATTGAGCCTACACTGACAACATTCCCACCCAGGCCCTATCTCCCATAACCCCAACCTACTAATACTACAACCCTACTAATCCCCCTGACAGTAAGGGACAATTTAACACAGCCAACCCACCTAAGCCACATACATTTGGAACTCGGAGGAAACCGGAGCACCCGTAGGAATCCCACGCAGACACGGGAGAGAATGTGCCAACTCCACACAGATAGTGACCCAAAGCTGGAATTGAACGCGGGTCCCTGGCGCTGTGAGGCAGCAGTGTTAACCACTGTGGCACCATGCTGCCCCCTGTAGATGCTATAAACCACACATGGGCTGGGTGAAGGACGGTGAGATTAGAAAGGACACCGGGATGTACTAGTATTGGCATAGAAAAGATGGGCTAAATGGCCTCCTTCCATGCTGTATCTCCCTGTTTCTCTCTTTCTATCTGCCAGAGTATTTCCAGCTTTGACAATATTTTGCGTTTAAATTAAGCCAATGCCTCTTTGTCCCTCGAGGTATTGGTCCGAATAAAATCACCCTCTGCTTCTCTGAGTGGGAACACTTCCTGCTTCAATAGCCTCGGGATGAAGCAGCTACTCAGCGTTTGATGTTGGCGAGCCACATTTCACATTCTGGTTTGAATATGCATCCAATTAACACCCAGTTCCTTGTCAGACAGTTAAGTGTTTTTTTCCTGTTTATTTATAGACTTCATTTGCCCAGATTCTCGCTTACTTAATGGAAACATATTCCTTTTGGGACGGAAAGGCTAATCAGATTATTGTACTGAAAAGCACAAGCCAGTTCGTAACCCACACTGCGAGGGGAATATTGGCTTTGACTGCTAGCTGAAAACTGCTCTTGACATCCCTGGGCAACTCTGTGCTATAAAACACAGTGTCGCCATTTTAACTGCCTTGATGAAAATGAAAGCTAGGGTAAATGCATGGGTTATGGGGATAGTACTTGGTTGAGACTGTGGTCAGTGCAGATTCGATGGGCCGAATGGCCTCCTTCTGCATTGTGGAATTCCATGATTCTATGATCATTATCCCTGCAATGGGAAAACTACCGAATTGCTGGATTCCCCAAGACTGGTGACCAAAGATTCGTAATAAAATATACTTTATCTACTGGCTGAGTAGTAACTCCATGCTTTCTCTCTGCTCCCTCTCCAAAGAGAACTCCAGTGCTCCCATTGTGTGACCCTTTAAGTAACATCAATATGTGACCATTTGGTCATTAAAAATAAAAAAGGACTCTTAAGTTTTTATTTATTAGTGTCACAAGTAGGCTTACATTAACACAGCAAGGTGAAAATCCCTTAGTCGCCACAATCCAACGCCTGTTCGGGTACACTGAGGGAGAATTTAGCATGGTCAATGCACCTCACCAGCATGTCTTTCAGACTGTGGAAGGAAACCAGAGCACCCAGAGGAAACCTACACAGACAGGGGGAGAACGTGCAGACTCCATACAGACAGTGACCCAAGCTGGGAATCGAACCCAGTCCCCTGGCACTGTGAGGCAGCAGTGCTAACCTCTGTAACCCCATACTGCATTCTTGAATTCTGCTTTCAGGTTCACTTTGATTTGATTTATTATTGTCACATGTATTAGTATACAGTGAAAAGTATTGTTTCTTGCGCACTATACAGTCAAAGCATACTGTTCATAGGCACGGAAATGAGAGAGGGTAAAATGTAGTGTTACAGTCATAGCTAGGATGTAGAGAGGGATCAACTTAGTGCCAGGTTCAAAAGTTTGACAGTGGCAGGAAAGAAGCTGCTCTTGAACAGATTGGTACGCGAGCTCTAGTTTTTGTATATTTTTCCCGACGGAAGAAGATGGAAGAGAGAATGCCCGGGGTTAATTATGCTGGCTGCTTTTCTGAGACAGTTCAGCAGATACCAGTGCACAAAACACAACTGAGCTTGGCAGACCTAACAGACATGTCATATTTATTCTTGAGACGTGGGAAACACTGGCTCAGCCAGCATTTATTACCTATCCCTAATTGACCTTGAGATGGTGGCAGTGAGCTGAATTCATGAACCATTGCAATCCACATACTGTTGGAAACATAGTTCCAGGATTTTGACGGAGTGACAATGAAGGAATGGCGATATATTTCCAAGTCAGGATGGTGTGCAGATTGGAGGGGAACCTACACGTGGTGGTGATGACTGCTACCCTTGTTCTTCTAGATTGCACCCAAAACTATAACAGGTCCACGTCAGACGCTACCTCCCTGGCCCTACACTCAACGCTGGAACACCTAGATAACAAAGATACCTTTGTCAGTATCCTACTTATTGACTACAGCTGAGCCTTCAACACCATTATCCCAACAAAGCCCATCTCAAAACTCCTTGGCCTGGGGCTTGGCTCCTCCCTCTGCGACTGGATCCTGAACTTCCTAACGCACAGACCACAATCAGTAAGGATAGGCAACAACACCTCCTCCACTATCATCCTCAAAACCAATACCCCACAAGGCTGTGTCCTCGACCTCTCAGTGTACTCCTTATATTCTTATGAACGTGTGGTCAAATTCCACACCAACTCCATTTTCAAGTTTGCTAATGACACTACCATAGTGAGTTGGATCTTAAACAATGATGAGGCGGAGTACGGGAATGAGATAGAGAATCTGATGAATTGGCGCAATGACAAGAATCTCTCCCTCAATGCTAACAAATCAAAGGACCATAAGATATAGGAACAGAATTAGGCCATTCAGTCCATCAGGTCTGCTCCACCACTCAATCATGGCTGATATGATTCGCACTCCTGTTCTCCTGCCTTCTCTCCATAATCCTTGATCCCCTTATTGATCAAGAACCTATGTATCTGTGTCTTAAAGATGCTCAATGACCTGGTCTCCATAACCCTCTGCGGCAATGAGTTCCACAGATAGACATTGACTTCAGGAAGTGTGGTGAAGAATATGTCCCTGCCTACATCAATGGGGATGTAGTAGAAATGGTCGAGAAATTCAAGTTTCTAAGTGTACAGATCACCACCAACCTGTCCTGCTCCTCCACGCTGACACTATAGTTAAGCAAGCCCACCAACACCTCTGCATTCTCAAGAGATGAAGGAAATTTGGCATGTCTGCTACAACTCACACCAATTTTTACAAGTGCACCATAGAAAGCATCCTATCTGGATGTATCACAGCTTGGTATGGGCTCCTGCTCTGCCCAAGCCTGCAAGAAACTACAAAAGGTTGTGAACGTAGCCCAGTCCATCAAGTAAACCAGCCTCCTGTCCATTGAGCGGGTACTATTTTAAAAAGCATTGAGTTACAGTAGTAAGATGGTATAGAGGGATGTGGGCCAAATGTGGGTTAAAAAAAGGAACAGGTTGGGCCGAAGGTTCTGTTTCCATGCTGTAAATCTCTATGACTCTATGTGTAAGGCTTTGAAATGAAAAACAGGATAGATCTCATTAACAAGCTAACAGCGCGTGAACATTTATCTGTTAGCAAGTGTAATATTCAATGTAGTGTTTGAGAGAGAAATGCAAAACACCTACTGGATTCTAGATTTAGGTCAGGCTGACTTTAATGCAAATGAAACAGAAAATGGGCGGATCTATCAACTGGTAAAATGACAGATGATCAATCGTGTTGCGGAAACAATTTACACCTCTGAGTGAATGTGCTCCTCTTGACAAATGGAGAATGCCATGGACCACTAAAGAGTCAACACAAAACAAAAAGAGAAAAAACTTATAAAAATGCAAAAACAAGACAAATATCTTGGTGAATGGGTGCGATAAAAAGATCAGTGATTGTGACAAAACCAATAGTAAGAACCACAGGAAGGAAAGAAGCATCACAAATTCAAAATCAAGGAAAATATTGACAGATATAGTTGATAATGTTGATCCACAACAACTTTGAAAACCGATATTGCCAATGAAAATGGGTGCCGTGGTGGCACAGTGGTTAGCACTGCTGTCTCACAGTGTCAGGGACCTGAGTTCGATTCCCGGTTCGGGTCACTGTCTGTGTGGAGTCTGCACCTTCTCCCCCGTGCCTGTATGGGTTTCCACCACCTGCTCCAGTTTCCTCCCACAGTCAGAAAGATGTGTTTAGGTGCACTGGTCATGCTAAATTCTACCTCAGTGTACCAGAACAGGCGTCAGAGTGTGGTGACTAGGGGAATTTCCGAGTAACTTCATTGTTGGGTTAATGTAAGCCTTACTTGTGACTAATAAATAAATAAACTTTAGGAAAAGGTGAAAATGCTGAATAAGTCCTGTGCGTATTTCCAGTCGAAGATGCAGTCAGCTATCCTGAGGAAATTAATAGTGAATCAGGATCAAAATCAAAGTAACAAAGAAGAGAGCAGGACCAAGGACTGACAAACCCCCAGGAACCAGGGTCTTAACGGCGGAGAGATGAGAACATTGCAGATAGAAACATATAAGATTATGAAGGGAATAGGTAAGACAGAAGCAGGGAGGTTGTTTCCATTGGTGGGTGAAACTAGATCTAGGGGGGCATGGCCTCAAAATAAAGGGGAGCAGATTTAAGACTGAGTTGAGGAGAAACTTCTTCACACAAAGGGTTGTGAATCTGTGGAATTCCCTGCCTGGTGAAGGCTATCTTATTGAATGTTTTTAAGGTAAAGATAGATAAATTTAAGGAATTAAGGGTTATGGTGAGTGGGTGGGTTAGTGGAGCTGATTCCACCAAAAGATCAGTCATGATCTTATTGAATGAGAAGCAGGCTGGAGAGGCAAGATGGCCTACTCCTGCTCTTAGTTTTTATGTTCTTATAAATGGTCCAATTCTCATATTCCAAAAGCTCTCCGTTTTTAGGAACCATTCCTTTAGCTCGGAATGTCACTGTGCTATTTAAAGCAACATGACAGGGGCGAAACAGGGAATTAAAAAAGCAGGGAAATGGAGAGAGCCTACAATTCAGGACAGGGCGAAAATTTCAGCTGTTCAGCACTGACTTGTAAAGAGTGGGCGATGCCTGACAAACCCAACTGATATGTTTTAAGAAGCGTTGAAAGTGGTGTGTGGTAGCGTGGCCCCTTTAAGGGGCAATCCCTGAGGACCATGTGACTGGACTGGACCCTATGGAGGGGCAGAGCGGGAAGCTGAGCCAATTGGGAGAAAGTGTGCACGTCCAGTGCTAGGACGAACCTCAGTTGGAGTCGGGGAGCAGTATTCATCTCTTTATCTGACCACTGCTTCTAGATATATACTGATATTATTGCAATAAATCTTTTCTCACTTGGAAGTCACGACAAGTCACCCTCAAGTTACTAGCCAGTGGATTGGGGGAACGTTGATGGATGGTTTTTATCTGGACTTTCTGAAAATACTGAAGTTCCTCGTGATAGACCATTGGTTAAATTGGTTAAATTAACCTTTAACCAAGTTAAAGGTCAAGGTTTAACTTGACCTCTAACTTTAAGGTCAAGTTAAAGATTGACCTCGTTAGGAAAATTGCTGAGTGTGGGTAGGCAGAGGACAGGGATGATGGACGGGCAATCTAATTGACAGGGTGTCCCGCAAGAATCAGGGCCACAACAATTCATCACACTTAGTAATAATTTTGACGATGGAACAGTAAGTCACATATCCAAATGCACCAACAACATCAGAAATGGCAGCACCATGAGCAGCTACGATAGAAGCATAAAATCGCAAAGGTAAATGGCGACATCAATTTAATGGGCAAAACTGTGGAAAATGGCTTTCAATGCAGGCAAATGAGAGACTATTGTGTACTCCAAAAGAATAGAAAAGGGTGTGTATTGTTTGTATAACACAAGAAATAATACTTGTTTCTTCAAAACGTAGAAAGAGTTATTAGGAACTGGTGAGTTATTAAAAGTTAGTAAGCTACTAAGAGGATTTTTGGGTCAAGTTATAACATCATTACTAAATGGTGAACAGCTAAAAACTGAGGTGCAGAGAAAGTGAGGGTCCAGGTGCACAGATGATTAAAACCTCATGAACAAATGCAGAAGACACTGAAAAAGAGCAATGGAATTCTGATATTAATTTTAATGTTTATTTATTAGTGTTACCAGTAGGTTTACATTAACACTGCAACAAAGTTACTATGGAAATCCCCTGGTCACCACACTCTGGCGCTTGTTTGAGGGAGAGTTTAGCACAGCCAATACACCTAACCAGCACGTCTTTTGGACTGTGAAAGGAAACCAGAGCACCTGGAGGAAACCCACGCAGACACGGGGAGAACGTGCAGACTCCGCACAAACAGGGACACAAGCCAGAATTTGAACCTGGGTCCCTGGCACTAAGAGGGACCAGTACTAACCATTGTGCCATTGTCAAGAGGACTGGAATAAACAATGCCATTATGCTTCTCCTTCAATGCAACCACCTCACGTGGTAGCAAGTTCCATTTTCTAACTATCCCGTGGATCAAGGCTTTTTACTGAATCCTTCATTGGTTGACTTCTGAAGACTCCTGTTTTTGATCTGAGTGGTGCAACGATAGAATCCCTATCTCTGGGTAAGAAGCTCTGGGCTTTCAGTCCCACTTCAGGACTAGGTGGACACAGAAGGCATGTTCATAATGTAGCCAAACAGAATGATTATCAGTCAGTAAATCTTGCCAAAATATCTGATGGCAGGGGTCAGGGCGGGAGAAATTCCTGGTCAGCTATACTGCGGAAGGCAATAGCAAACCACTGCAATAATCATGGGCCAATCCAATGCAAGTCTACGATTGTCAGTGCCCTGGTAGGGCATTTTTTCATTTGTGGGGCACGGACATCGTTGGCTGGCCAGCATTTATTGCCCGTCCATCGTTGCCCCTTAAGAAGGTGGCGGTGAGCTGCCTTCTTGAATCGCTGCAGTCAATATTCTGTGGGTTGATCCACAATACCATTAGGGACGGAATTCCAGGATCTTAACCCAGCAACTGCAAAGGAACGGCGATATATTTGCCAGTCAGGGCGGTGAATGGCTTGGAGGGGAACCTGCACGTGATGTGTTCCCATGTATCTGCTGCCCTTGTCCTTCTAGATAGAAGTGGTCCTGAGATTGGAAGTGTCTAAGGATCTATAGTGCCTGAAGGGAGCAGTTTTGGATCATTTTTGGTCAGTTTAATGTATAAATGTGAGTTGTTGCAGATGGAATATGAGATTATTGATTATCAATGCACTGACAGTTACAAAACCCCACTGATTAATTCACTTCTGATCTACTGCGGTACATATTGTACATAACTGTACAAAACTCTAGTGCGGCCGCACTTGGAGTATTGTGTGCAGTTCTGGTCCCCACATTATAAGAAAGATGTGGAGGCATTGGAGAGGGTACAGAGGAGGTTTACCAGGATGTTGCCTGGTATGGAGGGCAGGTCTTATGAGGAGAGGCTGAGGGATTTGAGGTTGTTTTCGTTAGAAAGGAGGCGGCTAAGAGGAGACCTTATCGAAACATATAAGATGATTAGAGGTTTAGATAGGGTGGACAGTGATAGCCTTTTTCCTAGGATGGAGAAAGCTAGCACGAGGGGACACAGCTTTAAATTAAGGGGTGATAGTTATAGGACGGATATCAGAGGTAGGTTCTTTACCCAAAGGGTGGTTCGGGAGTGGAATGCCCTGCCTGCAGCAGTTGTAGATGCGCCAAGTTTGGTGGCGTTTAAGAGGTTAGTTGATAAGTTTATGGAAGAGAAGGGAATGGTTTAGTTTGGAGGGTCATTGCTTTTTTTTTCAGAATTGGTCGGCGCAACATCGAAGGCCGAAGGGCCTGTTCTGCGCTGTAATGTTCTATGTTCTATATTAACCTTCTTGCCCCTATCAGCTAACTGGAGGCTCAAGACTTTAGGCAAGGCTCAAAGGATTCACATTATCTTTCTCTCAATTTCCTTTTCTTTAATTAAAACATGATTTAAGTCTTTTAACATGTTCGACATGAATTTCGATACAACGCAGGCTCTTAATCACAGTCCCAGAGACAACAAGACGGGACATCAAAAGGGTTCTTCCTCCCTCTGGATAAGTGGGATCAATTTCTAGTGAAAGTAGTTATGCCAATTAGCATATTTAAAATCATTCTGCATCAGCATCCAGTAAAAAGGACGCAAATTTGAATATAGAGGTTTAAGTGACAGCATCACGCAATTATTACACTGCAGAAGGAGGCCATTCGGCCCATCATATCTGCACCAGCTCTCCAAACGAGTATCGTGACTTAGTGCCGTTCCCCTGCCTCTCCCCCATACCCCTGCACATTGTTCCTGTTCAACTAATCATATAATGCCCTCCTGAATGCCTCAATAGAACCTGCCTCCACCACGCTTCCAGACTGTGCATTCCAGATCCATACCACTCGCTGCGTGAGAAAGTTTCTCTCATCACATTTGCTTCTTTTGAAAAATCACTTTCAATCTGTGCCCTCTCGTTCTTGATCCTTTTACGAGCAGGGACAGTTTCTCCCTACCTACTCTGTCTGACATTGGAGGTCTAGTGGCACAGTGATCAGTATCCCTGCCTCAGAGTTAGAGGCTCAGGGCATAGGTCCCACCCAGAACTTAGACCAAGCAAAGTGCATCCCTAATGCGGTCAAATAGGTTGAAAGTCAATCTTAAAATCTTTCCAAACATACCAATGGCTGGCTGTAAGAGCGGGAGAGATGCCAATGCTTGATATTTTTGTGAAGTTGAGTTTGTAAAGGTAGAAAGACTATTTATAAAGATCTAAAAGAATTGTAAGGAAAAATGTTAGTGGAAAAGAAAGTAATGTGCGGTCCCTTTAAAAACTGGCTTTGAGTTCAGTGCTTGAATGCAGAGTATACACAGTCTCTGAGTTGCAACATTTGTTTCAATGGCCAGGCATCAGGATTGCCTTGGTAACAGGCTTTTGCATTTTAATGGCCACTCAATTTAAAAAAAGACAGTCAGCTATTAACAGCCTATCAGATTTGAATTTGCAGTTCTTGATTACTCCAGACCAATCATGGTATAAGAAAATTACAAAGTCACTGCCAATATAAAGGTTAGGGCAACGGCCACCTCAGATGAACATCTGGACAGTCAGAGTCAGGGCCACATCAATTGAAGCAGTTAAAAGTGGTTAAGGGCAGTTAGTTTTTAATTCTGCCAGTTTCAGATATATCTTAAGCAAACTTACCATTTAACCAGTGAAAAGAACCAAATCAGACAGTGCTTACAGTTGGACAACTAGAGAACATGGAACATAGAACATTACAACGCAGCACAGGCCCTGTGGCCCTCGATGTTGTGCTGACCACTGGAACCAATTTTATGACCTCTAACCTAAACTATTCCAATGCTATCCATATGCCTATCCACTGACCATTTGAACACCCTTAAACTTGGCAAGTCCACAACTGATGATGCACGTTGTCAGGAAACATGATCCATCCTGACTCAGCAGGCAACCTAATAGCCAACTTTGATTCAATCAAGAACTCTAAATCTTTCCCAAGCCATCAGACCCGGTTGTAAATAGTTTTTTTGAGACCGACTAAGATTCTGATATTACTGTTTTAGCACTGAATGATCCTTGTCTTTATGTGAACAGCATTTCAGTTGAACCATCCTTTAATTAAAATATTACTGGTTTAGTTAAAATTCTTGGTTGTTTGAAGACAATAGTTTGTTAATTATTCACTTACAGTGTGTGTCAGGTTTTTATATTAAAGAATCTCTAAATGTTACTGAAGAACAGTTAACACCTTCCCAAGGTTACGAAGAGAGGTGAAAGGGGGTTAACCTCTGTGTCATAACAATGTGGGGTAGCGCCCTTCAAGCTATAAGCTGCTGGCGACAGACTAGTGCGAAAGCTGAGGAGGCAAAGTTGCTTCCCCTACTTCCTGACCGTAGCCATTGGTGGACACATCCCGCAGGAACTCAACACAGATGGAGTCAGCTCCCCACCTGGCCAGGAACAGCCACGGCCTGTAGAAACTTGGTGTGGGACAGCTCGAGAGTAACTACGGTCATCAGTGGAAATCAGTGATGCGGAAAGTGAACTTCAAAACATTCAACGCTTGATGCCGGAGCAGATAATGTGAGCGTCAGATTCCCCGCATTCAAAACACTAATGAGTGGACACCAGATTCGGGCTTCACCCCCCCGCACCCCCCACCCCCACCCCACTCCCAAACCCCACCCTCCCACTCCACCCCCGTACCAGGACTCAGTTTCCTCAGTAAATGGCAAAGGGAGAGGTACAATAGGCTAACTATTGCATCCATTTCCCTAAGGGCAGCATGGTGACACAGTGGTTAGCTGCCTCACAGGTTCAATTCCGCACTTGAGTCACACTGTCTGTGTGGAGTTTGCACATTCCCCTCCGTGTCCATGTGGGTTTCCTCCAGGCACTCCAGTTTCCTCCCACACTCCAAAGCATGCAGATAAGCCATGCAAAATTGCCCCTTATTGTCAGGGGGATTAGCAGGGTAAATACGTGGGGTTATGGGGATAAGGCTTGAGTGGGATTGTTGTCAGCGCAGACTCAATGGGCCAAATGTCCTCCTTCTGCACTGTAGGGATTCTATGTCTGAAGGTATAACACGAGGAGGTGAAACAGGCCGAGTAAGATTGTGACAATATAGAAATTTATTTTTGAAACCCTCTCTCTTACTGGTGCTGCACAGAAATGCCAGGAAAGAACCAAAGAGCTTGAATCAAAAATGAAGCTTCAAATTGTAAAGAACTCATCTCAGCTGAAGTCGAGGTCAGCCGGAAGTTCAACTCCGTTAGGAGAGCACTCAAAAATTCATCCTTCCCAAATTAGTCAAAAAACTTCAATACAGCTTTTACCGTGGTAACATCAAGGGTACCTGAGCAGCAGCAAGCATTTAGAAACCAGAGTGATGGGGAACCTCAACAAGGAGATGAGGGAGAAAAAAAAAGTTGCTTGTTTAACATTCACACAAATTGTCCCTGAAACTGATGTCAGCTGGGAACCAATTCAAAACTGCAGTACAGTGAGCGAAGCCCAATCCATCACACAAACTAGCCTCCCATCCATCGACTCTGTCTACACTTCCTTCTGCATCGGAAAAGCAGCCAGCATAATTAAGGACCCCTCGCATCCCAGGCATTCTCTCTTCCACCTTCTTCAGTTGGAGAAAAAGATACAAAAGTCTGAGGTCACGTACAGACCAACTCAAGAACAACTTCTTCCTTGCTGCAGTCAGACTTTTGAATGGACCTCCTTCGCACTAAGTACACCCTAGCTATTACTGTAACACTACATTCTGCACCCTCTCTGTTCTTTCTCAATGAATGGTATGCTTTGTCCGTGTAGCGTGCAAGAAACAATACTTTTCACTGTATGTTAATACACGTGGCAATAATAAATCAAATCAGATCAAACAGAGATCAGCAGATATTACAGAATAATCACTGTAGAGAAAGCGACTATTCATAGAGTTAGGGGGCAAAATTTTCACGTCCCACCAGCCACGGGAATCGTAGCACGGGGGACACAGATCATGCAAAGATACATTGACCACAAGGTAGGATTTTCCCACCTTGAGGCAAGCATGTACAGAAAATCCTGTCCATTAAGTTTTTACAGCATAGAAAGAGGCCCTTTGGCCCATCATGTCTGCACCGGTTATCAAGCACTGATCTATTCTAATCCCATTTCGTCCATAACCAGGGATCTGGGTTCAATTCCGGCCTTGGGTGACTCTATGGAGTTTGCATGTTCTCCTCATGTCTGCATGAGTTTGTTTCCTCCCACATTGCAAAGATGTTCAGATTCTGCAGGTTAGGTGGATTGGCCATGATAACTTAGTGTCTTAAGATGTGTAGATTAGGAGATTAGTGGGGTAAATACATGGAGTTACAGGAATAGGATGGGGGTGAGGATCTGGGTAAGGTATTTTGTCAACAGAGAGTCAGTGGGCCGAATGGCCTTCTTCTGCATAGTAGGGACTCTATACAACCATCAACAACGTAACAGTCACCAGCTTTGCTTTTGAATTGGGTGTAGCCTCTGCAAAGATTTGGCACAGATACAATCGGTCTCCAACTGTGCTGTCTAATTGTACGAACCACGGTGTAAGTGTCACTAAATCCTGACTTGCTGGAATTGTAAGACAGAGGTGGCAATGCCAATGGGTCAGCAGGTTATTTCCCACTGGTGGAACAACGGCCCCATTTCTCACCGGGTGTGCTTAGGTGGCAGGAAAGGTGGGGAATTCTGCCTAGTTCTGTTTTTGCAAGCTTCCTGCTCACTTCCTGGGACCTGTGCATTGGAAATCAGAGGAAAACTTTGTGCAAGGTGAAAAGGAGTTCTTGCTCCAACGTAGCACAAACTCCTGACTCTTTTCATACATGCTCCCAGAAGGGACATGTGCAACTTTAGTACACCATTTCTTAATGGTATTTACACTTCGCTGGATGAATGTTTCCACCTACTTATGCAGTGAGACTGATTAGGAAAACGACTCGACACGTAGGCTTGTATAAAGTAATGCATTTCTCTTAAAATAGAATAAAGTACCCATAAATCATTTAGAAAGCTCTTAGGCAAAATAGCATCGCTACAGCAAGAGTAAGATTTTATATTTAAAAGGCACTCCAAACTTTGAGCCATCTCAACAACTTCAACCCAGTAAAGCATCCTGAAGCTCATTCTGGGGGCAATCTTGCCTCTGAGTTAGAGGCTTGTAGGTTCAAGTCTCACCCCAGACACTTGAGCACAGGCCAATTTTCTCAAAGCAGTCATTCTGATGGGTGGCACAGTGACACAGCGGTTAGCACTGCCAGCTGGCTCGATTCTAGCCTCGGGTGACTGTGTGGCGTTTGTATGTTCTCCCCCTGAATTTGCATGGGTTTCCTCCCATTAATTCCTGCTTAATGTCCAAAGGTATGTCGAGTAGTGGATTGGCCATGGTAAATGTACGGAGTTATGAGAATAAGGTGGAGGGGAGGGCCTTATGTGGGATGTTCTTTCGGAGAGTTGGCGCAGATTCGATGGGCCAAATGGCCACTTTCTACATCATAGGGTTCAATAGTATTTGAGGTATTAAACTAAGTTCCTCTCAGATCCTTGGGGTGAAGATAAAGAAATCCTGTGCCATTATTCTGCGAAGAAAGCAATGGTGTTCTCCCTGCTATCCTGCTATATAACCAACATCACTAAAGTAGATTATCTGGTCACTATCATACTGGTTGTGGGAGTTTGCTGTACACAAACTGTGCTGCCTCCCCTGTTTTATAATCGTGATTACATTTCAGAAGTGCTTTATTGGTGCTTTGGAACATCTTGAGGTTGTGAAATGAGTTTTATAGATGTAGTTTATTTATCTCTTTTGTTTGCAATTCTCCCCATTTCTCTGAAATCCACAAACGTAGCCCAGTCCATCACCAAACCAATCTCCCACCCGTTGACTCCATCTACACTTCCCGCTGCCTCAGAAAAATTCAGTTGTGTTTTGTGCACTGGTATCTGCTGAACTATCTCAGAAAAGCAACCAGCATAATTAAGGATCCCACACACCCCGCACATTCTCTCTTCCACCTTCTTCCATCAGGAAAAAGATACAAAAGTCTGAGGTCACCAACAGACTCAAGAACAGCTTCTTCCCTGGTACCACCAGACATTTGAATGGTCCTATTAAGCTGATCTTCCTCTTTGCCCCATCTGTGACTGTAACAACACAGATTCACAGAATACGACAGTGCAAGAGAGGCCCTTCGGCCCATCGAGTCTGTGCTGATGCAGAATGGCCCAGACCTGCCCATCTAATCCCACTTGCCAGCACTTGGCTCATAGCCCTGAATGTCATGATGTGCCAAGTGCTGATCCAGATACTTTTTAAAGGATGTCAGGCATCTGGCTTCCACCACCCTTCCAGGCAATGCATTCCAGACCGTCACCACCCTCTGGGTAAATACGTTTTTCCTCAAATCCCCTCTACATTTTGCATCCTCTCCTTTTCTTTTCCCCTATGTGATCCATGAATGGTATGCTTTTTCTGTATAGCACGAAACAAACAATACTTTTCACTGTGTCTCAATACATGTGACAATAATAAATCAAATGAAATCTCAGGGGGCAGCGTGGTGGCACAGTGGTTACCACTGCTGCCTCACAGCGACAGTGACCAGGGTTCGAATCCTGGCTTGGATCTCCCCTGTGTGGAGTTTGCACATTCTCCCCGTGTCTACGTGGATTTCCTCCAGATGCACTGATTCCCTCCCACAGTTGAAAGATGCATGGGTTAGGTGGATTGGCCATGTTAAATTGTCCCCTAATGTCCCAAAATGTGTAGGTTAGGGGGAATGGCACGGTAAATATTTGGGGTTATGGGGAACAGGTCTGGATGGGATTGCCCCTTCGTACCAGGGGGATCATGTGGAGTTACAAGGATAAGGCCTGAGCGGGATTGTTGTCAGTGTAGACTTGATGGACATCTTTGGACTGTGGGAGGAAATTGGAGGAGACCCATGCGGATATGGGGAGAATGTGCAAACTCCACACAGACAGTGATCCAAGTTTGGAATTGAACCCCAGTCCCTGACACTGTGAGGCAGCAGTGAATCATAGTATCATAGAATCCTACAGTGCAGAAACAGGCCCTTTGGCACATTGAGTCTGCACTGAACACAATCCCACCCAGACCTTATTCCCATATCCCTACATATTATACCCACTAATCCCTCTAATGTACACATCCTTGGACACTAAGAGGCAATTTCTTAGCATGGCCAATCAACCGAACCCACATATCTTTGGATTGTGGGAGAAAAGCAGAACACCCAGAGGAAACCCACGCAGACACAAGGAGAACGTGCAAACTCCACACAGACAGTGACCCAAGCCGGGAATCGAACCCAGGACCCTGGAGCTGTGAGGCAGCAGTGCTAACTGCCGGGCCACCGTGCCGCTGGCAGGGCAGATAGTTTATTAGTCATGTCGGACAGCCAAAAGTTCAACACAACCACCAAAGCCGCTTCAACCTTAATGCCCAAGATTGGTGGCTTCATCGGAATAAAAATATAATAGGATTTGTCGGATCTAAGCTTCCCTCTGCAGCAGCTGCCCAGGAGGGCTGTTCTGCTTCTGTGAAAACGATTCAGAGCCGGTTAATTCCACTATCCCCAAGTCAAATATGCTGAGCGTAAAAGCCAATCAGCCTGGACTGTAAAACAGCTTACGAAACATAATGCTCTCTCACGCTCCCGAAACAAGCTGCCTTTTCAGCCACAGAGCCGGCTATCGCAGTTCAAGCCTGATAAAACAGAGCTGGGTAAAGGATTTGCATTAGGCGAAGATTGTTCACCTTCCAGCACAGGTGGTTTGGTGAGGTGTGGGTGGGGGATTTGTTGGAGGAACGGAATGGGGTGTGGAGGGGGACGGGAAAAACGCTTTAATAGCAATGTTCCAAATTGTGAAGGCTTTTTGCGGAGGAACCTGAGGAATTAAGATAATGTGGTGCAACAAAATTGGGGCAGAACGGTGGATAGCACTGCTGTCTCACGGCGCCAGGGACCCAGGTTCGATTCCAGCCTCAGGTCACTGTCTGTGTGGAGTTTGCATGTCCTCCCCGGTGTCTTCATAGATTTCCTCCGTGTGCTCCGGTTTCCTCCCATGGTCCAAAGGCATGTGGGTTAGGTTGATTGACCATTATAAATTGACCCTACTGTTAGAGGGACGAGATGGGGTTAAATGCATGGGGTTGGGGGGATAAGGCCTGGGTGGGATTGTGGTCAGTGCAGACTCGAGAGGCTGAATGGCTTCCTTCTGCACTGTATGATTCTAAAATAAAAGTGAGGAATTTTTTTGGATGCAGTGAGTTTTGAAGCGGAATGCAGGAGGTGGGATTTTTCAGCCTTTCCTGCAGATGGGATGTACTTGTCACCCTCCCACTCTATCTAATTCTCCTACCCCTCCTTCCTGTAGGGGGGTGGGCAGACCTTACAAAACAGCGTAAACACTGGTGGGGTTGGAAGATCGCACTAGCAGCCAATAACAAGACACTTCCTCCACTTAAAAACCTGCTGCTCAAATGTAGGTGAGGGGGGCGGGACCCTGTCCTGTGGTCTGAAAAGGCAATAGAAGCAGATTCAATTGTAACTTTCAAAAGGGAATGGGATTTTCATGTGAGAATTAGGACTACCGATTAGGGTTATATTCACTGGAGTTTAGAAGAGTGAGAGAGGATTGAAACTTACAAAATTCTAACAGGATTAGATAGGGTAGATTCGGAAAGAATGTTCCCGATGCTGGGGGAGTCCACTTCCATCTAGAAGGACCAGGGCAGCAGATACACGGGAACACCACCACTTGCAAGTTCCCCTCCAAATCACTCATCAACCTAACTTGGAAATATATCGCCGTTCCTTTGCAACCGCTGGGTCAAAATCCTGGAATTCCCTCCCTAACGGCATTGTGGGTCAACCCGAAGTAAATGGATTGTAGCGATTCAAGATGGTGGCTCACCGCCAACTTCTCCAGGGGATCATAATTTGAGGATAAGGAGGTAAACCTTTGAGAACTGAGGTGAGGAGGAATTTCTTCACCTCGAGAGTGGCAAATCTGTGGAATTCACTACACAGAAAGTAGTTGAGGACAAACCATTGTCAGACTTCAAGAAGAAATTAGATATAGGGCCCATGGGCTAAAAGGATCGAGGCATGTGGAAGAAAAGGGGGATCAGGATATTGAAGTTGACGATCAGTCATGATCAAAATGAATGGTGGAGCAGCCTCGAAGGGCCGAATGGCCTCCTCCTGCTTCCATTTCCTATGTATGTCTGAAAAGGAGAATAAAACTGCAGAGATATTTAGAAAGAGCAGGGAGAGTGTTATTAATTGGACAACTCTTTCAAAGTACACTGGACTGATCAAATCTACATTAGAAAGAAAAAGCAGTTGAATTCACATCGTGACTTGCACCACATCAGAATATTCCCATCGCTTTCCAGCTAATGATGTCCCCTTGAACTACTATCCCTTGTGTAATGTGGGTAACGTAACAGCAATGTGATCATAAGCAGATCATTTGCTCCTGTTTTAAATCGAGTGAGGGATGAATGTTGGCTGGGACACGGGGGGATAATTCCCATACTCTTCTCTAAGATAGTCCATGGGATTTGCCAAATGCCAGGCATTGACCATCATCAATAAGAGACCTCTAACCACCACCCCTTGACATTCGATGATGTTACCATCCCTACTGTCAACATCCTTGGAGTTACCATTGACTAGAAACTCAAATAGATTTGCCACATAAACACAGTGGCTACAAGAGCGGGTCAGAGGCAAGGAATACTACAGCGAGTAACTCACCTCCCGACTCCCTAAAGCATATCCACCATTTACAAGGCACAAGTCAGGAATGTGATGGAACACTCTCCATTTGCCTGGATTGGTGCAGATCCAACAGTACTCAAGAAGCCCAACACCATATCCCTTCACCACCGATGCTCAGTAGCAGCAGTGTGTACCATCTACAAGGTGCACTGCAGCAACTTACCAAACCTCCATAGACAGCACCTTCCAAACCTACAACCACTTCCATCTAGAAGGACCAAGGCAGCAGATACACGGGAACACCACCACTTGCAAGTTCCCCTCCAAGTCACTCATCAACCTAACTTGGAAATATATCGCCATTCCTTTGCAACCGCTGGGTCAAAATCCTGGAATTCCCTCCCTAACGGCATTGTGGGTCAACCCGAAGTAAATGGATTGCAGCGATTCAAGATGGTGGCTCACCACCAACTTCTCCAGGGCAATTAGGGATGGACAATAAATGCTGGCCTAGCCATTGAGGCCCATATTACATGAATGAATAACATTTTCCATGTCTGCCTGAGAGGACAGACATTTTAATACCTCACCCACCAGTGCAGCACTCTCTCTGTACTGTACCACACATCAGGTTAGATTTTTGTGCTCCAGGTCTGCAGTGTGGGACTTGAACCCACAAATCTATGACTCAACTTCACAGTTACTTAAAACAAGGGCTAAAGTTTGCTGCTAAGCTTGCATCGGTTCCCAAACAACTAAGAAATCAACAGACGAATTAGCCTGATTTCCAATAGAACATAGAACATAGAACATAGGACATTACAGCACAGAACAGGCCCTTCGGCCTTCGATGTTGCGCCGACCAATATAAAAAGCAATGCCCCTCCAAACTAAACCATTCCCTTCTCTTCCATATACTTATCAACTAACCTCTTAAACGCCACCAAACTTGGCGCATCTACAACTGCTGCAGGCAGGGCATTCCACTCCCGAACCACCCTTTGGGTAAAGAACCTACCTCTGATATCCGTCCTATAACTATCACCCCTTAATTTAAAGCTGTGTCCCCTCGTGCTAGCTTTTTCCATCCTAGGAAATAGCTTCAATACTTCAGTGTTCAGCGTGGCACAGTGGTTAGCACTGCTGCCTCACCGCTCCAAGGACCTGCATTCGATTGCCTGCTTGGGTGACTGTCTGTGTGGAGTCTGCACATTCTCCCTGTATCTGCATGGGTTTCTCCCAGGTGCTCCAGTTTCTTCCCACAGTCCAAAGATGTGCGGGTTAGGCAAATTGGTTATGCTAAATTGCCCCTTAATGTCCCAGAATGTATAGGTTAGAGGGATTAGCGGGGTAAGAATAAGGGGTTACAGGGATAGGGCCTGGGGTGGGATTATGACCGGTGCAGACCTGATGGGCCGAGTGGCCTCCTTCTGAGCTGTAGGGATTCTATGAGTGTCACATTACCAGCAGGAAAGCAATTGCCACCTTGAAAGATGCTAGAAAACTGCTGTGTGATTAACAGCGACAGCGCACACCGAATGCCTGACTCTCTCTCATTGTTAAGACTCTCACCAGCGAGCATAAGAAAAGATAAATCAGGGCGTTTTTAACCCCAGGACCCTCACGCGAGGCAGGGGGAGGGAAGCATTCTTACTTGTACTGCTGATGGTCCTTGGTGCTGCGCGTTTTAGCCATGAACCTTTCGGCCAGCTTCTCCAAGTTTCGGGAATACTCCATCTCGATTTCAGACTTCTTGCGAAAGAAATCCTGAAGGTCTTGGAGGAGCTGAACCCTCATCTCCGTCTGCTGCTCCAAGCATTTCAGCTGCTCGACTAACTGAGCGCGGATTTCTGAAAGAAAGCACGCAGGGAACCGTTAACTGATATTTTTTTTGTGCAAGTCTAAACAGCACCGATAGGTACAGCCAGCACCTTAACCACTACTGGGATCAAGGTTTTAAAGTTCCAGAATAGCCAGTTACTGTCACTTTGAAAGAAAAGACAGAGAACACAAAAGGAGTCAAAACAATTCAACAATTTTTTTTGCATGAAACACATTCCCCCTTCCAACTCATACTATTCCTTTTGACCACCCAATCTCAGTGTGAAGTTATATTAAAACAACTCTCTCATTTGATACCATGCACAGATGCTAATGGACAGCAAAATATCCTTCCACAGAAGTGCCCGCAGTTGATAACTCCACTTAAGTAAGTAACTTCACACTGCTGACAGTTATTCACTTTGCAGGAACATTGGCAGATTATTAAACATTAACTGCCGTGGCACAGGGGGTTACAGAACGGCAGGCATCGATACCTTTAAGCTTCCCCGCAAAGTGTTTTGCGTGCCTCATTATCCTCGCTCTGCCAATCTTATCCCCTGCAAACGGTGCTAGCTTTGACTCCAGCAAGCCCTGGCTCAGCTTGGCAACAGAGGAGAGACCAAATTAACAGCACATAATAAAACGAGGGGTAAGGTTACTGGTCGGAGCTCATCACGTGACGAGGGTGGCCACGTACCAGAGGAAAGGAACGACTATTTGAACTCTCCAATTGCCGGGGCTTTTGAGTTGAACTTCACTTAGCCGGTAATCTCTGAACAAAAAGGCAGACGGTCCAAGTGCCAGTCAACAAGCAACTAGGCAGCAGAGAAAGAGAAAGAGTGGACTGAGAGGGACAGCCCTCATTGCTAAAGCAGGCAATGGCCTTCCAAAGGCTGGGAATGCGCTGATGCAGCAACACTGTCTGAATTGCAATGGAGAGCACAATAATTGAAGAGAAGGTTGTTGACATTGACAGTTCATGCCACTTCAAGTGCAACTTTATCAAAGCAGGAAGACAAGACTCGCACACGATTCACTTCTGTTCCAATTAAGATACAATACATCTTTATTCCAGCACAAGCAGCAGGTTTTGCTGCAAAAAAACAAGTTATATAAGATAGAATTATGTACTGGCTACACACGGTAACACTTCCTGCTCACAGTTTTCGCCAAGTGCATTCCATGAACCGTCTGGTGCTACAAAGCCCACTGAATATATTCATTCCTTATTTGTTAGTGTCACAAGGAAGGTTAACATTAACACTGCAATGTAGCTACTGTGGAAATCTCCCTGCTGCCACACTCCGGTGCCTGTTCGGACACACTGAGGGAGTATTTAGCACAGCCAATGCACCCTAAACCAGCGTGTCTTTCAGGCTGTGGGAGGAAACCGGGGCACCTGGAGGAAACCCATGCAGACGCTGGGAGAATGTGCAGACTCCACACAGACAGTGACCCAAGTTGGGAATTGAATCTGGGTCCCTGGCGCTATGAGGCAGCAGTAATAACCATTGTGCCACATGCCACACTGAGCCATAGAAAAGTTACAGCATAGAAGGAGGCCAATTGGCCCATCTTCTCCATGCCAACCCAAGGACACCTAGAACATAGAACACTACAGCGCAGTACAGGCCCTTCGGCCCTCGATGTTGCGCCGACCAGTGGAACCAATCTAATGACCCTCTAACCTAAACTATTCCCATGTTATCCATATGTCTATCCACTGACCATTTGAACACCCTTAAAGTTGGCGCATCCACAACTGCTGCAGGCAGGGCATTCCATGCCCTTACTACCTCTGAATAAAGAACCTACCTCTGACATCCGTCTTATAACTACGACCCCTTAGTTTAAAGCTATGTTCCCTTGTGTTAGCCATCACCATCCGAGGAAAAAGGCTCTCACTGTCCACCCTATCTAACCCTCTGATCATTTTGTATGCCTCAATTAGGGAGGCATACCTCTTAACCTCCTTCGTTCTAATGAAAATAACCTCAAGTCCCTCAGCCTTTCCTCATAAGACCTTCCCACCATACCAGGCAACATCCTGGTAAACCTCCTCTGCACCCTTTCCAATGCCTCCACATCTTTCTTATAATGCGGCGACCAGAACTGTACGCAATACTCTAGGTGCGACCTCACCAGAGTTTTGTACAGTTGCAACATGACCTCAAGGCTCGAAATTTAATCCCTCTACCAATAAAAGCTAAACTAGGTACCCTTGCTAATCCCACCCTCCTGCACCTGGCTCATTGCTCTGTACTCTACAGCGCTTAAATTGCAGATCCAGGTACTTTTAAAAGACTTTAGGTCCCTGTCTCCACCACCAATTCAAGCAGTGAATTCCAGATCCCCACCACACTCTGTGTTCTTCCTCATGTCGTCTCTACACCTGTTGCTACTTATCTTGAATCTGTGTTCCCTAGGAATTCGTCACCAAGGGAAAGAATGCTATCCTGTCCACTCTTTTCTTTTCCCCTCATAATTTTGTACATCTCTATCAAGTCACCTCTCAGCCTTTTTTGTTCCAAGGGAAATAACTCCAACCTATCCAAACTCTCTTCACAGTGCACTTTTCTAGCCCTGGCAACATTCTTGTGCTCTCTCCAGAGCAATTCCATCCTTCTTGTAATATGGTGACCAGAACTGCACACAATACTGTAGTTGTGGCCTCACCAGTGTTTTATACAATTCCAACATTCCATCCTAACTTATATATTCCGTACCTCTGTCAATGAAGGAGAGAATTCCATATGTCTTCTTTATAACCTTGTTTATTTGAGCTGCTGCCTTAGGGAACTGTGTCCCATAGAACCCCACAGTGCAGAAAGAGCCTTTCAGCCCATCGAGTCTGCATCGAACACAATCCCACCCAGGCCTTACCCCCCTATCCCTTACCCCCCTATCCCTGCACATTTATCCACTAATCTCTCTAACCTATGCATCCCAGGACACTAAGGGGCAATTTTAGCATGGCCAATCAACCTAACCCACACATCTTTGGACTCTGGGAGGAAACCAGAGTCCCCAGAGGAAACCCACGCAGACATGAGGAGAATGTGCAAACTTCACACAGACAGTGACCTGAGCTGGGAATCGAACCCAGGTCCCTGGAGCTGTGAAGCAGCAAGTGTTAACCACTAGGCTACTGTGCCGCCCATGTACTTTTACGTCAAGATCTCTCACTTCATCTGCCCATCTTCGTACCTTCCCATTTGTTGTATAAAACTGTTTGGACCTAGTAAATGCATTACTCACATTATGTTAAAACCCAGCTGCCATTTTACTGTCCACTCCACCAACCCATTGCTCTGTAGATTACAGCTGTCCTTTACACCATCCATTACGTGGCCAATCTTTGTGCCACCTGCAAATTTTCCAATCATGCCCCCCGTTCATGCCCAAATAGTTACTATATAACACAATTCTCCAAACTTGAACACGGCTAAGATTTTCCGCTGAGCACCAAATTCTCCATTCACGCTGGCAGTAGTAGAGGGGCATGCGAGACTGGAAAATCTCAGCCTTGAAGTGTAGCATTCTAAGCTGACCCTCCCAGTGCAGTATTGAGGGAGTACTGCACTGTTAGAGGTGCTATTTTTCTGATTAATCATTAAACCCAGGCCTGGCTATCCTCACAGGCTGGACATTAAACATCTCATGACCTTATTTCGAAGTTTGGATGGGAAGGGGTGCTGTTCTCTCAGTTTTTTTTAAAAAATTCAGTCATGGGACATGGGCATCGCTAGTTGGCCAGCATTTATTGCCCATCTCTCGTTGAGAATCAACCACATTGCTGTGGTTCTGGAGTCACATGTAGGCCAGACCAGGTAAGGACAGTAGATTTCCTTCCCTAAAGGGCATTAGTGAACCAGATGGGTTTTTCCAACAAGCGACAAATGGTTTTAATGGTCATCAGTAGATCCTTAATCCCAGGTCTTTGTTGTATTCAAATTTTGCTGTCTGCCGTGGTGGAATTCGAACCTGGGTCCCCAGAGCATTACCCTGGGTCTCTGGATGACTTGCCCAGCGACAAAACATCTACACTACCGCCTCCCCTAATCTACCAAATGGCAGAACAGGCTCAGGCTAGATGGAGTTAAATGGCCTCCTCTTATCCCGATGTTCCAGGAAGCACTCGGCAATGTCCTGAAGATGTGGATGGTGCAAGTCAACGTTTCTTCAACAGGCCTATTTATTTATTTATATTCGTGTCACAAGTATGTTTACATTAACACTGCAATGAAGTTACTGTGAAAATCACCGAGTCGTCACACTCCGGCACCTGTTTGGGTACTCTGAGGGAGAAATTAAGATTGGCCATCGCGCCTAACCAGCACATCTTTTGGACTATAGGAGAAAACCCAAAGGAAATCCACGCAGACACGGGGAGAATGTGCAGACTCCGCATAGACGGTGACCCGAGCCAGGGATCGAACCCGGATCTCTAGTGCTGTGAGGTGGCAGTGCTAAACACCATGCTAAACTCCAAATCTCACAGAACAACGGGTAAGTTAGAAACATCCTCATTCCAAAAAGCTCGAGTGAACTGCTTCTTTCATTAATAAAAAAGAAAATATCACAAGTTAAAATGCCAGCCAGGACATTAAAACAGGACATAGTTGAAGCCTCTGTATTCACACTGGGGGACACTAAATGTCAGGACTTTTCTGCTGACATAGTAAATACTTGAGAAAAATGGACCAGACTCAGAGATTTGACACTGAGTGGAGTTCCTGTGAGGGCAGGGCAGAGGGTCGTAGCCACACTGCTGTCTAAACAAACATCATCCCTCTGTTTGCCTTCAGTGAATCACGTAAGTGGATCAACTCTAGCTGCTGAGCACGGACTCTGAAACAATTGCCCGGAGCTGATAATCGCAAAACTGATACATCTGTCAACTCATCAATGTTACATAGCCATCATCCCGACAGATTTAACTGCAGTGGCGATTTGTCTTCATTCATTTTGTGGGATGTGGGTGGCGCTGGCTGGGTCCAGCATTAATACCCATCCCTAACAACCCCCCCATTGCAGGGGCCATTTGAGAGTCAACCTCACCATTGTAGCTCTGCAGTCACATGTAGGCCAGACCAGGTAGGAACGGCAGATTTCCTTCCTCTAAAAGGGAGGAAATGGCCTAGTGGTATAATCGCTAGACACTTAATCCAGAAACTCAGCTAAATGTTCTGGGGATCTGGGTTCGAATCCTGCCATGGCAAATGATGGAATTTGAATTCAATTTAAAAAAAAAATCTGGAATTAAGAATCAACTGATGACCATGAAACCCACTGTTGGAAAAACCCATCTGTTCACTATTGTCCTTTAGGGAAGGAAATCTGCCATCCTTACTTGGCCTGGCCTACATGTGATTCCAGAGCTACAGCAATGTGGTTGACTCTCAACTACCCACGAGGAAACCTAGGGATGGGCAATAAATACTGGCCAGCAATGATAGGCCTGGGGTGTTGGGTGGCGCCATGCAGGAAAAGGTGGGGGATAAGACTCAGTGGCACCATGCAGGGTGGGGGTAGTGGCTGGGTGGCACCATGCAGGGTGGGGGGAGGGGCTGGGTGGCACCATGCAGGGTGGGGAGGGAGTGGGTTGGGTAGCACTGTGCTGGAAAGGTGGGGAGCAAGACTAACTGGCACTATGTGGGGAGGGCAGAGCTCGGTGACACCATGGGGGGGGGCATGTGGGATGGGGGGGCTGAGCGGCACCATGTGGGATGGGGGAGCTGGGTAAACCATGCTGGGCGGTGGGGTGGGGGTGTGCAGGGCTGGGCCGGCTGAGTTGAACCATGTGGGATGTGGGGGATGTGGGGGGAGGGGGTGCTGGGTGGCACCATGTAGGGTATGGCGGGGGGAGGGGGGGTGCAGCTCTGATAATTCTCCACTGTTTATATATCTGAAGCCAGCCTACATCAGGCTGTGTGACCACCCCAAGGACACTTTCCTTGCGCAAGGAAGCAGTGTATCCAAGCACCCAAAGCAACGTCAAGCACTGCCAATGATTTCCACAGGAAATACTGAATCTCTCACGCACGGACGTTGATGAAAAGGGACAAGTAATCCTGGAGCAAAATTCAAACCCCAAAAACATGGACTCAGGGGCAAAAGTGCTCCCCATTGAACCCTGGGTCGAGTGTGAAACTTGGTTTGTGATCACGGGAGTGTGACTTTGCTCACAGTAAGCTTGTGAATAGATGAACAAGATTGAGTTCCCCCAATGTGGGCAAAAGGCAGAAAACTGTCACCTGATTCTGCTGCAGTGTTCAGTGAGATACAACGTGGCAGTCTAATGGTCCAGTACAGGGTGAGCTGCAGTGCTCCTTATAGAGGCTGATTTAATCAGCGAAGGTTGTCATACATCACCATCCATCAACACATCTCCTGCCAGCACTTCATTAAAACACTGAGTGAAGGCAGAATTAAATGCGGCCTCATCATCCCCAGTGAACTCCAGCTCCCTGTCACACGGATCCTTCAAGGATGCCTCAAGGTTTAGAAAGTGCCCATCGGCATCCTTGAGGTTACAAGGTCACCTCAGGGACACCGTGCAAGAAACACAGCTCAGTCAATGCGTGAAAATGAGGGAGACGGAGAAGGAGAAAGGTGGGAGTGAGAGAATCGGAGAAGGAAGAGGACAGGAATGAGGGGAGAAGAGGAAGGCAAGACAGGGGATGAACAGAGCGAGGGAGGAGGAACGAAGGAAGGGCAAAGAGTAAGGACATGTTGGGATGAATTTTATTTATTAGTGTCACAAGTCAGCTTACATTAACACCAGCAGCAATGGTGTTGCTGTGAAAATCCCCTATTCACCACACTCTGGCACCTGTTCGGGTACACTGAGGGAGAACTTAGCACAGCCAATGCACCTAACCAGCACGTCTTTTGGACTGTGGGAGAAAACTGGAGCATTTAGAGGAAACCCACACAGACACAGGGAGAATGTGCAGATTCCGCGCAGACCCAAGACGGGAATCGAACCCAGGCCCCTGGCACTATGTGGCAATAGTGGGATCAGACAGTTCTGAAGAAGTCATGTTGGACTTAAAGCGTCACTGAAAGTAAGCCCATACATACAGCTGGCAAAAAAGAAGGCAAACGGTATGTTGGCCTTCATATCAAGAGGATTTAACTAAGAGGATCTGAGTACAGGGATAGGGATGCTTGCTGCAATTGTAAATGGCATTGGTGAGGCCTCACTTGGAATATTGTGCACAGTTTTGGTGTCTTTATCTGAGGAAGGGTGTCCTTGCTATAGAAGAAGGGCAGTGAAGATTTACCAAGCTGATCCCTGGGATGGCAGGTCTGTCATATGAGCACAGACTAGGTTGGTTAGGATTATATTCACTGGAGTTTAGAAGAGTGAGAGGGGATCTCATAGAAAGTTATAAAATTCTAACAGGATTAGACAGGGTAGATTCAAAAAGAATGTTCCCAATGGTGGGGGAGTCCAGAATTAGGGACTATAGTTTGAGGATAAGGGGTAAACCTTTTAGAACTGAGGTGAGGAAAAATTTCTTCACCCAAAGGATGGTGAATGTGTGGAATTCACTACCATAGAAAATTGTTGAGGCCAAAATATTAATTGATTTTAAGAAGAAATTAAGTATAGCTCTTGGGGTGGAAGGGATCGAGGGATATGGGGGGGGGTGGGGGGAGATGGGATCAGGATATTGTATTCAATGATCAGCCATGATCATATTGAATGGCAGAACAGGCTCAAAGGGCCAAATGGCCTCCTCCTGTTTCTAGTTGCCATGTTTCTGTGTTTTTCTGTCCACAGTACTTTCTATTTTTATTTGATGCTAACGGCATGTTGGCATCAAACAACTGACCCCGCCACTCTGCCTACAAATCCTGTCAACTTGGTTTCCAACCAAGAAGTTCGAGTGTGGGGTATTTTCACAGTAACTTCATCGCAGAGTTAACGTAAATCTCTCAAACTTATAGAATAAATATTGGCAGGACATCAGAGAGTAATTCCTGCCCATCTTCAAGAGCGATAGCAGTGGGACTTGGTTTTACATCTCATCAAAAAAGGGGGAGGGTCCAAGGGAGGGGTAAAGTAATTGGGGGAGGTAGGGAGGGAGGGAACCAAAGTGGGTCGATTGGGTAGGGGAGAAGATGGTGGTGGAGACAGAGATACCCAGAGTGCAGAGGCATTGCACAGTAATAGCAGCCAGAGTGCGACACAAAAACATCAGTGTGTGCAAAACATGAATCACATAACAATATCTTCATAAGTATTCCAGCCGTGAATCACAACCAATTTTCATGAATCACCATTAAACAAGCCCAATGTCAAATCAATAGCGAGCAGCAATCAGTGCTCCAAGTCCCTCCATGGCAGGAGACTGAATCACAGCAGTTGTAAATAAAAGAATTTTAAATGCCTTCACTCTTCTTCTAATCTCAGCATGGTTCCCAATTATTTGATCTGGATGTATTTTAACTTGCAATCTCTTTACAAAGACTTGTGTACATGCACTACATAAAGGTGATACACGGCAGAAGTTTGATCATTGCGATTTGGAAATCAAAGTACAAGATTTTGACTTGATTTCATTTATTATTGTCACGTGTATCAACATACATAACAAGTATAGTTTCTTGCGCGCTACACAGATAGAGCATACCATTGATGGAGAAGGAAAGGAGAGGATGCAGACTGTAGTGTTACAGTCGTAGCTAGGGTGTGCAGAAAGATCAGCTTAATACAAGGGATAAGTCCATTCAAAAGCCTGACAGCAGCAGGGAAGAAGCTGTTCTGAAGTCGGTTGGTACATGATTACAGACTTTTGTATCTTTTTCCTGACGGAAGAAGGTGGAAGAGAGAATGTCCGGGGTGCGTGGGGTCCTTAATTATGCTGCCGAGGCAGCGAGAAGTGTAGACAGAGTTAATGGATGGGAGGCTGGTTTGCTGAATGGATTGGGCTATGTTCATTGCCTTTTGTCAAGATAGTTATGCTCCTTTGTTTCTCTTGATCCCATAAATATTTTTGGGGAGGAGATACAGGTCCTTAGGTTTCTGTCTGTGGTTCATTGCTCAATGCTTTACCACTTCCTCAGTCTCTCTGACTGGGGAGGTGCACCGTCTAATGTGGTATTCACTGCACAGATATACAAAACCTGATGTGAAATAGAGTTAAGCTCAGTCAGGTAAAACAGAAGGTGCTAAAGTTGACATTAGTATTTCTGGCTGAGTAAAGGGGAGAGGTGGTTTAAAAAGCTCAGGCTAGCTAGATACCTCTTTGCAAATCACTATAGATAACAGGACGACGTGGTGGTACAGTGGTTAGCACTGTGGTTTCCACTTCATCCAAGAGCAGATAGTCACTTCCTGTTTTGCACTTTTAATAGGCCGAGTTAAAAATACAGTTTTCAAGTGAATCCACAGTGGGAAGGCCGCTGACAGAGTTATTTCATTACAAGCCAAGATATTCAGTGTGGCCCTACTCCCCAGTCAACAGCATTGTGGGTGTACCTCCACCACAGGCACTGCAGTGGTTCAAGAAGGCTGTGAAGGGACACTAATGTGTTTCCACTAGTAGGAAAATCTCGAACCAGAGGGCACAACCTCGGCTAAAGGGGTGATCCTTTAGAAGAGAGATGAGGAGGAATTTCTTCAGCCAGAGAGTGGGGAATCTGTGGGACTCTTTGCTGCAGAAGGCTGTGGAGGTCAGGTCATTGAGTGTCTTTAAGGCAGAGGTAATAGGTTCTTGATTAATAAGGGGATCAGGGGTTATGGGGAAAAGGCAGGAGAATGGGGGATGAAAAATATATCAGCCATATTTGAATGGCAGTACAAGTTCGATGGGCTGAGTGGCCTAATTCTACTCCTATGTCTTATGGTCTTATCACCACCTTCTCGAGGGCATTTAGAATGGACAGCAATTGCTGGCATTGCCCATGAATTTTTTAAAATCCTGGCCATGGGCAGCACGGTAGCACAGTGGTTAGCACTGCTGCCTCACAAAGCCAGGGACATGGGTTCAATTCCCAGCTCAGGTCACTGTCTGTGTGGAGTTTATATGTTCTTCCTGCATGGGTTTCCTCTTGGTGCTCCAGTTTCCTCCCACAGTCCAAATAACAGTCGGTTAGGTGCATTGGACGTGCTAAATGCTCCCTTGGTGTACCCGAACAGGCAACAGAGTGAGATTTTCACAGTAACTTCATCGCAGTGTTAATACAAACATATTTGTGACAATAATAAATAAATGTTAAACTTTTCCAAAGCCCTGTGCTAATTGGTATTGATTGGTTGGGCTGAAACTCAATCAATCGCCGGTTAGAATTGGTCAATGTCCTGAAGAGGACGCATGGTTTGTGGAGCGCTACCTTCACTTGACCTCAGGGGCAATAGTGATCTCATTCTCATTGGAAGTCTGTGGATTCAATCACCACCCAGAGACTGAGCGAGTGGGCGAGGACCTAGCAGATGGAGTATAACGTTAGCAAATGTGAGGTTATCCACTTTGGTAGAAATAATAGGAGGAGGGATTATTACTTAAAGGGCGAAAAGCTGCAGCATGCTACGGTGCAGAGGGACCTGGGGGTCCTTGTACACGAATCGCAAAAACCTAGTCTGCAGGTGTAGCAGGTGATTAAGAAGGTGAATGGAATGTTGGCCTTTATAGCGAGGGGGATAGGATATAAAAGCAGGGAGGTCTTGCGGCAATTGTACAGGGCACTAGTGAGGCTGCAACTGGAGTACTGTGTGCAGTTTTGGTTACCACTTTTGTGGAAGGATATATTGGTCTTGGAGGGAGTACAGAGAAGGTTCACCAGGGTGATACTGGAGTTGAGGAGGTTATCCCATGAAGAGAGATTGAATAGGCTGGGTCTGTACTTGTTAGAGTTTAGAACGCTTAGGGGGATCTCATAGAAAATAGATAATGAAGGGGCTAGGTAGGGTAGAGGTGGAGAGGTTCTTCCTGCTTAGAAAAGATAGCAGAACAAGAGGGCACAGCCTCTAAATAAGGGCAGTTTAGATCAGAGTTGAGGAGGAACTTCTTCACTCAAAGGGTGGTGAGTCTCTGGAATTCTCTGCCCATTGAAGTGGTGGAGGCTACCTCGCTGAAATTATTTAAGTCACGGGTAGATAGGTTTCTGATAGACAAGGGAATTAAGGGTTATGGGGAGAAAGCAGGAAAGTGGAACTGATCAACTTCAGAACAGCCGTGATCTTATTGAATGGCGGGGCAGGCTCGAGGGGCTAGATGGCCTACTCCTGCTCCTATTTCTTATGTTCTTATGATGGGGGAGAATTTAGTATGGTCAACGCACCTAACTGCGCATCTTTGGACTGTGGGAGGAAGCTGGGGCAGACATGGAGAGAATGTGCAGACTCTGCACAGATAGTGCCCCAAGCCAGGAATTGAACTCGAGTCCCTGCCATTGTGAGTCAGCAGTGCTAACCACTATACCAGCATGCCATAATCTAGAAACACTATATTAATGGAAATCTTTAGTTCCAGCAGGGCTAATATAACAATCTTTCCAAGTCAGCTCACCCTTAGTTACTAACCATCACAGATTGAGAAAGAACCACAGAAAGACCATGATGATAGCTAACACATACATGGATTAGACTGTCCGGAGAAGCTTTGTCTTACGCTGAATTAAAATTCCACACAGCGAAACGATAAACAGTTCTGTGAATAATTTTGCATGTCACTGGTGTCCTGGTATCTTTGTGTAATCTCTCAGGACTGTAACAGCCCTGATAACTTCCATGGTGACATTTTTGTGAACTTCGCACTGCCATAGACAGATTCCCATTTCTTCACTTCACCCAACAGCAGATGGACACTTCCTGCTTTGTATGTTTAAATAGGCAGAGTCAAAAATACAGTTTTCAAATGAATCCACAGTGGGAAGGCCGCTTACAGAGATATTTCATTACAAGCCAAGATGTAAAATAAATTACCCTGACAATATCCAGTGTGGCTCTACTCCCTATCAACAGAATTGTGGGTGTATCTACACCATACAAACTGCAATGCTTCAAGAAGGCTGTGAAAATCCCATAGTCGCCACACTCTGGCACCTGTTCAGGTACACTGAGGGAGAATTTAGCACGGCCAATGTACCTAACCAACGTGTCTTTTGGATTGTGGGAAGAAACCAGAGCACCCAGAAGAAACCTATGCAGACATGGGGAAGAATGTGCAAACTCCGCCTTAAGACCCAAGCCGGGAATCAAACCCAGGTCCTGGTGTCATCTACTCAAGGGCAGGCAGGGATGGGCAGAATTACTGGCATAGCCCATATGCCATGATTCTTTTTTCAATCCTGGCCATTGGTAGCACGGTGGCACAGTGGATTAGGACTTCTGCTTCATAGCGCCGGTGACCCGGATTCAATTCCTGACTTGGGTCACTGTCTGTATGGAGTTTGCACATTCTCTCCGTGTCTGCGTGGGTTTCCTCCAGGTGCTCCGGTTTCCTTCCACAGTCTGAATGACGCGCTGGTTAGGTGCATTGACCATACTAAATTCTCCCTCAGTGTACCTGAACAGGCATCAGAGTGTGGTGATTAGGGGATTTTCAATAGTAACTTCATTGCAGTGTTAATGTCAGCCGACTTGTGAAGCTAATAAATAAACTTGAACTTAAAACTTATCCTTAAACTTAAAACTAGCCTAAAAAATATACATTTTAATTAAATGCGAGACTTTCAAATGAACAAAAGCTACAGGTTTAATAAATCAATGTTCTTTTTTCAGAGGTAACTCACAAAATGTGTGGGCTGGTAATCCAGCTGTTCAGTTTCTTTCCTTCCAATCTATTATTGTTGGAATAGTGGCAGGCCAGAGGTGATTTTGATGACAGTCAATATTGCGTTCAGTTTCTCTGTGTTTGATTGCTTAAGCCTGGGTGTAGGTTCAGAGCAAAGTAAGTAGACACCACAGAAGCTCGAGCTGTCAGCATGGACACAGACCATTTTACAATTGTAGAGAGGTTTACAAACTCTTGTCAATAAACCTTTTGCACACATAATAGAATCCCTACTGTGCAGAAGAATACCATTCAGACATCAAGACTGCACTGACCTCCAACAGAGTATCTTACCCAGACCCTATCCACATATTGACCCCTATAATCCCCCTATCCTGCATATTTTGGAGGAAACCGGAGTATCTGGAGGAAACCCATGCAGACATGGGGAGAATGTGCAAACTCCACACAGGTAGTGACCCAAAGCCAGAATCAAACCAGGGTCCCTGGCGCTACAAAGCAGCGGTGCTAATCACTTGGCAACCTATTCTCACTAATTTCCACATTCTTAGTGACTAATATTTCTCTGCATAGCTGAGATCTCTCAAATATACAAGTGAAAGGATGGGACAGTGTGGATGGAAAGGGAATTAATACCTCCAGTATTCTGGAACAAAGGGAGATATAAAGAAGATTCAGCGTAAGGGATTTCAGAAAAAGACTGTGTGTTAATGCACGTGACAACAATAAATCAAATCAAACCAGTATTGGGAAGGAAAAGAAATCCTCTTTTTAATAGAAATGTTTATTTTGCAAGTTCACGGCACTGGATATGAGTGACAACGATGAGGGGGAACGTGGAGGTGGGGGAACATGGGGTGGGGGAACGTGGGGTGGGGGAACACGGGGTGGGGGAAACACGGGGGTGGGGGGAACGCGAGGGGTGGAGGGAACGCGGGTGGAGGGAACACGGGGAGGGGGGAACACGGGGATGGGGGGAACACGGGGAGGGGGGAACGCGGGGTTGGGGACGCGGGGTTGGGGGGAACACGGGATGGGGGGAACACGGGGATGGGGGAACGCGGGTTGGGGGAACGCGGGGAATGGGGGGAACCGGGGATGGGGGGAAACACGGGGATGGGGAACGCGGGGGTTGGGGGAACCGGGATGGGGGGGAACACGGGGATGGGGGGAACGCGGGATGGGGGGAACGCGGGGATGGGGGGAACACGGGGATGGGGGACGCGGGGATGGGGGAACGCGGGGATGGGGGGAACGCGGGGATGGGGGAAACGCGGGGAGGTGGGGGAACGCGGGGATTGGGGGAACGCGGGGTTGGGGGAACGCGGGGATGGGGGAACGCGGGGATGGGGGGAACGCGGGGATGGGGGAACGCGGGTTTGGGGGAACGCGGGGATGGGGGGAACGCGGGGCAGAGATATGCAGAGTGGGATAAATATGAGAATGGGGGATGCAGGGTGGGGGGGGGCTAAATGCTGGAGGGGGGATGTGGGGATGGGGGGATTTTGGGAAGGGGATCAGGTCTATTTCTATTTCTTTTCTCACATCTTTTACAACTGAAAAACAGGAAGCATGATCCCAGATGGGTTGCGACTGGCAATGTTCTAAATATACTGCAGCCACTTCTTTCAGTCATTCTACTCCACGTTTTCACTTCCTTCCTTGTCTTGGATTGTGGCAGCTCGTAACCCTTTGATCCTTCCATGTGACGAAGCTCTCTGTTGTGTTGGAGACCCCTGATCTGCAGCGAGAGGCCAAAATGGGATGGGGGGGGGGGGTGGTGTGTGTGTGTGTGTGTGCTCCACAGAGAGACTCACATTCCAAAACAAACATCAGCTACAAACCAGAGCATGAATGTGTGAGATGAGTGTGCGTATAAGAGAGTGTGTGTCAGTGTGAGTGTGTGAGTGTAAATGTGTGAATGGGTGTCTGAGAATGTGTGAGACAGTGTATGAGTGTGAGTGTGAATGTGTATGTGAATGTGTGAAAGTGTGTGTGTGTGTGTGGGGCTGAGAGAACGTGTGAGTATGTGTGTGAGTGTGTGTGTGTGTGAGAAAGTGAGTGTGAGTGTGTGTGAGTGGGGCGCACACACAGGTGAATTTAATGCCCTTCCCTATGGGGAGTTTGATGATGGGATGGTGTAATGGGTTGGGGGAGTGGGGGCCTGTGTTCACCTCGACTGAGCTCTTGGCAGAAAACCCACACACTTCCTTCCTGATCCGCCACCAACTCATGCCCTTAAGCAGGTAATTAATGTCCCCATAAAAACCTTCCCCTGCCAGAATTAGAATGAACCCAGTGACGGACAGAGACCATGCCATGTGGGGTACACTACATGGTGGTGCCCAGCTGGGTTGCTCATTGTCAGATGCTCAGCCTCTGACAGTGAGGGACCTGGCATTGGGCTGGCACCGGCACCGTCCCATTGTCCTTGTGACCAATCTGCCACCATCTTGTGACAGATGCTACCATTCACCTGGGCCTGGGACTTGGGTGGGCCTGACACTGGCAACTCCTGCCTCCCCAATGAGAAAGAGGGATTGTGAGGGGGAGAGAAAGAGAGAGACGGGATGGGGGAAAGGGAGAGAGTGATGGACGGAGAGAAAGAGAGAGAGAGAGTGCAAGAGAGAGAGAGAGAGGTGGCAGAGAGAGAAAGATGCAGAGAGGGTGAGGAGGGGGCAGAGAGAGAGTGAGCAAGCGAAGGGCAGAGAGAGAGAAACACGAGGTAGTGGGGGGCGGGGCAGCATTGTTAAAAAGGAGAGAGAGAGAGAGGAAAAAGTAGAGTGATTTCAGAAGAGAGTTCCAGAGCTAGGGCCCTGACAAATAAACTGGGCCTAGTCAGCTCTTGTCAATCCTGTCACCAGCTCAGGTAGGTAACAGATGCTGCAATGAGACTATAGTGCCCATTGCCATGGCAACAGCGGCTGGGAAATGAGATTAGGCTGGAGATAACGACACACAGCAGCGATCCGTATGTTACCCCAATCAAGACTTGTCTTTTAAACATGGATAGAAGTTGAGTCCACGCAATGACAATTAACATACACCAATCAAAGAAAAATGAGAAAGCAGTGCCAATGTCTCTGGTTCTTAAACAGCAAAGTCTACATTTCATACTTGGGGTGGCAACCACTGAGAGAATTTTCAATAAACTGTTCGGCATATAAAAATAGATGGACTGATCTTTCTGAGTGGAATATAATCATCTTTTCTCAATTGCATTTTCACTTCAACTAAAACACTCTAAAACCCAAAGCGCCTCTGCAGATTTATGCTGAATAAAATCGACAATCCAAACAAAACGTTATTCGAAGGCTGGCAAAGAATGCCAGCCTTTCAATTCATTGCTAAATGCGATTAAAGCCCTTACAACTTTCTGAGATCTCTGTGTTCCTCCAATTCTGATCCGTCGTGCGCCAACAGATTGTCACCGCTCCACCACTGGTGGCTGTGCTTTTCAGCGGCCTCGGTCGCAGGCTCTGGAATTCCTGCCCTAAATATCTCCATCTCTCTCCTGCTTTTCAACACTTTCTTAACTGGCACATCGTCAAACTCACATTTGAGATCACTCCTGTGAAGCAATTCCAAACTGAATTCCTCTGGGGTGGCACAGTTGTTAGCACTGCTGCTTCACAGCGCCAGGGGCCTGGGTTCAATTCCCAGCTTGGGCCACTGGCTGTGTGAAGTTTGCACGTTCTCTCTGTGTCTGCGTGGGTTCCTCCCACAATCTTAAAGTCGTGCTAATTAGATGCATTGATCCAAACAGGCACTGGACTGTGACGACTTGGGGAATTTCACAGTAACTTCATCGCAATGTAATGTAAGCCTTACTTGAGACTGATTAATAAACTTTAACTTTTAATGCCCCCCTTTAACTCCACGTAAACATCTTTCAATTAGTCATGGGGAGGCGATAACCTAGTGATATTATAGCTGGACTCTTAATCCAGAAATACAACTAATGGTTCTGGGGACCTGGGTTCAAATCCTGCCACAGCAGATGGTGGAACTTGAATTCAGTTAAAAAAAAACCTGGAATTAAGAATCTACTGATGACCATGAAGCCATTGTGGGAGAAACCCATCTGGTTCACAAATGTCCTTTAAGGAAGGAAATCTGCCGTTCTTATCTGGTCTGGTCTGTATGTGACTTCAGACCCAGAGCAACCTGGTTGACTCTCAATTGCCCTCAAGCAATCAAAGATGGACTATAAATGCTGGCCAGCCAGCGACACCCATGTCCAATAAAATAATTTTTAAAAAGGCAGAGATCTTGTCCAAGACTGGGAGTGGACAGAATAATAAGTCAAGGAGGGTGGGAATGTATGAGAGAGAGAGAGAGAGAGATGTTGGGAATGTGTGTGTGAGAGAGAGAGAAAGAGTGGGAACATGTGAGAGGGAGGGTGGGAATGTATAAGAGGAAGAGTGGGAATGTGTGTGAGAAAGAGGGAAGGAGGTGGAATGTTGCAATGGTGGGGAGTCAATCTGGATCATTAATTGCAAATTTGTAAGTTAATTGGAGTCACCGCAGGGATCTTTTGAACAGGCTGGATCCCCCCCCCTCACCGAGGGCCAATTGCCCTGGGTGTGCCTGGAGGATGGCCAGGTGGATCTGTGAACTTCCTAAACCTACAGCCACCCCTCCCACACATCCCCACCTGAGGGCCATAGGAATCCCCCAGAATAGGAGCAAGCTGTCAGCTGAGGGGAGTTATTTGATTAAATTGATACCTCTTCAGAGTTGCCTCCCCTTCCCACTCTGACAGTGCAGTTCCCAACTCTAACCCCTCCAGGATTGACCTGGAACCTCCAGGAACTGAAGGTCAATCTCCAGGATACTGCAACCCTGGTGAGAAATCATCCCAACGTTCAAAATAGATTTTCTGTTACATTCTTCAAACATTTTCCTTTATCAAATATAAAAATATTGAAAACGGGGATAAGGCTTTACTGCCCATTCCTGATTGCCCCCTTGAAATGAGTAGCTTACTTGGCCATTTGAGAATCAACCACATTACTGTGGCTCTGGAATCATATGTAGACCAGACCAGGTAAGGACAGCAGATTTCCTTCCTTAAAGGGCATTAGTGAAACAGATGAGTTTTTCAGACAATGGTTTTGTGGTCATCAGTAGATTCTGAATTCCAAATTTTTTATTGAATTCAAATTCCACCATCTGCCGTGGCGGGATTCGAACCCGGGTCCCCAGAACATTAGCTCAGTTCCTGGATTAATAGTCTAATGATAATACCACTAGGCCACCACCTCCCCTATGCCTTATGGTAATGTGTTGACACTGGGGCAACCAATGTACCAAAACAGGACGTTAGGTCTCTGGATTACTATCCAGTGACAGTACCTCCAACACCACCTCCCCTTAAATGGCAGACTCAAAAGCAACTCCTTAATTGGCTACCTCTGGGAAGATCTGGCTCCCGAACAGACAGGATGTAAACGAGACCTAGAATGGGATGGGATTCTCCAATCTCGTCTACCCTGCTGCGAGCGAGGATGGAGATTTTCTGCGATGGCCCCGACTCACTCGCAAAGTTAAAGTTTATTTATTAGTGTCATAAGTAGGCTTGCATTAACACTGCAATAAAGTTACTGTGAAAATCCACACTCCGGCGCCTGTTCGGGTACGCAGAATTTAGCATGACCAATCCACCTTACCGGCACATCATTCGGATTGTGGGACGAAACCGGAGCACCCAAAGGTGCAGACACGGGGAGAACGTGCAAACTCTGCACAGACAGTGACCCAAGCCGGGAATCGAACCCGCGTACCTGACGCTGTGGGGGAGCAGTGCGAACCACTGTGCTATCATGCTGCTCCATAAGGTCAGTTAACCTCAGGGCAGGATTTTATGGTTTTGTTTGTTCTGAAACCATAAAATCCCATCCGAGGTTAACAGATCTTTCCATGTTCCGCCTCTCGCCCGCTCCAAAATTCCCATGGCGGGTGGGACTGTAAAATCTAAGCCTCAATGTCTGTGGGAAGAAGACACCTCCCAGAATCTTACTGTTGTCTGATTTTGCAAAGTAAATATTCTTGGTGACATTTTCTCGTTTCCAATACCAGAGAATTTGTACTTGTGAGAATATTCACATCTGACAAGACAACAGATTATAAAAATAAAATTCAAGTTTGCAATGCTATTTGGCTATTATCTCAGACTGCAGACTGTTCCACATACAATGTAAAAAGGATGTTGTGAAACTCGATACAGTGCAGAAAAGACTTACTAGGATGCTACCGGGACTTAATAGTTTGAGTTATAAGAGGCTGGATAGACTGGGACTTTTTCCATGGAGCGTAGGAGGCTTGGGAGTGACCTTATAGAGATCTATAAAATTATGAGGGGCATAGATCAGATAGACAGTCAACATCTTTTCCCAAAAGTAGGGAAGTCTAAAACTAGAGGGCAAAAGTTAAAAGGTGAGAAGGGGGAGATGAAAAAGGTTTAAAAGTTTATTTTTTTTAAGTTTGTATACAAATGTCACATTAACACTGCAATGAAGTTACTATGAAAATTCCCTAGTCGCCACATTCCTGCACCTGTTCAGGTACACTGAAGGAAAATTTACATGGCCAATCCACCAGCACATCTTTCAGACTGCGGGAGGAAACGGGAGCACCCAGAGGAAACCCACGCAGACACGTGGAGAATGTGCAGACTCCGTGCAGACTGATCCAAACCGGGAATGAAATTCAAATCCCTGGCGTTGGTGGGGGTAGCAGTGCTAATCGCTGTGCTACCATAGGGTCCAGCGGGGCAATTTGTTTCACACAGAGGGTGGTGAATGACTGGGACAAGCTGCTACAGTAGAGGCAGGTACAGTTTTGTCTTTTAAAAAATGTTTAGGCACCACATGAGTAAGTTGGGTTGAGAAGGATGTGGGCCAAATGCAGGCAATTGAGACTAGCTTCCTGGTTAATAAAAAGTGGTTGGATGGGACAAGTTGGGCTTGAAGGGCCTGTTTCTATGCTGTAAACCTCTATGACTCACTGCACATACAGCACAGAGCAACCCCTATCCTGCACTTGTTATTTCCTTCATTCTGAACTTAGCCTGTGCCTAAAAAGAAGCAATGCTATTTCATTGCAATAGGGGAATTATTACATATTATTTTAGTCGGAAGGAAACATTATCTCCAGCTTATTCTCAGCACAAGGTTCCTGCACACTCTGTAGACACTACAATAATCCTTGATCAGATAGTTGGGGAAAATGTTGCTTGTTCAATAATGCATCATTTAATTGCACCGCATGAGATGTAATCTATTTAAAGAATATATTACATTTTGAATATTTTTTAAAAAAAGAGGTGTTCTCATTTAAATTCTCAAGGGACTGATGATGACGAACAAAATCTAATTGAGTGCTTTATTTACAGTAGTGCTGAAGTCCTGCGATGCACAGCTACCTGAGCAATTAAATCATCTGTATTTTAGGAAATTTGTAATGAATTTTTAATTAGCTCAGCTGTCAAATGCAGAGCCCAAGGTTCTAATTAAAGCTGGTCAGCCAATTGCTCCGCTGGTTCTACAGGGGTCAAATTCTGAGGAAAATTCAATGTTTTCAGCTCACGCTGACAAATACACACATTCACGCGTTCCCTCGAGGGCCCTGTGTTCGTACACACTCGAGGGTCCCTCGCTCACACACACACACGAGGGCCCCTCGCTCACATACACTCGTGGGTCCTCGCTTACACACACATCGAGACCCTACGCTCTCACACACTTGAGGGCCATGCATTCGCACGCTCGCCAATGCACATTCACTCATAGGTCGAATTGCACTTATTTTCAGCTGGTGTTAGTTGGGTCGAGCTCTGCTGTTTCCCCAGTTTTAGTCTGCGGGAGCTCACTGCCTCAAACTGGCTGCTCTGTTTCCTGCTTTCCAACCGTGCCCACATATCAAAAACCCTTCACTGGTCTGCAAAGTCCGTTGGTTGTGAAAGATGATATATAAATGCAGGCCTTTCTTTTTCTTTCCAGCAAGTCAAAATTGTTTCCAGTGACACTTAGGTTGCAAAACAAGCAAATTAAACAGCATAACACTTCCTTAAAATACGGGACACCTTGAAATACTACTTTTCCCATGAGACAGAAGGCACCCGAATAGCCCTCACACTCTCGTAAAGGGTAAAGTCGCCATAGCCCCAGAAGGCTCTACCCCCCGCCTCGGCTACCCCATGAGGGGGGAGAGCTGACTGATGATGCTTTAACCCGAGGATCTCAGGCGAGAGGTAAGGTGAGAAGGCAGAGTCTCCGTGAATGACTTTAGCTGGGTCTGGAATTGAACCCACGCTGTTGGCATCACTCTTTATCACAAACCAGCCATCCAGTCAACTGAACTAAACTCAATACAATTGTAGAGACTGGCAGAATGCTTCAGCCCTCTGACAAAGCAGAATGGAAGCTTCCTTTGTTTTGAGACATTGTGTCCCTTTAATATCTAAGAATAACTTCTCTTTCAAGTAAAGTTTTCAAAGTTGGGGAGGAAAATGCACTCAGAAGATTATTAAGACATAAATGGAAAATCCTGATTATATTTAATTAGAGACAAACTACATATTTGCAAACAGCTTTAGTTCATTATCTGCTGAACCGAATTCTCGGGAGTGAATACGTCTGCAATATTTTTCAAACATTTTCAAGTTGGTAGAAAAAAATGAAATGATGAAAGGCGCATGTTTATGAATAATAATGATCTTTGAACTGGTTGGGTTGTGTTGATCAGACTGAAGGGGAGATCTGATTGATGCAAAATGTTGGGCAGAGATTTTTAAAAATTCTTTTATTCCCCATTCCTGAAGGCATTTAAATATCAGCCACATTTCTGTGGCTCTGGAGTCACATGTAGGTCAGACCAGATAAGGACAGCAGATTTCCTTCCCTAAAGGACGTAAGGGAGTAAGGGCAGTTTTTCCAACAATGATTTCATGGTCATCAGTAGATTCTTAATTCCAGATTTTCTTTGAATTCAAATTTCACCATCTGGTGGGATTCGTACCCAGACCATTGCCCTGGGTCTCTGGATTCTTAGTCTGGCTTCAATACCCCAACGACACCTGCTGCCCGCTTGGGAATGGGCATGCTAGGTGCCACATCCATTGTTGTCCTTTAGTCACATGCCAAGCAAGTGTATCAGTCCATTGGCATCACCAACTGGGCCAGTATTTATTATCCATCCCTAAGTGTCCTTGAAATGAGTGGCTTGCTCAGTCATTTCAGAGGATAGTTAAGTTCTAACCTTAATGGCTGCAGATCTGGAGTCTCATGTAGGCCAGACCAGGTAAGGACAGCAGATTTCCTTCCCTAAAGGACATTAGTGAACCAGATGGCGTAACTATAAGGCTCATAGTGGGAGATATAGGAGGGATGTCCAAGCTAGATTCTTCACTCAGAGAATGGTTGGGGCGTGGGATATGCACTGCCTGCTGTGATAGTGGAGTTGGACACTTTAGGAAATTTCAAGCCATTATTGGATAGGCACGTGCAGCACACCAGAATGATAGGGAGTGGGATGGCTTGATCTTGGGTTTGGACATAGCTTGGCACAACATCGAGGGCCGTAGAGCCTGTACTATTCTATGTTCTATGGCCTTTTACCACAACTGATGATAGTTTCATGGTCATCATCGCTGAGACTAGCTTCTTTTCCCAGAATTAGTAATTGAATTTAAATTCCCATCAGTTTCCATGGTGGGATTTGAACCTGTATCCAGGGAACATCAACCTGGGAATCTGGAGTCCAGTGATCTTATCACTACATTGCGATCTATAATGTAGGATGGATCAGGAACAATTCCTTCTCTGGTGGGGGAAATCAAGAATGAGCCAGACCATTTGGCTGATGGCTCAAAAAAAACTTTTTCAACACATCGTCAGCAACCTTCCAACCCTGGATCAGAATTATTATGCAGAAAACTAATCTAGAGATGATGTCTTCAGGTGTTTTTTCTTTCATTTATTAGTGTCACAAGTAGGCTTACATTAACACTGCAATGAAGTTGCTGTGGAAATCCCCAAGTTGCCACATTCCGGCGCCTGTTTGGGTACACTGAGAGAGAACTTAGCACAGCCAATGCACCTAACCAGCACGTCTTTCAAACTGTGGGAGGAAACCGGAGCATCAGACAGACACCCAAGCTGGGAATCGAAGCTGCGTCCCTGGCGCTGTGTGGCAGCAGTGCCACCATCCCCCATCCACACTGGTGCTTGGCATCTGAATGAAGATGGATGTGGCAGCCTGGATGCACCTTTGCAAGCAGTGAGCAGATGGCGCAATGGTATTGTCACTAGGCTACTAATCCAGAGCCCTAGGACTGATCTGGGGACCCAGGTTCAAATTCCACCGTGGCAGATGGAGATATTGGAATTCAAAAAAGAAATATGATATTAAAAAATTGAAAATCACCATGAAATCAATGCCAATTATTAAAACCCGTCTGGTTCACTAATACTTTTAGGGAAGGAAATCAGCTGTTCTTGCCAGGTCTGGCCTACATGAGATTCCAGACCTACAGTAATGTGGTTGACACTTATAATGCCCTCAGGAATGGGCAATAAATGATGACCAACACAGCGATGCCCGCATCCCACAATCATGAGGTGAAGCAATGGCCTAGAGGCTAAACTATTAATCCAGAAATTCAGCTAACTTTCTGGGGACCTGGATTCGAATCCCATCACGGTAGGTGGTCAAATTTGAATTCAATAACAAATATCTGGAATTAAGGATCTACTTAATCCAGGATGACTGTGAAACCATTGTCGGAAAAACCCATCTGGTTCACTAATGTCCTTCAGAGGAGGAAACCTCCCGTCCTTATCTGATCTGCCCTACATGTGACCCTGGAGCCACAGCAATGTGGTTGACTCTGGAATGCCCTCAGGGATGGACAATAAATGCGGGCCCAGCCAGCGATGCCCATATCCCACGAACAAACTAAGACAATAAATTCCTAACTCTTCATGAATATTATAACAACATGATGTGTGTCAGTGAATCTTTATTTCTTTGTGTTCAAATCTCTGTAGTGGGAAATTAAACTTTTGACTGGGGTTAAGCGTATTGAAGTACAGAAACATTTTCCTAATTATTTCAACAGTAACAAATCTAAATAAAGCCCATAGGTCAGAGACAACTCTGGCACTTTCGCACAGCTAATTAGAACTGGGCTGTTACCACTATGAATGATTGGAGCGGGATCTAAAAACACAACCTGAAGAGACACAACCATGATTTGATTTATTATCGTTGCATGTATTAACATAGTGAAAAATATTGTTTCTTGCGCATCGTACAGACTAAGCACACCGTTCATAGAGAAGCAAAGGAGAGAGTGCAGAATTACAGTCGTAGCTAGGATGTAGAGCAAGATCAATTAATGAGGGATTGAAATAAAGCATTGTTGGAGCGTTTAGAAGAGTTAGAACAAAGTTTTAATGGTTCATAGAATCCTGCAGTGTAAAAGGAGGCCATTCGGCTCATGAGTCTGCACCATCCCACCCATCCCTATCCCCTATACCTCCATACATTTACCCTAACTAGTCCCCCTGAAACTAAGGAGCAATTTAACATGTCCAATCCACTGAACCCGCACATCTTTGGACTCTGGGAGGAAACTGGAGGAAACCCACGCAGACATGGGGAGAATGTGCAAACTCCACAAGCTGGGAATCGAACCCAGATCACCGTGAATCGAATTATCGTGCTGCCCACGAAAGCATTTAGCATCATACAACAAGAGAAAAGGATAGAATTAGAGGTTCTGCTGGTCACAGCTCACAAGAAGTCTCCTCATTCCAGCGTCATCTTGGATCCCACTCAATGTGTAGTGAGGGAATGTGAAGGGAAGTGAGGGGGGGGAAATATTTAACCTCCTGAATCTTATTTTAATGAAAATTGAGCAAACAAGGCCCCGGATTTTTGTAACTGCATATGCATTAATTCTCTCAAATCGTGTAGGAAGGGGATTATTTTTCATCCTCCACATCACAAGGTAAAATATCACTTATTCCTTGCTGTCTGTTGTTGGCGTAACAAGCTCCTGTCACAGTAGAATAGAGTTGCTACCTTCACTGGCACTGATCTCACCGTTTTAATATTAACACACTAAATGTTAACCTGAACTCTAGGGATTTCATCTATTTCCTCCCCCACGATCAAACTACAAGTTTATGATTCATTTGAACTTTAAAAAAAATTCAAAATAAATACTATGGAATAATATTGAAATATAAATAACGTGGAGCCAGAAACAACGGAGCCTCACAAGAAAGCTCTCTGCTGTGGGAGGAGGCTGCTTGGGAAGCATGAGAGACACAATTTTTAAAATTCAGAGCAAGATTAGGTCAGACTGCAGTAGCGACAAGATGTCCTGGCTGTGATATCTTTCCGTGACAAGAGAGATTGTGCATATAAACAGAGTTCAAGTACTCACCTGAACTAGTTTATTCTGGTTTTGGTTCATATACATATACAAATTGCCACAAGTGGGTGCTATTACATCCCTCCCTCATTAATGAAATGTTACACAATGTTGCAATTCCATACAACTTATATACTTCCTTGATTTTTCATTTAATTACAAATCTAACTTAACCATTGGCACTCTATTCTTAAAAGGATATCTTCTTTCCTAACCCAAACTTTCAAGACCTGGGGAAAGACCTGAACCAATCTGATCGGAGAATGGTTTTCTCCAACTGATTGTGATGTTGACCTTCAATTGAATTTTCTATTTCATGGACAGCATGGTGGCGCATTAGTTAGCACTGCTGCCTCACAACACCAGGGACGCGGGTTCAATTCCGGACTCAGGTCATTGTCTATGTGGAGTTTGCACATTCTCCCTCTGTCTGCATGGGTTTTCTCCGGGTGCTCCAGTTTCCTCCCACAGTCCAAAAGATGTGCTGGTTGGGTCCATTGGCCATGCTAAATTGCCCCTTTTTGTCTCAAGATGTGTAGGTTAGGGAGATGAATGGAGTTAATAAATGGGTTGTGGTGATGGGTTGAGATAAGATGCTCTCTTGGAGAGGCGGTACAGATTGGATGGGCCGAATGGCTTCCTTCTGCCCTGTAGGGATCCTATGGCTCTATGTCTGTCTAACGCAGATTGGAAATGAGTTCTGGCACAGCTTGTGTTCAAGTAATTACTCTATTCGCATCCTGACTTCCAATTCATCAGACACATCCAATTCTTTCCAATGTCCTTCTTTGTGGGCTTCCGAAGGTAAAATATGACCTATCCATACAAGAGAAATTCTGAAGATTAATTCAAATTCCATAGCTGTGTTCTCAGGAGGAAAATCAAGGGTTACAACACAAGCAACAGCGTGAAGCAATAACAGTGAACTAAATCCTGATTTATTTGCCTTTTCTTGTTGAACCTTAAAGTTGGCCGAAAGTCAACCCACTTTGTAAGGTGTATTTTGTGTGTGACAGTCAGATTGTGTGGGCAGCTTTTCCATATATTTTATCTGGGTGGGGATTTTTAGCACAATATTTGCTGACTTGTTTTACATTCAAGAAAGCCTGTCTGACTGGGTTCTTTGCAAGCGGCACACAAAAAGAGTTAAATACGTGTGATGAATCGACACATTCAACATTTTAAAATTTAAAAAAATTATGATCACATGGGGGAGAGGGGAGAAAGGGGAAGGTGGAGAGGGGGCGGGGAAGGGTGGGGGAAGGGGCCTTCCACCATTCCTTATGTGGATGTTACAGATCTCATTGTCCCTCCAGGGCCAAAGTACTGGAACTCCCTCATCGGATAAGATTGTGGGTACCTACGCCATACAGACTGCACTCATTCAATACTGAGTGAGACCCTCCAGCTCTGCCCACCCCCAAAACTGGAGAATACCACCCAATGGACCTTTGCATGACCTGCCCCACCCACCTTGCCCGCTGCGATTCCCGTAGCGGGCGGGACAGGAGAATCCGAGGTTGAGAGTCCTAGATGTAAGTCATGGGTGTGTGAGCTGACGCAGACTCTCAACATATTGCAACCCATTGCCTCAACCTTTTAAAGGCAGTCCTTGAACGCCACATTAGGAGTTGCCTGGATAGTCTGTCCAAAGGAAGGTGCCTCAGTAATTATAAAACCATTTTCAATGAGGAGGTAACTAACGCTCAGCTCCGACTGAAGTCAAACGATTGCAGCAAAACAGCAGGCCAAGTGATTTTATCGCTAGCCGCACAGCTTGCTGAGTTTGGCATTAATTTAGCAATTCTGAATTGAGCCTAAACGGGGTATTGATGGCTGTCAGTAAGCACATTTCTGTACAGGGTGAGCACGGGATCCTGACAGCGATTTTACCAAAGTGCCGGGCAGACTTGAAACTGGGGGAGTTTCAGATCTGTCTTTTGGACATATTTTCAGGCCCTCCGCCATACGCACTCTGCCTGAAAAAATATCAGCAAGTCTGTTGCTGACTGCAGGAGCTTGAGGGCAGGGCGCATTGCACCCGAAACCCTGCAGAGGGAGATAGTGCGCATGTGCAGGCTTTTGATACTGCACATGCGCATTATCAGCAGCAGCAGGGGTCTGACAGAAAACAGAGAGCTGTCAGCACCCTGTTTTGATGTAGAGATGCCGGCGTTGGACTGGGGTAAGCTCAGTAAGTGGTCTGACACACCAATTTTAAATCCAACCGATTTATTTGATAGTAAACTTGCTAGCTTTTGGCGTTTGTGCCTTTGTCAGGCAAATGAGGTGTTCTGGTCTCCAAAAGCACACATATCAGCACAGACGGTTTACAGATTGCTGATCAGAATGCGAATATTTACATCTAACCTGCTATTCAAGTCTTAAAGTGGCTAACAATGTGAGTGGAAGGAACCCTGACCAGAGGTTAGAGAGATGTGTATTGTTTGTCCAGGTTGTCCAGGTTGTCCCTGTTTGTCCAGGTTGCCTGAAGCAGCTCCCCCCGCCCTGGCAATCACGGGGGCACGCAGCCTGAGATAATGCCCCCGCCGCCCCTCCCCACCACCCAGCCCAATGGCAGACCCACCGCCTTCTCCATACCAATTTGCTACAGAGTGGCAGCAGGCCCCCTCCCCTCATTAGCCCCTTCCCTATTAGCCTCTCCCCATTGGTCCCAACCCATTAGCCCCACCCGCACTGGACCCAGCCCCTGGCACTGCCTGGTGGGGATTACCAATCTGGCACTGTCCAAGGGGCACAATCCCTTGACCTCGGCCTCCTTATGGGTCCTCAATGTTCCACCAGTGGGGCCAAGTTGACTGCCCCCCATTTGTGGGGAGCTTGTCTATTCCCTGCCGGTAAGGACCTTTCCCGGTGACACCATAAAAGCAGGCGAGCCCAGACGATTGAGCGCCGGGCATGCTAAGCAGATGTAAAACAGCATTGTCATAAATTTCCATATATTAACCTGCCTCCTGCCCACTTCTGGCGAGAGGCTGACTGTGCCGGAAATCTGGCAAAGTGGTGCCGATTGCAAAAACTGCTGCTAATCGCTCTAAGCTAGACTTTACCACCACATTGTGACCAAAATTGTGGTCACGACCGCATTGTGGTAAAATCAGGTTAAACTGGTACAGGTAAAAACGTAGAAGGTTCAGGCCCCACTCTGCAGATGTGAACATATATAACAGAGATCGACACTGCCGCACTGTCAAAATCACCTTCTTTTGGATGAAGATTTTAAGCCAGGGTCACTTGTCCACGTGAGATGTATAAGATCCCATAGCAGTACTCTGAAGAGAAGCGGACTTCCCTCGGAGCCCTGGCCAATATTTATCCCTCAACCAACATCACTAAGATCAGATTTACCTGGTTATTAGCAATGATGCTGATTGCAAATTGCTGGGCTCAAATTGGCACTGTGTTTCAGACATTATCTTACAGATACAGTAACTTGGGAAGGCAGTAACCTCATGGTATTGTCACTGGAATCCAGTGACTCAGGGAATCCAAGGTTCGAATCCCACCATGACAGATGGTGCAATTTGAATTCAAGAACAGTCTGGAGTTAAGAATCTACTGATGACCATGAAACCATTGTCGATCATCGTAAAAACCCATCTGTTTCACTGATGTCCTTTAGGGAAGGAAATCTGCCATCTTTACCCGGTCTGGCCCACATGTGACCCCATAACCACAGCAATGCGGTTGACTCTTAAATGCCCTCAGGTATGGGCAATAAATGCCGGCACAGCCAGTGATCCCATGAACAAATAAACAAATCTGCACCTCGTCATGCAGATACAAAGCCAAAGGACCTTTTGCTGTGCTGTTGACCTCTATTTCACCTGATGGAAAGTATGTTGGGACATCCCAAGGTCATGAAAGGCACTATTTAAATGCAAATCTTTCTTTTATTCTAATGTGCCAGTTTTTTACAGGACTGGCCCAGGATATCCCTTAGCTAAGCTTGTCTTTGTGAAGTGCATCACACTATTGTTGTGTCAAACTGTAACAAAACTGGAAACCAGATACTCGTTTGCATCCTATCCACCACGGGGGTTGGCTTGAATGTAGCCGTCAACTGCAGATTGTTAAAACCAATAAAGAAATATAATTCTTCTTTACAGCAACCCAAATGTTTAACCACCCACATTAATGGGTGGTCACAGGGTACTGGAATGAACGGTAGAGACAGAGGTACCTGAAATGGATCAGTCAAGCAAATACCAAGTTTCAAGCTTATTTATTAGTGTCATAAGTAGGCTTACATTAACACTGCAATGAAGTTACTCTGAAAATCGCTTAATCACCACATTCTGACCTATTCAGGTACACGGAGAGAATTTAGCGTAGCCAAACCACCTAACCAGCATGCCTTTTGGACAGTGGGAGGAAACTGGAGCACCTGGAGGAAACCCACACAGACACAGGGAGAATGTGCAGACTCCACGCAGAAAGTGACCCAAGTCAGGAATCGAACCTGGGTCCCTGGTGCTGAGGTAGCAATGCTAACCACTGTGCTACTGTGCCGCCCCAATGCTTTATTTCATAGCCGAGTGTCTAAATTCTGGACTGATAACCAAGAAGCCAGGACAAATACTCAGACATGAGTTCAATTCTTACCACGGAGGATTCAGAAATTCAGTAAATCTGGATTATTCTAGCCTTATTATTAAGAGTCTGCCAAATTGTCATAAAAGTACTTCTGGTTCCCTCTGGCTCTTTAAGGGAGGGAGGAAATCTGCCATTCTCACCTGGTCTGGCTCACCCTGGGCTCCAGACTTCCTGAACTGTGCTCCAAAGTGGCCACCCCCAGGCATGTCACATTGCTACATGTCCCATCGTATCGGGCGATGGGACCCTGTATGAGAACCTCTCCGGCTATATCGAGGGCATCCTGAAACCCATTGTACAAAGAACCCCCAGCTTTTGTCTTGACACTACGGACTTCCTGCAGAAACTCAGCACACATGGAGTAGTTGAACCAGGGACACTCCTTGTCACAATGGATGTCTTGGCGCTCTACACCAACATCCCCCATGACGATGGTATTGCTGCAACTGCCTCAGTACTCAATGCCAACAACTGCCAGTTTCCGGATGCAATTTTACAACTCATCCGCTTCATCTTGGACCACAATGTCTTCACCTTCAACAATCAGCTTTTCATCCAGACACACGGAACAGCCATGGGGACCAAATTGCACCTCAGTATGCCAACATCTTCATGCACAGGTTCGAACAAGACTTCTTCACTACACGAGATCTTCAACCAAGGTTATATACTAGATACATTGATGACATCTTTTTCCTTTGGACTCATGGTGAACAATCATTGAAACAACTGTATGATGATATCAACAAGTTCCATCCCACCATCAGACTCACCATGGACTATTCTCCAGAATCAGTTGCATTCTTGGACACACGCATCTCCATCAAGGACGGTCACCTCAGCACCTCACTGTACCGAAAACCGACAGACAACCTCACAATGCTCCACTTCTCCAGCTTCCACCCTAGACACGTTAAAGAAGCCATTCCCTATGGACAAGCCCTCCGTATACACAGAATTTGCTCAGATGAGGAGGATCGTGACAGACACCTCCAGACGCTGAAGGATGCCCTCATGAGAACAGGATATGGCGCTCGACTCATCAATCGACAGTTCCAACGTGCCACAGCGATAAACCGCACTGACCTCCTCAGAAGACGAACACGGGACAAGGTGGACAGAGTACCCTTTGTTGTCCAGTACTTCCCCGGAGCGGAGAAGCTACGACATCTTCTCCGGAGTCTTCAACATATCATTGATGACAATGAACATCTCGCTAGGGCCATCCCCACCCCCCCACTTCTTGCTTTCAGACAACCGCACAACCTCAAACAGATCATTGTTCGCAGCAAACTACCCAACCTTCAGGAGAACAGTGACCACAATACCACACAACCCTGCCACAGCAACCTCTGCAAGACATGCCAGATCATAGACATGGACGACATCATCAAACGTGAGGATACCATTCACCAGGTACACGGTACATACTCTTGCAACTCGGCCAACGTTGTCTACCTAATACGTTGCAAGAAAGGATGTCCCGAAGCATGGTACATTGGGGAGACCATGCAGACACTACGACAGCGGATGAATGAGCATCGCTCAACAATCACCAGGCAAAACAGTTCCCTTCCTGTGGGCGAACACTTCAGCAGTCATGGGCATTCGGCCTCCGACCTGCGGGTAAATGTTCTTCAAGGGGGCCTTCGTGATACACGACAGCGCAGAGTCGCTGAGCAGAGACTGATAGCCAAGTTCCGCACACATGAGGACGGTCTTAACAGGGATCTTGGCTTCATGACACACTATCTGTAACCCCCGTAACTTGCCTGGGTTAGCAAAAAACCTCACTTACTGTGCTGTCTGGAGAAAATACACAATTCTCTAACCAATGCTCAGGATTCCCTTCACACACATTGTTAGCCACTTTAACACTTGAATAGCAGGTTAGATGTAAGGATTCACATTCTAATCAGCAATCTGTAACTGTCTGTGTGGATATGAGTGCCTCTGCAGATCAGAACACTGCATTTGCCTGACGAAGGCTGTAAAGTCGAAAGCTCGCGGATTTACTATCAAATAAATTGGTTGGATTTAAAATTGGTGTTGTAAAACTTTACTGAGTTTACCCCAGTCCAACGCCGGCATCTCTACAACATTGCTACATAACAGCTCTGTGGACAGAGTTACACCACACGGATAGCGATGTTATCAAGAAAGCAACTCACCACGACACCCTCAAGGACAATGAGGGAGGGTCAAAAAATACTGCCCTCATTACATCCCAAAAATAACCTTTAAGGCAGTTTTGTTTGATATGACGAGTGATAGGAGAGAGAAAGAGAGTGATGTGCAAAGATTTGATTTGATTTATTATTGTCACATGTATTAACCAACAGTGAAAAGTATTGTTTCTTGCGCGCTGTACAGACAAAGCATACCATTCATTGAGAAGGAAACGAGAGAGTGCAGAATGTAGTGTTACAGTCATAGCTAGGGTGTAGAGAAAGATCAACTTAATGCAAGGTAGGTCCATTCAAAAGTAGCAGGGGAGAAGCTGTTCTTGGGTTGGTTGGTATGTGACCTCAGACTTTAGTATCTTTTTCCTGGCAGGAGGTGATGGAAGAGAGAATGTCTGGGGTGCGTGAGGTCTTTAATTATGTTGGCTGCTTTGCGTAGACAGGTCACTGTATCCTATACTGAATAATCTCAGGAAACTGCAGAGTATTAAAAGACGAACTCTGTGACAATGTAATAACCGGCACATATCGAAGTGTACTTATCTGAAATCTGACCCCAGAGAATGCTGCATTGATAAGTGAGTTGGAGCTACATGATACTTCAGGCGCGCAAGTTCCAGCAGCAAATCTGCTTCGAACAGGAAAGGATCAGTTTCAAACCCATTTCCTAATCACATAAGGGCCAGTCTTTCAGTCTAGCATTTTGAGTTTAGCCAATAAAGTGGGGAAATTTTTCATAGGTACGTTTTCTTCAAACGGTCAGTCAACAGATGGCTCCCTTTGTGTCAGAGTGAAGTTCCAGTCTGTTTTGTTTCACATATTCAGCACACCACTGACATTTAAAGACTGTTCATATGCTAATGGTTTCTGCTCGGTGTACATTGCCCACGGAGTACAAAGACAGCCCCCACTATGTAAAGGTCAGTGTGTGTTACGAGAAAATAATCAGCAGAGCTTTTGGCCTTGATTATATGACTAAGTTGTCTCTTGCCCATCTTCTTGGCCTGTTCCCCACCTTCCCCCCCCCCCCACCCACCGCATCTACACCCCCCCAACCACACAACTCCCCTGAATCCCCCCCCCCGCCCACAATTTCCAACAGCCCTCAGAAGTCATCGAGAGACTTCTGCTCTGCAGCAAGAAGGTTTAATAAAAGCAAAAAAGGCTTTGTTTGTATTTGGGATAAAATTTGGCACACCAGCTGAGAGACCACTGGAGTGTTTGTGACAATAAAAACAGGAACGTGCTGGAAAAACGCAGCACAGTTAACTTTTCGAGTTCAATACAACTCTACTCAGTGTGTTTGTGTGTGACACGCTGCACTCAGAGAGGCCACATGGCTGTGACAAAGTGCATTTTGACAGGCATGTTATGCTCTGGAGCCATAGACAATATCTCTATTTTCTTAGAAGACTAAAGAAATTTGGCATGTCCGCTAAGATTCTTACCAATTTTGACAAATGCACGATGCAGAGCATCCTTTCTGGATGCAGCACAGCTTGGTAAGGCTCCTGCTCTGGTCAAGATGGCAAAAAAACTACAAAGGGTGGTGAATGTGGCCTGGTCTATCACACAAACCAGCCTCCCATCCATTGACACTGTCTACACTTCCCGCTGCCTTGGAAAAGTAGTCAGCATAATCAAGGACCCCACGCATCCCATATGTACACTCTTTCACCTTCTTCCACTGGGAAAAAGATACAAAAGTCTCTGAGAACACGTACCAACCCATTTTTCCCTGCTGCTATCCGATGTTTGAATGGATCTACCTTGCATTAAATTGCCCCTTCTCTACACCCTAGCTGTGACCATAACACTATATTCTGCACCTTTATGTCTCCCCTATGTACTCTAGAGATGGTACGCTTGCCTGTATAGATGCAAGAAACAATATTTTTCACTGTATACCAATACATGTGATATTAATAAATCAAATGTTCAGTTGACTATGACTGTACATCCTTTCCTTCTCCTCTATTCTGTAAATGATATTTATTTTATTCGTTCATGAGACATGGGCATCACTGGCTGGCCAGCATTTATTGCCCATCCCCAGTTGTCCAAGGACAGTTGAGTGTCAATCACATTGCTGTGGCTCTGGAGTCACTAGTAGGCCAGATCAGATAAGGACGGCAGATTTCCTTCCCTAAAAGACATGAGTGAACCAGCTGGGTTTTTCCAACAATCGACAATGGTTCCACGGTCATCAGCAGACTCTTAACTTCAGTTTTTTTAATTGAATTCAAATTCCACCACCTGCCGTGGTGGGATTCGAACCTGGATCCCCAGAACATTAGTTGAGTTTCTGGATTGATAGTCTAGCGATAATGCCACTAGGCCATTGCCTCCCCCAATTTTGTCTGTACAGCTCGCAAGAAACAATACTTTTCACTGTATTCCAATACATGGGCGGCACGGTAGCATAGAGGTTAGCACTGCTGCTTCACAGTTCCAGGATCCTAGGTTCGATTCCTGGCTCCGGTCACTCTCTGTGTGGAGTTTGTACATTCTCCTCATGTCTGCGTGGGTTTCCTCCAGGTACTTCAATTTCCTCCCACAGTCCAAAGATGTGTGGGTTAGGTTCATTGGCCATGCTAAGAAATTGCCCCTTAGTGTCTAGGGATGCATAGGTTAGAGGGATTAGTGGGTATAATATGTAGGGATGGGGGAAAGACCTGGATGGGATTCTGTTTGGTGCAGACTCGATGGGCCGAAGGCCTCTTTCTGCATTGTTGGGTTCGATGATTCGTGTGACAACACTAAATTAAATTAAATTAAATCAAACATTCTTTCCACAACATGGCTGACCAGGAATCTCTCCTGTTCTTAGCATCCCTTTGTGGTGGGTGTTGGGAGGATTGCCAAGTTGATATTCAACCTGTTTGGAAGCGTTCCTTGGTCAAGCCCTGAAGGAAGACTCGAACCCAGAGCTTCTGGCTCAGAGACCGGTGTGAGCCCCACTGCGCCACAAGATCTCCTAGGGAGTGTGCGGTACAATGGTTCAATCCCATATTGGAGTCTGCAACCTTCTACTTCTTTGATTCCGCTGCTGTGCAGGAAGTAACACAAGTAGTAGTACTTAGTAAAGGCCTGCAAAACAATCACTTCAGAACATGGACCAACTAGCAAGGAAGTTCTTGCATTGGTGCACTCAATTTCAAACATTGCTAGTTTTATCACTGTTACAACAAAAAGGAATTTAACAACCACTGTAACACTTGTCAGGAGAAAACCTTGATCGACAGGCCCCAAACGCAAAGAGAATTGAGCTGTGCAATGGTTGCTAGGGAAGCGCCCTTGGTGATGACAGGAAAAATGTAGAATACACTTGCAGAATACCGAGGAGAAGTCTTAAAATATTCCGGCCTTATGACTTTACCCCATGGTCGAAGGTGTATGAGATGGTTAAAAAATTTGATAAGCAAGATAAAGAGAAACACTTTCCTTGCCTGGATATGAATATTCAAGAATCTGAATAGTCAGGGAAGAATGATTTCAAAAGGAAACTGGATGGGCACTTGAGGGAACTAAGCTTGCAGGGCCATTGGGTTACAGCAAGGGGGAATGAGGCTGGTTGGGTTAATTTCGATTGAGCTGGCACAGGCTTGATGGGCTGAATAACCTCCTTCTGTGCTGTAATGACTCCATGGTCCAGACCAAGATATCAGAACCTTCAAATTAGATCCAGGCCAATTAGCAATGATGTCAGAAAGCACTTCTTCACACAATAAGTAGTGGAAACCTTAAACTTTCTTCCCCCTAATAACAATTTGGATCGACAGAGCGCCTTTAGCATCAAATCGCCTAGACAGTAAAATAATAAAGCAATCCTAAGAACTGTTGAGGCTAAGTCTACAAAATTTCACAATTCTGATTGATTTTGATTTTTATTAGGTGGAAAGAATTAAGTAGAAATGTTTACGAATCACCAAGGCCTAACTGAGTGACAGAACAGTTTTGAGGGGCTGAATGGCCACCTCTTGTTTCTATCTTCTCTTAAGAAATCATCAGCAGAGCTTAAACTGTGGGGTTCCCAGAGACAAATCATTTTATTCCCAAGTTTTGCTTTGGTGTGTTCTTTTAAAAATCGGCTCAACTCGTGTCCATTAGGGCTGTACAGGGGCACAGTGGTTAGCACTGCTGCCTCAAGGCGCCAGGGGTCCAGATTCAATTCTCGGCTTGGATCACTGTCTGTGCGGAGTCTGCACATTCTCCCCGTGTCCGCGTGGGGTTTCCTCTGAGTGCTCCATTTTCCTCCCACAGTCCAAAAGGCACGCTCTATGGTGCATTGGCCGTGCTAAATTCTCCCTCTGTGTACCCGAACAGGTGTCAGAATGTGGCAACTAGGGAATTTTCACAGTAACTTCATTGCAATGTTAATGTAAGCCTACTAAGGACGCTAATAAATAAACCTTAAACTTTAGAGTCATGGTGATTCATGGGGGTAACGCACTTCAGAAAATGAATGCGAAATCACACAAAACCAAGAAGTATAGTTGTTTTCTGCACTCTCTCTCTTCCCCCTCCTGTCACCTATTAGTCCTGCGTTCGCAGATCAGCATTGGCTCCTAGGTCTGGCATTGATTTCATTTTAAAATCTTGACCTTCATTTTTAAATACCTGCATGGCCTCATCCTTCTCTGTCATCCCCTCCAATCCTTCAAGATCTCAGTGTACCTTTAATTCCAGCCTCCTGAGCCTCCCTCAATATTCATCGCTGTGCCGTCAGGTGACGAGACCACAATTTCTGGAATTCCCTCCATCAGCATCTCCACCTCGCTCTCCTGTGCCGGGGCACGCTTAGAGCAAGCTTTCTGGCAATTAGCCCGGTATTCTGCCCACAATGGAACACCCACACACATTTCTCCTCATCTCTGTCTTCAATGGGCGACCCCTGATTTTTAACCAGTGACCCATTTACAATGAAACAACATTTGACACTGAGCCAGATAAAGGGATAGCGACGTAGGAATATGGGAATTAGGAGCAGAAGTAGGCAAATTCATCCCTGCGAGCCTGCTCCGCCATTCCATCAGATCATGGCTGATCTCTCTCTGGTCTCAAATCCACCTCCCTCCTGCTTCTGAGATCCCCATGTCCCTTTTTTTATTAGAGAGAGATATATTCATTTCCTTCTTGTAACCATTCTATGATTCAGATTCCACCGCGCTGTGGGACAGCAAATTCCACAAATTCACCACCCTCTCCGAATATTCCTCCTCAATTCAGTTCTAAATCTTGCAACTTATACCTGTGGCTTCTTGTTTGAGATTGTCCCATAGGGGGAAACATTTAGTCTACTGTTACTTTATCAATCCCTTTTAAAATTTTATATACCTTGATCAGGTCCCCTCTCATCCTTCTAAACTCCAATCAGTGTAAGCACAAACTGTTCAATAAGATATTAGCAGAGGGGACCAAAAGGTTTGTTCGAAGAGGTAGATTTTAAAAAGGAAAGGATAGGAGTGGAACCAAAGTTTCAAATCCAGGCAGCTGAAGGCACAGCTAGAATTGAAGTGGCCATGAAAATAGGAAGTGAGCAAAAGGCAAGGATTGTAGGAAGTACAATGGATGGAATTTTCTGCTGCTCATCCCTCCAGAAGTGTGTTTTCCGGCCATGGAGGCATCTCACCATTGGGATTCACAGATGTCTCCGGGCATCTCTGCTACGACTCACCAATTTTTACAGTTGCACCATGAAAAGCACTCTTTCTGGATGTATCACAGCTGGGTATGGCTCCTGCTCTGACCAACTCTGCAGGAAACCACAAAGGGTTGCGAATGTAGCCCAATCCATCACACAAACCAACCTCCCATCCATTGACACCGTTTACACTTCCTGCTGCCTTGGAAAAGTAGCCAGCATAATTAAGGGCCTTGGACATACTGATCGGAATTTTATCGCTCCGCCTGTCATGGGAATGAGACTGGGCGTGGGGCAGACAATGCTCAAGTCCATTGACCTTGGGTGGAATTTTATGGTTTTGGGATGAGCAAGGCTTTAAACCATGCTCACTCTCTTCCACCTTCTTCCATCAGGAAAAAGATACAAAATTCTGAGTTCACATACCACCCGACTTAAGAACAGCTTCTTCCCTGCTGCCATCAGATTTGTGAATGGACCTACCTCGCATTAACCTAGCTAGGACTGCAACATCATAGTCTGTACCCTCTCCTTGCCTTCTCTCCTATGTGCTCTATGAATGGTATGTTTTGTCTGTATAACATGCAGGAAACAGTACTTCTCACTGTATCCCAATACATGTGACTATTATAAATCAAATCAGAATAGTATTTTGCACCCTGTCCTCCATTACATGTGAAATTAAAAAATGCACCGTGCCAAAACACAGGATGTTTGAATCCAGTACAACATTGAAGATCTTTATAATGAATACAAGATGATTGAAGAATGGATTTGATATCCTGACCACGAGTGGAGCAGTCAGAGTTTTTCTTAACATGCCAGTGCGGTCACCTGCGCTGTGATCCATCCCTTTCCTTTTTACAAAGATCCCCTGACGCCACTGGTGGATTTTGCGAATTAATTGTCTTTGCAGACAAATCCCAGTCTTCACCATTCTTCAGACACACTTCAGTGAGAGATTCTGCCGTGTTTGAGAGCGCGGGGGCTGCCTCGTTAGCCGCTCTGCAGCGCTTCACCGTTGCTAAGTAATGGGAGCTCCAAGAATGATTTATTCAGCAAGATTTGTAACCATGAGCACTCATTTTGATTCGCTTTTTGCAACCTTCCAGAGGTCTTCTTCCTTGCCTTGCAGTGCGATTCATTACATTAATGCTCTCACTCAAAGTCGAGACGTTATTTTAATATCGTGCTGGATTGCGTACGAGTACACATTCTGTCTTCTTAATAACCTTTCTTGTCAGTCATCCACTGCGTAGAATACTCCATCATTCGATTAGTTGAAGGTAATATCAAAGTGAGCAGATGTTTTCATAGCCTCATTGAAGCCCATTGGTTCACGGTTTGAAAGGCAGGCACAAAAACTTAGAAGTGGATGCTGGAGATCAGAAATAAAAATAAAAGCTGCCAGAAATACGTGAGCAGTCAGCAAACATTTTAGGTCAGGATGACCGAATTCCTTCCTTTATTCTTTTATGGGATGTGGGTGTCACTGACTAATCTACAATTTGCTCCCCATCCCTTGTTGCCCTTGAATTGTGTGGTCATGCAAAGTTTATTAGTCACAAATAAGGCTTACATTAACACTACAATGAAGTTGCTATGAAATTCCCCTAGTCACCACACTCCAGCACCTGTTTGGGTCACTTAGGTCAACCATGTTGCTGTGGCTCCGGAGTCATATGTAGGCCAGATCAGGTAAAGAAAGCAGATTTCCATCCCTAAATAGCGCAGGAGGACGACTTTTGGTCCACTGCATCGACCACAATCCCAACCAGGCACTATCCTTATAACTCCGTACATTTACCCTAGCGGGCACCCTTAACACTAAGGGGCAATTTAGCATGGTTAATCCACCTAACCCACACATCTTTCAACTGTGGGACGAAACCTGAGCACCTGGAGGAAACTCGTGCAGACACGAGGAAAATGTGCAAACTCCACACCGACAGTGACCCCAGGCCTGAATTGAACCCGTGTCCTTGGCGCTGTGAGGCAGCAGTGGCTAACTATTGCGCCGCCACTAAAGAACATTAGTGATCCAGATGGGTTTTTAAACAACTATCAACAACAGTTTCATGGTCACTATTACTGAGACCAGCTTCCATTATGCAGATTTATGTGGGGAGTTTGCACATTCTCCTCGTGTCTGCATGGGTTTTCTCCGGGTACTCCAGTTTCCTCCCACAGTCCAAAGATGTGCGGTTAAATTGATTGGCTATGCTAAGAAATTGCCCCTTAGTGCACAGGGATGTGTAAATTAGAGGGATTAGTGGGTATAATTTGTAGGGATATGGGGGTAGGGCCTGGGTGGGATTGTGTTTGGTGCGGACTCGATGGGTCGAAGGGCCTCTTTTTGCACTGTAGGGTTCTTTGGTTCTATAGGAGGTAGTGGCTTGTTGGTATCTCCAGAGATCTAGAGTACTATTCTGGGGACACAAGTTCGAATCCCACCACAGAAAGTGGCAAAATTTGAAATGAATGCAAATCTTTTTAAGATCTAATGGTGATCATGAAACCATTGTCGATTATTGTAAAAACCTATCTGGTTCACTAGGGAAAAGGAAATCTGCCATCCTTACCTGTTCTAACCTACACACGACTCCAAATCAGTGAGGTTGATTCTTAAATGTTTCCTCCAGGGCAATTAGGGATGGGCATTAAACACTGACCCAACATCTCATGGAAGAATTTATAAATACAGGTTGGAGGAACTGCTGGTGTTCCTCGTAGGGAAGAGGAGGCTGGATTCAAAAAGGTGTTGAAAACCACAAGGGGTGAGGAAAGAATAGCCAGGGGTGGGCCCAAATGGCCTTCTTCGGCACTTTTTGATTCTACAAATATGAAAGTATAATGAAAACGCTTTTCATAAATTCCCTACAGTGCAGGAGGAGGCCATTCTGTCCATTGAGCCGACACTGACCACAATTCTACCCAGGCACTATCCTGCAACTCCATGTATTTACCCTGCTAATGTCCTGTGACAAGTTAGCATGACCAATCTGCACATTTGGTGGCAAGGTGGCACAGCGGTTAACAATGCTGCTGCACAGCGCCAGGGACCCCGGTTCAAATCCGGCCTCAGTCTCTGCCTGTATGAAGTTTGCGCATTCTCCCCGTGTCTGTGTGGATTTCCTCCAGGGTGCTCCGGTTTCCTCTCACGCTCCAAAGGTGTGCGGGTTAGGTTGATTGGCCAAGCTAAATTGACCCTAATGTCAGGGAGATTAGCAAGGTAAACATGTGGGGTTACAGAAATGAGGTTTGGATGGGATTGTGGTCGGTACAGAGATGATGGGCTGAACGGCCTCCTTCTGTGCTGTAGAGACTCTATGATTTTATCATTGGAGTGCAGGAGGAAACCCACGCAGACATGGGGAGAACGTGCAAACTCCAACAAGTCAGTGACCCGGAATCGAAGCCGGGCCCCTGGCATTGTGAGACAGCAATGCTAACCACCGTGCCCGCCCTGCGGCTACCATTTCTAAGTTGAGGATTGCCTTTGACCACACAAGACTGGAAAGCTCAGGGAAGCGATCATCACGTTATTGAATAATGAATGAATGATTGGAATGCATTGGAAGCTCCTAACGCAAGGCAAGAAAAACTCCAACTTTCCCTTTCAGACTTTAAGAAAACCAAGTAACGATGGCTAGAGTTTCTGTAATTATATTCATCAGCATTCTGAAGCAAAACTGAATAAATATTCACTGCTGTGACAAAAATTGGATATGCACAGGTGCCGGTGAATGTTATTCCACTCCAAGGTGTGCTTATTATTTCTGACTGCAATCCATCTTCAACTAAAGATTTCAAAATATACTTACATGTGTGTTCCAGCTCATTTACAGCAAACCAGATGGTTCCCATCATTTAAAACCACCTGAGAAGGGGCATTACTGACTAACACGTGAATGTACTATAATGACTTCAATCAGGCCACTGAGGTTGGCCTATTGGAGTACAGACACCCCGATTAAGGATCCAATTGGAGTGCCAATCAGGGAGTCTTTGCCTTGTATTTAACCGCGAGTGTCAGTTCCTCTGACACCCCCCCCCCCCCCCCCCCCCCCCCCCGGAGGTATACTGCAGACTGCGAGCACTCTTGTGTTCTGCTGTTAAGAGTTTGCGAATAAAGGGATTTTAGTGAAGGGACTTCTGCTTCTAAAACTTTTCTATCATAGGGTGACCCAGTCATCCTATTATAGAAAGGATATTATTAAACTTGAAAGAATGCAAAAATGATTTGCCAAGCACTTGATGGATTGATTTATAAGGAGAGACTGAGACTTTTTTCTCTGGAGTGTAAAAGGCTGCGGGTTAGTCTTATAGAGGTCTATAAAATAACGTGGGGCATAGATCAACTCGATAGCCAATATCTTTTCCCAAAGATAGGGGAGTCTAAAACTAGAGAACATAGGTTAAGGTGAGAGGGGAGAGATACAAAAAGGTCCAGGGGGGCAATTTGTTCACTCATAGGGTGATGGTATCTGGAACAAGCTACCAGAGATAGTAGTAGAGGCAGGTACAATTTTGTCTTTTAATAAGCATTTAGATAATTACATGGGTGCGATGGGTATAGAGAGATATGGACCAAATGCGGTCAACTGGAATTAACTTAGGGGTTTAACTGAAAAGGGCAGCATAGACAAGTTGGGCTGAAAGGCCTATTTCCATGCTGTAAACTTCGATGATTCTATGACATATTACACAGACTAAATAATCTTCCATTCCTTTGGTAAGCCCCTATTTGCATTGATTAATTGTAAACATTTAAACACAACTTAAAAATGACAAGTTGCATTTGTACAGCTCCTTTAAAGTAGTAAATTGTCCCAAAAATTGTTCACAAGAAATGTTAACAAACAAAGTGTGAGGCTGATTCACGAAAGGCGAGATTCAAGAGGAGAGCAGAAGGTGCGTCAAACAGGCAAGTTCTAGGACTTAAAATTGGTAAAGGTAATCGCCATAGTTACAGATGATCGTACTTTGCTTTTCTCTTTGTGGGGGAGAGCTGATTGGTGGGTGATTTAACCTAAAGTAAAGTTTATTTATTAGTCACAAATAGGTTTACATTCGCACTACAATGAACTTACTGTGAAAATCTCCTAGTTACCACACTCCCGCGCCAGTTTGAGAGAGTTTATCATGGCTGATGCATTCCAACCGGCATGTCTTTCAGACTGTGGGAGGAAACCGGAGCACCCTGAGGAAACCCATGCAGATACGGGCAGAACATGCAAACTCTACACAGACAGAGGCCCAAGGGGGAATTGAACCCAGTCCCAGGCGCTATGAAGCAGCAGTGCTAATCACTGTGTCACCGTGCTGCCCCAGATTGAAGGATAAACATTGATCGAAACACTGGGATAACTTCCCCACTCTTCTTCAAAATGGTGCCGTCGGATCTTTTACATCCACCCGAGTCATCGGTTTACTGTCTGATCTAAAAGGCAGGAGCTCTGACAGTGCATCACTCCCCCTCAAACCTGTGGCCAATCCCCAGAGGGGTACTTGAACCCAAATCTTGTGACACCAAGCTACAGCGATATTCAACTAAGTCACAGATAGTGGCCGGATGGAAGGATCTTGAGGAAGATGGAGCTAAGGAGAGGAAATGGATCTAAAAAGATAGTTCTGATCTACTTCAATGGCCAAGACTTAAGGGACATAAAGGTCTACACCTATTGGCTGGGTCTTACACTTGCCAATGGGTTGAGGGGGGTGAAATGAGAAATCGGCTTTGGACGGTAGTTGGCTGTTTCTCAGTGGGAAGGCGGCCAACTGGCCTTGCAAAGAGTAAGCTGCTTGTCCAATTGGTTTTCCAGGCTGGGACGTCAGGCAGGAGAGGGGTTACCCTGTGAACAGATAATTGATCAAGGGTCAAGTCCTTCTCTCCCGCAGTTTAACAGCTCCTGGCCCTCTCGGACTCTCCTCATTTCTTACACTGACTTAAACAGTGACCAAGTCCAAAGCATCCAAAGAAGTTCAGTGGCATCCTCAGTAGAGCCACCAGCCCGTTTCCAGGCATTTTCATTTGCTTTCGTGCATTCTCCACGTACGTGGTGTAAATCACCACCAAACATTTTCCCGTCTCAGTATCAAAAAAACAGGAGTGGGTGACGGACCAGGTCCTCAAAAAACTCGATAGCTTATTGGTTGCATCTTTTCCGAAGTGGCAGGCAAACTTTCAGGTTCAGTACCTGTTCGACTTCCTCAATATCGGAAGCTGGTGTGACGATCTCAGATTGCTGAGCGTGTCAGCATGCCACATTTTCCATAGAATCCCTACAGTGCTGAAGGAGGCCATTCAGCCCATTGACTCTGCACCAACTCTCCAAACGAGTATCTGACCCCCCTTTCTACCTCCATAACCCCACATATTTACCATGGTTAATCCACCAAAACCACACATCACTGGGCATTTTAAGGGCCAATTTAGCAAGGCCGATCTACCTAACCCTCCACATATTTAGATACTAAGGGACAATTTACCATGGCCAATTCACCTAATCGACATATCTTTAGGCACTGAGGGGCAATTTAGCTTGGCCAATCTACTTAACCCTATACATATTAGGACACTAAGGGGCAATTTGGCATGGCCAACCTACCTAATCTAACGCCTTTTGACACTAAGGGGCAAATTGGCATGGCCAATCTATTTAACTTACACATCTTTAAACACTAAGGGTCAATTTAGCATGCCAATTCACCTAATCTGCATATCTACGGATTGTGGGAGGAAACCCATGTAGATACGGAGAGAATGTGCAGACTCCACACAGACAGCGACCCTGGCTGGAATTGAACCCAGATCCCTGGCATTGTGAAGCAGCCATGCTAGCCACTGCGCTACCCATGTCGATGGAAAATGCCATAAAATTCAGCTGCTTGTTTCAGGGCAGCAACACTGAAATCAAAATACAAAATGCGTCAGGGAGAAACAGAGCTAAAGTTTCGAGTCAACGGGTCTCTTCTGAGGAGTAGGACACTGGCATAGATGGACACTGGCTTCTCCACACAATCCGACAAAAGGATCTTGGCTGATATAATGATTAGACAGCACGAAAACTGATCAGCTGCGGTGTATGGTTTGCTGAGGCTTTGTGTAACTGAACACTAATCCCACTGAGCAATGAGAGTGGGTTGTAAACCATCTCTCTCTCTCTCTCTCTCTTTCTCTGTGTACAAACATTGAGGGTGGAGTGAGGGGACTATTTCCTTTGTGTGCTAAGCAGCTGGGATGAAATTGTAAACCCGTTTCGATTCCACTTCACTTCACAGACACAGGGAAATTCTTCCACTCCATTGGAAATGATCTTGTCTTGTCAACACAGGTACAATTGTGGCCACAATCCAACATGAAGAAACAGCACTTTGAAGAAATTATTTTGTATCATTTTTCGGCAGATGCTTTTAAATGGAAGCAGGAGTAGCTCAATCTTTGACTTATTTTAAGACGTTCACTTTTCTGCGTTAATTATTTTTCGATGCAAATTTAGGGTGGCATGGCAGCACACTGGTTAGCGCTATTGCCTCCCTGCGCCAGGGATCCAGGTTCAATTCTGGCCTCAGGTGAATGTCTATGCGGATGTTCTCCCCGTGTCTGTGTGGGATTCCTCCACATGCTCCAATTTCCTCCCACAGTCTGAAAGATGTGCAGGTTAGGTGAATTGGCCACGCTAAGTTGCCCCTCAGTGTCAGGGGAACTAGTAGGGTAAATATGCGGGGTTACAGGGATAGAGACTGGGTGGGATTTTTGTCAGTGCAGATTCGATGGGCCAAATGGCCTCCTTAAACATTGAAGATAGGAAGAGGCCATTCGGCCCTTCAAGCCTGCTCCACTATTCATCACGATCATGGCTGATCATCCAACTCTCTAGCCTAATCCTGCTTTCTCCCCGTAATCCCATTCGCCCCAAGTGCTACATCCAATTGCCTCTTGAATACATCCAATGTTTTGGTGTCAACTCTTCCTGCACTGTCGAGATTCTATGACTCTATTCTTTAAGTGGAAAATATGTTATGGATTTTCCAATGAAACGGCAAAATATGAGGTTCTCTCCAGAAACACATTCAGGTTTTTCGATGAGATTTTCTAACACTCATTGGGCTCTGCATCACATCTCTGATGGGCTGGGGCTGTATAGAGCTGGCTCCACAGAGGAGGGGGTGCCATTTTTTTTTGAGGGCATCCAAGCTGACAATGCAAAATGAAATGCGAATAATGAAAATGATAGTCTCCCCAGCCCTATGTGGCCATGTAGGGTGTCACCCCCCCTCCCCTCACCACGGAAGCATTGGGAGGGAGGGGACATCCTCACCCCCCCCTTTCCCTTGTGCTGTTGGTGGTGGGCACTCCTCTCTACCCCAACATTCATAGCGGGGCCTCTCCATCCACAATGGAGAAGGGTAATCTCCCTGGCGTGCCCATTGACACTGCCAGGGTGCAAGGGGGCAACGCCCAACCTTGGTCTTCAACCCCAGGGACCTTAGGCACCTCCGCAAACCCCCCCAGATTTTCCTCTGAACTGTTTTTTACCTCACACTGCCATGAGGGGAGCATTTGATGGAGCTGGAAAATACGGCCTTGAATCTTTTGTAAGTATTAATATTGAAATTGATTTAAATTCATGCTTGTTGTTCTTTGACCTTTAACTTTCTCAACCATCATCACAAAAACAGATTTCTGGATCACTATTACTGTTTGTGGGAGCTTGCTGTGTTCAAATTGGTTGCCATATTTCCTCCGCACTTTGACAGTACATCATTGACTACAAAACGCTTTGCCAAGCCCTGAGGCTGGGAAAGGTATAAGGTTTATTTTCCTTCTTGTTCATTGAATCTTAGTGACATTACACGTGGGGAGTCTTAAAAGAGATATATATCTTTTCTGCTGATGTGGGCTTTCTGGACTATTACTCTCAACAAGCATACTCACTTTCAGTTTGTTCATTAGTGTCTCAAGTAGGCTTACGTTAACACTGCAATGAAGTTACTGTGAAAATCCTCTTGTCGCCACACTCTGTGCTTGTTCAGGTACACTGAGGGAGAATTTAGCATGGCCAATGTACCTAACCAGCACGTTGTTCGGGCTGTGGGAGGAAACCGGAGCACCCGGAGGAAACCCACGCAGACATAAGGACTGGAATTTTACTGCCTCGTCCACCCCGGAATCAGGGTAGGTGAGGATCACAGAAGGGAGTCCTCCGTGCGCCTCGGGCAGGATTTTACGAATCTTGCCCCCCAGCAGTGTCTGAGAGTTCTAGAATCATAAGATCCTACAGTGCAGAAGGAGGCAAACCCATGCAGACATGGGGAGAGTGTGCAGCCTCCGCACCAACAGTAACCCAAGCCAGGAATTGAACCTGGATGCCTGGCGCTGTGAGACAGCAATGCTAACCACTGTGCCACTGCCGATCAGGGCTTTTATCTCTCTTGCTTTTTAGCTGTTAGTGATATGGAGAATATCAGATATTGAAAGGAGGAACTAGACGAGGAAAATAATCATGCCAGGATTACATATCCATTCAGTGCTCAGATGGTTTGGCACAACAAGCAAACCTCTGTCTTTATAGAATCCAGAAGCAGGAGTAGGCCATTCAGCCCTTTAAGTCTGCTCCGCCATTCAATTTAATCATGGCTGATCATTGTTATGTATTCCATTTTAAATAAATTGTGCGTTCCTTGCTCATTTCAGATTATTGCCTTTTGATTTTAAGCAAAATTGGCATTGGATATCTATTAAAGTTTACTAAAAGAACGACCAAAATAGTTTCAGCATATAGAATATGGCTTTGAAAAGGAATAGTTTTGTGTAACTGTGTGCATTAGAATGTTTAGCTATCGAAAATGTGAAAAGCTCAGGTTAATAAATTTGCAGAGCCCCTTGCTGTAACATGGGGTGGATGAACAAACTGTGACAGTGATCTCTTCCTGTTACCCCTCCTAGTGCAGGAAATTTGGCATGTTCGCTACAACTCTCACCAACTTTTACAGATGCATCATTGAAAGCATTCTTTCTGGTTGTATCACAGATATGGATCCTGCTCTGCCCAATACTTGCAAGGAACTACAAAAGGTCATGAATGTAGCCCAATCCATTACACAAAACAGCCTCCCATCCATTAATACTGTCCAGACTTCCTTAGAAAAGCAGCCAGCATAATTAAAGACTTCACCCACCCCAGACATACTCTCTTCCATCAAGGAAAAGCTACAAAAATCTGAGCTGTCAGTGTCTGTTGAGAATAAGGAAACTTGGCATGTCCTCTACGAATCTCACTAACTTTTACAGAAGCATCCCTTCCGTTTGCATCACACTTGGTGTGACCGCTGCTTTGACCAACCCTACAAGAACCTGCAAAGGATGGTGAATGTAATCCAGTCCATCATGCAAACCGGCCTCCTGTCCACTGACTCTGTCTACACTTCCTGCTGCCTCGGGATCACAGTCTAAACTAAGGGATAATCCATTCAGGACTGAGATGAAGAAGGTCTTGCTCACTCAAGAGTTGTGAACCTGTGGAATTTGAGCAGCATGGTAGCACAGTGATTAGCACTGCTGCTTCACAGTTCCAGGGACCTGGATTCGATTCCTGTCTTAGGTCACTGTCTGTGTGGAGTTTGCACATTCTCCTCGTGTGTGCGTGGGTTTCCTCCAAGTGCTCCAGTTTCCTCCCACAGTCCAAAGTTGTGTGGATTAGGTTGATTGGCCATGCTAAAATTGACTGTAGATGCGTAGGTTGGAGGACTGGTGAGTGAAATGTGTACAGGTGTGAGGTTGGGGCCTGGGTGGGATTGTAGTCGGTACAGACTTCGTGGGCTGGATGGCCTCTTTCCGCACTGTAGGGTTTCTATGATTTATTCTCCCACAGAAAGATGTTGGGGTCAGTTCATAGGTATATTTAAGAGGGGGTTGGACATGACCCTAGTGGATAAAGGGATTAAGGGGAATGGAGAGAAAGAGATACTGAAAGTGCATAATCAACCATGATCATATTGAATGGTAGTGCAGACTCGAAGGGCTGAGTGGCCTATCCCTACTCCGATTTTCTCTGTTTCAAAGAGCAGCCAGCATAAGCAAGGACCCCACGCACCCCGGATATTCTCTCTCCCACCACCTTTTGTGGGGGAAAAAGGTACAATAGTCTGAAATCATCTACCAGCCGACTCAAGAACAGCTTCTTCCCTGCTGCCATCAGAGCTACTTTATATTAAGTTGATCTTTTTCTACACTCTAGCTATGACTGTAACACAACCTTCTGCACCCTCTCCTTTCCTTCTCTCCGATGTACTCTATGAACAGTATGCGTGCAAGAAGCAATGCTTTTCACTTTACAGTAATACATGTGACAATAATAAATCAAACCAAATCAAAAATGTCACTTCAGCCGATACGGAGTGAGACAGAACCCAGTGGGTTATAGGGGAGTAATGTAGCAATTCCACTCCTCCGTACCCCATCTCCACGTCCAACAACTGTTTAAGAAAGCAGACCATTGCTGAAATGTTTTGGAAATCCTTTAAGATGGTCTTGCTCTGCTGTGATCAATAGCGTTGCACATGCAAGCAGGTTTTATTCCCCGCAACCTGTCACAGACGCAGCAATCTAATCCTTCGGGAATTGCTGTAATGTTCCTGCACCAAAATAAACCGAGGTTGCCTGGTGCTGGCCAATCGCTCATCTTTAATCGAGCAACACTGATGACTTGCTGGTTACAACAAGTCCTGGCACCACTGCTATCAGACCCTCTCCAAATCCAGGCCTCTACACAGCTCTTATGTCTTGTATAATTGGACTGCGTCCCTCAACACAGGAAAAATTCAATCCTAGGGTTGCTAGAGAGGGAAGAGAGAAGATATAGAAACATAGAAGACAGGAGCCAGAGGAGGCCATTCAGCCCTTCAAGCCTGTACCACCATTCATAACAATCATGGCTGATCATCCGACTCAACAGCCTAATTCTGCTTTGTCCCCATAACCATTGATCCCATTCACCCCAAGTGCAATATCCAGCTGCCTCTTGAATACATTCAATGTTTTGGCATCAACTACTTCCTGTGGTAATGAATTCCACAGGCTCACCACTCTTTGGGTGAAGAAATGTCTCATCTCTGTCCTAAATGGTCTACCCTGAATCCTCAGACGGTGACTCCTGGTTCTGGGCTCTCCCACCATCAGGAACATCCTTCCTGCATCTAACCTGTCTCGTCATATTAGAATTTTGAGTCTCAATGAGATTCCCCCCTCATTTGTCTGACCTTCAGTGAAAACAATCCTAACTTAGTCAATCTCTCCTCATATACTAGTCCCACCATCCCCGGAATTAGCCTGGAAAACCTTCGCTGCACTTCCTCGGGAGTAAGAACATCCCTTCTCAGAAAAGGAGACCAAAACTACCCACAATATTCCAGATGTTTCTACTTGCCAGGGAAACCAAAAGTAGAAGCCAATAAACAAGTAACTAATTAATCCAAGAATATTGGATAACCATCTTTACCTAGACAATATCATCATCGTGAATAGTTGATGTGAAGATATAGATGGCTTTGAAGGGAAGCTTGATAAGTTCATTGTAGAGTTCTGACAACGCAGAAGAGGCTATTCAGCTCCTACACCGACTCTCTGACAGGGTATGCTGGCTAATCCCTCACCCTCGCCCTATCCTCATAACCTCACCTGCTTACTCCATTAACCCTCACCAATCTACACATCTCGGGACCATGTTAACCATGGCCAATTGCCTAACTCACACATCTTTGGGCTATAAAGGAAACTACAGCACCCAGAGGCAACCCACTCAGACCCGGGGAGAATGTGCAAACTCCACACAGTCACCCAAGGACAGGATTGAACCTGGGTCCCTGGTGCTGTAAGGCGGCAGTGCTAACCACTGTGCCACCGTACCACCCTGAGGGAAAAAGGAATAAGGTGAGATGGACAGCACGATAGTTAGCATTGCTGCTTCACAGCTCCCGGGATCTGGGTTCGATTCCCGGCTTGGGTCACTGACTGTGTGGAGTTTGCACATTTTACTTGTGTCTGCGTGGGTTTGCTCCGGTTTCCTTCCACAGTCCAAAAATGTGCAGGTTAGGTTGATTAACCATGCTAAAAATTGTCCCTTAGAGTAGTGAGATGCGTAGGTTAGAGGGATTAGCGGGTAAATATGTAGGGATGTGGAGATAGGGCCTGCGTAGGTTTATGGTTGGTGCAGACTCAATGGGCTGAATGGCCTCCTTCTGTGCTGTGGGTTTCTATAATTCTAATAATTTCTATAATTCTATTAAAAAAAGTAGTGAGATGGAGCCTGCTGAATTTGTTACCACAAGAAGTAGGTGATGCCAAAACATTGAATGCATTGAAGAGGCGCTTGGATACAGCATTTGGGGCAAATGGGATGAAAGGTTACGGGGAGAAAACAGGATTAGGGCATTGAGTTAAATGATCTGCCATGATTGTGATGAATGACAGAGCAGACGTGAAGGGCCGAATGGTCTCCTTCTGCTCCTATCTTCTATGGTTCTCTGTAAGTAGGGTCATGCACAAAACAAATGCTGGCACAGAGTGACTGGGCTGAATGGCCATTGCATTGCAATTTGATGCAATGCTTATTAAGCACAATTCCCACTTGCCAGGAAGTCTCAAAAGCTTCTTATCTCTCCGTTGCATGTGACAGGCAGGGTACAGAGGTAGAACTAGTGTACAGATGCTTCCTGAACCTGAAATGAGTTACTGCTGGAAGCGTCACAATCTTGTACTCAGCACCAACCGGCAGCTACGTATTTCCCATTGTTCAAAGACAGAATTACGCAGGCGAGGAGGCCAATCTGCCCACTGTGTCTGTGCCAGCTCTCTTCACTAACCCTCTTCTTGTCCCCTTTCCCTATTTCCTCATAAATTTGTTTTTGTTCTGAGCAAGTGAAATTCCCTTGAAACCGACAAATTTCACCCACTTTTCCAGTGTTTCTGGTAAAGGAGTTGAGTAACTTGTCAGGGGGGAAAAGACATAGAATCTCTACAGCACAGAGGCCCCATCGCGTGAGTATCGACCACAATCCCACCCAGGCCCTGTTCCCTAACTAATCCCCCTAACACTAGGGTCAATTTAGCACGGCCAATCAACCTAACTCGCATATCTTTGGACTGTGGGAGAAAACTGGGGCACCAGGAGAAACCCAAGCAGACACGGGGAGAACATGCAAAGTCCACAGAGACAGTGACCCAGGCCAGAATTGAACCCGGGTCCCAGGCACTGTGAGACACTAGTGCTCACCATCGTGCATAGTGGAACTTGAATTCAATTTTTTTAAAAAACCAGGAATAAAGAATCTGGTATAGAAAACTGATTTAAAATAGGGATCATGAGCCTTGGGAGTCCCTGGGAAGTGTGTAAATAGATGATGATATTGATGTACTTGTTTTTATCCTACAGGTGCTTTGGTCCACCTTGTTGTCTAACGAGGGGCATACACGCGATGGGTCGTGAGAGGGCTGCTCTTGGATTTTTTTCGAGAGTATCCCAGTGCTTCACATCGTTAGTGTACGCTTGACCTGGACCATTTGATGGGCAACACGACAGCTCAGTGACTATCGCTGTGCTGTGCAGATACATGGATTTGGGGCCTGTGTCTGTGGGAGTTTGTGCATTCTCCCCGTGCTTGCGTGGGTTTTCTCCGGGTGCTCCGGTTTCCTCCCACATCCCAAAGATGTGCTCTTAGGCTAATTGGCAAAACAAATTCTCCCTAAATTGTCTCAAATTTGGTTTTTAATCCATAGATCTATAAACATAGACAGGGATCACGGGTAGAGGTGGGAACATCGGGGTGGCAGTGTGGGCTCGTTAGGCCGAAGGGCCTGTTTCCCGTGCTGTTTTGTTCTTTGTACCGATGACCATGAAACCATTTGTCGATTGTCGGAAAAATCCACCTGGTTCGTTAATGTCCTTTAGGGAAAGAAATCTGCCTTCCTTACCTGGTCTGGCCTACATGTGACTCTAGAGCCACAGTAATGTGGTGGACTCTCAATTGCTGTTGAGTGACTAGGGATGGGCAATGAATGCTGGCTCAGTCAGGGACGCCCAAGTCACACAAATGAATAATTTAAAAAATTACTGTTGGTGCAGAATCTCAACCCAAAGCAGAAAATGTTGAAAAATCTCAGCAGGCCTGACAGCATCAGTGGAGAGAGAATAGAGCTAATGTTTCGAGTATAGATGGCCCTTCATCAAAGCCCTGTTTGCCAGCTCTGTTCTCTCCCCTGCAAAAAAGTAGCTCATTTATTACCAAAAAACGCTGGGAAACCTCAGGTCTGGCAGCATCTGTAAAGAGAAAAGAGCTAACGTTTCGAATCCAGATGACTCTTTGCCAAAGCTAAAAGTGGGAGATATTTTTCCAGCAGGGGGAGAGAATGAAAGATGAATCATAGCCAGAAAAACAAGGTGAAAGGCTGCTAATGGCAGCCCACAGAGCAATTAAAAGGCTATGAATGGCCTTTGATTCCTCCTCCTGCAGTATAAATATCTCCCACTTTTTACGCCTTTTAATTTTGACAAATGATTGCCTGGGCTCGAAACATCATCTTTTTTCCCTCCTTGCAGATGCTGCTAGACCTACTGAGATTTTCCAGCATTTTCTCTTTTGCTTTCAGATTCCAGCATCTGCAGTAATTTGCTTTTCATCCAGTGCATTTTTCACACTCTGTATCAGCACGCCTGGTTGAGGACACTTATATTTACCCTCCTGTGAACAAAAAATCTAATAAAGAGCAAAAGAAACAAGTCATCCTCACATCCCTCGACGATGCAATGACGCCAGTATCCAAAGTACGACATATTCTCCCACGTCCCTAAGGTACGTTCCAGGTCTATCTTCAAAACCGCAGCAATGAAACACTATTAAACTCGAGAATCTACACACTGAGCGGCAAGCTATGAAGCAATTATGCCGTCTAAACAGATTGCAACAAAACCACAAATGGAAGAATGCTGCAATAAATCACTGATGGGATCCCAATTTTAGAAAGCAACAATGAAACCAATCTGTTCCACCTGTCATATTCTGCATAAATCACTCTTTATTCCACTTTGCCCTCTGACCTGCAAAAACAGTCGCAGCCAAACTGCAGAAAGCAGCCCCCCCACCCCCCGTCCCCCCCCCAGGGGAGAGACAAGTCAAACATGTGTGCCTGAAACGTACGGCACTCAGTGCTATAGGATGTGACACAAGGAGATACCTTTAAAAACAAATAAAGGTGGGTCGGAAAGTGGCTGCGTGTTCCACAGAAACCACCGTGTCGTTGAGAGACGGGGAGGAAAAGGGAAAGAGATCATTTGAGAGCAAGCACATCAGCGAAGGGGAAAGAGGGAAGTGAGGGAGGGAGAAAGGCGTGGTGGAACCTTTGGGAGATTGGTGTCAACTCACTTTAAAGTTTGCAGGTAGAAGACAAGTACGGCAGAGTAGAGGCAAGGTGTGCTTTAAGAAGCATTTCGGCAAAATGCTATTGCTCACAAGGCTTCAAACCAAGTGCTGGAAAATGGGATTCAAATAGATAGTTGCTTAATAGCTGGTGCAGACATGATGGGCCAAAGGGTCTCTCTCTCTCTCCGTATGGAGTTTGCACATCCTCCTCGTGTCTGCGTGGGTTTCCTCCAAGTGCTCTGGTTTCCTCCCACGGTCCAAAGATGTGCTGGTTAGGTTGATTGGCCATGCTAAGAAATTGCTCCTTAGTGTCAGGAATGCTTAGGTTAGAGAGATTAGCGTAGGGGATTAATGTAGGGATAAGAGGGTAGGGCCTGGGTGGGATTGTGTTCGGTGCATACTCGATGGGCCGAAGGGCCTCCTTCTGCACTGTAGGGTTTCTATGATTCTCTGTGCTGTAAAGTCCTATGATAGGAGAGGAGATGGTCTACAGGTATTATCGCTGGACTATTAAACCCAGGAACTCACCTAATGTTCTGAGGAACCGGGTTCAAATCCCAGCATGGCAGATGGTGGAATTTGAATTCAATAAAATTATCTGGAATTAAGAATCTAACGATGACCATGAAACCACTGTCGATTGTCGGACAAACCCATCTTGTTCACTGATGTCCTTTGGGGAAAGAAATCTGCCGTCCTTATCTGGTCTGGCCTACATGTGACTCCAGAGTCACAGCAACGTGGTTGACTCTTGACTGCCCTCATTAGGGATGGCCAATAAATGTTGGCCAGCCAGCGACACCTATGTCCCACAAACAAATAAAAATAAAACTCAATAAGAAACAAAATACCCATTAAAGGGATGTGTCAATTTTGACTTTGCTTAAACCAACAATGATTTCGTGAGGTTTCAAGAAGTCAAACTGTATGACCGTGACAAGTAAATATGGAATCACCAATCTGATCATTAAGTTAGCAACGGGGATCAGAGGGAGTGGTACACTATGTGTACTGTTTGAATGCTGAAGAGATGATCCTTTGCACAGTTTGCACACAAAGACACACAGATTTTTTTTAGGCAAGTATTTATTTATCAGTATCACAAGTAGGCTTACGTTAACACTGCAATGAAGTTACTCTGAAAATCCCCCAGTCGCCACACCCTGGTGTCTGTTCGGGTACACTGATGGAGAATTTAGCCAAAGTACCTTACCTGCACATCTTTCAAACTGAGGGAGGAAACCGGACACACGGAGGAAACCCCTGCAGACACAAGGAGAATGTGCATAGTGACCCAGGCTGGGAATCGAATCAGGTCCCTGGTGCTGTGAGGCAGCAGTGATAATCACTGTGCCACCCACTTGCTTGCATCTTCCACCACAGTCGGAAATACATAAAATCTTAGCTGTCTGGTCAAAAAGTGGCAAATGGTCAGGAGCAATCAAACTCAGATCAGTGATTGGATAGCCACCATGTTTAAGTATACTTAAGTCACGGGTAGATAGTTTTCTGATAGACAAGAGTTATGAGGAGAAAGCGGGAAAGTGGAACTGATCCACTGCAGATCAGCCATGATCTTATTGAATGGTAGGGCAGGCTCGAAGGGCTAGATGGCCTACTCCCGCTCCTATTTCTTATGTTCTTATGTTACCTGATTAAGGTGACTAAGGTTTAGATGACTGATCACTCAAGAATGACTATGTGCAAAAATGGGGGACACCTGCAAGAAACAGGAGCAAGGAGATGACCAAGGAGGTGACCATTTGGTTCTTTGGGCCTTCTCCACCATTCAACAGGAGCAAAGCTGATCATCTACTTCAACCTCAACATTCTGCCTTCTGTAATCATGATGTGGAGATGCCAGCGTTGGAATTTTATGTAATCATGACAATGCTTCAGAAATAATTCATTTGTGGGAAGACTCTTTCTGACTTTTTGTTTACTTTCCTGCCTTGTTTCATTTCTAGACACAGCCTCTCATAGCCAGAGGGGCATTGCTGGGGGTTCACGTGAGGGGGTCACTGTTTATTCTCTTGGACAAGGGGCGAGTGTGGGGTGCAGATGGAGAGAAAAGTGAGCTGGTCTGAAAACCGTACAACCCCTGCCCTCCAACCTCCTACCATCCAGAAACATTCCAAACCTTGCCAAACATACTCGAAAGTGCTGAGAGATTTGAATATTTCCCAATCCAACAGGAAATCCTGTCCAAGCAAGGACAGTGGACAGATCTCACCAGTGCCCTTCGGATATCAGTGCACTCCCCCAGCTTAGGGGGTTCTGCAAACGAAACAGGAAATTCTTCCTTATTTACAGCCATCCACAGGATAAGGCAACTGTGTACACAAGGTCAGGTTGCCTTTCAGCACTGTTTCCTTATCAAGGCTATTCAGCTGTTCTTTGGATGCAGGACAGAACGCAGCAGGATTTTCTGGAACAGATTCTTCCTCCCCTATCAAATGTGAACTGACACACGTTTCACCGATACTTCCCTCCGCTTGTGAAGGCAGGATGCTTTGGCATTCCATACCCTACCTGCAGGGTACTGCTTTACAGCCAAGTGCTTAGCATTGCTGCCTTACAGCGCCAAGGGACCCGAGTTCAGTTCCAGCCTTGGGTGTCCGTATCTGTGTACATTCTTAGCGTGTCTGTGTGGGTATTCTCTGGGTGCACCGGTTTACGATCACTACAGCGCAGAAGGAGGCCATTCAGCCCATTGATGTCTACAATGATTCTCCAGCACAGCCCTGTCCCCGTCACCCCATTAACCTACACATCTTGGGGAGCTATTTAGCATGGCCAATCCACATAACCTACACATCATTGGACTATGGGAGGAAACCAGAGCTCGTGGAGAAAACCCACGCAGACACAGCGAGAATGTGCAGACTTCTCACAGTCACCCAAAGCCGGAGTGGCAGCAATATTAACCACTGTGCCACCATGCCACAGTCCAAATATATGCAGGTCAGATTGTTTGGTTGATTGTTAAATTGCCCCTTACAGTGCCAAGACGCGTAGGTTAAATGGGTTAGCATTAAAAATATGCATAGTTAAGGGGATAAGACAGGGGAGGGAGTCTGTGGAAGACATTGTCAGAGAGTTGGTGCAGACTCAATGGGCTGAATGGCCTCCTTCTGCACTTTAGGGAGTCTATGAACCCAGGAATACACTCGGAGGATCGCAATGTGGCAAACCTGTTCAAGAAAGGTTACAAGGGAAGTCCAAGTAACTACTGGCCTGTTAACATCAATGGTGGATAAGGTTTTGAAAACAATAATAGCCCGGGGAGAAATAATCGACAGGCACTTAGTGAGGTTTGACTTATTTAAGGAGATCCACCATGTATTTATAAAGGAAAGGTTCATGCTTGATTTATCCAGTTGGATTTTTTGATGACGCCACAGAGAAAGTTGATGAAGGGAATACGGTGGATGTCGTGTATGTGGATTTTGAGAAAGAGGTTGACATATGAAAAGGCTGATGAACCAAATTGTGGATCTTGGTATGAGAGGGTCAGCCTGAGCTTAGATTAGAAAATGGCTCAAGGACTGAAACAGCAAGTGACAATAAACGGTTGCTTTTCAGGCTGGATGATGGTAGGCAGTAGTGCTCCACAAGGATGGATGCTGGCATCACAGCTTTTAATTTTTGGCCATACAAATATACCTTGAATCTTGGAACAAAGAGTAAAATTTGCCAATGATATCAAAATCAAAGGAGTGGCAAATAGCAAGGCTGATACAAGTTTACTGCAACAAAACACAGATTGGGCACTCAGGTGACAGATCAAAATTAATACAGAGAAGTGTGGGGTGACACACTTTGGCAGAAAGATACGGAGAGACAAAATAGATTTAGTTCTAAAGAGTGGGCAGAGATGGAGGGAGCTGGATGGACAGCACGATGGCACAGTGGTTAGCACTGCTGCCTCACAGCACCAGGGACCTGGGTTCGATTCCAGCTTTGGGTCACTGTGTAGAGTTTGCACATTCTCCCCGTGTCTGCGTGGGTTTCCTCTGGGTGCTCTGGTTTCCTCCCAAAGATGTGCGGATTAAGTGGACTGGCTTCACTAAACCGACCCCGGTGTCAGAGAGATTCAGTAAAAAGTCTCACAACACCAGGTTAAAGTCAAACTTAAACCCGTTGTCAGACTTCTTACTGTGTTTACCCCAGTCCAATGTCAGCATCTCCACGTCAGGGAGATTAGCAGAGTAGATATGTTGGGTTATGGGGATAGGGCCTGGGTGGGATGATGGTCAGTACAGATTTGATGGGCCGAATGGCCTCCTTTTGTATTGTAGGGATTCTACGATCCTTGGAGTGTGGGAGGACGCTGGAGCACTTGGAAGAAACCCACGTAGACACTGGGAGAACTTGCAGACTCCACACTAGCAGTGAACCCAAGCCCGAGTTCCTGACGCTGTGAGGCAGCAGTGCTAACACACTGTGGCACCTTGTGTCAAACCCCAACAGTTGTTGTGTCCCTGACCGGCAGGCGTTCCATCCAACAGACCAATTCTGTCCAAAACTTCCCTCTCCACCCACTTTCCTGTCCAGGAATCTAATGGATATCGCAGCTCATTCACACCCAGCGCCCCCCATAAATGCCCCGAAAACATCCTCACTATCTGACATCCTACCACCCCTTTCAAATGGAAGTTTCCTTCCAAAAAAGAAACACATGTTGAAGTGCGGGGGGTAACTCTGCTGTTTCTGGATTGTGGTTGATTGTGTATATAGCTTGGAGCTTCGATGCAGGAGCAGTGACTTTATTGCTCATTTTCTGCAAGTGATGACAGAATTGAATTCCATTGTAGTTACAACACACACATACACACTCACCACCATCCCTGTACCACAGGCTTCAAGTCAGCTGCGTGGTAGGAAGTGATGTGAAGGGTCAATTCCTGATTAACAAGCCCAGAACTAAAACACAATGGCTGAAATTGGTCAGCGGTCAAAAATTGTTTTCAAAGTTTGAGGGAACTTTTTAGAAAAGAAAGATCAGTTACATTTAACTACCTTGTTAATAACTCTGCGGGAAATACTTGAGTGAAGTTTTGCCTTTCAAAGACCATTAAGCCAAGAGGCCATTTTCATATTTATTAATCAACAGAACATGAACGTTTGAGGCACACTGATGTCCAGACTCGTTTCCATATCACTAACCCAAAAAAAAATTCAAACCCCAATTTGATCTTTGGTTGAACTGAGGATTTGGGTACAGCAATTACTCTCTAAGTGACCCGAGAAGGCCACAATAATTAGAGCTGAGCCCTTAACAGTACACACCAAGTTCCCCACATTGGACATTCGTGGCCTAATGTTTCTCTCCTTTAATCAACATCTGCAAATCAACTAAAGCTGTCGGTTACTAATAAATCCAGCAGAAAATTCCAGAGAAGGTTCTTCACCCAGGAAGTGTTGAGAATGTGGGACTTGCTACCAAATGGAGGAATTGAAACCATCCAATTCTTCTAGTTGGTCACTGCAAATTTCAATATCTTCTTCATAGTTATCAGTTACAAGAATCATAACATGCAAGAGAAGGTCATTCAGCCCATCGTGCTAGCTCCTGAAGAGAGCTACCAATTAGGGCTATACTCCTGCTCCTTTCTTATAATCAGACAATCCCTCCAATGCAGAAGAAGGAGGCCATTCAGCCCATCAAATCTGCACCAATGCTCCAGACACAGCATCGCACTCAGGCCTACCCAATCCCTGTAACGCCTCACATTTACCCGCTAATCCCCCAAACCATACATTTTGGGACACTAAGGGGCAATTTCTTCATTCATTCATGGGACATGGGTGTTGCTGGCTGACCAGTATTTTATTGCCCATCCCTGGTTGCCTGAGGGCAGTTACTCTGGCCCTGGAGACACATATAAGCCAGACCAGGTAAGGACAGCAGATTTCCTTCCCTAAAGGACATTAGTGAACCAGATGGGTTTTTCCAACAGGGGTTTCATAGCCATCAGTAGATTCTTAATTCCAGATATCTTTTATTGAATTCAAATTTCACCACCTGCCGTGGCAGGATTCGAACCCTGGTCCCTGGAATGTTAACTAAGTTTCTGGATTAATAGTCCAGTGATAATACCACTCGGCCATCGCCTCCCCTAATGTTTTTGTCTCCGCATTGAGTATCAAACATCAAGCATTGAGCATTACTGATCGGAGATTTTAACTGGAGAGAGGAATTAGAGTTATGTTGCTGGACTCAAGTATCTCCGGCGTTTTCTGCTCTTTTTTGAAATTTGTTCAGTGCCCGACCAAAAACTTTCTTCTTTAAATATTATTTTAAAAATTGAATATAGATTCAGAAATTAAACCTTTTCTACATACGACCAGAGCTATTTATACAACACAGATTTACTGGAAATCCACTCAAAAGATTCAACAATCAAATTTATTTGAACATTGATGGAGAGGCACGTTGGCACAATAGACGAGACTGTTAGATTGTGAGCACTGGGGTGGCACAGTGGTTAGCACTGCTACCTCACAGCGCCAGGGAGCCGGGTTCAATCCCCAGCTTGGGTCACTGTCTGTGCAGAACCTGCACATTCTCCCCGTGTCTGCGTGGGTTTTCTTCGGGTTTCCTCCCACAGTCCGCAAGACGTGCTAGTTAGGCACAACGGCCATGCTAAATGTTCCTTTAGTGTACCCGAACAGGGGCTGGAGTGTGGCGACTAGGGGATTTTTCACAACAACATCATTGCAGTGTAAATGTAAGCAAGCCTACTTGAGACACTGATAAATAAACTTTAAAACATTTAGACTCATTAAGTTCTAATGGTTTAACCACAGTATAAATTCATTGTACTCTTAAACCATCCAGGGAAGATGTTAAACAGAAAATTCTTCCTGTAAATATCACTGGAAATGATACCTTTTTTTTAAAGAAAAGATGGAATCAAAACTAATGTTAACCAATTTGCCAGCACGAGGAGCAGGTTTAGACTGTGTACACCCAGGATTTTTCTTATCTTTGACAGGATGCGGGTGGCCTGGGCCGAGGCTTATCCCTAGTTACCTGGAGCAAATGCTTTTCTATGACAATGATTGTTTACAATAGAGGTATGAAGTGTAAACCACTTGGGGGTTACAGATTCCTTTCCACGAAGCAACAACAGTTTTCACAGTCTCTTTCTTCACCTGCCAAACCACAAATAACAGGTTCACTGTACTCTGTTCCAACGTGCCTCGGTGTGGATTCGAACTCGCGTCAGGCGTGGTTCAGTGGATAACCTCCCCTCCCCCTACCTCTTCCCCCCGGGGACGTTTCAAATCCCATTCCAGAGACTCCAGCATAAAAAGCAGGCCCGGCACTCCCTTCACTCTGCTCCTTCATCCATTAAGACCATGGCTGATCTCCTAACTGAACCCCGTTGCCTCACAGTGCCAGGGACCCAGGTTCAATTCCAGGGTATTCTGGTTTCCTCTTGCAGTCCGTAGATTTTTTTATTCTCTCATGGGGTGTGGGGGTGTCTCTGGCTGGGTCAACACTTGTTGCCCATACCCAAATGCCCCTGAGGGGGCAGTTAAGAGTCAATCACTTCACTGTGGATCTGGTGTAGGCCAGGCTAAGTACGGACAGAAGATTTCCTTCCGTAAAGGATGTTAGTGAACTTGATGAGTTTTTCCAACAATCGACAACGGTTTCATGATGCATTTGTTGGACTGGTGTTCCATCCTGGGTGTATCCTGCCTAACGCTCAATGTCTGTCAGGATAGGGTCTTACTCTCTATGAACTTGCTCCGAGACCTTGAACTGGAGTAAGTGGTTAAACAAAGAGGAAACTATATAAATGCACAAGTTCCATTCCTACCTCTAAATTGCTTGACCAGTACCATTGCCTATTGATGATCATAGAACCCCTACAGTACAAGAGGAGGTCATTTGGCCCATCGCATCTGCACTGACCACAATCCCACCCAACCCATATACCCTCAACCCCACCTGTTTACGCTGCTAGTCCTTCCGATACAAAGGGGCAATTTAGCCTGGCTAATCAACCTAACCCACAACATGGGAGGAAACAGGAGCAGCTAGAGGAAACCCAGGCAGACATGGGGAGAACATGCAAACTCCACACAGACAGTCACTCGAGGCCGGAATCGAACCCAGGCCCCCCCTTGGCTGCTAACCATTCAGTGATCAGTGAATTGTGCTGGCCAAACGCAATTTCCTTTCCAAAATATTAACCAATATGGTTAAAGCGAACCATTGGTTCAAGGTAGAGCAAGGAAGAAGGGTCAAAGAACATGACCTGTAATTAGTGGAAAATAAATGTAAAACTGATCTCAAAAATTGGCTCTGTGCTCGGGGGAAACAAATGTTACAGATCATTAACCACGTTGAAAAAAAAGTCAGCAGAACCACTAGGGTGACGCCATGAAGGAAAAGTAAAACAGTTTTTATGCAGCAGCAACACTCTTAGATCAGTAACGATAATATCAATTATAAAGTGATCAGTAAGTCATATAGAACATAGAACATAGAACATTACAGCACAGAACAGGCCCTTCGGCCTTCGATGTTGCGCCGACCAATATAAAAAGCAATGCCCCTCCAAACTAAACCATTCCCTTCTCTTCCATATACTTATCAACTAACCTCTTAAACGCCACCAAACTTGGCGCATCTACAACTGCTGCAGGCAGGGCATTCCACTCCCGAACCACCCTTTGGGTAAAGAACCTACCTCTGATATCCGTCCTATAACTATCACCCCTTAATTTAAAGCTGTGTCCCCTCGTGCTAGCTTTCTCCATCCTAGGAAAAAGGCTATCACTGTCCACCCTATCTAAACCTCTAATCATCTTATATGTTTCGATTAGGTCCCCTCTTAGCCGCCTCCTTTCTAACGAAAACAACCTCAAATCCCTCAGCCTCTCTTCATAAGACCTGCCCTCCATACCAGGCAACATCCTGGTAAACCTCCTCTGTACCCTCTCCAATGCCTCCACATGTTGCAGCTTTATAATGGAATATAATGTTCAGTTCTGGTCGCCACACTACTGGAAGGATGTGGAGGCTTTGGAAAGGGTACAGAAAAGATTTACCAGGATGTTGCCGTGGTATGGAAGGCATTAGCTACGAGGAGAGATTGGAGAAACTCAAGTTTGTTCTCACTGGAATGACAGAGGTTGAGGCGTGACCTGATAGAAGTCTACAAGATTATGAGGGGCATGGATAGTCAGAAACTTCATCCCCAGGGTGGAAGAGTCAATTACTAGAGGGCACAGGTTTAAGGTGCTAAGGGGCGAGGTTTAAAGGAAATGTACGAAGCAAGTTTTTTTACACTGAGGGTGGTAGGTGCCTGGAACTCTCTGCCGGGGAAGATAGTGGAAGCAAATACAATGGTGAGTTTTAAGGGGCATCTGGGCAAGTACGTGAATAGGATGAGAATGGAGGGATATGATCCCCGGAAGGGTACGGAGTTTTAGTTCAGTCGGGCAGCATGGTCAGTGCAGGCTTGGAGGGGCCGAAGGGCCTGTTCCTGCGCTGTAATTTTCTTCATTCTTCTTCTTCTGCACTGTAGAGATTCTATGCGCAGAGATCCTCATTGCACATTACACTATTCCGAGATTCTCAAGAATGAATAACAACACAGGTAAAAACAAGCCTTCTTGTTTGTTTTCCCTGCTACTCCCTGAACGCTGGCTCCAATTTTCCCGTGGAATTTGCGCCAGTAAATGTAAAATCTGCAGCACTGTGGGGAGGGAGAGGAGGGTCCTGATTATACAGGAGCTAGCACAGGTGCAATAGAGCGCAGAAGGAGACAGTTTACCCTCTAATTGTACAGCTCCGCTTACAAAACCCCCTTATACATTCCTCACAAAATATTACACCAAAACCCAGTGCCACACATTTATAGTGTCATTACATTTGCAAATGTTCCTTGCAACACATTCAGAAACCTCAAAGTCTTTGTCTGCTCAAAAATGCGACAGGCACTGAACCTAAATTAGCACATTTCATTCTTTGGAAAACTAATAGGCAAATCAAAGAAAGATTTGCTTTTGAACGAGGGCCTCACCCTCAGAAATATCTCCCAAGTATTTTGCATACTGTGCATTTCTTTGAAGACCATTACGGAGGCACAGCGATTATCACTGCTGCCTCAGAGGGCCAGAGACCCGAGTTCGATTCCCGGCTCGGGGCATTGTCTGTGTGGAGTCTGCACACTCTCCCTGTGTCTGCGTAGGTTTCCTCCGGATGCTCCAGTTTCCTTCCACAGTCCAAAGATGTGTGGGTCAGGTGGATTGGCCCTGCTAAACTACCCCTGAGTGTCAGGGGGATTAAAAGGGTAAATATGTGGGGCTCTGGGGATACGGCCTGGGGGGGATTGTTGTTGGTGCAAGCTTGATGGGCCGAATGGCCTCCTTCTACACTCGGGATTCTGTGAAATAAGGGAAGGCAATGGCCTGATGGTACTATCGCTCCAGTCTACTAATCCAGAAACTCAGCTAACGTCCTTGGGAACCCGGGTTCAAATCCCACCACAGCAGATGATGGAATTTGAATTCAATAAAAAAAAAATCTGGAATCTACTGATGACCATGAAACCATTGTCAGAAAGAGCCACCTGGTTCACTAATGGCCTCCGGGCAGTGCCTGGCACCATTAATTGGGTGCCAAGCATGCTCCTGACTCTCTTTGGGGCTCTCTTTGTAAATACACACGTGACGCAGGGTTGGAGTTTTTGGTTCCCAGGCCCCAGGTTGAGAATTGAGCTTGGACTCTGACATCATTTACCACATTACTGCCTGTGGGAGTTTGCATTACACAAATTACCTACTCCATTTCCCTATTTTACAACAGCAACCAAATTTCAAAAGCACTTTGCATCATCCCAAAGATGAAAAGGACACCATCTCAATATGTTTTTTCCATTTCTTTTACATTGAGTTGGAAATGACATTGCCAATAAGGATTCATATGCAGAATCTGCACCTAAAGACGAAGGATATGTCAACTATACCTTCTCTTGTCGAAGTTTATTGATTAGTATCACAAGTAGGCTTACATTAATACTGCAATGATGTTACTGTGAAAATCTCCTAGTCGCCACACTCCTGTTTGGATATACTGAGGAAGCATTTAGCATGGCCAATGCACCTCACCCAGCACGTCTTTTGGACTGTGGGATGAAACCGGAGCATCCGGAGGAAACCCATGCAGACCCTGGGAGAACGTGCAGACTCTACACAAACAGTGACCCAAGCTGGGAGTCGAACCCGGGTCCCTGGCGCTGTGAAGCAGCAGTGCTATCCATTATGCCACCATGCTGCCAGGTCTATTCAATTTTCTTTAAGACCCTCGATGACTGAGGATCACTAATCACAGTTTTGCTATGTTTTCACTATGCGGCATTTTAAAAAAAAATTCATTCATGGGACATGGGCATGGTTCACCAGCATTTATTGCCCATCCCTAGTTGTCCAAGGGCAGTTGAGAGTCAACCAAATTGCTCTGATCTGGAGTCACACGTAGTCCAAATCAGCTAAGAATGGCAGATGTCCTTCCTTAAAGGACATTAGTGAACCAGATGGTTTTTCTGACAATGGTTTCATGGTCATCTGTGGATTCTTAATTCCAGACGCTTTTTATGAATTCAAATTTCATCAGCTGATGTGGCGGGATTCGAACCCGAGTCCCCAGAACATTAGTTGAATTTCTGGATTGATAGTCCAGCAATAATATCTTTCAGGTAGGCCCCAAGAATTAGATCAACCTGAACAAAGGTTGAACCAACTTTCAACTCTCTTAAAATCCAGCAATTTATTACCCCTTTTTGTAGTTACTGATACACAAGAAAATTGCTCCACGTTTATTTCTCAAGTACTTAGCACAACGTTCCCTCCAAGTTGCGTGGGTGCGTGGCCGTATAGCATTCCGCAACATGTCACGGGGGCAACTAACAAATCCATCTGGTTCACTAATGTCCTTTAGGGAAGGAAATCTGCCGTCCTTACTTGGCCTGGCCTACATCTAACTCCAGAGCTACAGCAATGTGGTGGACTGTCAGCTGCCCTCCAAGTTGTGGGCAATAAACAGTGGCCCGGCCAGTGAAGCCCATGTCCCACTAGTGAAGAAATAAAAATAGTCTGCGTACAACCAATGCCTCAAGATGTGTATATTCACGACTCCACTGCGATTCAACACCATTCACAAATAAGCAAGGTAAAATGAGAGAGCACACTATTGGCTTGTGGATTTTAATACCACAGCATCTGTAACACACACAAGAGATACAGCAAAAAGCAACTTAATAACTCTCCAAACTGCAGTTATGTCAAAAACAAACAAACATCCAATTGCTCTTAAATGATCTCCCAGTGACATTAAGTGCCAATTACAAGGAGGGTTTTATTTCTTGCAATAAATCTATTTGGTGGAAATAGTCTTGTGCATAGAAAAGTCTTTGCCCGTAAAGCTGCCCTGAGTCATAATTGCCATTTATCCTCCACCAGGGCCCCCTCCCATCATTCTTCATCTTCATTTTCTATTCCCTTCTGCCTCAAAACAGTCGTTGAGCTTTCCCTTCAATGCATCAATACTGTTCCCTTCAACCATTCTCTGTGGTAGCGAGTGCCACATCCTCTGGTTAAAGATGATTTTTTTTCCCTGAATTCCAGATTGGATTTCTTGAAACTATCCTACAAAGCAATCACGATTTTGAGGCCCCCCAACCAGGCCCCTTAGCCGTCTCAGTCCAAGAGAATACAACGTAATGAAGAGGATTAGCTGAACAAATGTAATAGAACGTAGAACATTACAGCGCAGTACAGGTCCTTCGGCACTCAATGTTGTGCCAACCTATGAAACCAATCTAAAGCCCATCTAACCTACACTATTCCAATATCAATCCATATGTTCCACATATTTATCCAATAAAATATCATCCGTATGATTATCCAATGATAATGGATATGACATAGTTAACCTGTTGAGAAGAAGGAACTCAAACTGTATCAAGAGTTATAGAATCATAGAACCTCTACGAAGGAGGCCATTCGACCCATCGAGTCTGCACTGACCACAATCCCACCTAAGATCTCTTCCCGTAACTCCTCATATTTACCCTGCTAATCCACCGACACTAGATTTAACTTAGCACAGCCAATCAACCCGACACACACAACTTTGGACTGAGGGAGGAAACTGGAGTACCCGGAGAAACCCATGCAGACATGGGGAGAATGTGCAAACTCCACACAGACAGAACCGTGGGCAGAACTGAACACAGGTCCCTGGCGCTGTGAGGCAGCTGTGCTAATGAGCTTGCCACCATATAAAATATAGACAATCAGAAGCCTGCAGGATAAAGATTCACACAAATCACATCTACTCTGGTGAAGGCGCGAGTGTGTTCACAGGCAGGCTTCAGGCCTTCCATGACCAGAGTAGGAGTGGGAGCCTATGTGTATCATCATCACGGGTGGCACAGTGGTTAGCAGTGCTGCCTCACGTGCCAGGAAACCGGGTTTGATTCCTGGCCTCTTGTCACAGTCTGTGCAGAGTTTGCACATTCTCCCCATGTCTGCATGGGATTCCTTCGGGTGCTCCAGTTTCCTCCCACAGTCTAAAAGATCTGCTGGTTAGGCACAGTGTACCCGAACAGGCGCCAGAATGTGATGACGAGGGGATATTCACAGTAACTTCATTGCAGAGTTAATGTGACACCAATAAATATATCATAAACTCCTGGGAATTACATTTCGGCTGAGTTAGTTAAGTTTCCTTTGATGTTTTGGTCAAGCAAACCAGCGCTCTCCCCTCTTTGTTTAATTTATTGATCTTCATGGTTTTGTTTTTATCAGAAGAGCAGAAATAGGGCAAAACTGGGACACTGGGTGGAGCGGAAGGAGATCCGAGAGACTGAACAAGTCAATAATCCCTCTCAACAAAGAAAAAGCTCCATGTCTTAGTTCCGGATTCACCGGCTGGTTTGGACCTTGTTAACAGCCAGCACACTGAGAATAAACAGAATCCAAAATTGCAGTGAAAAACACAGACTTTCATTCTTAAATTCCAATCTAAACACTTGCAGAGGAACCGGTGGCAGAGTGGTACTGTCACTGGACAATTGAATTCAATAAAGATCTGGAATCAAGAAACTAAAAACGGATCCACGAAAATATCGTCCATTGTCGTAAAAAGCCATCTGGTTCACTAGTGCACTATTAGGGAAGGAAATTTGCCGTCCTTTCCTGGTCTGGCCTACCTGTGACTCCAAGCCCAAACAGTATTATCATCAACTCTTAAGTGCCCTCTGAAATGACCTAGCAAGCATTCAGTTCAAGGATAATTAGGGTTGGACGATAAATGCTGGCCCAACCAGAGACGCCCACATCCCATGAATGAATAAAAAAAGGCAAATGTAAACATTCCTTGCCTTAACAACCATTACATAGGCTAATATTTCCAAGCATTAATGATTAGCAGCAATATCTGTATTTATACAGCGCCCTTAGCATAATATTATGTCTCAGAGTGCTTTACTGGAACAGTATAGAACAATGTGAGAGTAAGTTACAACAGGAGAAATTCGGTTGGATGACTCTTGTTAAAGCAGGTTCGAGGCAAAGTGAATTGTAGACAAAGTATTCCAGATCTGGGGCCAAGACTACTTACACCATCTACAAAGATGCACTGCATTAATTCACCAAGGTTGCTTAGGCAGCACCTTCTAAACCCACGACCAGCTAGAAGGACAAGAGCAACAGATACTAGGGAACACCACCACCACCTGTCTAAGCTGTTCACCATCCTGCCTTGGAAGCATATTATTGTTCCTTCACTATTGCTGGCACCTTCTTCCTAACAGCACTGTGGATATATCTACAACTGAGGGAATGCAATGATTCAAGAAGGCAGCTTCCCCCACCTTTTCAATGGCAAATCAGGATGGACAATAACTGCTGGCCAGCCAGCAATGCCCACATCCTGTAAACTGTCATCATGGTAAAGCAATTATAGCTGGAAACGCAGACTAAAACATAGAAGATAGGAACAGAAGGATACCATTTGGCCCTTCAAGCCTACTCCACCATTCATCACAATCATCCTAATCCTGCTTTCTCCCCATAATCTCTGATCCCATTCACCCCAAGTGCTATATCCACTGCCTCTTGAATACATTCAATGTTTTGGCGTCAACTACTTTCTGTGGTAATGAATTCCACAGGTTTACCACTCTTTGGGTGTAGAAATGTTTCCTCATTTAGAATAGCCTGAATCCTCAGACTGTGACTCACGGTTCTGGATTCCCCCACCATTGGGAATATCCTCTCTGCATCTACCCTGTCAGGTCCTGTTAGAATTTTACAAGTCTGTGAGATCTATCTCCTCTCGTTCATCTGAACTCCAACGAAAACAATCCTAATCTAGTCAATCTCACCTCATACATCAGTCCTGCCAGACCATGAGGATAGAATTAGGGGAGTACAGATATCACAGAGCGTTGTAGGTCATGCCTGCTTTGGGAGTATTGATGGAGATTGAAAGGGACAAGTCCTTGGAGGGATTTAAAAACTAGGATGGAAATTTGAAAAATCATTCAAGTTAAAGTTAATTTATTAGTCACAAGGCTTACATTAACCCTGCAATGAAGTTACTGTGAAATTCCCCCTAGTTGCCACACTCCAGCGCCTGTTCGGGTCAACCAGCATATCTTTCAGAATGTGGGAGGAATCTGGAGCATCCGGAGGAAACCCATGCAGACATAGGGAGAATGTGCATACTCCACACAGACAATGTGGAATTGAACCCAGGTCCCCTGGCACTGTGAGGCAGCAGTGCTAACCACTGTGCCACCCATAGTGTTCTGGGGAGAAGCATTGAGGGCACAGAACTGAGAAACTAGAACCTCTTTCCTACTCACACTCTGAAACTTTGCATAATGACGGGATTGTAATCAAACGCCACTGGCAAATGAACCACTGAAGCCACTTCCTGACCAGTGGCAAATCACCAAGATTAGATCAAAATTGGTTTTGTATATCAGCAGTTTACATTCATGGAAAAATCGGTGCGACAAGTTCAAACTCTAAAATCAAATGTCATCATAGGAACGTTCAATAAAGAAGAATTTACAAAGCAGATTAGGAGGGGGACCAACTGGATGGTTTCATATGGAGCTAGCATAGACATGTTGGACTGAATGGCCTCTTTCAGAGAGAATGAAAGATGACAGACCTGAAGAGCTCAGCAATTTTGCATTCAGCTGACATATTGTTTAATGATTAACACTGTAATGTTCAGTAACTCCAAAAAAAGAACAATAAATATTAAAATGCTTTGGCATTGCCTCACAAAGAGTACCAGCTGTCTTCTTTGTGCTCACCCAGTTCCGGGATGAGGGTTTGTTCTCAATAATCCGCCACTGAATGACAATTCAGAGGCAGAGAATTGCAAGTTGCCAAATTCAGAGTCGATTTCAGGTGTTGAGATATCGCTGACATCCATTCAGTTCGGCATCAGGATTTTCACATACGCTTTACGTAGGGAGAGCTACGGCTGACACACACACACACACACACACACACACACACACACACACACACACACACCAGCACAGAGCAGGGTCCCCCCCAACAGAAAGAAGATGGACAACCAGTTAATATTGGTGGGAGGAATAATGGCCAAAGCACCTTGACCTCCTTCAAACACCACCATTAGATATTTAAATAGAAAAGAGACAAAGTGCAGGAAATACTAAACAGGTCTGGCAGCACTTGTAAAGGGAGAAACATGAGTTTATGATTCAGGTTAATGAATCATAGACTTAATAATATAGAAATTAGGAGCAGACCATTCGGCCCTTCGTGCTTGCTCCGCCATTCATTTTGATCATAGTCTATCATTGAATTCAATATCCTGATCCTCTCATTGCCCCTCCTCCCCAAATATCCCCTGATCCCTTTAGCCTCAAGAGCTATCTGTAATTTCTTGAAATCGCAGAATGCGTTGGCCTCAGCTACTTTCCGTGGTAATGAATTCCACAGATTCATTACCCTTCCACAGTTCAAAGATGTGCGGGTTAGGTTGATTGGTCCTGCTAAAATTGCCCCTTAGTGTCCTGAGATGCATAGATGAGATAGATTAGTGGGGATATGGGGGTAGAGCTTGGAAGGGATTGTAGTCAGGACAGACTTGATAGGCCAAATGGCTTCTTTCTGTTCTGTACGGGTTCTATGATTCTCTAGATGAAGAAATTTCTCCACACTCAGTCTTAAAAGGTTTACCCCTTACCCTCAAACTATAACCCCTGATGGGTTTTGCACAAGTGACAAGGGAAGATTGAGAAAATAATTAATAGGGAAGGTCTGTAATAGGGAGGAGGGAAGGAGGGTTTAAATTACAAAAGGAATGGGAACTCTCTTCCTCAAAAGTGCAGTGGAAACAGAGTTTTTGTATATTTTTATGACAGATAGATTCTTGAGACACGAGGGGGTAATAAGACTATAGAAGGGTTTGTTGGTACAATTAGAACTGCTGTGATATTGTTGATTAACAGAGAAGATTCAAATGGCTTACTCCCAATTCTAATTTGGATTTGTGGATGCAAGGCACTAAGAGATGGCAATGAGACAAGGGGCAATGGAGAGTCTAGAGAAGGTGCCAAGGGCAGAATCATCAACAGCTGCTGCCCGAAAGCAGAAAATAAGAGATCAAAATCAACAGAAGACGGAGGAAATGGGGCAGAAAATTCTGTCTGAACTTGTTGAAAGTCTAATCGAAAGATGACATGCTGCTCCTTGAGCTTACATTGAGCTTCACTAGAAAACTGCAGCAGACCGAGGACAGAAAGATCAGAGTGGCAGCAAGCTGGTGAATTAAGGTAACAAGTGACCTGAAGTTCAGAGTCGTGTACTTGTGCACTGAATGGAGATCTTCCACAAAGCAGACACCCAGCCTGTGCTTAAATCTCTCAATCTGGATGAGACTGCTACGTCCTGAGCACTGGGGTAGCACAGTACCAGGGACCTGGTTCAATTCTGTCTGTACGTTCTCCCCGTATCTGTGTGGGTTTCCTCCCACAACCCAAAAGACGTGCTGGTTAGGGTGCACTGGCCATGCTAAATTCTCCCTCAGCGTACCCGAACAGGTGCCGGAGTGTGGCGACCAGGGGAATTTTCGCAGTAACTTCTTTGCAGCGTTAGTGCAAGCCTACCCTGTGACACTAACAAGTAAAGAATACAATGCAATATGTTGAAGGAGGTGTAAGTAAATTGCTGCTACATTTGCAAGCCCACAGCAGGGACTTCAGACAGCAAGAAGGGGCATCGTTACTGGGGGAAGGCGTTGTCCTTTCTGTGCCCATATGGAAGGGTGCCACAGGCAGGGGAGAAGAAAGACTAAAGGTCTTATTTATGGCTGACAATTCAAGCTCTCTCTAGATGCTTTCTTTCTCCCTCGTGTCACTATCAGGCAAGCATCAAACTGTCATCTTCTGCGGGATATATGAAGGGTAGTTAGTCCTCAATACAAGGCAGGAATCATTTCACAGGCGTGTGCCTGTGAATCCGCAGACTTTATCCCCACAACTCTCAAACTCTCTATAACTGAAGGGCAATGACCTACTATAGGATTCAGGCTGAAAATGTAACCAAGAAACAACCCCAGGAACATTAATTACATGGCATTCCCAGCACTTAAACAGGCTGGAAAGACTGGTCAGTACCAGGGTTAATGTTCCACACAAGCATCCTCCTCCCTTATTTAAAATCAGCTTTCACGTATCCTCCTGTTCCACTCTCCCTCATGGGTAGAACTTGAGAAACCTCCATGCTACTTCCCCGACTCCGCCCTGCGGTAACAAATTCCACAGATGGATAAGTTAACAGGAGAAGGTGGTGGGATATGTGACATCTCACCAAAACAAAACCAAAATCCCCAGAGGCAGAGTAATCTCGGGCCGCACACCTGAATAAAATAGTTTAAAACACAGGGAGCCTTCTGAACTCTGCCTTTGTGCCTGGACTGCGTGTACTGACCCTGTGAGGGGAGGGGGAGGGGGGGGGAGGTAAGACTTTCTTCTCTTTTTCTGTCAAGATGTCACTGAACGGCACATCAGAGGACGAATCAGAACCGTGAAGCAAAAACAAAATCAATCAATTCAAAAGCTAGTTTTCAAAAGGAACCAGGTGGTCCTTCAGAAGGCTGAGAAGCAGGTTAAAATAAACTGCCCGTGTTCTGCCTGCAATGATCACTGGATAAATCGTCAAGGAGTGACACTGCGGGCCGAGACAGGTGGATCACATTCCAATCTTCTGGGTAGACAACACACTCACGGCCCTTTGTGAAGCAAAGGGATGGGTCCGTTCCTAAATGACAGGGGGGAGGGGGGTAGGTCGGCTCAGTTGGGAGGGGGCACTCCCCAAGGTGTCGTGAAGTCAAGGCTTCAAGCTTCAGTGCAAGCCCAAAATGCACAATCTGTAGTGGAAGTTCTGACAGGCTCCCCCTTGGTTGGCGCCTCAATAACTACGTCATCCAGACGAGGTGTCCAATTGTCTGTCAGCTCAGCAAACCATCATAAAAATCCCACAGCACCTCTGAGAAAAGTCTGGCACCAACCCATGGAACCAACTTTTAAACTCGTTCCCAAAAGGACACGAGACGTAATGAGGGTCGCAGAACGCTGACCGTGCAGAAGGAGGCCATTCTGTCCATCAAGCCTGCGCCAGCAACAATTCCATCCAGGCGCCTATCCCCACTCGTCCTGACACTGAGGGACAATTTAGCATGGCCAATCACGCCAGCATGAGTTTTGGGAGGATGGAAAGGAAACCAGAGCACCCGGAGGAAACCCACGCAGAGTCTGGGAGAACGTACAGATTCCGCACAGACAGTGACCCGAGCCAGGAATCGAGTCCGAGGTCCCTGTAACTGTGCCACCGTGCCAAGGTAAAAGCGCAGACTTTTGAAAGTGCCATAATCCCTCAGTACCACACTGTTTGGGAACCACTGTACAGTACAGTACAGTACTGTGGGTTATTATGACTGGCATCAACAAGATTATAGTGTATCCCAGCCATTACTACAGAACGGGCGCCAATGGTAGTATATATACAAATGTTTACCCAACATTCCATAGCGTTAAAGTTTTTCCCATGAGAGCAACGTGGCAATTGTCTGTAACAATTTCTAATATATGTAGGATTATACAGAACGACAATTTTAGGATGGCCCATTAAGATGTCACAATCCCCCCATCATAGAAAATCAAAACCATCTTTCAACAAACATTATCTTTGACAAGATGGTTCTGGTGAGATATTTCACTGGCGTGTCTAAAGATAAAGCAAATTACAGTCAAACTGCGATTAACTCATGGCTCCCAGCTTGCCATGAAATGCTTCATTTTGGTGCAGGATTTCCATACATACAAGGCAGGGAGCCAATGTCTGTGCTTTGCCCTAATTCAGTACTGCAAACGAATCTCATTTTGGAAATGATATACACAACAGCATTATCTTTCAAAGGAATGCATTTGAGGGGAGACTGGATAAACTCGTGCAGAATTATCCACCAAGGAGATACAGAAGGGTGGCATTTAAGGGAAGTAAGGTGGAGGGTGAAAGGGACAGCCAGCAATGGCACGGTGATGGGAAGAGGCATGTACGGAGCAAAGAGATACATCGGTTCGGCCAAATGGACGGGGCTGTGCAATTCTGTGTGAGCGAAATGCTGCCAAAATCCAATGAGCAATGAAGTCAAACAGCTGGCAATGTTTTGTATTTGGTTAAGGATGGAGGGCCCTGTGACAGAAACCCAAAAGGAAGCCAGAGAGTTGTCTGACAATTCCGTGCTTGTGTTGGGAATACATTCAGCTGTGCATTCTGCAGTGGTTAAATAGAGGAACCATTTCCAGCAGGGACTCTGTTAGCTTGGTGCAAGGACTGCTTCCGTACTTAATAAAATGGTAAACATAATGCACACTACACACTCCACACACACACACGCACACACACACACATAGGGAGCAACGTAAAACTGGAAAGGAACACAGTTCTGGAAGGTCAGAGTTTAAAATATTCATTCATTTAGACTCTCATTAGGGAGGTGTCCAGGTTTGATTATTATTCAATAAAAATGTTCACGCAAACAACAATTCCTTTCTTAAGAGACATTGAAAAAAATTCTAAAAAACTGAATACCAATAATATATTTAATAATGTATCCTAAAGTATATTCAATAACATAATATATTCAAAAATATATTAAAATAATACAATAAACATTTCTATATTAAACAATATAGTCAATAATATATTAAATAAAACGTTCAATATATTAAATAACATTAAGATATTAATATATCCAAAAAACTAAATAATACATTAAATAAACAATATTGTCAATAATACATCAAATAAAATGATCAAATAATGTATTAACATATCCAAATAATATTAATTCAAATAATTCAAATTCATTTGGATTCAAAAATGAATCCAAATGAAAGTCAGAGCCTTAATATTTACAATAGTCTTCACTCTACAAGACAATTCTGGGTGGATTTAGCAATAGCAAATTATAACCCTGGTATGTAACACTGCTGCTGGAATTCTCCCATGTCAGATACCACCCCCCCCCAATCGCTGCCAGCAAGAACAGAGAATTTGGAGCTCAGCCAAATTCCTTGCATTGGGACGGGAGAATCCCTGTCACGGGCGGGGTCGGAAAATCCCAGCCCAGTTCTAAAGAAATAATATCATCTAGAATATGCCTTCAGGGATCAAGAAGGTTCGAGTAAGAGGTGACACTTAGGTGGATTACTCCTACAGAGGGCCAGCACAGGCATAACTGGGCTGAATGGCCTCCTGCTGTGCTAATTAATCAACATTGGCTCATCTGTTTCCATCTGGTCAATGCATTGGTGTGGACATGCTGACAGACAAACAAAGCAGGTAAAGCGTGCCTTCACTGTGGAATCACAGAGGATTGTTGTGGGCACTTTCACCTCGATATGTACATCAAAGAGATGTGTGCACATTATCCTCCGCTGCTCTGCCCTCAGAAATATCACTTGAGGAATGTTCATTAGATGGGAACTTGAAATATGCTTGAAAAGGAAAAATAATTGCAGCGCAATGGGGAAAAGAGCAGGGAGTGTGACTAATGAGATAATTCTTTCATAGAGTCATTACAGGCACAAGTGGCCTTCTTCTTGCTGCAGTGATTGAAAATGAACAGGGCAAGATGACAGTCAGTAGTGATTCTTTACAAGGAAAAATCAAGAGATGAAAGAAAGATTGGTGACGCACTTGTTTTTCACTTGATTTATTATTGTCACATGTATTAGTATACAATGTAAAGTATTGTTTCTTGCACGCTATAACAGACAAAGCATACCGTTTTTAGAGAAGGAAGGGAGAGGGTGCAGAATGTAGTGTTACAGTCAATAACTTGGATCTAGAGAAAGTTCAACTTGATGCAAGGTAGGTCCATTCAAAACTTTGACAGCAACTGGGAAGAAGCTGTTCTTGAGTTAGTTGATACTTGACACCAGACTTTTGTATCTTTTTCCCAATGGAGGAAGGCGGAAGAGAGAATGTCTGGGGCGCGTGCGATCTTCAATTCTGCTGAAGATGGCCCAATAGCCAACTCAATACTGCAGTGGCTTTAATCAGGCCATTGAGATTGGCTTATTGGAGTATGAATTCCAATAAGGATTCAATTGATGGGCCAATCAGGGAGTCATTGCCTTGTATTTAACCGGGAGTGTCAGTTCCTCTGACACCCAGAGGTAGATTGCTGACTGCTACTACCGTTAGATTTTGCGAGTAAAGGGATTTAGGAATTTCTGCCTCTGAAGACTTATTACAGATACATGGTCAGTATAATCTCTATTGTACTGTAAGGAACACGGTAGCAGCCAATTAGCACACAGCAAGATCCATAACCACGTGAGAACAATCATCGATGTTGATTGAGGGATAAACGTTGACCTGGACATGGGGCAGCACGGCAGCACAGTGGTTAGCACTGTTGCCTCACAGCACCAGTGACCCGCGTTTGATTCCCGGCTTGGGGTCACTGACTGTGTGGAGTTTGTGTGCTCTCCGCATGTCTGCGTGGGATTCCTCTGGGTACTCAGATTTCCTCCCACAATCCAAAGATGTGTGGGTTAGGTGAATTAGCCATGCTAATTTGCCCTTTAGTGTCAGAGGGATTAGCTAAGGGGAAATGCATGGCGTTACTGGATAGCACTAGGTAGGATTGTGGTCAGTTCAAACTTGATGGGCCAAATGGCCTCATTCTGCACTGTCGGGATTCTATAATGTGTGGAAAATCTTGTCTTTGACAGTGGCCTTGGGATCTTTGGCATTCATATGACTGACTGCTTTAACATCTCATCCATAAAAGGAACACATTCTGAGAGTGTGGCGCCTACCCAGTACTGCCTGGCTCAAGCCTCTGGGATGGGACTTGAACCCACAACTTCCTGACTCACAGGGGAAGTGTGTTATGCACTGAACCACGACTGGGGAGATAACAATTCTAGATACAACATCTGAAGCACTGGACCGTGACAATCCTGCATGAATGAGTTCCCAAATCAATCTCCACTTGTGACTTCAGCCACACATAATGAACTACAGCGCATGCTCGGACATTCTGTCTTCCCAAACACTGTGCCATGAAAACCCGGAGCCAAATGTGTCAGGAAGAACAATAGGGCATCTCTGTTGCTTCGCCGAGCTGTGTTAGTCAAAATAATATCACAAACAATGAACTAATCAGTAAATCCAGAACAGCGTGACCTTGACTACAAGTAAGGCAAGGAAGTAAACATCGACAGGAACAAAATCGGAGAGAAAGAGGCCACTCAGCCCCCTGTGTCTGTGCCAGTTCTCTAGGAGAACTGGTCGCTTAGTACCACCTCCACCCACCCCTGCTTCTGTCCTCCTTTTCAAATATATATCCAAATTCAGATCAACTGAAAACAACAACCAGCATAGGGCTAACTGTTGCTTATCATGAATGTTCGTGGCAATGGGGCTTTGGTTCTAACTGTTCAAGGTTTATGCGTGGTTTCTAAAGGAATATTTGTAATATCGAAGCTCAGCCCCGCAGTCCCCGGGTATCGCTTCCAACATAGCTGCATGAAAATGCTTAAAACTGGCTGCTGGAAAGGCCACTGCAAACATCAAATGTTCAACACAGCTGAACTGGGCCACACTTAAACTCCATCATCTTGCCATCCACAAATTGACTGCTGTGCTTCCTATATTGCAACAATGACTACACTTCAAAAACCAAAGAACAAAGAAAATTACAGCACAGGGACAGGCCCTTCGGCCCTCCAAGCCTGCACCAACCACGCAGCCCAACTGAACTAAAATCCCCTACCCTTCCAGGGACCATATCCCTCTATTCCCATCCTATTCAGGTATTTGTCAAGACACTCTTTAAAAGTCACTGTAGTATCTGCTTCCACTGCCTCCCCTGGCAGTGAGTTCCAGGCACCCACCACCCTCTGCGTAAAAATTTGCTTCATACATCTCCTTTAAACCTTGCTCCTCGCATCTTAAATCTGTGCCCCCTAGTAATCGACTCTTCCACCCTAGGATAAAGCTTCTGACTATCCACTCTGTCCATGCCCCTCATAATTTTACAGACTTCTATCAGGTTGCCCCTCAACCTCTGTCATTCTAGTGGGAACAAACCAAGTTTCTCCAACCTCTCCTCATAGCTAATGCCCTCCATACCAGGTAACATCCTGGTAAATCTTTTCTGCAGCCTCTGCAAAGCCTCCACATCCTTCTGGTAGTGTGGCGACTAGAATTGAACATTATATTCCAAGTGCGGCCTAACTAAGGTTCTATAAAACTGACTTGGAAATAAGTGGATTTCAGAAGTGCAAAGCACTGTCGGACTTCCTGAGGTTGTGCAGTGAATCTCTACAGAGGAAGGCCATTTGGCCCATCGAGTGTGTACCAACCACAATCCCACCCAGGCCTTATTCCCGTAACCCCATGCATTTACCCTGCTAATCCCCCTAACACTAAAGGGGCAATTTAGCACAGCTAACTCACACATCTTTGGAATGTGGAAGGAAACCCACACAGACACGGGGAGAATGTGCAAACTCCGCACAGAGGGTGAACCAAGGGTTGGAATTGAACCTGAGACTCTTGTGCTGTGAGGCAGCAGTGCTAATCACTGTGCCGCTGTGTCTCCACACAAGACCTCCTTCTTTCGAACATCAGAGACCTGATAGGTGAAGGAACAGGTTGAATCTGGCTTTGACTGTTCCCAGACACGCGCCACTTCAGATCCTTGCATTCTTAACAGCCATTTTGGTGGCAGATTTAGCCCAGTTAAACATCACAGAGTGCACAGGGGCACATCAACATTGCATGATGTACGTATCATCTCCTTCACCCACATGCCACCGTACTGCGTGTACAGTCAGAAAGCCAGTCACATCCATTGTCTGCAGCTGGCCTACCTCTGACTAATCTCCAGATACCAAAACGCTGTAGCAAATAGATGCATCATCCGATATAAAACATGACAAATCATAATGGGCTAGTTTCTTATTTGTGGTCCCATAGCTCACTGTGAGTCAGTCAGTTGGAAACAAAAATGAGACAACAACCATGAGTGGAGTGAGATATTCTTGGAAAAATAATTAATTACAAAATACCATATTGATTGCCAAAATGATCGCATGGCTAATTCAAATTTAATATCAGTTTCAGCCCTCAACAGGTAATGCCCGCTGAACATACTCGCACAACTTTAAAACACTGCTTTTAAAAGGCCAATTTCCCGTTTCAATTTGTATTGCAGGAAGTCAATTTCAGACCAGCTGTTTCAATCCACAGGAACTGCTCTTCTGTTTCCAGCTTTCCAATAAGATCCAGAAGTTTTGTGCTCTTTGGTCTAAACCTGTGTAGGATTACCTGGTCGCTGGATGAGGAACTGGGACACGTCCAATTAATCTAGCCCAGCATCACAGAATCATTCAACACAGAGGGAGACCATTCAGCCCATCGCACCTGTGCCAGTTCTCTGAAACGGCTCTCTAATTAACCCCAATTCCCCGCTTCTCCCTCCACAGCCCTTCCCCCGCTCCGCACGTATCCGCACAGTGACACAGTGGTTAGCACTGCTGCCTCACAGCGCCAGGGACCTGGGTTCGATTCCGCCTTGGGTCACGGCCTTTGCAGAGACTGCACATTCTCCCCGTGCATGCCTGGGTTTCCCCTGGATGCTCCAGTTTTGTCCCAAAGCAAATAAAGCAGAGAACGTGTTTTTTTTTTAATGCAGCAAGTTGCAGAGATCTGGAATGCGTTGCCTGAAGCAATGGTGGAGTCAGATTCAACAGTGAATTTCACAGGACGTAGAACAACGTAGAACACTACAGCACAAATAGGCCCTTCGGCTCACAAGTTGCACCGATCATATCCATACCTACCAGGTCTATCTATAACCCTCAATCCTATTAAATCCCATGTACTCATCCAGAAGTCTCTTAAAAGACCTTAGCGAGTTCGCCTCTACCACCACCGATTCCACTCACCCTCCACCCTCTGAGTGAAAAACTTACTCCTGACGTGTCCTCTGTACTTGCTCCCCAGCACCTTGAAGCTGTGTCCTCTCGTAGCGACCATTTCAGCCCTGGGGAATAGCCTCTGAGAATCCATCCTATCTACACGCTTCAACATCTTATAAACCTTTATCAGGTTGCCTCTCAATCTTTTGTCTCTCCAGGGAAAATAGTCCCAGCTCCCTCAACCTATCTTCATAAGGCATTCCACCCAATCCAGGCCACATCCTTGTAAATCTCCTCTGCCCTCTCAACAGCTTTCACATCCTTCTTGTAGTGAGGCGACCAGAACTGCGCACAGTACTCCAAGTGGAAAAGAAAATTTGATATTCAGTTTATTTATGAGTGCCACAAGTAGGCTTACATTAACACTGCAATGAAGTTACTGTGAAAATTCCCTGGTCGCCACACTCCGGCGCCTGTTCAGGTACACTGAGGGTGAATTTAGCACGGCCACTGCATCTAACCAGCACATCTTTCAAACTGTGGGAGGAAACCAAAGCACCTGGAGGAAACTCACACAGATACGGAGAAAACATGCAGACTCCACACAGAGAGACACCCAAGCTGGGAATCGAACCCAGGTTCCCTGGTGCTGTGAGACAGTGACGGTGCTAACCACTGTGCCACCGTGCTGCCCATGGGTTAATCAGGCTAAAAAAATGACCTGCAGAACTCTCATATTTACAAGAATGTTACCGGTCAGAGGACGTGATGTTCAATCCCAAGGAAAAATCAAAAAAATACAACCCAGCAGTCACTCTGTCAGCGAAAAGCTGGGTGACTTACACATCTGTCTTACAGTGACAATGATTCTCCAGTTACAGTCTCATTATTAGACTACAAGGTCAAACAGAGCTGATCCCTCAATAACCCTTTATTTCCCCCCACTGCTCCAGGAAGCGTTTGAATGCTGTGCGTTAATAAAAGCACAGCAGGAAGTGTGCACTACACAAACACAGCTCAGTTTATTAAATAGTGCAACCACTGGATGAGTGAATGAATACAGATGGTCACTGGCACTCCCAACATTGGCAGGATGTACCACCAAGGTCGTTCTACCAGATGAATAAAAAAAAACCCCACTCCCAATTCTACCTCACTCACCCTCTCATCAGGCCTGGGATTGTATAACGTTATCTGAAGCTTGTAACACCGGATATTAAAATGGCAATAATTACAGTGCCAGGGACCAGGGTCAATTCTAGCCTTGGGAGACTGTCTATGTGGAGACTACATATTTTTCCCCCAATGTCTGTGTGGATTTCCTCTGAGTGCTCCGGTTTCCTCTCTCACTCCCAAGATGTGGGGGTTAGGTGGCAAAATGCCCCTTAATGTGTAGATAAGATGGATTAGCCATGGAAAATGTATGAGGTTACGGTTGCTGGATAATTTACTCTATCAAAGACAGTCAGTGCAAACATGATGAGCTGAATGGCCCTCCTTCTTCATTGCCGGGGGAGGTAGTGGAAGCAGGTATGGTAATGACTTTTAAGGGGCGTCTGGATAAATACATGAATAGGATGGGAATAGAGGGATATGGTCCCCAGAAGGGTAGAGGGTTTTAGTTGAGTTGGGCAGCATGGTTGGTGCAGGCTTGGAGGGCCTGATATGTTGTAATTTTGTTTGTTCTTCTGTAGAATTAGGAATTCTGTAAATATCCAAAGATGTGCAGACCGGCAATATTACATTAACCATAGTGTCAGGGAATTAGCAGGATAAATATGAGGGATTATAGGAATAGGGCCTGGGTGGGATTGTTGTCGGTGCAGACGCGATGGGTCGAATGGTCTCCTTCTGCACTATAGGGATTCTATGAATCTATGATCATGGAACCTGCTAATTTGAGCTACTGCAGTAGATTCTTAGTTATGAGTTGGTTGGAAGAATTCTTGCTCCTAAGTTACATGGTCCCACATAGCCAATGCACCTAACCAGCACATCTTTCAGAATGTGGGAGAAAACCCACAAAGATACAGGGAGAATGTGCACACAGACAGTGACCCAAGCCGCGAATCGAACTCGGTGCTTTACAACATGGTTTCACTGTCAATCTTTGGACTTTGAATGCCAGACTTTTATTGAACTCAAATTTCACCATTAGCTGTGGCAGGATTTGAACCCCGTATCCCGTACCCGCCCCCTCCCCAGTCTCTGGTCGAGTAATAACACCACTACACCACCGTCTCCCATACACTGAGCTTTTAAATAGGCGAGCTAGTTTGCTGAGTTTCCTTTCAGGATCCTCCCTTCCATCTTAGAAACTGCTAATGATTTAGAAAATCATTTAAACCTCATGCAGCTTTAATGAAGCAACACACCAGTTAATATAAAGCCGCGTTCAAAACTTGGCAGCAGAATCTCTGCTGTAATGGAAGGTATGAGTTCCAACAGAAAAACCTCAGAGGAAAGTTCAACCAAGGGAGAAAACATTGTTTTTTTTAAAACCAGGGCAAGCGATGGCCTAGTGGTATTTTCACTAAATTATTAATCCAGAAACTCATCTAATGTTCTGGGGACCCAGGTTCAAATCCCACCACAGCAGATGGTGGAATTTGAATTCAATAAAAAATATCTGGAATTAAGAATCTACTGGTGACCATGAAGCCATTGTTACTCATTGGAAAAACCCATCTGGTTCACTAATGTCCTTTGGGGAAGGAAATCTGCCATCCTTACCTGGTCTGGTCTACATGTGCCTCCAAAGCCATAGCAAGGTGATTCATTCTCAACTGCCCTCGGGCAACTAGGGATGGGCAATAAATGCTAGCCAGCCAGTGATGCCCGTGTCCCACGAATGAATAAAGAAAATAAACCAAAATACTGTAAGTTGATCTGATTCTATAGCCTGAGGAGAAGGTACAGAACGACAGTGAGCATTGGAGCTGGACCGTGATTTGGTGGTTCTAAACGGGGTGGGGAGGGTGGTGCGGAGGAAGGTTGTGGGTTCAAGACTCAATCCAGAGACCTGACTACAGAAATCTGGACTGGCACCTCAGCACTGAGGGTGCGTGGCACTGTTGGAGGTGCCATCTTCAGATGATTAAGTAAGGTCCTTTCAAGAGACTATCAAGATGTCCCATGGTGCTATTTTGAAGAACAGGCAAGTTCTCCCTAAGTGGCTAATATTTACCCCTCAACCAACACGACTAAGAAACATGATCTGATTATTATCCCATTACTATTTGTGAGAGTTTGCATCAGAGCCTATGATTTTAAAATATTTGATTGGCTGTACAGTTTTGGCTGTTCTGAAGCCACAAAAGGTGCTTTATAAATGCAACAAGTCTTTCTCTTGAAACACAAACTAACTCTGGGGATTGGGGTTCAAGATGGAGGCTGAGGTGAGACCAGACAGAGGTCTCAATTTATGAGAGGAACAGACAGGGTGGATAGTCAGAGGCTTTTTCCCCCAAGGTGGATAGGTCAATTACAAGGGAGCAGAGGTTCAAGGTGAGAGGGGAAAGTTGAAGGGAGATGCACAGGAGAAGTTTTCCATGCAGCCAGAGGAGGTGGGGGAAACAGGTACATTAGCAACATTTAAGAGGCATCTGGATGGGTACATGAATAGGGAGAGAATAGAGGGATATGGACGGAGTAAGAGGAGAAGGTTTTTTTTGTAAGTTTAGTTAGGGCATCAAAATCAATACAAGCTTAAACGGCCTGTTCCTGGGCTGTATTTTGTTTTTGTTCCTTGTTCAGTCACACCGACAGAATGACAATCTCTCACTGTTGGACCAAATCTTCGCTCCCGTTCACTCAGGACAAAGGTAAGTGGTTGGTGCAGAATCACACGTTTTGCTCAGGTGGATACCCTTCACTCAGCCCCCAGTTTCTTATCCCTGTGGAAGTAAATGCCAAGACAGATTCTCTGCGTGACGTCATGTCATTCTGCGTTCCAGAACTGCTACCATTTCCCCAAGTGAAGCCAATTTGAAAGGAGGGAAGGAGTCAGCAGCTGGTTACAGCTGTTTCTGTCCTGGGAGCGCTCGACACTGAGGCAAAGTGATAAGATTGGAGGGGGGTGAAATGTGGCTCGATGCTCTTGCAGAACTTCACTGATCAGAGGGAAGCACCATGGTTGAACTCTTTAGAAAAAGAGTTGGAAGTTGCATGTTCAAGAAACAAGAAACTTGGATGATTATGTTAGAGTGATGGAAAATCGCCTTGGAATATTCCCAGCCATCTGTTATTCACTTTACACCAATCATAAATACAGGCCAAAAATAAAGTTCCAAATTGTAGCATCAATAAGATATCAATTTAGAAAGTTCAATTTAACTTAAAGTTCTACACCAATGCTAAGTCTGGAGATAGAATTTGGAGTTATTATGTTAAATGTTATAGAAGAGGAGGCAATTCATTTGAAAACAGAGACTGCATGACAAGAAAGGTTGCTATTAAACCATCTCCATGTTTTCTCCTTCATTCATCAGTGGGACATGAGTGTCGCTGGTTGGCCAATATTTATTGACCATCCTTAGTTGCCCACGGGCAGTTGAGAGTCAACCACATTGCTGTGTCTCTGGGGTCACATGTAGGCTCAGGCCAGGTATGGACGGCAGATTTCCTTCCCTAAAGAACATTAATGAATCAGATGGGTTTTACGGACAATGGTTTCATGGTCATCAGTTGATTCTTAATTCTAGACATTTTTCTTTATTGAATTGAAATACCACCTTCTGCCATGGTGGGATTCAAACCCGGGTCCCTAGAACATTAGCTGAGTTTCTGGTTTAATAGTCTAGTGGATAATACACTAGGCCATCACCTCCTCATGGGTAAGTGGGGAGGCTTCTTCACACAGAGGGTGGTGGGGGTGTGGAATGAACTGCCAGATGAAGTGGTAAATGTAGACTCACTTTTAACATTTAAGAAAAATTTGGACGGGTACATGGATGAGAGGGGTGTAGTGGGAAATGGTCCCGGTGCAGGTCAGTGGGACTAGGCAGAAAAATGGTTCAGCACAGACAAGAAGGGCCAAAAGGCCTATTTTTGAGCTGTAATGTTTTATGGTTTTAACCTGCGGCCTGAGGGCCAGATGTCCACCGTGGTCCTGAATATGGCCCACAAGGTATTTTGTTGACCATTGCCCGCGCACTTGGTTGTTGCATTCTGCCAGTTTCCAACATGTAGCTTTTTTTTCTGACTGGACTGATGTAAGTGTTATGCTTGTAAAGCAAGGGCGAGTGAAGTGAGGTGTGTGCTGCTTGCTCAGAACACCGACTGTGAGAGCTGTGTGTGTCCAAAGTGTCAATATTTCTTTTGTTTTTACCATTTTAAGTTGATGACAATTCTATTGATATATAAATGAATAAATATTTTCCATAACCAAAAGAAAAAATGCTGGAAAATCTCAGCAGGTCTGGCAGCCTCTGTAAGCAGAGAAAAGAGCTAACATTTTGAGTGCAGATTACTCTTTGTCAGAGCATTTTCTATAACCTGTTGTGAAATACTTGGCCTGAGTTTAATCTTATTTAAGGATCACAGTGTGAGATAGCAGTGCTAACCATCGCCAGGGACCCTGGTTCAATTCCTGGCTTGGGTCACTGTCTGTGTGGAGTTTGCACGTTCTCCCCGTGTCTGCGTGGGTTTCCTCTGGATATTCCAGTTTCCTCCCACAGTCCAAAGATGTGCAGATTAGGTGGATTGGCCATGCTAAATTGAGGTCAGGAGGATGAGTTAGGGTAAATGCACGGAGTTATGAGGATGGAGCCTGGATGGGACTGTTGTCGGTGCAGTCTCAATGGGCCGAATGGCCTCTTTCTGCTCTGTAGGATTCTATGATTCTCTCTGATCATGATTCGTCGACAAGCTTGATTCCAATCTTGTGGCCCACTGAGAGGAAGGCGGGCCACTCATGCTCACTAACCTAGGTTTCCACCACTGATGTACCGTGTACATACGCACGACAGGAATTTTGTACTCACTTAGACATATGCACATCAACACCTATTCTTTCCCCATCTCGAGAACTGGCTGCCATCTTGGGTCAAAGTATCACGTAAAAACAAAATGCTGCAGATGCTGGCAATCCGAAATAAAATCAAAATACTGGAAATACTCAGCAGCTGGCAGCATCTGTGCAGAAAGAAGCAAAGAGAACGAGTTAATCATCCCTGCCCTCCCTGATGTGGAGTCATATCAGTGCTTTCAGGCTGATTGGTGTCAATAAATTGTCCCTAAATTAGACCTGCCTTAATCGGGCACACACACAATTCTCTAGATTTGTACCTCTTTATTGTGAAGTCCAAGAGATGTAGACAAAAGTCGTAAGTAGAAGGATTGGAATGAGGCACTCACTGAGTGTTAAGATGGGCGGCGCGGGCTTGTAGGGCCGAAGGGCCTGTTTCCTGTGCTGTGTTGTTCTTTGTTCATGTGATCTCAAAACGTTGGGCAGGATTTTACCGGCTATTCTCTTCACAGTCAGGTCAGGGAATTTGGCGCTTGGCCGAGTCTGTTCTCTGCAGCGGGGAAATCCCGCCGGCATGGATGGCCGTAACATTCCAGGCATTAGGTCAGTTTTTCTCTCTCTTTCTCTCTTCCTCCCTCCACAGGTGCTGTAGTAAGAAGTCTCACAGCAGCAGGTTAAAGTCCAATAGGTTTTTTATTTGGAATCATGGGCTTGCGGAGCGCTTGGGTCATCAGGTGAGTGGGGAAGTTGGTTCCAGAAACACGGCGTATAGAGACAAAGACACAATTGCAAGATAATGATTGGAATGTGAGTCTTTTCAGGTAATCAAGTCTTCACAGGTACAGACAATGCGAGTGGAGAGAGGGTTAAGCACAGGTTAAGGAAGGGTGAATTGTCACAATCCAGGACAATTAGTAGGATTCTGCAAACTCAGGCCAAATGGTGTGGGTTACACGCAGTGTGCCATGAACCCAAGATCCCGATTGAGGCTGTTCTCATACGTGAGGAACATCTATAAATGCGGAGATGCCGGCATTGGACTGGGGTGGGCACAGTAAGAAGTCTGACCACACCGGGTTAAAGTCCAACAGGTTTACAATGAGCTTTCGGAGTGCTGCTCCTTCATCAGGAGAAAAGCTCGTGATTTCAAACATACCTGTTAAGCTTTAATCTGTTTAATCTGGTTCAATAAATGTTGCCAGACCTGCTGATTCTTTTCAGTTTATTATTGCTGAGATTCTCTGCTCTCCCGGCTATGTGTTTCCCCGTGGCAGTGGGTGGTGTCACCCCACATCACAGACGGGGGTACACTGTTGGCAAAATCAGAAAATTCCGCCGGCATGTATGGCAGGGGAATTCGAATCAATACTGCTATCTGGCACTGTTGCATCTTTCCCTAGGAAACTGAATGTAACTATCAAGTGTCTTTGTACCGTTTTACAGAAATCATTTTCAGTTATTTAACATTGAGTTACTCACAGGTGTTGCACTAGACACTCTGATAAAAATTCAATAAATACAAAAGTCAACATCCTTAGGTTTTTAATCCCTTGGGATCCCCCTTTCCAAGATCCAGGAATCCCAGTTTGAAAGTGTGCCTTATAAATAACATTAAAAAAAACACATTTTCTGGGTAGTGTAGTGGTAATGTCACTGGATTAGTAACCCAAAGGCACAGAATACTGTATAAAAGCAAATTATTGAGGACACTGGAATATGAAACCAATAGAGAAATCTTTCCCATCTCCCCCCTCCCCACATTTTCATTTGTCACAGTTTTTCCTGATTTCAGTTTCTCTGCTGTTTAACCATTAACACCTTCTATTCTCTCTATGGGCTGCCATTAGCAGCCTTTCCCCTTGTTTCTGTGGTTATGACTCATCTTTCATTCCCTCATCCTGCAGTATAAATATCTCCCGCTTTCTACGTCTTTTAGCTTTGACAAAGAGTCACCTGGACTCAAAACATCAGTTCTATTCTCTCTCCTTAAAGATGCTGCCAGACCTGCTGAGATTTTCCAGCAATTTCTTTCTCTCTCTCTCTTTGGACACGGTGTTGGAGACACACATTCAAATCTCGCCACAGTAGCTAGCTGGTTGGCTTTTAAGTTTAACTGACCAACGATTGTGGAATAAAAGAGAAGCTAACTGTGAAAGAAATCTGCCATCCTTACCTGATCTGTGACTTCAGAACTACAGCAATGTGATTGACTATGAACTGCCTTCTGTAAAGGGTCTAGCAAGCCATTTAGCGATGTCAAAATCACTGGCGCTGTCTATGGATCCACAGCATGTGGACTGTGGCTGTTCAAGATAGCAGCTCATCAGTATCTTCTCTGGGCAATTAAGAGTGAGCCAACAACTGTTGGCCTTGCCAGTGGAACTTGCATTCCAAGAAAGAAGTTTTTTTTTAAAAAAATCAGTTTCACAATAATTGCACTGAAGTTGCAACCTAGCAATCTTTCTTTGGTATGTAATTCCATCACTTGCTAGCACTTTCATAATAGCATGTCATTTCAATACATATGCCATTGTGAATAAATAAGACATAATTGCTATTGTGCATTACAGCACACTCCTACATCGCCAAACGATATGTTTTAAATATTGCACTGAGAATGAAATACTAGGATTGATAAATTGCTGTCAGCTCCACACGACCAGTTTCCTGGCTGGTGGTTCTTTGTGGTTTGAGAGTCTGCGCGGTGCCATGGATGATGTGTGAATAGAATATTCCAACTTAAAGCAGCATGGATGAGTTTAAGTTTACTTATCAGTGTCACAATTAGCCTTACATTAGTATTGCAATGAAGTTACCGTGAAAATCCCCTACATGGTACACTGAGAGAGAATTTAGCATGGCCAATACACCTAACCAGCAAGTCTTTCAGACTGTGGGAGGAAACTGGAGGAAAGGAAACCCACTGTGCCACACACTGTAACCTTCCATACTCCAGAGAACATAAGCTAGACACGAGCTGAGTTTATACTGTATTTTCTCCTGATCTAAACCTTGGAGCTATACAATGACACACTGGTTAGCAGATAGGGGAGAACGTGCAGACACCACACAGACAGTGATCCAAGCCAGAAATTGAATCCAGGTCACTGGTGCTGTGAGGCAGCAGTGCTAACCACAGCGCTGCCCCACAAGAGTGGATGCAGATGAGAATCCGCCCTTCCTGGAATATGAATGGGGCATCTTAACAACAGGAGAGTAAATCCAAACGTACTGACTCACTTCTTGAAAATATGTCTGCGTGATACAGTGCTGCGTTAGTGATCGTAAATGTTCCCGGTGCTGGAACCAACCAAGCTGGCTAAAATTTCCGTCTCCTGAATCGATTCCATTACCAACATCACACAGAAATCCTGGGCTTTCAGTAAAGCTATTACACTGCAGCATGTGATAAAGTACCAGGTAAAAGATTGGCCACTTTGCTAATGGAGTGTTTACATTTGCTATTCATTTTTTAAAAGCTTCTGAGGTCTAAAAATGTTGGCAGATAGCAATCCCCGGTGCTGCAGGACTGACATTTAATTTGGAACAGCAATTTCTGCGAAAATATGCATCCAAAACAATCTTCCCAAATACTGACTAACTGGGCATGAGTGCACAGCAGTGCAAGGACATTGTTGAACTACTCTGAAAAACAGCCTTTTCAGCTGAACAGAACAATCATTGTCCCAATTGTGACCAGTGACACAGTGCAGTGAAAAAGAAAGCATTGCAGTTAAAGCTCCAATGGTAACTCAGGGTGGGATGGAGACACCGGCTTGGTATGTATGAATAAAGCATTGCACTTAGCTGCTTAGGTTGAAAATCTATTCACCAAAGGCAGTTTCAACATTCACGAGCACATGCGGTCACCATCTCCACAGCCTGTTTAACTGGCCTGGACAGCTCAATAAAATTATGAGAGGGCTCTGACATGCTTCCTCTTGGGGGAGAGAGCAAATCTAAGGATCAACAATATAAGATAACCACAGATAAGGTATTACAGGAAAGACTTCTTTATTCAGAGAGTAATTAGAATGTGGAGCTCATTGAGGCAAATAGATGCATTAAAGAGAAAGATGGTGGGGGGAAAGAGAGAAGGAGAAAGAAATGGAAGGCAGAAGCATGGCTCTGATATACCATAAACACCAGCACTGATGTGATGGCTTGAATGGCCTCTTTTGGTGCAATACAACTAATGTTTTGCCCTGGTATCATTGGGAAAAGGTTCAATTCAAAGTCTGAGATCACATAATAACCGACTCAAGAACAGCTTCTTCCCCGCTGCCATCAGTCTTTTGAATGGACCTACCTCACAGTAAGTTGCTCTTTCTCTACACCCTAGCTATAACTGTAACATTACATTCTGCACTCTCTCCTTTCCTTCTCTATGAATGGTACGCTTTGTCTGTATAGAAAGAGAAACAATACTTTTTACTTGATATAAATACATGGGACAGTAATAAATCAAACCAAATCTTTTGTAACTGATGAACATTATTTGAAGTTGAGCTACCATTGCATTTTCTATTTTTTCTTGACTTTAAAAGAAAAACCCCAGAGGTTTCTATTAGTTGTTTCCTCTTGGTGTAAAATTCACTGCTCCGCACTTCTAATGTACGAGAGATCTCGATAAGGAATTTGCTCCTGTCAGCACTGCTCCATAAAGATGTTCACCAGCTTCACTTTATTCCTGGTCTCTGTTATACGTGCCTCTCGCAGATCAAAAATGATTGAGCCTCCAGAAAGCTCCAGGTGACTGGGGAGCTTGCACATATCAAGTAATTTGCAGCACGCACTCGTTCACCCAAACCCTGATTTAACATGTCAATGCAATAATAACATGCACTGTTACTTTCATCAGCTGATGCAGATCCATTGACAGTTTTGCTTTTAAACTTGAGTTAATCATAGTTTAAAGTTTTTTTTTCATTTATTCATGTCACAAGTAGGCTTACATTAACATTGCAATGAAGTTACTGTGAAAATTCCCGAGTTGCCACATTCCGGCACCTGTTTGGGTACACTGATGGAGAATTTAGCATGGCCAACACACCTAATCAGCTCGTCTTTCAGACTGTGGGAGGAAACCAGAATACCTGGAGGAAATCTATGCAGGCACGGGGAGAACATGCCGACTCTGCTCAGACAGTGACCCGAGCCAGGAATCCAAGCCGGATCCCTGGCCCCGTGAGGCAGCAGTGTTAACAATTCTGCCGCCCTGTAGGGGAGGTTACTGGTGATAATCCACCCAACCTGGAATACAATTGGGGCATCTTAACAACAGAAGGAGGGCAAATACAAATGTATAATGTGCTAACCATTATGGCACTGCTACTAAGGCACCATTAATTCGAAATTAGTTAACTAGGAACTCAATTACTAATGACCTGGCTATTTTGGTACTGTTAGTCAACTGATGCCTGACTAAAGTTTTAATGATGTCGGTCTTGGACTGGGGTTGTGAGACTTCTTACTAAAGCTTTAATTACAGACAGTCAATGACCTGGTTCAAAGACATTCCATTCTTTACAACGCAAAGCGTCTGGGTGACTAACGCAGCAGCGAAAAGGTTAACAGCTTTACAGTAAGCTGACATTTCTCAGTGCCAATGCCTCTACTCCAAGTATCTTACAAGTGGAAATGCGCACCTAGTTTCCCCCTCACTAACAAACACATTTTCCCAGGATGTGAATCACAATTGTAATTTTCTTTTTAAAAAAATGCCGCCCTGATCCCTGCTTTATCCCGTTTTTTTTTCCTCTCTCTTTCTCAGTGTCTAATTTCACAATGTGATTTCATCATCACTTCCTGGAAGTTTACACCCTGGAACCAGTTAATCATGTTTATTCTGGCTCTAAGCTGAATCCCCCCCCCCCTCACTCTCTCCCCACACGAGCTCAGAGTATAAACACACAGCCATCCACTGCAGACACTCCATTTCAATGATTTACGGGTCTTTTTACAAAATGATATGGATCCCAGCAGTTTGAGGTGTTTTTGCAGTTTAGGATCAATAAAAGTTCAGACACAATCATTAGTACAGGGTCAGATTTTCTTAGAGGGGGAGGGGCTGCTGCGTTACTATTAACATTAACTGGCCTCATTCTCCAAACAATAGCAGAGGACACATTGTTTTTATTATAAGAGCCTGTAATGGTCACAGTAACTTCATTGCAGTGTTAATGTCAGCCTACTTGTGACTAATAAATAAACTTTAACGGGGAGGGGGGAAGACACATCTCAGATAAATTCAGACAATATTCCAGCTCCAGTAGCACAATGAAGGGAACACATATCCTGCTTCTCTGCTGGCTTCGACCTGTTTTGGAGTAAGTATCTCTCTCTGCTCCGGAAACACTTCTGAATAACACTAGACAATAGACCACAAGGAATTTCTCAGAGAAAAAAAACTAAAGCACAAAAAAAGCAATAACTGTTTCATCCACGACGCCTCCTGATCATTTCACTCTATTTCTCTGAAGTTAAAAGTTAGAAATTAATTGCCTGATGCATGAACTAGTAAATTCTGACCATCCCCCTTTCAGTGTTAACTTTCCTCTGGTTTTAAAATCACTTGGAAATGTTGTTCGCTGGGATGTAAGTATGTGCGTGTGTGTATGTGTGTGTGGGAGACGCTGCCAACTATTGCAAGCCACTTGCCTCAAATTCCCAAAAGAAATTCGCTTTCCTTATGTTTGGTGAACGCATTCTGACCGCTTGCTGTAACTATTTCAGTCTGGGCGCTTTTCTGAACGATGCTTACATTCGGTTGGGTTAGTGCTGTACAGGATTCAGGAGGGGAAAAAAGTCATAGCTCTGCTGTGGATGATGAGATAGAAAGAAAGTTCCATTCGCCCCTGGGTCACTCCCCATCACCCCCACAGACAGCTTTGTGGCAAGCAGAGGTTTTTTTTTCCTCTGTAGTGTATTAGTTAACATTGTAATGAAGGTACTCTGAAAATCCTCGGGACAGCAAATCCCTGGCACAGAATGACTGGAACCAGAGTTTCCAGCTTGGATCATGCGTTGAAAGGCGAACTTGACTCAAAAGGTTGTCAGGATTCTGGGATCAGTTTGGCTGCTTCGATCCCATCTCCAGGGCTGTCTTTGGGAATCACTGACCAGTGCGACAGCCTGAACAGGGGTGGAGAAATCGAGGCATTTTGGTTTCACACCAATTTCTTTCCAGGGCAAGGTTTGGGTTATTGAATCTCACTTTGCACTGGTTTAACAGGAATCTAGTTTTAACAGGGATATATTTCTTAAGTTATAAAATATTCTTAAATGAATCCATCAGGGAAAAAAGGGGCCAGTTATTTGATCCGATTCCAGCAAGATTTATACATCACGTCATATCACACATCTAATCGACTCAGTGGTAATTTGCAAATCTCTATTCACACAAACCTCTATTAAAAAAACACTCCTTTGCTCATCTTTATACAACAATTATGCATCTGCCCCCTTGTCCAAGATATTGTAAAGGGGGGGGGGTCCAATGAAACAAGCAATGATCCCACACACACCCCTCACCCTCACACAATAGGGGAAAAAAATGTGAATCAATCTCACCTTTCACTTGTGTCTCATATTCGGTTATGATTTCCTTATCTTTTTTGTACCTGGTCGGGGTAGACATTTCTTTTTGTCCTCTCTCTCTGTGTCTCCTCCGGTCTTCTCTCCTTTTTTTGTGTACTTTCCCCCCTCCCCTCCCCTCCCCCGGGTTTAAATCCCCGCTCCCGCCGTCTTTACAACAATGTCCGGAGAATATGTGCCCGGGGTGTCACTTTGGATGCTGGACACACAGTCGCAGTCTGACCTGTCAGCCGCTCCCCGGCTGATCCCAGGGGCTGGTGTGGTGGTAGTAGCGGAGAGGAACACACACATACACAGGGAGACAGAGAGCGATCGGCAACATGCACCATTCAGCCCTTGTTACACTGACGCACAAGTTGGCAAAGCATTTTCCATGTAGTGGCACCGATGACTTGTCAAGTCAGATGAAAAGTCTGCAACAAAATGTATAAGCGGCAGCAGCTACTGTCACAGCAGGGATTCTTCCCCACTTCTCTCTCTCTCTATGTCCTCTCCAAGTCTTAACACTCTTCAAGCTCAGCAAATAGAACTCATTTCACATTGATCTACACCTCTCTGCTGGCAGGGGAGAGGGAAATAAAAATCTTGCAGATTTTCATTACACACACACACAGAGAGAGAGAGAGAGGGGTAGTGGTAGTAGAATGAATGCTCTGCAGCACCTCTCGCTGAAGCAGAAAAGTTTGCCTCGTCCTCCTCCTCTCCCTAAGCTTTCAGACTCCCTGCTCCACACTTTACACCGTCCCCTGACTCAGCTGCAACACGAGAGGCGGAAGTCTGGAGGGGGGGTTGTGATCGACAGCTCAGTCCACCAATCCCCACCTCGTAGCGCTCCGGGCACCGTTCCAAATGGAACGTCTGCCACCAATGGGGCCTGGGGAGGGCGGGGCTTGAGCCCCACTTCCCAAGTTTTCGCCTGGAGTAGGTTTAAAATGGAACAAAAGGGTTGAGTATGTCTCCCTTAGCTCTCTCCCTGCTGTAAATGCAAAGGGGGAAAATTTTGGTAACTTTTCTCGGTTGGAATTACTGAAGTCCAGATGATCAAATTTCAATCAAGTATTTTAAATGCAAGTCACCTTGTATTAAGTTGATCCTTCTGTACATCCTAACTGTGATTCTAACATTACATTCTACACTCTCTCCTTCCCTTGTCTATGAATCTATTTAGAGAGGGATTGTCAAATTTTAAAACACCCTGTTATAATTTGATTTATTATTGTCACATGTATTAACATACAGTGAATAGTACTGTTTCCTGCGTGCTTTACAGACAAAACATACCGTTCATAGAGAAGGAGAGAAACTACAACAGGTTGTGAATGTAGCTCAATCCATTACACAAATCAGCCTCCCATCCATTGACTCCATCTACACTTCCCGCTGCCTCGGAAAAGCAGCCAGCATAATCAAGGACCCAACGTATCCCGGATATACCCTATTCCATCTTCTTCCGTCTTGAAAAAGATACAAAAGTCTGAGGTCGTGTAAGCAAGAACAACTTCTTCCCTGCTGCTGTCAGACTTACCTCGCATTAAGTTGATCTTTTCTACACCCTAGCTGTGACTGTAATATTACATTCAGCACTCTCTCCTTTCCTTCTCTATGGACAGTATGCTTTGTCCATACAGTGTGCAAAAAACAAGACGTTTCACTGTACTCTTATACATGTGACAATAATAAATCAAAGAAGATAATATACTATATTATACACTTCTCTATGAACGGAATGCTTTGTCCATATAGTACGCAAGAAACAATACTTTTCAGTGTGTACTAATACATGTGACAATAAAAAAAATCAAAGGAGTGTAGAATGTAGTGTTACAGTCAAAGCTAGGCCGTAGAGAAAGATCAGTTTAATTACATTTCTTTCCTACACAAAAGCAATCTTTTTGTACCATGTTTCTAACATTCTAGGAGATATGGCTGGTGTCTTTTTTTCCCTCTCTGAAAGCTGTGACTTGCCTGAAAATATGCAAGCAATTGGTTAAAGGCATTTTTTTTGGAGTTGGAGGCGCAGGGGGTGGGGCGGACAGCTGGAGGAGAACAAGTTTAAATGTTCTCATTTCTGACTGGTTCTGTTTACCAAATCTGTGGTCATTGAGGATTTGGGTTTCAGATGAGCTCCGCCCTCTCACTGCTTTTCTCTCTCTCTCAGCCCCAAATGAAATGAATTGTTTCCAAGGGCTGTTGTGGGAGGCGTTGGGAACATTGCCCCGTCCTAGAGGCGCTTTGTTTGCGGAAATGCCATAGAAACAAGCCCACCTCTTATGTAATATGTTCCGAGCAAATAAAAACCGCGTTATTGTCAAATCACTTGCAGCTGGTAAGAGGGTGAATGTTTTCACTTAACAAAGCGGCTGGTTTTAGATCCTTTTTCCTTCTTTTTTTTTAAAAAAGAGGCGCATTATTATATTTAAGGGCGTCTTTTTTTTCCCTCTGTCTCTCCCCATTTTGTTGCAATGGTGAATTTCTGCAAAGCATTTTCTTTTTGCTAGCAAGTGTTGCTGCGGTGCCAGCCGTGATTGTAAGGATGCACTTCCCCTGGTTTTAAGAAAGTTGTTATAAAACTGCAAAGGAATATTCATTGCACTGGCACCGAATCTGCAATGTCCATTACAGACTGCTGTCTATCACCGGTAGTAAATTGCCCTTCGCTGTACCTGGGCTAGGTCCAGTTGTTGCTCAGTGTAAATACATTACTGATCTTGGCTTCACACCAGGTTTTTCATGTCAATTTTAAGTTTAGCTTTTTTTCCCCTTTGACCAATTTTTTTTCCTGCCCAAATTAATAGCATGGACTCTCAATGGTGACATTTCTAGTTTAAATATCTATTTTGTTGGCGGGGGCTGATGTTCTCTCGTTTTCTTCTCTATGAACGGTATGCTTTGTCTTTTTTTTTCAAAAATATACTTTATTCATAAAAATCTCAGTTAAACCAATACAAACCTACATGTCTATAAATTGCAAACAGTGCAGAATAAAAACACTTTTATGGTCCTATACAAATTACAGTCATTACATTTCAAAACTTAAAACTATATACATGCCTCAAAATTTACTGTGTGCCATTATTTCTCACACTGGCACACAGTTACGCAGGCTGAGGGTATTCTGCTGTGCTTTGTCTTTTTTTAGTTCATTCATGGGACATGGGCATCGCTGGCCGGCCAGCATTTTATTGTCCATTCCTTGGAGGGCAATTGAGAGTCAACCACATTGCTGTGGCTCTGGAGTCACATGTAGGCCAGACCAGGTAAGGAGGGCAGATTTCCTTCCCTGAAGAACACTAATGAACCAGATGGGTTTTTCTGACAATGATTTCATGGTCATCAGTAGATTTTTAATTCCAGACTTTTTTAATTAATTAAAATTCCATTGTCTGCTGTGGTGGGATTTGAACCCTGGTCCCCAGAACATTAGCTGAGTTTCTGGATTAATAGTCTAGCAATAATAGCACTAAGCCATCACCTCCTTAATTTGTCTATAAAAAGCGCAAGAAACAATATTTTTCACTGTATCCCAATGCATGTGACAATAATAAATCAAATCAAATCATTTTATTTTTATGTGCAGGTTGATTGGCCCTTAATGTCAGGGGGATTAGCAGGGCAAATAAGTGAAGTTTTGGGATAGGGTCTGGGTGGCATTGTGGTTGCTGCAGACTTGATTGGCCGAATGGTCTCCTTCTGCACTGTAGGGATTCTATGATGATTTATTAATTAGTGTCACAAGTAGGCTTACATTGTAATGAAGTTACTGTGAAAATCCCCCAGCTGCCACACTCCAGTTTCGGGTGCACCGAGGGACAATTTAGCACGGCCAATGCACCTAACCACCATGCCTTTTGGACTGTGGAAGGAAACTGGAGCACCCGGAGGAAAACCAACACAGACACGGAGAGGCCATGCAGACTCCACACAGACAGAGACCCAAGCTCGGAATCAAACCCGGGTCCCTGACACTGTGAGGCAGCAGTGCTATCCACTGTGCCACCCAGAAAAGGTCCTCACCTCTTTACATTGGTTTCTGAACTGTTTATATTTTATCCAATGTACGATAGTCACAGAGTTTTTAAAATATCAAATTCCCCTTGTTAAAGGGGTGGCGGGAGGAGGGAGGGGAGGGGCTGGTGTTGATATCTGGGTGCTGGCCTGTTCCTATGGAGAATACAGTTAGATTTATAGAGCAATGACATACTCCTGCAGAATGTATATAATCCACATCAGGTATTTCACTATTTAGTGACATTTCTAAGTACGATATTGCTCTGTTAATTTAGTCCCTGAGTCAACACAGTGGAAAACTTCACTTATTTGCCCTGCTAATCCCCCTGACACTAAGGGCCAATCAACCTGCACATAAAAATAAAATGATTTGATTTGATTTATTATTGTCACATGTATTGGGATACAGTGAAAAATATTGTTTCTTGCGCTTTTTACAGACAAAGTAGGGAAGTGATGGCCTAGTGCTGGTATTGCTAGACTATTAATCCAGAGACTCAGCTAATGTTCTGGGGACCAGGGTTCAAATCCCACCACAGCAGACAGTGGAATTTGAATTCATTAAAAAAATCTGGAATTAAAAATCTACTGATGACTGTCAGTATATAAAACCATCAGTCATAGGAGCAGAAGTAGCCATTTGGCCCATCAAACCTGCTCCACCATTCAGTGAGATCATGATTGATCTGATGTGATAATCCTCAATCCCACTTTCCCGCCTTATCCCCATAACCCTCAATTTCCTTACTGATTAAAAATCTATCTATCTCCACTTCAAACAGCCTCTATGGCCCTCTGCGGTCAAGAATTCCACAAATTCACAACCGTCTAAGGGTGCAGAAGGTAGTCTTTCAGTCACAGACTAGGGTATAGAGAAAGATCAACTTAATATAATTCAAACTGCTCACGGCAATAGGGAAGAAGCTGTTCTTAATTCAGCTGGTACATGCTTTCAGCCTTTTGTCCCTTTTTTTGAAGGAAGAAGTTGGAGGAGAGAATGTCTGGGGTGTGTGGGGGTCCTTAATTGTGTTGGCAGTTTTCCAAGGCAGCGGGAAGTGTAAACGAAGTCAGTGGATGAGAAGCTGGTTTGTGTGATGGATCGGGCTACATTCACAACCTCTTGTCATTTCTTGGAGTCTTGGGCAGAGCAGGAGCCCACACCGAGCTGTGATACATCCAGAAAGGATGCTTCCTAAGATACATCTGTAAAAATCGGTGAGAGCCATAGCGGAATTTTGATTCTATTTCGAAAATTTCAAATTCTGCATGGTGGTGCAGTGATTAGCACTGCTGCCTCACAGCGCCAGGAATCTGGGTTCGATGCCCAGCTTGAATCACTGTCTGCTCGTTCTCCCCATGTCTGCTTGGGTTTCCTCCGGTTTCTCACCACAGCCCGAAGACATGCTGGTTAGGTGCATTGGCTGTGCTAAATTCTCCCTCAATGTACCCAAACAGGCGCTGGAGTTTGACGATTAGGAGATTTTCGCAGTAACTTCATTGCAGTGTTAATGTAAGCCTACTTGTGACTAATAAATAAAGTTTAAACTTTGATAATTTTAAAATGATGTGTTTTCTCCCGAACTTTGCAAACCAGAGACAAAACAATGCGCCCTGTGCCCGTGAGGCACTGCACATCATGCTTATTTTTCTCCTCTCTGTGGCACTTGTGGTTCCAGAGCAATGTGCATTGTACCAAATATTAATCTTGCTGAGCAGTAAATAGCAATTACTGGGGAGGTGCAGTCTGCTGTTCCACTGCTGAAGCTGCCTGAATTCTGAAGCAAAACTACATCAGGAGGTTGGAACTAATTAAAACCAGAAAGTTGAAATCAGTGACAGAAAAAGATTAAAATGCTGCAACTAAAAGTAGCACTTTGCGACAGCCACTGTTTGAAAGACAAAATGAAGGTATTTGAATTGTAATCTTCTCCCACATTTATTATTTTTTAGATGCGGATCTCCTAGAGCAAAGATAACCTGACTATGATCTTTGTTTAGCTTGGATGCCAGCATTCAAGCATCAAAAAGAGAAAGGATGAGTGACGCAGTGAGAATGGGAGACAGAAACAAAACAATTACGGGTGGCCTGGTGGCAGGCACAGTGGTTAGCATTGCTGCCTCACAGCGCCAGGGACTCAGGTTCAATTCCAGCCTCGGGTCATTGTCTGTGTGGAGTTTGCACATTCTGCCCGCATGTCTGCATGAGTTTCTTCCGGGTGCTCCGGTTTCTTCCCACAGACTTTGATTTATTATTATCACATGTATTGACGTGCAGTGAGAAGTATTATTTCTTGCACACTATACGGACAAAGCATACCATTCATAACGAAGGAAAGGAGAGAATGTAGAATATAGTGTTACAGTCACAGCTACGGTGTGGAGAAAGTTCAACTTAATGCGAGGTGAGTCCATTCAGAAGTCTGACAGCAGCAGGGAAGAAGCTGTTCTTGAGTTGGTTGGTACGTGACCTCAGACTTTTGTATTTTTTTCCCTATGGAAGAAGGTGGAAGAGAGAATGTCCAGAGTGGCTTGACGTCCTTAATTATGCTGGCTGCTTTGCCAAGACAGCGGCAAGCGGAGACAAAGTCAATGGATGGGAGGCTGGTTTGCGTGATGGATGGGCTACATTCATGAACTTTTGTTGTTCCTTGTGGTCTTGGGCAGAGCAGGAAGATCTGCAGGTTAGATCAATTGGCCATGTTAAAATGCCCCTTAATAACCAAAGATGTGCAGGTTAGGGGGATTAGCATGATAAATGTGTGGGGTCATGGGAATAGGGCAGGGATGGACACTCTGTCGGAGAGTTGGTGCAAACCCAATTGGCTGAGTGACCTCCTAATTTAGAAGGAGTCGCGATAACAGAGTGGTTCGCACTGCTGCCTCACAGCGCCAGGGACCTGGATTCAACTCTCGCTTTGGTCACTGTTTGTATGGAGTCTGCATGTTCTCCCCATGTCTGCATGGGTTTCCTCCTGCTTCTCCGGTTTCCTCCCACATTCTGAAAGGTGCATTGACCTGAACAGGCGCCAGACTGTAGCAACTACAGAACTTTCATGGTAACTTCATTGCAGTGTTAATGTAAGCCTTACTTGTGATCAATAAATAAACTTTTTACTTTCCCATAGAAATGGGATTCTATGATGGGCTAAAGGTCTTCTTTTTGTGCTGTAAATCTCTATGACTTCCCATTTTCCTGGCCAACATTCAGCCACTACCATCTTTATGGATTAAGTAATTTGTTTGCTGCTGATGTAATCTTGCTATGTGCAAACTGGCTGCTGTGTAACAACACTGACTACACTTCAAGATCCCATTGCTTCCAACACTTTGGTGCACCTTTGACCACAGTGAATGATATTAGAAAATGGAACCTGTTTTGTACCAAGTTCTCCTAAATTAATATGGTTATAAATAAAGTTTTCCTTTCTGCAAAAGCATGCCCCCATCTCCACTGTTGGCTTATCCCTTACTACCCCAGTGTAAGATTGCTGTGAGACTGTAAATCAAACCCATTTCAGAAATTCCTTGCAGCCAAAGAGCACAGACAGTTTATATCTCATTACTTCCCTCTGGATTCAATCTTCAGTGCCAAAGACCATTGAACATTGGGCAGCACGGCTAACACAGTGGTTAGCACTGCTGCCTCACAGTACTAGGGACAATGATTTGATTGGGGTCACTATCTGTGCGGAGTCTGCCATTTTCCCATTGTCTGTGTGGATTTCCTCCAGGATTTCTCCCACAGTCCGAAAGACATGCAGGTTAGGTGCATTGACTGTGCTAAATTGCTACTTAATGTGTTGGGATGCATAGGTTGGAGGCATTAGCGGAGTAAATATATAGAGTAGCAGGGATAGGGCCTGGGTGGGATTGTTCTCAGTGTAGACTTGATGAACCGAATGGCTCCTTCTGCATTGTAAAGAATCTATGATTCTATTACAGCATCCAAACTTGAAATGTGGGTCTAAGATGCACCGGAATCTGACATTACATACCAAGAGTTGAAAACTGTGTATATTACATCAATACATATCAACAGGGAGATGGTGGCCTAGTGATATTATTGCTGGACTATTAATCCAAAAACTCAGCTAATGCTCTGGGACCCCAGTTCGAATCCCACCACGGCAGATGTTGGAATTTGAATTCAATAAAAAAATCTGAAATTAAGAATCTACTGACAACCATGAAATCATTGTTGATTGTCAGAAAAATCCATCTGGTTGACTAATGTCCTTTAGGGAAGGAAATCTGCCATTCTTTGCTGGTCTGACCTATGTGATGCCAGATCCACAGCAATGTGGTTGACTCTCAACTGTCCTCTGAACAAGGGCAACTAGGGATAGGCAATAAATGCTGGCCAGCCAATGATGTCCATGTCCCACAAATGAATAAACAAAATATTAAAATATCCCAAGGCACTTCACAGGAGTTTAATCTGATAAGTCACTGATCCATGTAAAGCAATGGTCAAAAGCTTGGTGAAAGAAGCAGGTTTTAAGGAACATTTTACACAGGGATTGAGAGGCAGAGAGTTTTTGGGAGGGGATTACTGAGTTTAGGGCATAGATAGTGGGAGGCAGGGATGGTCTGGTTCAGATTAGACTTTTAAGGTCAGTTGGTGTTTTCATTTGTATCCTTCAATTAGTGGGAACAAAAGAACCTTTTTCCTGCTTTAGGCGTGTTGCAATGCACCATTAGCATGCAAATCTGGAGCTACACAGCGAAACCCAGTCTGTACAAAGCATTGGTTAACCACAGTTGATGCATAATGCGCTGCTTTGGGCTCTCGATCATGGGAAGAATATTATAGTAAATGGAAAGGGAACCGCAGAAATTCGCCAAAACACTGGGAAAGAGAGGTTACAGCAACGGAGAACGGCATGACATATTGCAGCAATGCCACTTAACGGAGAAGGAATCAAATAAGAGTTTCAAAGAATAAAAAGCTCTGAAAAGAGAAAGTAATGAGATGTAGTTGGAGAAACTCCAACAGAAGACTCTAAATTATGAATATCACTGGAAAAAGGTGGGAGTTGGGAGAGAAAATTGGTCAATTTCTGTTGCATCCTGTCCATGGTTTAAGGTTTATTTATTATTGTTACAAGTAAGCTGACAGTAACACTGCAATGAAGATACTGTGAAAATCTCCCTAGTCATCACACTCTGGCACCTGTTCAGATATACTTGAGGGAGAATTTAGCACAGCCAATGCACTTAACCATACGTTTTTTGGACTGTGGGAGGAAACTGGAGCACAGAGAAGAGATCCACACTGGCATGGGGAGAACATGCGATGACCCAAGCTGGGAATTGAACCCAGGTCCCTGGCACTGTGAGGCAGCAGTGCTAACCACTGTACCACTGTGCCAAACAGTACATGGTTTTCGCTTTTCTTTGAAGGCTCAAAACATCATATTGACGAAGGAAAGATTTTCATACAGAGAGTGTTCAGAATGGGGATGTTTTTATCCCAGAACTCCTGCGTTAGAAACTGGAGCAACATTTCTAGGGAATTCTATAAGCATTTGAAACGTAAATGACGATTAAAGAGTACATGGAAAGGGCAAGAACGCAGAATTAAAATGAGTTGAAAAGCTGTCATTGCCACAATGAGCAGAATTGGCTCATGTGCCTTTGATTCCAAATCTCATACCAACCTAATGATTCAATGCACCAACGAGGAGAACAAGTTAATCCCAAACAGCACTTGAGTTAAATGATGAGTAATTTAATGCCTGTAAGGAAACATGGGATTCTACTTTTCACTCCCAGGAGATTACATGGCTTTTATTTGCCTGGCTGAGCATCTCTCCAACAACACTCAAGATCTCAATAACAGTAAAGGAGATAGTCACCTATTTCAGAAAGTATAGTGGGGGACATGTCTCTATCTACATCAATGATGATGAAGTGGAAATGGTTAAGTGCTTCAGGTTTCTTGGTGTTCAGATTGCCAAAAATCTGGTCTCTCCATACTGACGCTATAGTTAAGAAGTCACCAATGTCTCTACTTTCTCAGGAAGCTAAGGAAATTTGGCATGTCTGCTGTGACTCTCAAATTTTTACCATAGAAAGCATCTTTTACAGATGTATCACTGCTTGGTATGGCTCCTGCTCTGACCAAGGTCACAAACTACAAAGGGTTGTGAACGTAACTCAGTCCATCATGTAAACCAACCTTCCATTCGTTGACTCCGTCTACACTTCACACATCTTCAGAAAAGCACCCAGCATAATCAAGGACCCCAAGCACCCCGGATATACTCTCTCTCAGTTTCTTGCATTGGGAAAAAGATACAAAAGTTTGAGAACATAAGAAAAACATGCTCTTAGGTTGATTGGTGTAACAAATTGTCCCTAAATTAGTTCTACCTCAATCTTCCCCAATAAATGTAGACAAATGACATTTGAGGTAGAGGAGGACACTCATAATGTTAAAATGGCGGCATGGGCTCGTTGGGCCAAAGGGCCTGTTTCTCATGCTGTATTGTTCTTTGTTTTTCTTTATATTGCCACTGTCCAGGGCAAAGCAGCCCCATCACCTTAAAAAAAATCATCCCACACTATTGACAGGCGGCATGGTGATGCAGTGGTTAGTACTGCTGCCTCACAGTGCCAGGGACCTGGGTTCAATTCCCGACTTGGGTAACTGTCTATGTGAAGTTTGCACGTTCTCCCCGTGTCTGCGTGGGGTTTCGTCCAGGTGCTCCACTTTCCTCCCACAGTCCAAAGATGTGCAGGTTAGGAGGACCAGCCATGCCAACTTGCTCCAAATGTCAGGGGAATTTGCAAGGTAAATACTTGAGGTTAAAGGGATAGGGCCTGGGTGGGATTGTTGGCTGCACTGTAGAGAATCTATGATCTACCGAGGCACGATGACAGCAATGTGTACCATCTATAAGATGCTCTGCAGCAACACACTGAGGCTCCTTCGACAGCTTCTTCCATATCCAGGATGACTACCGCCTTGAAGGAAGAAGGTAGCAGACACATGGAAACACCACCATCAGCAGACCTGCCTTCAAGCTACACATTATTCTGACTTGGAACCACTCATCCTTAACTGTCAATGGATCAAAATCCCGGAATTCCCTCGGTGACAGCATTGCGGGTGTACCTTCACCTCGGGGACTGTCACAGTTCAAAGAAGACAGTTCACCACCACCTTCTGAAGGACAACTAAGGCCAACCAGCGACACCACATCCCGTGAAAAGAATAAATTAAAAATGACTTCCAGGTGGCATGGAGGGGAGGTGGTGTAAGTATTATGATGTATTATCCATTGTACTCATGTTGGAGATGCTAAATGGACCAACAGATCCTTTCCTGCCCATAAATTTTGTACCTTTGTGGGAGATGATGTGAATTTACAATGTACAGGAAGTTCCTTGGGAAATGACTTAACATCCTATAGGGTGTGTGTCCATTGTCATACATCTGGTAGTGCTGGGGATGGTTAATTTTATATTTAGAAAGTAAAGGCTTACAGCATTTTGTTGACATGACAAGGAGGCTGAGACGCAGAGCAAGAATAAATTGCAATAAACACACTTAGCAAATCAGTTGACACTAACCAAAAGAAAGGGTAATGGATAAATTACAGGTTTATTCTAGCTTGTTCACAATGTGAATGGAACTACATTATTTATAAACACAGTAGTATTGGTTACAGGAAAATAAAGTGGTACATGTAATTTTAATGGCCGAACAGACATTTTTACAAATACCAAATGGCACTTTAAATTTAATACCCACTTAAAAACAAAACCATAACAGGCAGCGTGAATAGAACTATCCACTATAATAAACTCAATATAAATATAAGTAAGTCTTGCAATTGTGTTTGGCAGAAATGCAGTACACACAAAATGATTACTTTTCCGACCACATTCTAGGTCATGGTAGATTTCTGCAGTTCACTGGTGATGGGTTTCTGCGAAAAATGTAATTTCTGGCAAATTCAGAATATATTCCCACTGATTCAGGACATTGATCTCACGGTTTTGGCAACAGGTCAATGGCCTTTCATGTTTGCTGAAGGTTGCTTCTTGAGTCGCCTCAGGATCCTCTGGGTTTCGTCACTCACGTACCCACATTTTGTGTGGGCTGCAACCCAATTGTTCCACTGTAGGTTTCAAGGTTTCAAGGAATGACAGTGCCACCTGCAGATAGTTAAGCAATGTGCCCAATAAACACAGGGAGAAAGAACTTCATCATAAAAATCAGAGAATCCCTACAGAGCAGAAGGAGGCCATTTGGCCCATCGATTGTCAGGAACAAGCTGCCAGAGGTAGTAGTAGAGGCAGATACAATTTTATCTTTTAAAAAGCATTTAGACAGTTATATGGGTACGATGGGTATAGAGGGATACAGGCCAAATGTGGGCAGTTGGGATTAGTTTAGGGGTTTTAAAAAAAGGATGGCATGAACAAGTTGGCCGAAGGGCCTGTTTCCATGCTGTAAAACTCTATGACTCTATGAATCTGCACCGACTCTGCAAGAGAACATCTTACCTTTCTGTTATCCTCTCCCCCCACACTGTCAAGTTTTTAAAGTAGTATCACAAGTAGGCTTACATTAACGCCGCAATAAAATTACTGTGAAATTCCCCTAGTCACCACCCCCTCTGTGCCTGCATGGGTACACTGAGGGGGAATTGAGCACAGCCAATGCACCCAACCAACATGTCTTTGGACTGTGGAAGGAAATCAGAGCACCCAGAGGAAACCCACGCAGACAAGGAGAGAACGTGTAGGCTCCACAGACATTGACCCAAGTCTGGAATCAAATCCGGATTCTAGTGAAATGCAGTTTTTTGTGTGCTTTACAGCCAAAAGTTACTGTACATAGAGAAGGAAATGAAGGAGTGCAGAATGTAGTGTTATAGTCAAAGCCTGGGTGTATGAAAGATCAACATAATATATATCCATTCAAAGGTCTGATGGCAGCAGAGAAGAAGCTGTTTTTGTGTCAGTTGGTACATGCCCTCAGACTTTCTTATCCTTTTCCCAACGGAAGGAGATGGAAGAGCGAACGTCTGTGGTGTGTGGGATCTTTGATTATGCTGGCTGCTCTTCTGCGGCAGTGGCAAGTGTAAATGGAATCAATGGATGGGAGGCTGGCTTGAGTAATGGACTGGGCTTCATTCACTATCCTTTGTAGTTTCTTGCCATCTTGGACAGAGCAGGAGCCTTACCAACTTATGAGACAACCAGAAAGGATGCATTCTATGGTGCATCTGTAAAAGCTGGTGACAGTCACAGTGGACATGCCAAATTTCCTTAGCATCCTGAGAAAGTAGAGGCTTGGTGGGACTTCCTGATTATAGTGCCAGCATGGAGGGACCAGAGCAAGTTGTTGATGATCTCATACCCAGAAACCTGAAGCTCTTGACCACATCCACTTCATCCCCATTGATGTAGAAGGACCATGCCCTTCACTATGCTTCCTGAAGTCAATAATTATCTCCTTTGTTTTGCTGACATTGAGGGAGAGATTATTGTCATCGCACCAGTTCACCAGATTCTTTATTCATTCCTGTACTCTGTCTCATCATTGTTGGAGATCGGACTCACTATGCGGCATCATCAGCAAACTTGAAAATCATGTTGGAGGGGAATTTGGTCATATAGTCATAGGTGTACAAGGAGGAGGACAAATAAGAGGCTGAGGACACCGCCTTGTGGGGCAGCGGTGTTGAGGATAATCGTGGAGGTGTCGTTGCCTATCCTTACTGATTGTGGTCTGTGGGTTAAGAAGTTTAGGATCCAGTTGCAGAGGGAGGAGCCGAGTCCTAGGCCACGGAGGTTGGAGCTGAGTTTCGTGGAAATAATGAGGTTGAAGGCTGAGCTTTGTCAATGAACAGGAGTCCAACATAAGTGTCTTTGTGTCCAGGTGTTCCAGGGTTGAGTGTAAGGCCAGAGAGATGGCATCTGCTGTGGACCTGTTGCGGCGGTAGGTGAACTGAAGTGGATCCAGGGAGACTAGGATTGATTCATGTCATGACTATCCTTTTGAAGCACTTCATAATAATGGATGTTGGAACCACTTGTTCATTACTTCAATAGTCATTACGTACCTATTTGTTGCTTTATTATATACAATGCATGCTTCACAACATAATTATTTTAAGCATTTCTATAATGAACATTGGTGTGGTATGGCCATGAGTAATCCATACAACATTCCTACAACTGTGGTCATCACAGCCAATATGTGGTCAGTTAAGGAAATGCACACAATTTAAGTTCACAAAGTTTATTTCATCTTCTGGAAAAGTTAATTGTTCTCTGTTTTAGATTATTCTCACAATAATCAGAAAAATAGAAAACAAAAGAAGAAAATGCTGGAAAATCTCAGCGGGTCTGGAAGAAGAGAAGAGCTGACATTGAGTCCAGGTGACCCTTTGTAGGTCAAAAATAGAAAGTTGTCCCCCAAAAGCAGAAATATACCTGACCAACCATTCAGAGCAGAACATCTTATCGAATCAGTAGGGATGTCAAGCTATCAAAACAATTCTCGATTGTTCCCTCCTCAAAAAAATGATGAATAATTTACTTAACCACAGTTTCTCCACCCTATACAATAGCCTGCATCCTCTTTGTGATTTTGTTAACCCAGTGTGGGAGGCAGCGCTCTCTTGACATTCTTACTGTAAATGAAACTGCTTTGTAATTTTAATTGCAGACAAAAGGTTTTTGAATTAAGTGAAGTCTACTAATTGCCTCTGGGTTGGTAGAACAAATCCAGGTCAAAGCCGTGAGGAATGACCTTGAACAGGTCAATTTGGAGTTTAAGAAATAGCTTTCAGAAATAACTTCTGTAAGTCATCAAAAATATAAGGGCCTAACAAAGCTAGTGTTAATATTTTAAAATGCAAGATTGAAATGTCTTGTTGAAGTTGTACAAGACATTAGTAAGGCCACACTTGGAATACTGTGTGCAATTCTGGTCACCCTATTATAGAAAGAATATTATTAAGCTAGAAAGGGTGCAGAAACAATTTACTAGGATGCTACCAGGACTTGATGGATTGACTTATAAGGAGAGGCTGAATAGACTGGGACATTTTTCTCAAGAGCGTAGGAAATTGAGGGGTGACCTTATAGAGGTCCAAAAAATAATGAGGGGCAGTGACAAGGTAGATAGTCAATATATTTTCCCAAATGTAGGGGGAGTCTAAAACAAGAGGGATAGGTTTAAGGTGAGAAAGGCAATTTTTTCACACAGAGGGTGGTGAGTGTCTGGAACAAGCTGCCAGAAGTAGTAGTAGGCAGGTACAATTTTATCTTTTAAAAAGCATTTAGACAGTTACACGGAGACGATGGATATAGAGGGATATGGGCCAAATGCAGATAATTAGGATTAGCTTAGAGGTTTTAAAAAAAGGCGGCATGAACAAATTGGACCAAAGGGCCTGTTTCTATGCTATAAACCTCTACGACTCTATATGCTGCAGAATGTCACTTGGCATGTATAATGCAAAACTATTACGATAATGTCATAAAGAGGTCAAGCCCACATGAATAAACACTGAAGATATTCAAATAGGCAGGGAATAGTTAACAAAGGTTAATAAAAGGCAAATCAGTGATTGCAAGTACAAAAACCCAGTGTACAAACATTGTTCCATATTTATCGTACTTTCTTCCACATAAGCAATAGATACTAATTCAATAAATAATTTAAAGTATGAGTTAGACTTTTGCAAATCAAAGTGTATCAAGGGATTAAATTTAAGCTTTTTAAGTTTAACTTTTATTTATTATTGTCACAAATAATATTAACACTGCATTGCAGTTACTGTGAAAATCCACTAATCGCCACACTATGGCACCTGTTTGGGTGCACTGAGGGAGATTTTAGCACAGCCAATGCTCCTAACCAGCACATCTTTCAGATTAAGGCAGGTAAACAGAGCTGGGATACAGATAAGCCATGATCTTATTAAATGGCAGAACGGGCTTGAGGAACTGAATGTCTACTTCTGATCCCATATAATTTTCTTTCTCTGCCTTCATTCTTTTGACAATTTTAGAGGGCAAGAAGAAAAAACATACAATGTATTAAGATGGTTTCGAGCTATTTTATGAAAACTTAATGATGAAAGAGTGAACAAAAATTGTTCATTTTAATTATGAAGAAGGATTTGAGTCTCTGTGTGATAAGATTAATATAAATATTCGATGCAAGAGCCCAATTACCACAGGCAGTACTGACACACCAAACTAGCAAAGCTCATTTCGCTCACACAACTGGACAGTCCAGCAACATTTCCTGTTCTAACTACTCTGAGAAATTACTGTGTGAGAAAAATCTTTTCACACTGAGGGTACTGGGAATCTGGAACTCTCTGTCCGAAAGGATGATGGAGGTAGAGCCCCTCTTAACATTTAAAAGGATTTATCAGTGCACTTCTGATGCTAAGGCATACAAGGCTAAGGGTGAAATGCTGGTGAATGGAATTAGAACAGGTGGTTTGTCCTTGACCAGCGCAGTTGCAATGGACCTTTTTCTTTGCTCTATATCTCTACTCAATCAGATCCTGTCTGGTATAATTCCCAGGACCACAATAGGAGCATTTCCTTTTCAGAATCACATAATGGTTAAGATTGCATTGAGTTACTCTTTCCCGAAGTATTGATCTCCAAAAGCACTGGCCAAATTTTGTTTATGGTAAATGTGAGGAGGTACTAAGTTTTTGTAGAAAGAATGAAGATATAAAGAAAATGTTGCAGATTTAAAGGAGGTTAGGAAGGGAGAGACCTGAGGGTATATGCACACAAATCTTTGATGGTGTCAGGCAAAAGAACTTGCTGTATCATTGGCTTGAATAACAGAAACCAAGTTGAAGTTTTATGGGAATGCCACCATCTACAAGTTCTCCAAGTCACACAAAATCCAGACTTGGAGACGTGTTGCCTTTTGACAATTAGCAAATGTTGCAGAATATTTAAAAGCACAGTTTTGACCTCAGTTGGAGTATTATGTTCAATTCTAGAACAGAATTGCCCCATGGAAGGTTTCTGCAGAAAATGCAGATGTATGGGATTGAGGGTGATTTAGCTAATTGGATTAGGAATTGGCTAGCTGATAGAAGACAGAGGGTGGTGGTTGACGGAAATTATTCATCGTGGAGTTTGGTTACAAGTGGTGTACCTCAGAGATCTGTTTTGGTGCCCCTGCTGTTTGTAATTTTTATAAATGATCTGGGTGAGGGTATTGAAGGATGGATTAGTAAATTTGCGAATGACACCAAAGTCGGAGGAGTCGTAGATAGTGAAGAGGGGTGTTATAGTTTGCAGAGAGACTTGTACAAGTTGCAGAGCTGGGCCGAGAGGTGGCAAACGGAGTTTAATGCGGAAAAGTGTGAGGTAATTCACTTTGGCAGGAATAACAAATGTGTAGAGTATAGGGCTAATGGTAGGACTCTTAATAGTGTTGAAGAACAGAGGGATCTTGGTGTATATGTGCATAGATCCCTGAAAGTTGGCAATCAAGTCGATAAGGTTGTTAAGAAGGCATATGGAGTCTTAGCTTTTATTGGTAGGGGGATTGAATTTCGGAGCCGCAATGTCACGTTGCAACTGTACAAAACACTAGTGCAGCCGCACTTGGAGTATTGTGTACAGTTCTGGTCCCCACATTATAAGAAAGATGTGGAGGTATTGGAGAGGGTACAGGGGAGGTTTACCAGGATGTTGCCTGGTATGGAGGGCACGTCTTATGGAGAGAGGCTGAGGGATTTGAGGTTGTTTTCGTTAGAAAGAAGGCGGCTAAGAGGAGACCTTATTGAAACATATAAGATGATTAGAGTTTAGATAGGGTGGACAGTGATAGCCTTTTTCCTAGGATGGAGAAAGCTAGCACGAGGGGACATAGCTTTAAATTAAGGGGTGGTAGTTATAGGACGGATGTCAGAGGTAGGTTCTTTACCCAGAGGGTGGTAAGGGTATGGAATGCCCTGCCTGCTGCAGTTGTAGATGCGCCAAGTTTGGTGGCGTTTAAGAGGTTAGTAGATAAGTTTATGGACGAAAAGGGAATGGTTTAGGTTAGAGGGTCATTGCTTTTTCCTAATTGGTCGGCGCAACATCGAAGGCCGAAGGGCCTGTTCTGCGCTGTAATGTTCTATATGTTCTATGTTCAGACAAGAAGGCCTTGCATAGGATGAAAGAATGGTGTCAAGGATGAGGGACAACATTTGCATGGAAAGATGGGAGAAGCTAGGGCTGTTCTCCCTAAACTTGTGATTCCAAATAAACCTGCTGGAATTTAACCTGGTGTTGAGAGACTTCTTACTGTGTTCTCCTAAGGGCAGGGAAAGTTAAGAAGAGGTTTTGATAGAGAAGTTCAAAATTCTGAACAGAGTTGACGAGTAAATAAACAGAAAGTTTCCAGTGGCAGAAATGTTAGTAAAAAAATGATGGACACAGATTGAAGATGATTGGGAAAAAGAACTAGAGGTGACATAAGTAGAACATTATTTATTTAGCCAGATGTTAAGAGCTGGATGGTAAAGAATCCAGCTTAAAGAATAGGATGGTAAAATACAGAAGAGAACTGAATAAATCATTGATGGAAGTGGGAGCTGTGCATTTTTCCCTTGGGTTTCTGTTTTAATGGCAAGCTAATATAGACAGATTCCAGAACGTTTATGTTAATTTGATACATACAATCCTCCTAAAAACGTGATACAGTGTCCGTTGTCAATGGAAGAACTAAGTGAGTCTAATATTTCAGTGGTGTTTCCTTGGTATGCACCCAACCATCCTTTTCAAATTTACTATATCTGCTTTTCTAATTAAATCATTTAGGGATGAGAGCGACGCTGGCAGTCAGCAACTGCTGCCCATCCTAACTGCCTTTGATGTGATGGCAAGCCAGTTTCTTGAACTGCTGCAGCTGATGAGGTGCAAGTATCACATAGCGTGGTTAGGTAGGGAGTTGCAGGCTTTTAAAGTGTTGACAATGAAAAAGCAGCGAAACGTTTCCAAGTCTGGATGCTGTGTGACTTTGAGAACTTGCAGATGATGGCATTCACCCAGGTCCTTGTCCCGAGTGATAGAGATCATGAGTCTGGGAGGTGTCTTGACAAGTTTCTCTACTGCAGCTTGTAGATGGTGGTGTAGGGAATGAATGTTTACATGGTGGATGAGGTACCAATCGAACAGGCTACTTTATACTTGATGGTCTTGCAGTGGGGGAATATGTTGAGGTGAAGATAATGATCACCCAAAAAACTTGTTCGTTAAAAGCTCTGACTGCAGACTGGTACAGTTGCCCTCTCGTTCTGGCTCTGTTGTCAGTTCATCAGATTACGGATGGCCTTCCTGCACTGTTTGAGGAGCCCAAGTGTGTGCTCTATGCAGACTTTGGTCATCCCATAGTGTTGGGCATATCTCTGCAATATAAATGAGCATGTGTTAAATAGAGGTGTTATCTGCCATCTGTGCCCTTGTCCCCTCGCATCCAGCCTCTGAAGAGCTGAGCTGGTTTAAACAAAATAACTGAATGGTGGTGAAGGTAAGCTTTATACACTATGAATGTCTCGTAGTAGTTGCCAGGAATTCACACATAGACCTGCATGATTCAGTGGCAGTGATCATTCCCCAGCTGTACACTGATGGAGTGGTAGCCTTCCCCACTGACTAAGTCTGCTCGCTGGCTCAGAAGGTGCTTTAATGGTTACATATGCATGTAATTGATGACAGGTTGTACTTGTAACAAAACTGCTGCTACTGCAGCAAAACCCTGTTCTGCTGAGTGCTGGCATCCATAGGGAATGTAATTGAAATAAATCCTTGTCCCTGCTTGATGCTGATTTGAAATGCAGAATAAATTATGTGGCTGCTGTCATGGAATCACAGAATGGTTACAGCACTGAAGGAGGTCATATGGCTTGTTGTGTCCTTGCCGGCTGTCTGCAAGAACAATGTACCTAGTCCCACTCACCATCATTCCCTGTAGATTTTTCCTCTCCGGATAATTATCTAAATTCCCTTTAGAATGTTCACTTGAGTCTGTATCTACCACACACTGACAAAGCATTCCAGACCCTAACCACTCACTGCATAAAAATATTTTTCTTCATGTTGCTGTTACTTCTTTTACCAATGACCTTAAATCGGTGAGCGATAGTTCTTGACGCTGTGCCAAAGGGGACAGTTTCTCTCCATTGATTCGATCCAGTTCCTCACATTGAGCACCAGCATCAAATTTCCTTTCAAATTCTCTCTTCTTCAAGGAAAGCAGTTGCAGTTTCTTCAATCTATCCATGCAACTGGAACTCCTCATCGTGGTGAATCTTTCTGCATCCTTCCTAAAGTGTGATGCCCAGACAGAAATAGGAGTAGCCCATTCAGCCGTTCGAGCCTGCTCCACTACTCACTTTGACCACGGCTGATCATCAAATTCTGCTCCCCCCCCACACCCTCCCCCCGCAATCCTGATTCCTTTAGGCAAGGGCTATAGCGAACTTTTTCTTGAAATCACACAACTATAGTTTTATGCAGGATCATCATAACCTTCTTGTTTTTGTATTCTTTACTCTATTTGTAAAACCCTGTATGCTTTATTAACTGCTTTCTCAACCTGTGCTACCATCTACAATGATTTGTACGCATACCCCCAAGTCTGTCCCTGCCTGCACCTGCTTTAGTATCGCTTGTTATTTTATATCGCCTCGCCACGTTCTTCCTATCAAAATAAACGATGTCACACTCCTGCTATTCAGCCATCCATTCCACCAGCCTATGTTTGCTTGAAGTTGATCACTACGACGCTAACATAGAAAATAGGAGCAGGTATGGGGCATTCGAGCCTGCTCTGCCATTCAATACGATCATGGCTGATCTTCTATCTCAATCACACATTTCCAGCTCTCCCCATACCCCTTGTCACCTTCAGAGTTCTTTTCACCATTCACAATACTTGCACGTTTTGCATCATCCACAAGTTTAGAAATTGTACCCTGTACACCCATACACTTAATGTAGATCAAGGAAAGCAAGGATCTTAACACTGACTCCTGGGGACCCCCCACTACATACCATTGCCAGTCCAAAGATGTAACTGTTTACCAGTAGCCCGGTTCCTCTCACTCAGTCAATTTCAGATTCAAGCTTCAATAACGGGCTATTGATTCCATGAGCTTTAACGGTGCTGAGAAGCCTGTTGTGTAGCACTTCATTAAATGGCTTTTGGAAATCCATGTACACTACATCAACCACGTTATCAACTATCTGCACTATTACCTTTGCAAAAACTCAAGGAAGTTAATACGATTTGCCCATAATAAATCTGCACTATCCAGATTTTCTCACCTGTTACTTTTGTCCCGAGTTATTTCTAGAAGTTTTCCCAGGCTTGAGCTCAAAATGATTGGCCTGCAGCAGCTTTTTGAACAAGGGTCCAACATTTACAATTCTCCAGTCCTCTGGCACCACCCCTCTATTTAGAGGATTGGAAGATTATGGCCAGCGTTTCTGCAATTTCCAACATTGCTTCCCTCAGTATCCTCAGATGCATCTGGTCTGGCTTTGGTCACTTACCAACTTCAAGGACAGCCAGCCTATATAACACTCACCTACATCAATTCTTAGCCCATTCAGTGTCATTAGTACTACAGATTTCACTACGACTTGGAGATATCTTCTTCCTTAATAAAGACAGAGGCAAAGTAAACATTTAGTATGTCAGCCATGTGCTCCACACATGTGCTCCTTTTTGATCCCCAATCAGATGCCCTATTCCTTTTACACCCTTATATATGGTTATAGAAGACTTTTGCATTACTTTGACATTTGCTGCCAGTGTCTTCAAACCCTCACTTGCTTTTCATCTTTTTTCATTTCCTCCTTTGAACTTTCTATAATCAGCCTCTTTCTCACTTGTATTGACTACCTGAGTACATTTGTAATTAACTCTCTGTCTTACTCTGTCACTTTCATCACCCTGGGAGTTTTGAATTTGTTGGTCTTACCCTTTCTCCTCATTGCAACGTATGTTGTGGCATGGTGGTTAACACTGCTGCCTCACAGTGCCAGAGACACAGGTTCGATCCCTGGCTTGGGTCACTGTCCATACAGATTTTGCAGGTTCTCCACATGTCTGTGTGGGTTTCCTCCAGGTGTTGCAGTTTCCTCCCATAGTCCAAAAAACATGCTGGTTAGATGCACTGCTATGCTAAATTCTTCCTCAGTGTACCCGCACAGGCACCGGAGTGTGGCAGCTAGGGGATTTTCACAGTAATTTCATTGCAGTATTAATGTAAGCTTACTTGTGACAAATAGATAATATTTTTTGTCTGTACCCAAACTATCTCCCTTCTGGTGGCAGCCCATTGTTCTGTTACAATTTTGCCCTCTGCTCTTTGATTCTATTAATCTGGGCCATTTTCACTAAAGTTTGCCACCACCCCGATTAGTTGTGTTTACTCTGGACTACTCCTTTGCCATAGCTAACCTAAACTTAAGGATATGATGAACATATTCCCCTCCTAACACAATCCACTCGACCTCGCTCGTTCCCCAGAACCAGCAGTTACCTGTTGCAAACTGGAATGAGTCTGAGGCCAAAGGATTAAGTGTTGTAGGCACTTTGACAGCCAGAGCAAAATACATGGCCACGCGGGAGAACAGACTGCCTTTCTGGAACAGCCTCTATGGAAAATTGCAGTCTCCAGCTGCACCGCCACTCAAATAGTGGCAGGCTTCTAAGAACATAGACATAGGAGCAGAATTTAACCACGCAGCCAATCGATCTCTGATAGACACTCAATGACCGGGCCTCCACAGCCTTTTGAGGCAAAGAGTTCCACAGATTCACCCCTCTCTAGCTGAAGAAACTCATCTCTGTATTAACGGATCATCCCTTTAACCTGAGGCTGTGCCCTCTGGTTCTAGTTTTTCCTACTAGTGGAAACATTCTCTTCATGTCCACTCTGTCCAGGCCTCTCAGTATCCTGTAAGTTTCAATAAGATCCCCTTATGTCTACTAAACAGACCCAGAATCCTCAATTGTTCCTCATATGATAAGCCGTTCATTCCAGGAATCATTCTTGTGAACCTCCTCTGGATCCTTTCCCAGGCAAGCACATCCTTCTTTAGATACAGGCCTGTTGTAGATGTGCCAAGTTTGGTGGCGTTTAAGAGGTTAGTTGATAAGTATATGGAAGAGAAGGGAATGGTTTAGTTTGGAGGGGCATTGCTTTTTATTTTGGTCGGCACAACATCGAAGGCCGAAGGGCCTGTTCTGTGCTGTAATGTTCTATGTTCTATGTAAAACTGCTCATGATACTCCAAATGGGGTCTAATCAGAGTCTAATACTGTCTCAGAAGTGGACCCAGGGCCTAATAATAAAATAGACAGACTTGCATTTCTATATCAGCTTTCACAAGCTCCGAACATCCCCATGCACGTTATAGCCAATTTGTACACAGTAAGCTCTGACAACAACAATGTGGCTAACTGTCAGACAACCTTTCTGGAAGAATGCATTTTTTGCCGCGCTCCTCAAAAGTGATTTGCTGAGAAATTTCCATACCCTACTCCTATAACTGTTCTTCAACTCTTTACAAGTGCCCAGCATTACTCTCATCTTGACTTGGGCTTTTTAAAAAGTGCAGAAGGAGAGTCATTGTACAATAAAGCACAGCCCAATGCGTGACTCCTGAAGAGCTCTAACCAGCTGTCTCTCACAGATACAAAAAACTGAGAACTTGCAGGCAAGTGCCTCTTTAAATGCCACCCTCAAATGCCTTTTTAAGGTAATACTGCATACTAATACTGCTTTGACAATTTAAAAAGACTCACACAGTACCTTGATTTAAATATATTTGCAAGGCTACTTCCTGCTTCAGGCTCAACTTTTGAGAGGTGCTCAGTTTAAGATGGTAGCAGGCAAGATCAAAGCAGGACAGGGCTCTAAGTGCAGTGTGTTTGCACTCACTGTTGCTCCTTTTCTTGCGGGTGATTCAAATCCTTATTCCTCTGTTTAAATCAGCACAGATCAAGTCATTGGTTCTTTGGAAGAGGAGCTTGAAAGGTGTGGAACCCAAACCGTAGAGCAAACATTTAAAAAAAACTTTTGTACAAGCACAGATTTCAGAATTGGAGTCCAACGCTCCAAATGCTCTTTTCAAGTGGAAAATAATGTCAAACGTTGTTCACAGAGCACAGTACTTTTCTCATAATTTAAAGTACAGCTCCTTAACAATAATTTATTTACACCAAAATGTACTGGCCCACTCAATAAAAGCATGTGTAGTTTACAATAGTAAACAGAGGCTATGAATTGTCTTGGGAAAGAGATCCAAGCAGTTAGAAAAACCTGCTTTCCAGGATATCAATGAACTTCTGTCTCAGTTGAGTTCTGAATTGCTTAAACCACTCAATAACAACTCTCCGTCTCTGATTTTTCTCTTGGAGACTCATCGCCTTCTCTTTTTCTAAAATAGCAGGCAATTCTTTCCACTCTTTAATAAAAATAAATGGCGCTTTCATGAGCTTCAGAAGACGCAGAGGGGTGTTCTGGAATGCAGACGAGTTGCCACACTGTCCTGGTGTCATGACATCTTCAACGACTGGGACAGAACCATAAGAGCAAGCTTCATAAATTCTGTAGCTTTCAGTGTTTATCCCCACTGGGCACAGCGTGAGGTCACTTTGCAACAAAGCATTCTGATACTTCTTTAAACTTTCACTCGTTTCCTGAGGTAGCCACCTACATAAGGAATAAAAACACAGGTCAGTAGCGATCCAAAGCTGTTTCAGTTCTTTGTACACTTGTGTCAAAGATTACTGTCAACAACTTGCCTCCATAAAGCCATCAGCATATTACCCAATTCAAGCATTAGTGCATCAAAATTATATCTGGTAAAGGCACAACATTGTACAATGTTAAAATAAAAATTGCAACTCGTCAATAATTGTTCTCAATTTAAAATACTATCCATAGACCACTGAAGGCTGTGGAGGCCAGGTTTATGACAGAGATAGATAGGCTCTTAATTATAATTAATGAGGGGATCAGGGGTTATGGGGAAAAGGCAGGAGAATGGGGATGAGAAAAATATCAGCCATGATTGAATGGCAGAGCAGACTTGATGGGCTGAGTGGCCTAATAATGTTCCTGTGTCTTATGGTCTTAGAAGCCTGCCATTATTTGAGTGGCAGTGCAGCAGGAGACTGCAATTCTCCTTAGAAGTTAGTTTTATTTGCGAATGAGGGAAAAAAAGTCTAAACACTGCATGAACTTATTTCTGAAGATCTTTCTGAATTTATCCAAAAAACTGTTACTTTACACATGAAAAATTGGCAGTTCCCAAAAGATGTTACTCTGTTCTGATTGCATCTGTAGTGCAAATAGAAACAGGACTGGACCATTCAGCCCCTCAAGACTACTCTGCTGTCTTGTTAGATCAAGGCTAATCAGTTCCTTAATTTCCATATACCTGTCTTTGCTCCACAACCCCTGACACTCTTACTCAATCTATCAATCTCAGTATCCTGACCAACATCCTGACAGTATGTTGGTCAGGATACTGGGAGAGGTCTTTGAATGGTGTTTACATTTGGCCTGATGTCTGATCAAGGAATTACATATTAACAAAGCAGCACCCTGTCAGTACTGTACTGAATTTTCTGCCTAGGTCATGTGCTCAAAGTCTTGGGAGGAGAGCTTGGGTTGACCCTGCTATCAAACAAGAAAATCTACCAAATTTTGGCTGAATTTCAATGAGGTTAGTTAAGCATGGCTTGCCTTTCCATACTGGCACACAGGAGCAGGCCACTCAAGCCCATTGAGCCTGCTTTGTTATCCAGGTAAAATCATTCATAAGATGTTTTGTACTAAAAAAAATTTAAACATCAAGTAAGGTTTCTTGTCACTTTTTTACAAAGATTGGGTTATACCAGCCATTTCTTTTAGTCCTTTAAAATCTCTTCTGAATTTAGCAAACTTACAAAAACAATTTTTACTAATTTCAATCCCCATCACCTTTAAGGCACAAGTACATGTTCTCTATTTACAGAGTAATTAAATTTTTAACGATATACATTATTGCACACTAACTTCAGCTCTACCTTGCTCAAACCCTGACATGCAATTTATGCAAATGTTCCCCTTTTCATGAATAGTTAGAAACTTAGAAATTGGAGTAGGCCATTCAGCCTTTCGAACCTGCCTCTGCCAGACATTATTTACTATTTCTTTGTACCCACATTGCAGCTTTTGGAGCTTTAAAGTAGACCAATATTGTTGTTTATTTTGGTTGCCTTGTAGCTATGTACATAAAAAAAAGTTTTGTTCTTCAAGATGATGATTATGGTTCAGGCAGCACTATTAGCTCTGAAGGAGGGTCATTTGGACTTGAAGAGTTGGCTCTATTCTCTCTACACAAATGCTATCAGACCTGCTGAGATTTTCCAGCACTTTGTTTTGCTTCAGATTCCAGCAACTGCAGCATTTTGCCTTTATCTTAGCACTACCTCTGACTGATCTGTGATGTTCACAGGGCTGTGGAAAAATGAAGTGGAAGAAATGACAGGGACTCAACTGATGGAATGGACAAGAAAGCAATGACCATCCTCTACCTGCACCACTAAAAATGCATAACAAACGCACAGAAATTCAAATAATTCGCAAGCTAATCAGTATACACTGCTATCAGGCACTCCTTCAATCTACACCTTCCTCATCAGAGATGTTTAGATGATAACAATAGACAAGTTTACCACCGTTCCGGTAGCAGCTTCAGAATTAGGAATAAAAGGGCAGAAGTTTTCAAACTATTGAGCCTGTTGTATTAGATCATTGCTGATCTACATTTCAAGACCATTTACCTGACTTTTCCTAACAGCCCTGGCTACCCATACTGTCAAAAATGTATCAATTTCAGTCCCAAAAGCTTTAACTGATCCAGCATCTACAGGCTTTAAGTTTAAGATTTGCACTTGCAAAGCGACCTGCAGTTCAGACTCAGTCTTTACCCAATACCTCCAGGCTGGCAGCGGGAAGGAGTACTTGTGGATTTCATTTCTAAATAGCCTGGTTCTAATTTTAAAATTGTGCCCTGCTGTTCTGGATGCCCACACCAGAGGAAATAATTTCTCTTTGCTCCCACAGGAACTGCAGAGGTTCAAGACAGTAGTTTACCACTGCCCGCTCAAAGGCAATTAGGGACAGGCAATGAATGCTGGCCTAGCCAGCGACACCCACATCCCGAGAATTAATTAAAAAGGAATCTTTCCATCATTTTAACCAACTTAATTTGACAATTCTGTCATTCTCTCCCAGTCTCAGTCCTAACAAAGCCATAGATATTTGAAGTGAGTGCTATTAATAAAAAGCGTTTTATCTTCAAATACCTTTCCCCAAAAGAGAAATCGGTTGGTGAGAAATAAACCGCGTTCCCTTATCTCATAGCAGGAGCACACACTCCAACACTCAGCAGCACTTCACTCCAGTCAGATCTGCATGATGCCACTTCACCTGATGTCAGTCAGAGCGGCGTTGGGCATGACTGGGGGAGGAGGGGAAAGGAGTGTAGAGAAAGAAAGCACTGTTGGAAGTGGGAGGTATGATGCATCTCAGTGGTGAGCAGAAAACAGGCAAACACAACAGCCTGGGGAATGATCAAAGCAAGTTGTCCATAAAGACTGTCTAGAGAGGTAGTCCTGAGAACAGGAAATGTGGAGGACTTGTGTGCGTTTATTGTGGGGATTATAGTATATTTTTAGAACTTTTATAACGCCTCTGGTTAAAGTTACATCAATAGGGTGGGGAGATATTGTTGATTTGTTCCATAGCCACTTAATTCATTTCAGGAACCTAATTGGTCAGGGTTTCTTCTGGTTAACTAGTGATCCCTAGCGCTGTAAAGTTTATGCACGGATGTCAGACATTTTTTAAAAAATATATACGCATCACTCTTGCCAACTCCCAGCTGCTTTCAGCACGTTCTGAACAAGAGACATACGGACTCAAAACATTAACTGTTTCCCTTCAAGTGATGTTACCAGGCCTGCTGCATTTATCCAGCCATTTTCCATTGTTATTTACGTTATCACTATCAGTCTCCCTGCTGGTTGGCCTCAGGAACAAGCCGAGTACAGTGATGCGGAGTTGCCGGTTGCTGGAGTTCCTCCGGTTTCCTCTCACAGTCCAAAGATGTGCAGGTTAGGCTGACTGGCCATGCTGAAGTGATGCTAGTGTCAGGAAATTAGCAGGGTAAATATGTGGGGTTATGGGAATAGGGCCTGGGTGGTACTGTGGACAATGCAGACACGATGGGCTGAACGGCCTCCTTCTGCATCGTAGGGACTTTCTGAAAGCTCGGTGAAATAATCTCCCTGGAGGGTGAAGAAAGAAAAATGCAAGGAAGGAAGGGGAAAGAGGAGGAAGAAAAAAAAAAGGCAAGCCGGCTGTTTTGTACGAGTTATTCATAGTTAGTGTTAGGCATACAAAAATATCTGACAAGATGTCCATCCCAGAAGACTTATTTCCAATGACGAACACTCCAGCTGCTATGGCTTTCAGCGTTGAGTCATCCATTTTGGGACGGAGAGGAGGCTGGCTACTGCTGTGCTACTAGGGTGCATTCTATTTGGACTCATGTGGTAAGCAAGTGTCATTATAGTGCTGTTTGACCTCCTGAGTATTTGCAACATCTTCTGTTTAGATCAACCCTTTCTTTCTTTGATTCCTAATTTTGCCAAGTAACTGCTCCAGTAATAAATTTCTGGACATCACTCTGTCTCAACAATTTGATTTGTTGTAACTTATTGTCGCGAATCAACTTGTCCAATTGATTTACGTATGTTGCCCTTGCTGGTGAGGCAGCAGGGGCTTGCAATAATGTAATTTCCTTGTATGACTAAGCAACAAGAAATTGGGCTAGTCTAGCACAGTCTGTAAAACGTTCCCGAGAATCACACATTCAAATTAGTCAGTCAATAAAAAAATTGGAGGAGGGGAAGCTTGTTTGCTCAGAGAATTTTTATTTTAAATTGGTGACAGCACAGTGATTAGCACTGCTGCCTCAGTGCATCAGGGACCCAGGTTCAATTCTGGCCTTGGATCACTGTCTGTATGGAGTTTGAACATTCTCCCAGTTTCTGTGTCGGTTTCCTCCGATTGCTCCCACAGTCCAAAGATGGTTAATCGGTCATGCTAAATTGACCCTAGTGTCAGGGGATCAGCAGGGTAAATATGTGGGGTTACGGGAAAATATTTGGGTGGGGGGGGGGATTGTGGTCAATGCATACTTGATGGGCCAAATGGACTCTTTTTACACTGTAGGGATTCTAACACCAATTTTGAGCCAGTTGAACACTTAAATAGGGCAAGATTGCTGCTACTACTTACTTGGCCAATTTGCATTGGACATGATCTGTGAACTGATTCGCATATACTGCATTATTTTTAATCACATTTAAAGCAATTCAGTTGGCGTGCACTTAAAATGTTACTGGAGCTGCATTTATCTTTTATCTGTGGTTTGTGTGGTTTGTCTCATCACTATCCACATCAGGGAAATGGTTCTCAAATTGCTACTATAGTAATTACCTTGTTTCTTAAAAGCATTATTAAAATACTTTACATAATGTACTTCTGTATTAGGATTATTACAAAGTGCCATCATTTAGAAGCAGGGTTCTGTGATTGCATATTGGAGGGGGTGGGGGTGGAATTAGTGTTTATGTCACTGGGCTAGTAATCCAGGGGTCCAGGCTAATGTTCTGGGAACACTGTGCAACAGGTGGAATTTAAATCCAATTCATGAAATTTGGAGTTAGAAGTTAGCCTCAGTAACGGTGACTACAAAATCGTTGTGAATTGTAAAAACCCATGCTATTAATGTCCTTTAGGGGAGGAAATCTGCCGTCCTTATCTAATCTGGCCTACATGTGACTCCAGACCCATAGCAATGTGGTTGACTCTTAAATGCCTTCTGAAATGACCCAGCAAGCCACTCAATTCAAGGGAATTAGGGATGGGCAACAAACCCCAATGAAACATCCCCATTCCATGAAAGTATACAAAAAAATCCATCTGCAAAGGATTCTTCGACCAAATATTTTGATAAAGGATTACATATAGAGAAGGAAAATCTCAAGGTAGTGGCAATGAGTGTAAAATAGCTACTAACGAAATCCAATAGGGATTCCAGAAGGTTCTTTGCTTAGCAGTGAGAATGGGAAACGTGTTGCCATGTCTTTGAGACAGATAACATATAGGAGAAAACTAGCTAAGTAGATCATAGGATTATAGAAAATCCCTACAATACAGAAGGAGGCCATTCGGCCTGTCAGAACTCACTGACAACAATCCCACTCAAGCCCTATCCCCGTAACCCCATGTATTTACCCTAGTAATCCCTCTGCACTAAGGAACAATTTAGCATGGCATAGGGAGGCAACGGCCTAATGGAATTACCACTAGTCTATTAATCCAAAAACTCAGCTAATGTTCTCAGGATCTGGATTTGAATCCTGCCACAGCAGACAGTGGAATCTGAATTCAATAAAAAAAAACAGGAATTAAGAATCTATTAATGATCTTGAAACCATTTGTCGATTATTGGAAAAACACATCTGGTTCACTAATGCCCTTTAGGGAAGGAAATCTGCCACCTTACCCGATCTGGTCTACATGTGACTCCAGAGCCACAACAAATGGTTGACTCTCACTGTCCTCAAAGACAAGTAGGAATGGGCAATAAATGTTGGTCCAGCCAGTAGTGCCCATGTTCCACAAATGAATAAAAAAACCTAACCTGCTCGTCATTGGAAATGAGAGAAAGAAATGGGATATGTGGATAGGATTATACAAAGTAAGGTGGGAACGGGGACAAGTGCAGAACATCAAAATTAGCATGTCGAGCTACATGTCAACAATTGCTTAATATAAACCCGTCAGCAGAATCGTTAATGTTCCTTGGCTCAAAGCTTCTTCCCAGAAATCCTGCTGGCACACAGGGTCTATTTTCTCAATATAACTGAATGTATCAGAAAAATAGTTACGACAAGATTGGTGACAATGTAGTTGCTATTTAAAAGCAAGGCACAAAGAAAAAGACCTACTGTTCTCTAACAGAGATAAGACACATTGTATTTAGTCTTTCTCTTTTCAACACATCCAGCAAGATTTCCCTGGAGGAGCCTTTGTAGACAGTTCCGAGGAAGTTACACAAGTACGGCCTTGAAGAATGCAACATTAGGTTGTTGAGATCCACTACGGGGAAGTTCCTGTAGCTGAAATAAGAATTACAGTGTAGTTATTAGACCTTCCTTTCAACAGCAAGATTTAAAAAAAGCTTTGGATCTACAAAGTTCTTGCTTACTGTAAAGGTCAAGTGATAACATTGACGAATGTGTTTAATTGGCTATCTAGTGTCATGGAGAGTTGAGACATCAGTGCCTTTAAAGGTCAAATTCCAATCACAATTAAAATTCAAGTATCCTTCTTCATGAGGGTATTTTACCCATGTTATCACTGGTGATTAGACAGTAGCAGAGGTTCCTCTGCAATCGGGAGTTACAGTGGGGTTCCGAGGCAGATCCCGGATGGAAAATGCCCTCAATATCTGATTCCTCCAAGTGGGGAGACGTTAAGCTCTGTTAGCAGTTCTCCCTCATATTTTCAGCATAAAGCCAAAGAAAAGCACTGTTATCAAGGGACATTCACTACAATAAATCCCGTCACCATTGAAAATGGAAGGTTAGGGGGTGCCTGGTGGCCAGATGTGCTCCAGCTGGAAGTTTAGTACTTTGAATTTTTTTTTAAAAAAAATCCCTCGATAACTGATCAATAGCGCTTGGATTCATTGGTGAATGTTCTTTGGCTTTGTGCTGGGAATGCGAGGGAGATTTGCTGCCAGAGCTTAACATCTCCCCATTACATCTGACCCTTGGAAGAATGAGATATTAGACTATAAGACATAAGAGCAGAAGTAGGCCATTCGGCCCAGAGTCTGCTCCGTCATTCAATCAGGGGTGATATGTTTTCTCATCCCCATTCTCCTACTTTTTCCCCATAACCAATGATCCCCTTATTAATCAAGAACCCCTCTATCTCTGTCTTAAAGACACTCTACGATCTGGTGTCCACAGCCTGAGGGTAAGAATTTCACAGATTCACTTTGAGGACAGGGACAATCAGAAACTCATTACAAAATGAATCACGGACACCAGTCCATTACATAGAAACGTAGGAGATAGTAGCAGGAGGAGGCCATTCGGCTTTTTGAGCCCGCTCCACCATTCATCACAATCATGGCTGATCATCCAACTCAACAGCTCCATCCTGCTTTCTCCCCATAACTTTTGATCCCGTTTGCTCCAAGTGCTATATCTAGCCGTCTCTTGAATATATTCAATGTTTTGACATCAACCACTTCTTGTAGCAACGAATTCCACAGGCTCACCACTCTTTGGGTGAAGAAATGTCTCCTCATCTCCAATCTAAATGGTCTACCCTGAATCCTCAGACTGGGACAACAGCTTTGCTGAAGTTTCAAAGTATTGCACAATCACAGCATCTTTTGCAATACACGCCGACTTACTGAGTTATATTTTTAAAGAACATAGTTAGATCACTTTGGATCCATTTACCACCCTTTGAGGTACCCTTCACAATTCACACTCCAACAAGGTAGGAAAATGTTCCCACACCTTCACTAAAGCCTCAAGAGAGTTAGACTCCGGGAAGTGTACGAGGGGCCCAAATGAGAGTGCAGCCTCCATTTAGATTTCCAATTCTGGATGGTGTACACATAACCCTGCATCCTAACACTCTGGCACGGCATCTAACAGGATAAATCAAATCATATCTTGAATGATAACAGAATCAAGTAGTTATGACTCTTAGGCTGGGACTCTTTTCTCTAGGAAAGTTGAGGAGGTAATTTTATAGCAGGGCTGTAAAATTATGTAAGAGTTTGTAGACAAGACCAGAACTAGGGGCTATAAAACAGCTTACAATAAATCAAATAGGCAATTCAGCAGAAACCTCTGAAGGGCCTTGTGGCTTTGTCGTTAGACTATTAATGCAGAAACTCATGTTCTGGGTACCCAGGTTCAAATCCCGCCATGGCAGACAGTGGAATTTGAATTCAATAAAAAATACCTGGAATTAAGAATCTGTTGATGACCATAAAACCATTGTTGATTATTGGAAAAACCCATCTAGTTCATTAATTTCCTTTGGAAGTAGAAATTTGCTGTCCTTAACCTGGTCTGGCCTACATGTGACTCCAGTTACACAGCAACGTGTTTGACTCTCTATCGCTCTCAGGCAATTAGGGATGGGCAATAAATATTGACCAGCCAGTGATGAATGAATATAGGAAAAAAACAGAAATAGATTGGAATGTATAACTACCACATGGCTTGGTTGATGTGAATAGGGTATTCAAAGGAAAGCAAGTTTATGAGGAGGTAAGCAATAAAAGGATAGGTTGTAGGATAAAATGAATAGGCGTGGGAGGAGGCTTGTGTGAAGCATAATCACCAGAATGAATATGTTGGACTGAATGGCCTCTTTCTGTGTTGTAAATACTCTATTATTTTAAGAAAATGGAGAATAGAATCTATAGTGAAGGATGAAACTATTTGGCCCATCGAGTCTACACCGACCACAATCCCACCCAGGCCCTATCCCCATTGCCCATGTTTTTATCTTACTAGTCCTCCTGATACTAAGGGGATACTAATTTAGATAGCCAATGCACCAAATACCCATATCTTTGGACTGTGGAAGGAAACCAGAGCATCCAGAGGAAACCCACGCAGACATGGAGAGAATATGCAAATTCCATACAGACAGTGACCGAAGCTGGGAATTGAACCTAGGTTCCTGGCACTGTGAGGCAGCAATGCTAATCACTTTGCCACTATGTTGCCCTTGGGGACTATTAGAAAAATAAGAAAGAGGTGAAAATTTAGCTTATCTGCCATTTGTGACAGACAGCAATGAACTTAGAGGAAAAGAGATTTCTTCCATCAATAGAGAAAAGCGAAGGGGAAAGTGATTTAGATTTATTCAATGCAACATGCCAATCGCTCAGGCATTTGTTTTTAATGGCTGATGGACTGTAACTTGGACTGCAACCAACATCGAACTGAAGCCTTCAGGCTATTTTGGAACACACAGCATCCTGATAACTCTGCCTGAAAGCTCTCCTACATATTTAATCATTCGCTATATCTCCAAAGCTCTTCTGCAGATGCAAGATGCAACGAACAAAATCTTAATCATCAGCTATTGGTATTCCATCACTTCAAGGTTAACTATAGGATACTGCACCAGAGATTAGGAGTGAAGGACATCAGCAATGCATCATTACCCTTCATGGTATTCTATTTATTCATCAGCTGCTTAGGCAACCAGGAATTGAAAACATTATGAGATATGGCGAGGGGTACAAAATGTCAGCGAACATTGTTTCATGTATGTGATATTGTAGATAATGCATTGAAATCTTACCAACAATTGTCAGAATGCCAGAATAAGTGTGGAAGTTTACTTAAATGCAGCCCCACTTTAAAATGAATGAAAATAAAACACAGTTGTGTAGCTTTGTACAAGTACCTAAACATGTGAATATTTGCAACGAGCAGCTTCAGACTATGTTCTGCACTTGGTCAAATTCCCCTAAAGTTTCCACTGGAAGAAGAGTAACTTTGGAAGGATTCTATGTATTTGCTAAAGTCAGGACAGACACATCACGTTTATATAAAGCATTCATAAAAACTTCCGACTGCTTTATAGAGAGAGTGGACATTGAGCAGGAATGGGATGAAAGGAGTAGATGAAAGAGACTGAAGATTATTGCCATTGAATGTTGATGAGGATGGCTGTCAGATGTTACTGAACTGAAGGAAATGGTGATTGATCCAGGATTAAAGAGAGGAAAGACTGTTAAATATACAGCAAGAACCTTAGTATCGATAGTAGTGATAGAGGTAGAACTGGGCATTGTCAACAGAGAGTTGAGCTGGCAGTTGTCGACAGGGAGGTAGAGCTGGACGTTGTTGGCAGAGCGATGGAACTGGGCATTGTTGACATACATGTTAAAATGGACCCAGCCTGGCAGATGTGACATGTATGTAATATGGAAATATGAAAAAGTGAGAATCTCTTCAAAGCAAACCTCCCATCCCTAAAGTAAAATTCCTGAGCACTTTTTAAGGTTTAAAGATACAGAGCAAGCACGGGAGAAAACACATGCATGTACGGGACTTTGAGACTTAGGAAGGGCATGGCACAGCTTCGAACTTAGAAAGCTGAAGATTCAGTCATCTGTGATGGAGCAATTAAAATCAGGGATGCCCAAGGGACCAAAACTGAATAACGATAGAGATCTCTGGAGAGTTTTGGAAAACTGGAGAAGGTTACAGAGATATGGAAGGTTTTAAACTAAACAAGGATGAGAATTTTAGGTTGAGCAGTTGCCAGATCAGGAACCAATGCAGGTCTTTGGCCACAAGGAATAGGGACTTGGTACAAAGTTGCATACAGGCAACTGTTTTGGAAGAGCTCACATATGTGAGTAGAAGTTGAGACGCTGGCCAGTAAGGCACCAGAATAGTAACCAAATAGCTCTAAGTAACCAAATCATGGATGAGGATTTGAACAGCAGATAAGCTGAGGTGGGCAGTGCTGGGAGATGTTACAGAGTTGGAAGCAGGTAATTGTGGTGATGGCACAGACGTGTGTTTAGAAACCCACCTTCAGGCCAAATATGATATCAAGGTTGCAAACTGTCTGGTTCAGTGACGGAGTCATTGCTCAGGGAATTTAGTTTGTGATGTGTGCTGAAAACAACGACTTTTGTCTTTCTAAGTTTATTTGAATGAAATTAAAGACAGTGAAGAGGCTGAGAGGTAGTTGGGCGACGTAGAGTTGGGTGTTGTGGGTATACATGTGAAACCTGACATCTTTTCAGATGTTAGCAAGGAGCAGCAGGCAAATAAAGAAATAAAGCAAAACTTACAAAATTGTAAAAAAGATACAACAACTATATACAGAAGACAGACAACATTCCACAAGCTAACAATCCACTTACGTCGCCACTCCCAGAGGCCACTGGTAAACATCATCTTCATTTACCCAACGGCTGTCATACACAAGAAAAATTAAGTCGATGAATCCTCCACGCTTTTTGAGGTAGGGCTGAATCCAGTTATTATCACACTCCTCATTGCCAAGCAGAACCACAGCTAGATGTTGAAGCTTGTGTGTCTGGAGGAGTGTCTGTGCATAGTGCAGCCACTGGGTGGCAAACTTGATCTTTCCTTCTTCTCTGCCATTTAGCACGAGGACCACGTTCTCAGTATCTAGCGGGATGCGCCCAGGCACCACAGCAGGGCCAGTGCAAAATCTGAACAGAAACAAAGTAAGGTTAAGTGAAACTGCATTTCTCAACCTATAGTGCTTTTCAAAAACTTTTAGAACAAAGGACTTGTTTAACCAGGAAATGTACTTCGGTTTTATCATCAACCTTGGCTAATGGAAGGCTTTATCAATTGTCAAATTGTACATCATTGCAGAAGAAACTTACTAGAAACATTGCAGAAATATACAAATCCCTTTTTGAAAGTTATTAAATCTGTTTCCTTCACCCTTTCGCACCCGATTGTAACAAAATAATCTCATCTTCCCTCTCATTCTTTTGCCAATGATCTTAAATCAGTGTGCTCGAGTTACTGACCCTCCTGCTAGTGGGAAATGTTTCTATCTACTTATAAAACATTCAAAATGTTCAGGATTTCTACTGAACCTCCCCTCAACTTCTGCTGCTCCAAGGAGAACAATTCAAGAAAAGAATGAACTAAATAACAAGCAAAATTATTCCAAGAACTAAATTACTTTCATTATGATACAACAAGTTAGGTACGAAAGCATTTATCAACTTTTCCTGAAAATATGCCAAGCATATCCCACATTCTAAGATTATTTAATTTTATCTTATAACGTACATTATTCATTGAATAACGTTTAAAATACATGGATAGAATGAAAAATACCCAAGAAACTAAAGATGGGAAACAGGGTGGAAGGAGAGAAGTACTTTATATGAAACATTTTAACACAATATAATTAGATGTTGCATCAACCGATGTTTTAACAAAAATGAGAACGTTTCCTGTCACTGACATTAAACTAATTACTCTTTCCTAGATTAGTTCTACTTCTCTGGGCAAAACTGTGGCACAGAGATTAGCACTACTGCCTCACAGTGCCATGGATCTGGGTTTGATTCACAGTTTATTGTCTGTGTGGAGTTTGCAATTCTCCCTGTATCTGCGTGGGTTAGCTCCCAAAGTCCAAAGATACACGAGTTAGATGGATTGGCCATGCTAAATTGCCCCTTAGCACTAGGGTACTAGCTAAGGTAAATGCATGGGATTGTGGAGATAGGGCCTGAGTGGGATTGTGGTCAGTGCAGACTCAATGGGCCGAATGGCCTCCTTCTGCAATGTAGAATTCTACAATTCTATGATTCCTAATAATTAATTTTGTGTTCATCAGTCCTCCAGCAGTGTTCCTTTCTTTACTGATTTTTAATATATCCGAATAGTAGCTTGTGTCTCCTGCCTGCTTTCTATTCACTTCCCCATTAACTCAAAGGACCAAGGTTCACTCAATACAGCATTAAAAAAAAATTTACGTGTGGAAAGGGACAAAGCAGGAAACTACAGGCCAGTTGTCATAGTGAAAATTTTAGAAATTATTAAAGTGTGTTACATAAACAGGGCCTAGTTTTATGGCTGATAAAATTGGATATCCTAAATTAAAGAATTGGATATATTAAAAATCAAACACAGTCAAACCTCAGGCAGGACAGTTGTACAATTCACAAACCTGTCCGTAGCTGACTCATCAATCTCCTATCAAAAGTTGTTGCACCCTACTGGTACTTAGCAGGAGATCATTGCACCTCATTGAAATACATCAGCCTATTGTTAGAAGCCCAGACAGGGCCAGACTTTCAGTCACCAAGAGTTCCTGCAGTTGGCTTAATCTGATAACAGGTCACATGTAAGCAGCAGCATGGAAGTGGACACCTGGGGGCGGACCCTGGTGTCCTGTCAGGCACACATCAGAAACCCAAATACTCCAATAGTCACAGGAGTATTGGAACCCCCTCCTGTGACTTAATTGGCCGGAAGCCAGAGAAGTTTCTGGAAAGGCAAACAGGCAAGGGATAAAGGAACTCATTTTGGGGATGACTCCAGAAGACTCAGGAAGAAAGAAGGAGACTCGGGAAGACGGGGGAAGACTCGGAAGATTCGATTCGGAAGACTGACCAGAGAAAGAAGGAAGAAGCTGCATTGAGACTCACCTTTGTGACGACTGACCAGAGGGACTCAGAGAATCAAGCCTGCAGTTTGACCCAAACCATCTCTGCGGGTAGTATATCTGATTTTGGGGTATTCTCTTGTTTATGTGGGTAATTTAAGGGTTAATTGTGTTATTGTTAATAAACTTGTTGAACCTTTACTTGTGTTTGTCCTTTGTCCACCTTGCAAATAAGGACACCGGAGTAAAACATTGGAATAAGCAAACTGGTCGGAAAAGGATCAGAGATTTTAAACCACAAGTGTTACAACAGGGCACTTAGATCAATTCAAGGTAACCAGGCAGAGTAATCAACATGGTTGTGAGAAAGAGAAATCATGTTTAACCAATTAATTGGAGTTCCCTGAAGTAATGTGGATGAAGGGGAACTTGTAGATGTATTGTCCTTAGATTTTCAGAAAGTATTTGATAAGATGTCACACCAAAATTTATTGTGGAAAATAAAAGCTCACGGTATAGGGAGAGAATAACATATTGGTATGGACAGAAGATTGACTAAGTAACAGAAAACAGTAGGCATAAACAGGTAACGAGTTGACAAATGGTGTGCCTCAGAACTCAGTATCGGGGCCTCAATGTTTTATAACGTATACACATGATTGGGATGGAGGGACCAATGGTACGGTGTGCTTAATTTGCTCTTGACAGAAAGATAGGTAGGAAAGTAAATTAAGAGGACATAAACTGGCTACAAAAGGATATGGACAGGTTAGCTGAGTGGGCAAAGATCTGGCAAATGGAGTATAATTTGAGCAGGACAAATGAAAAAGCACATCAGCTAACTGATGAGAGATTACAGAATTCTGAAGTATAGAGAGATATGGATGTCCTAATATAAGAATAAAAATGTTAGTACGTGTGTGCAGCAAGTAGTTGCAAAGCTTTTGCAAGAGAGTTTGAACACAAGAATAGGAAAGTTATGACTGCACATTGGCTAGGTCACATATGGAGTACTATGTACAGTATTGGTCTCCTTATTTAAGGCAAGACGTAAATGCATTGGAACCAGTTTATTAGATTATTATCTTTTACTAGATTATTACCTGGAATGGGCACGTTCTCTTCTGGGAAAGGTTGCACTGGGTAGCTTTGCATCTGCTGGAGTTTAGAAAAATAAGAGGTGACCTGATTGAAACATTCAAGATCCTGAGGGGTATTGACAGGCTGGATATGGATGTTTCCTCTTGTGGAAGAAACTAGAACTCGAAGATCACTGTTTAAAAATAAGCAATTGCCATTTAGAACAGAAGTGAGAATATAAAAAATTCTCTCATAAGTTTGAAGCGCTTTGGGATTCTCTGCCTTAAGAAGTGGTTAAGGCAGTCTTTGAATACCTTTTACGCAGAGGTAGGTAGATTATTGACAAGCACAGGGCTGAAAGGTTACCAGGAGTAGACAGGAGCGTGGAGTTAAGATTACAATTATATCTATATATTTTATTACAATTATATTACAATTACACCAAGACCACAAGGAACTACAAAGTGTCATGAATGTAGCCCAATTCATCACGCAAACCAGCCTCCCATCCATGATTCTGTCTACACTGCCTCAGCAAAGTAGCCAGCATAATTAAGGACCCCACACACCCCAGACATTCTCTCTTCCACCTTCTTCCATCAGGAAAAAGATACAAAAATCTGAGGTCACATACCAACTGACTCAAGAACAACTTCTTTCCTGCTGTTGTCAGACTTTTTAATGGACTCACCTTGCATTAAGTTGATCTTTCTCTACACTTTAGCTATGACTGTAACACTACATTTTGCATTCTCTCATTTCCTTCTCTATTAATGGTATGTTTTGTCTGTATAGCACTCAAGAAACAGTATTTTTCACTATGTTAACACATGTGACAAGAATAAATCAAATGAAATCTGCCATGATCTTATTGATTGGTGGAGCAGGCTTGAGGGGCTAGTGGCTTACTCCTGCTTCTAATTCGTATGTTCACATATTACTATGAGTACAATTATTAAGTTTTCATTTTGTTATGGTATAGATGGGATTAAAGTGCACACAGAATGAGCGTTCCTGACCATATCTGAAAATTTGCCCTGTGTAAAATTTGTTTGGTTACAGAGAACAAGATGCGGTTCACATAGAAGTAAACTTTACCTTAAATGCAGATTTCCAGCTTTTAGTTCCCCTTCTCTCCAGTGAGCCTTCACATCACTTGGTGAAAGCTGGCCACCGAGAATATGTTGCCAGAGGTAAAGTCCTATTTGAAAGAGAAAGGGTTTAGAGCTGCAAGAACTTAAAACCAGTCATCATGTAACAGTGGCGGTATAGAAATCACAACAATCAACCTCAGAAAGGGGCTCTTAAATGACATTATTTATGTGGACACAAAAAACATTTATAAATATTTCCAAAATCTTAAACTACATTATCCCATTATTCAAGGTACAGCCTCTGACTACAGGAGAGACTTCCAACATTGCGTGCAAATATCTAACCCTTCTATAAATCCTTGTGATGGTGGTTTTGAAAGCTAATGGAATCAAGTTAGTGCAGTGGATTTATATGTATCACGAACTAGACTGTGAATCCCATTCAGTTGTTGCAGTGATGGAGTGAGCTTCTTGATCAGAATCCAGCGAACTGTACATTGAATGTACTGCATAATTCCAAATTCTTCAAAATAAATTTTACTTTTCTAGGCAATTCCTTTAGTGGTATTCTAGAAGGTGCTGAGTGCATCCTGGCCAGCCTCTGCTTTTTTGTCCAGGCAATCATTATTCATAAATAAAAACAGAAAATGCTGGATAAATTCAGCAAATCTGGCAACGTCTATGGAGAAAGCTTGGAGGGGGACTTTCAGGTGGTGGTGGTCCCATGAATCTGCTGCTCTCGTCCTTCTAGATGGCAATGGTCGCACATTTGGAAGGTGCTATCAAAGGAACCTTTGTGAATTGCTGCAGTGTATCTTGTAGACGGTACAGACTGTTGCCAATGTGTCACTGATGGAGGGAGTGAATGTATGAAGGTGTGGGAGTGGCAAACGGGACTAGTGATTGATAGTTTATAATTTATTTATTGGTATCACAGGTAGACTTACATTAACATCACGAATGAAGTTACTGTGAAAATCCCTAGTTGCCACACTCCAGTGCCTATTCAGGTACACTGAGGGAGAATTTAACATAGTCTATGGACCTAACCACCATGTCTTTTGCACTATGGGAGGAAATCTAGAGGAAACCCATGCAGTCACAGGGAGAACGTGCAGACGCCGCATAGACAGTAACCCAACCCGGGAATCGAACTCGGGTCCCTGGCGCTGCGAGATAGCAATACCACTCATGTAGGTTGCCACTTCAGTAGATTATTTTGTCCAGTATGATGCTGAACTTCTCAAATGCTGTTGCAGTCACACTCTTGGCAAATGGAAATTATTCCATCACATTTCTGATCTGTGCCTTGTAGATGGTGGACACATCTTGAGGTGACAATAGGCAAATTATTTGGTGGAGAATTCCTGATCTCTGAACTCTTCTTGAGCCTACAGTCTTGATATGGCTGGTCCACTTCAGTTTCTGGTCAATGCTAACACCCAGTAAAATTAAATAAAAGCAAAAAATACAGATTAAATAGGGAACATCTGGAAAAACAGGCTTTCTGTTGCCATCTTCATTCAAATCAAAGACTTGGCGTTCAGAAGACAATTTAGTCTAATTTGTTGATAATACTAAACCGGAGAAGGAGGGGTGGGCAATGGGATCATAGATAGCTCAGGACTCTCAGAATAAATTGCAGGGTGAAAAGAAGGTTGTAGTATTGTTTACAGGTTTCAGGAAATACTTCAGGCTCTGCCTTTGCAGGTGAAGACTTAGATCTCAAATCAGATTAGTTAAATTGCCTTGAGTATTGCCTTCACGTAACAGGCATCTGTCACCTATGTTCTGCAAAGCCAATGTTTGCTTTTGTAGCTTCAGATTACTTATTGATGCAATGTTAATTCAGAAGACAAATTCTTTGTTCAGTTGAAGCCAGCAGCTGGAGGCTGCAACTGGCCTCAACATTTCAGCTCCAGCAATTGTGCAACAAACACTGTGCTTTCTTCTCAAACTTACTGTTGCAATTAGGGAGCTAATAAGTGAGTCAGCTCAGGCCTCTTTTATGCACCTGCTATAGCATGCTTAAAAACAGGGATAGAGGAGAGAAAATGAAATATGGGAAAGAGAAAGATATGGGAGAAGAGAGGAATAGATGTGTTGGGTAAGATTTAATTAGCTCGATAATGACATCAGAGCAAGGTTCTTGCCCAAAGGATCAACCAGAGGGAACTAGAAAAAATAAAGAAAATGAGCAGCTCAGAAAGTACAATACCACACAATACAAAGATCTCAGAATCCCTACAGCACCGACCAGAATCCCAGCCACGCCATCTTCCCGTAACCCCACACATTTACCCTGCTAACTCCGTGATACTATGGGGCAATTCAGCATGGTCAATCCATCTAACCTGCACATCTTTGAAGTGTGGGAAGAAACCGGAGCATCCAGAGGAAACCCATGCAGAGACGGACAGAACATACAAACCCCACACAGACTGCGACCGAGACCGGAATTCAACCTGGGTACCTGGCTGTGAGGCAGCAATGCTAACTACTGTGCCACCATGCCACCCAATCTCAATTCACATCACTGTAAAAGAGAAATTTGACTTCCTTCCTAAGAAGCAAGCTTTGATAACTTATTTAGAAACACAGCAAGTATAATTCCCATGCAAAGCGGAAAAATATTTCTGCAAAATATATTCTCCCAATACTTGCAATTACTTGAAATATAAGCTTTGTCACCAGTAGGGAATAGAACATTGATATGGTATTGTGGAATATTTCTGAAGATGATTTACCAATTGCAGCTTTGCCCCAGATCTGCACCTTCTTTTGTCTGGATCGATTTTGTAATATTTGTTTCTGAAATCCCTGCAGCTGAGCTTTATGCTGCAAAGCACTCTCCATCTTCTCATCCTCTTCCCATGGATTCCACTCATTGTCTTGTCCTGGCTGTTGAAAATCCCTCTGTTCATCAATCTTCTGCCATGGACGGGTGCTGCCTGCAAATTATTTAGCACAATGTAAACAAAACTCTACTGTGGCAACTTGGAAACAAGAACTGTTTTGTTGACACACTCAAAAGGGCTTGTCAGACTTCTTACTGTGCCCACCCCAATCCAACACTGGCATCTCCACTCTTGATAAAGATAGATACATATTAGTCATTCTGTAGTTTCAGCCATTTTCTCTGCTTCCATGCATAAACCTCTTCATTGGACCCTAACCAGTCCCATTTCTCTTTTTATCACCCATTTATCTGCCTATGGAAGACTTCTGAGTTTTCTCTTAGGCTTCCAGCTCTTCTCATACTTCCTCTTTGGTCATTGACTAATTTGTACACTTATTCTCCAAACTTTCTATATTCAACCTGGTTTTCAATTGTATTATTAACCTGACATCTGTTAAATACACCCTTTCTCTGCTTCACTTTACTCTCCATTCACCTGGGCTAGATCCATTTTCACCCATCTGAAATCAGCCCATCTCCAACAAATTATATTTCGGCTGATTGTTCCTTGTCCTTTTCAATACTTAACTTATAAGATTATGAGGGGCACGGACAGGATGCAGCTTTTCCCCTTGGTTGAGGGGTCAATCACAAGGGGTTACAGTTTTAGGGTGAGAGGCAGAGGTTCAGAGGAGATTTGAGAAAAAGCTTTTTCACGAAGAGAGTGGTGAGGATCTAGAATGCGCTGTCTGACAAGGTAGTGGATGCCATAAACCTTACAATCTTTAAAAAGTATTTGGATGAACACTTGAAATATCCCATAAGGATATGGGACAAGTGAGGAAAATGGAATTAGTGTGCTGTTTGTGGTAGTTACTATGAGTGAAGACTCGATGAACAAAAGGCGTTTTCTGCACTAAAGTTGATTTATTAGTGTTACAAGTAGGCTTCCATTAACACTGCAATGAAGTTACTGTGAAAATCTCCTAGTCTCCAGCGCCTGTTTGGGTACACTGATAGATAATTTAATATGGCTAATGCACTTAACCAGCATGTCTTTCAGACTGTGGGAGGAAACCAACTCAGATAGAGGGCGAAACTCCGCACAGACAGCGAGCCAAGCTGGAAATTGAATCCAGGTTCCTAGCACTGTGAAGCAACAATGCTAACCACCATGCCACTATATAATTCTTTGACTAAACCTTACATTATGACCACTACTTCCTACTGACATTTGATTCACCCCTCCCTGCCTATTCCTCAGAACCGGGAATACTTTCCTCCTAGTTGGACTAGAATCCAGCTAATCTAAGAAATTCTCCTGAACACACTTCAGAAGCTCTCCCCGCTCTCTGCCCTGTATATTATTACTGTCCTAGCCTCTATCAGGATCATTAAAGCCATCCATTAGCATCACTACATAATTCAGAAACAGAGGCCATTTGCAGCCGAACTCCTGTTGCTACCTACAACTGAGCAAAGCCTTCAAAATTAACTTTGTAATCCTGTGCTAAAAGGCAAATATTTTTTTCCTTGCAGCCGACAGGTGGCTCATTGCAATATTGGAGGCAATTTAACTTATTCCATTTAGAAGTCTCTATCTGGGCTATTCCCTGAGGCACACATGCAACACTGAAACCCTTCTGTTCACTTCACCTCCAGCAATTACACAACAAAACAGGCAGGAAACAAAAACCCTTCCAACATTTACTGGTAATGTAGCACTGAAGAAGGGTTCTTTGTCAAGATCTGAGAGATTAGGGATGAGAGGTCAGCTCTTTGGAAGAGAGAGAAGGATTGACAAAAATTACACACACATTCGACAATAAACCAGAAAAAAAAATGCCTGGGGCTGCAAGGCAAGAACCAACAGATCTTACACAGATTGGTACCTCAAACAATGATTGGACTGAGGGTACGAGCAGGATAAATTGACTTAGGATGTTTCAGGCTGATCAGGATTCTGGGTGCAATAAGCAGAATGGCCCCACTTCCCCATACACCACACTGAAAATAACCTAAACATACTCTGAACACTAGCCAAAAGATCATACCCATTCAGCTAAGAAAAAAAACGCACATCAACCAATTTTATCCAGGAATGTCCTGATCTCAAAACACATGGCGGCACAATGGTTAACATTGCTGCCTCATAGTGCCAGGGATGCACATTTGATTCCAGCCTTAGGTGACTGTGCGGAGTTTGCACATTGTCCCCCTGTCTGTGTGGGTTTCCCTCAGGTGCTCCAGTTTCCTCTCACAGATCAAAGATGTGCAGATTAGGTGGATTGGACACTAAGGAACAATTTAGCATGGCCAATCTACCTAACCTGCACATCATTGGACACTAAGGAGCAATTTAGCATGGCCAAAGATGTGCAGGTTAGGTGGATTGGCCATGCTAAATTGCCCTTTAGTGTTCAACGATGTGTAGGTTAGGTGGATCAGCCATAGGAAGTGTGTGGGGTTATGGGGACACAGCAGGGAAGGGGGCCTGGATAAGATACTTTGTTACAGAGTAGGTGCAGACCTGATGGGCCAAGCAGCCTCTTCTGCTTTGGAGGGATCCCATGATTCTATGATCATCATTAGAAGAAAGCAGTTTTACAGTTTAATGAAAAGATAGATTAGAAATATTACATCAAAGCAAAAAAAACATAAAATATGCAAGTCACTGACGCACAGCACCACGGCAGACGCCACAACACCCATTCACACAATTAATGTGACATCACACTATACAATCAGCTCTTACAATGCATGGTACAATTCACCAAAGCAACAAAATTGTAGTTTGATGAGATTAATGTTACTGCTGATTTTATTTGATTAATATCAACCTGAGATAAATATTAATCTCTTCAAAAATTGTGACAATTTGATTTTCTAAAATAAATATATTTTCATGTAAAACTGATATTTATAATGTGAAGATACATCCACTTTGGTTTCTGGAATGTAATGGTAAATTTATGATAGAAAATAAAATTATTGCACATAAATTTATTATATTTAGTTGCAAAACATTTAGAGATTCCATTTAAGTTCCTTTTTATTCTAATTGAGGGGGTGTGTGTGTGTGTATGTATATATATATATATATATATATACACACAGGTGGGTGGGTGGGGGTGGCGGTTGATCCCACAGGTGGTCCATGGACTTTACTACCAGCTGCAAGTGGTCCATGGACAAAAATGTTCAAGATGCACTGATCCAATTCAAATCAAAGGCTTGAATTCAGAAATTCAAATTATTCTCATTATTTGTACTATAACTGGGATTAGGTGAGGAAGGACATTAAAACCAAAGACAACCCAGAATTTTTAGCATAAGCAAGACATAATATGTAGATGGGAAGAACAATTGTTGGCAAAATTAAATATCAATGTTGGGATTTTTCCACTCCCATTCATGGCAGGCGACTGGAAAATATCACAACAAAGTCCAAAATGCATTTCCGGGTGACATAAATGCAGGACGCGATTGCCCCCTTTCCTTTGCTCCATCCCAATCAATGGTAGCTGTGTTCCCGCCATCCTCAGGAACATCATTATAATAAATTTCCATAACATTATAGTGGTTTCATGCCAGAATCATTCCACCTTGCCAAATTTAAAGCACAGGCTATAGTGCATAGTACAGACTGAGTAAAGGTTGTATGCATACACATAGGGATGGGATGGAATGAAGACAGCCACAAAACTAATGGAAAAACATATCACTGATAAGCACTATGTCACAGTTGACACCATTTAGCTCGAGTCAATTAACACGCTCAGAATCATGCTAGTCACACAATTATGCCCACTCAAATAGCACCCATGTCTTAGAGTGCCAATGATTTCTGCTCTACATTGAACCCCTCACACACAGTCTACCAAACCACTGGATGACTGGGTAAGCTTGAGGATCCCCTTAGAAAGATGGCCATGAAAGACTGCCTGAGGGGTGCACTCCTATTCCCTTGTTCAATGTTAAGGCACCTAATGAGAGTGTCCCTCAATGTTCAAGAAAAGTGCAAGAACTTGGAATGCTGCTTAGGACCATGCCTGTGGCTGAAACGCAGTCAAGTGGCCATGCTGTCTTCACTTGATCATGTCACGTGGGGTGAGAGTGCTGTAAAGTTTTGTTCAACCATCATGAACATTACATACTGGATCAACCAGAGGAAACTAGATAAAATAAAGAAAATGAGCAGCTCAGAAAGTACAATACTACACAATACAAAAATCTCAGAATCCCTACAGTACCGACCAGAATCCCAGCCAGGCCCTCTTCCTGTAACCTCACAGATTTACCCTGATAATCACCTTGACGCTAGGATCAATTAGCATGGCCAATCAACCTAACCCGCACATCTTTGGACTGTGAAAAGGAAACTGGAGCACCCAGAAGAAACCCATACAGACACGGAACAATGTGCAAACACCACACAGACAGTGACCCGAGGCTGAAATTGAACCTGGGCCCCAGCACTGTGAGGCAGCAGCACTAATCACTGTGCCACCCTGTTGCCAGAACCTTGACAGACAGTCCCAGGCGATGAATGAACAAAGAGTGGTCCTCAGCAGACAAATGATTACCATCAAGCCCATCTCTCAACTCCCCAAGACCATCAGGAATATGGAGGATGGTAATCTCATCGTCTGCCTTATCGTTTATATAATAAGAAATCTCACAACACCAGGTTAAAGACCAACAGGTTTATTTGGTAGCACAAGAGGGGGACGCCGGGGGAGAGGGGGACGCCGGGGGAGAGGGGGAGAGGGGGAGAGGGGGGGGAGGGGGGAAGGGGGGGAAGGGGGGAGGGTGGAGGGGGGAGGGGGGAGGGGGGAAGGGGGAGGGGGAAAGGGGGGGAAGGGGGGAGGGGAGACGGGGAGAGGGGGAGGGGGACGCCGGGGGAGAGGGGGACGCCGGGGGACGCCGGGGGAGAGGGGGAGGAGGACGCCGGGGGAGAGGGGGGGACGTGGGGATGGGGGGAGGGGGCGTGGGGGAGGGAGGGGACGTCGGGGGGAGGGGAGGGGACGTCGGGGGAGGGGAGGGGACGTCGGGGGAGGGGAGGGGACGTCGGGGGTGGGGGAGGGGAGGGGACGGGGTGGGGGGAGGGGAGGGGAAGTCGGGGGTGGGGGGAGGGGAGGGGACGTAGGGGAGGGGGGAGGGGAGGGGAGGGGAGGGGGGACGCTGGGGGGGGGAGTGGGGGGAGGGGGGAGGGGGGGGACGTCGGGGGTGGGGGGACGTCGGGGGTGGGGGGTGGGGAGGACGTCGGGGTGGGGGGTGGGGGGGACGTCGGGGGTGGGGGGGAGTCGGGGTGGGGGAGGGGAGCATCGGGGGTGGGGGGGGAAGTCGGGGGCCGGGGGTGGGGGGGACGTCGGGGCGGGGGGGACGTCGGGGGGTCGGGGGTGGGGGGGGACGTCGGGGGCGGGGGGGGGACGTCGGGGGCGGGGGGGGTGGGGGCGTCGGGGGCGGGGGGTGGGGGGGACGTCGGGGGCGGGGGGGGGGGGGGACGTCGGGGGCGGGGGGGGGGGGGGGGACGTCGGGGCGGGGAGCGGGGGGGGCGACGTCGGGGGCGGGGGGGCGACGTCGGGGGCGGGGGGGGCGACGTCGGGGGCGGGGGGGGCGACGTCGGGGGGGGGGGCGGGGGGGCGGGGGGGGGGGGGGGGGGCGGGGGGGGCGACGTCGGGGGCGGGGGGGGCGCGTGGGGGTCGACGTCGGGGGCGGGGGGGGCGACGTCGGGGGCGGGGGGGGCGACGTCGGGGGCGCGGGGGGGCGGACGTGGGGGCGGGGGGGGCGACGGGGGGACGTCGGGGGGGGGGGGGGCGACGTTGGGGCGGGGGGACGGGGCGGGGGGGGCGACGTCGGGGGTCGGGGGGGGGCGACGTCGGGGGAGGGGGGGGGGGGGGGGCGACGTCGGGGGCGGGGGGGGGGCGACGTCGGGGGCGGGGGGGGGGGGTGCGACGTCGGGGGCGGGGGGGGGGGGCGACGTCGGGGGCGGGGGGGGGCGACGTCGGGGCGGGGGGGGGCGACGTCGGGGGCGGGGGGGGCGGGACGGGCGGCGCGGGGGGGGGGGGGGGGGGGCGACGTCGGGGGCGGGGGGGGCGACGTCGTCGGGGGCGGGGGGGGCGACGTCGGGGCAGTCGGGGGGTTGAGGGCAGTCGGGGGGTTGAGGGCCGGTGGGGGTGTCTGGGGTCTCCCGGCTCCTACCTGCGACCCGCTGTCTGGGGGCGGGCGGCCTGCCCGATCCCCGCTGCCGCTGGAAAAAGACGATATAAGCGGCGTAAATGGAGAACAAACAGTAAAGGAAAATCAGGGAGGCCGCCGCCCGCCTCCACGAGAACCTCATGCTACCGGTGCGGCCTGCGGGGCTGCCGCCCGCGGTACCGGGCTCTGGGGCCGGTCCATTGCGGCCGGAGCCCGCCCTCCGCCAGCACCGCCTCCTGCCGGCACCTGCCCGATACTGTCCACCTGCAGCTACTGCAACTCCAGACACAGTGAGACCGACTGGCTTAGAGTCTGAGTGTAAAACATGTTCACAATAACCATCAGCAGTAATTATAATCTACTACAATTTCTTTACAGAGACCTATAACAAAAATAAAACAAATTTCCTCAATCTATGTTTCTAAAAATTCAGGATGAATGTTCCCAATGGTTCAGAACTAGTTTGAGGATAAGGGGTAAACATTTTAGGAATGAGTCATAGAAGTTTACAACATGGAAACAGACCCAACTTGTCCATACAGCCCTTTTTTAACCATTAAGCCATTTCCAATTGCCTGCATTTGGCCCATTATCCCTCTATATCCACGTAACTGTCTAAATGATTTTAAAAGACAAAATTGTACCTGCCTCTACTACTGTCTCTGGCAGCTTGTTCCAGACACTCCCCACTGCCCCTCTGGATCCAATTGTATCTGAGGTGAGGAGAAATTTCTTCACCCAGAGGATGGTGGATCTGTGGAAACCACAGAAAGGCCAAAACATTGTGATATTTAGCTGTTGGGGTTAAAGAGATGAAGGGATACGGGGGGAAGGGGGATCAGGATATTGAATTTGATGATTAGCAATGATCAAACTGAGTGATGTAACAGGCTCAAATGGTCTTTTCCTGCTTCAATTTTCTGTTTCTATGAAATAAGCCATAATGGAAAATATTTTCACCTTTACTCTATCAAACAAACTAAATTCAACATAGGTAAAACTTTCTTGATAGGCAACCAATGCATTGAACTAAAGAATATATAGTTTTGCATTTACTAACACAATCAAGATGCATCTCAGAGTGCCTTCCATTGTACAGCACATTTCTAGAATATGTGTGGCATTACAAGTAGTCCTAAATTTATCCAGCGCCCCAGTAATTTCACTTCTCCCAGTCCCACTCAATCAAAAGCTCCAGTGTCCTTCATTTGCAAGTCAGTCCAATCAGCCTGACTTACGACTTTTACCAGCAAGGCCCATCTCAATGACTCCTTGATCCTTAAGTCTTCAATAATGATCAGTTCTGTCCCTTTCTTTTTGAACAGAAAACCAACTCCCACAAGCATCCTGCCTAGTAATTAACACAAAACTACGCACTTCACAGCAATATCTGCTTTGCTGCTCTGCACATCAGTATGGGCTTCCTCTTTCTTTGTCTCAAGCTGTCTCAAATGTGAAAACAATCGCTGGATATTTTATTAGTTTTTTTCCATGACAAACGGATTACACGGATCTATCTCGAAGTGAAGGTGTTTAACCTCCCCCCTCCCCCTTTCCAGATTGAAGGTTGACCTTGAGTTCGAGGGGACATTTCAAATCACAACCCTCTTGAAAATTCCAGTGTTTGTTACAAATTGTGAGACGCAATCATTCAGAAAGGGAAATCAGGAAACTCTCTCTACGCACACAGGGTGTAGAAGTCTGGAACTCTCTTTCACTAAGGGATGCTTGATTGGTTATTAATCTTAACCCAAGACTGTTCTTGTTAAAGAAAGAAACTAAAGATTAAGGACAAGGGAGGGAATATTGAGTTGAATCCCAGGTCAGCCAAATGACAGAACAGATTCAAGACTCTAAATGGCCTACTCCAACCCATATGTTCTATTATAATGTACTTTAATAAAGAATTAATAAAGGATTCAAACCCTATTGCATTGGACTGTGTTTGCATTTTCAGAAAGCTAACTCACTTTATTTTAAATGAGTTAATTGATCTTTGCCAGAGAGGCAGCAAGGGCGCAACACTTGATCTCATTGCCTCTCGGTTTGGTCAGGGATCATACTCCTGATTGTTATCCCGAGACTTTTTTTGGCCATTCACCTATCTCATTGCTGGGACCTAAATGTGGACAAACTGGCTGCACATTTACCTATAATGCAATAGTCTACCTTACAAAAGTAATTAATTGACTGCACGAAATTTCAGGGAAATTTGAAAGCTGGGGAAAAATGTAATCGGAAATCTTTCTTGTGAGTTTCTAAAAAAAAGCAGCTATTATTAATGGATGCAATAAGCGGTGTCAGACTTCCAAGTAAGATGATTGCTTGTGGCGTGGTGGTCAGTGATACATTAAGCATGGGCTGATGTAGCTCAGGAGCCCACTCTGGTGGGGCAGTCTTTTGCCACATTTTCTGCAGAAGAAGAGAGTGGAATGTAAGTGGTGCACAATTCCCTGGCCTCTGTTTTCTCTCGCCTCCTTTCTAGGCCAGCTGAGTTTCCTACCATAAATCATTGGACACGATTTTACAGCCTTGCTCATGCGAGACCGGAAACTCCCGTCAGAGATCAATGGAAATTTCTGTCGTCAGATCCTCGCCCGCTCCGATTCCATAGCAGGTGCGGTGGGAGACTTACAGTCATAGAGTCTCTACACTGCAGAAGGAGGCCATTTGGCTCTTCAGGTGGAATTTTCCCATCCCACCCACCTTGGGAATCGTAATGGGTGGCATACGGACCGTGCATTGACCTTGAGAGGAATTTTCCAGCCTTGGGATGAGCTTGGCCGGAAAATCCTGCTCATTGAGTCTGCCCTGATCCCTGACAGGGTATCTTATCCAGGTCATCCCCATATTTGAAAGTTTAAACTTTAGTTTATTTATTAGTGTCACATTGTAGCTTACACCAACACTGCAATGAAGTTACTGTGAAAATCCCCAGCCTCCCATCCATTGACCTTGTCTACACTTCCCGCTGCCTTGGCAAACAACCAGCATAATTAAGGACCCCAAGCATCCCAGTTATTTTCCCTTCCATCTTCTTCCTCCGGGAAAAAGTCTTGGGCCGCATACCAACCAACTCAAGAACAGCCTCTTCCCTGCTGCTGTCAGACTTTTGAATTGACTTACCTTGCATTAAATTGATCTTTCTCTATACCCTAGATATGATTATAACACTACATTCTGCACCCTCTCGTTTCCTTCTCTGTGAATGGTATATTTTGTCTGTATAGCGTGTAAGAAACAATACTGTATGTTAATACGTGTGACAACAATAAATCAAATCGAAAATTGCCACATTCCAGTGCTAGTTCAGGTATACTGAGGGAGAATTTAGCATGGCCAATGCACATAACTAGTACTTCTTTCAGAAAGTAGGAATACCCTTATTAATGGAAAGCAGTAGTTTAGTGGTATTGTTACTAGACTATTAATCCAGTAACTCAGCTCATGTTCTGGGGACCTGGGTTTGAATCCTACCATGGTAGATAGTGGAATTTGAATTCCATAAAAATCTGGAATTAAGAATTTATTAATGACACTGAAATCAATATTGATTGTTGGAAAAACCCATCTGCTCATTTAGGGAAGGAAATGTGTTCTTACCACTCCTCTAAGCACATTTCACCCTCTTTGTCCAAAATAGGTCCAATCCTGCCTCTTACTACTAGCTTACTAGGTTTAAGTTTATTTATCAGTGTCACCTATGTTAACACTGTAATGAAATTACTCTGAAAATCCCCTGGTCGCCACACTCCGGTGCTTGTTCGGGTACACCGAGAGAGAATTTAGCATGGCCGATGCCTTAACCAGCATGTGTTTTGGACTGTGGGAGGAAACCAGAACCTGGAGGAGACCCAAGCAGACACTGGGAGAACGTGCAAACTGCTCATTTACAGAAGAAGCTTTGCTGTCCTTATCCCTCCTCTAAGCACATCTCACCCTCTTCGTCTAAAATAGGTCCAATCCTGCCTCTTACTACTAGCTTACTAAGTTTATTTATTAGTGTCACTTACATTTCCGCTGCAATGAAGGTACTGTGAATCCAGAGTCACAGCAAAGTGGTTGACTCTCAACTGCCCTCCAAAGGGCAACTGGGGATGGGCAATAAATGCTGGCCAGTTAATGACGCCAAAGTTCCACAAATGAATGAAAGAAAGTCAGGACACTCAGTATGAGAACATACAATTCTTTACCTGAATACATACTTCCTCTTCAAGTATTGTTGTGAATGTTTATTTTGAGAAGAGCACTGAACTGGGAATATTCTGCAGTAGTATTCCCCTTCACATTTTCTTTCACCTATTCAGATGATTTTTTTTCTCATTCCCCATGATTCCTGAACCTATCATGACAAGTTCACAAAGGCCAACGTCAATTTCCTGCAGATCAGTTTTCAGTGATTTGACATCTTTAAATCATTTGTGTATGTTTACAAAGAGAAATTGTTTCACAATTCAAATATGTCTTTCAGCTCCAATCTTGAAGAAATTATTTTGTGCCTATCAATAAAGGTTAAGACATAATTACAATACTTAATTGCCAAAAAGACTGTGAGCAGATCAGCTTCAGGAATTGAATGAAGGCACCCTGACATTATTGTTTTTGCTGCTCAGTCTCTACAAAACAATCATTTGTGTATTATGTCACGGTCCATATTTATTCCACAACCAGCATCATTAAAACACAGTTCATTTGGTCATTTGTCTCACTGCTGAACCTTACAATACAGATATTGGTTGCAAATAAATAGCCAACATATATTAATGAGCGGCACAGTGGTCAGCACTGTTACCTCACAGCACCAAGGACCTGGGTTCGATTCCCGGCTTGGGTCACTGTCTGTGTGGAACTTGTACGTTCTCCCCATGTCTGCGTGGGTTTCCTCCGGTTTCTTCCCACAGTCCAAAAGATGTGCTGGTTAGGTGCATCAGCCGTGCTAAATTCTCCCTCAGTGTATCCAAACAGACACCAGAGTGTAGCAACTAGGGGATTTTCACAGTACCTTCATTGCAGTGTTAATGTAAATGACACTGATAAATAAACTTAGTAAGCTGGTAGTAAGAGGCAAGATTGGACCTATTTTGGACAAAGAGGGTGAAATGTACTTAGAGGAGTGGAGCCAGGCTGGAATATTTGCTGAATATTTTATATTGGTGCTTCCTAAGGAAGGAGATTCAGACAAGTTATCAGCAGTACTGGAGATGTTAGAGTTAAAGTTTATTTGATTAGTCACAAGTAGGCTTACATTAACACTGTAATAAAGTTACTTTATTATTATTATTACAATCTTCTCAGCATCACCGCGAGTTATCAGAATGGTAGTGAGATACTGGTTGGAAAGGGTTCTCTTACCAGGGTCTTTAGGGACCTCAATGTTGGTTTTTCTCCAGCATTGTTTGGGCCCTACCTTGACATCGATCAGAAATGATCCGAGCGTGGTCTGTCCAGCAGCTGTAGGCTCCTGTCACGGCTTATACCTACAGTAAATCACAACTTAAAAACTACCCACCACACGGGAAACATTTGATCCAGTGCTTCCGTGTCAGTAAAGATATCACACCTGGTTACCATAGTTAGCAGTATTCTGATTAATGAATGTTGCAACTAAATCTGATTGGTGACATTTAAGTTTATTTATTCGTGTCACAAATAGGCTTACATTAACACTGCATTGAAGTAACTCTGAAAATTACCCAAGTTGCCAACTCCGACGCCTGTTCGGGTACACTGAGGGAGAGTTTAGCATGGCTATTGCACCTAACCAGCACATCTTTGGGAGGAAACCGGAGGACCCGGAGGAAACCCACACAGACACGGGGAGAATGCGCAAGCTCCACACAGTCAGTGACCTGAGCCAGGAATTGAATCCTGGTCCCTGGCACTGTGAGGCAGTTGTGGTAAGCACCATGCCACTCATGTGGTGGAATGAAAGAAACTGCTTAGCAAAACAAAAAAATTCTGTGAAAAATGACATCCACAAAACAAATCCACGTTTGTGACAGGCAGCGAGACAAACTGAGTAGGAATCTTTGAGCAATTCACATATGGAGATACAACCAGAGTCTGTAACTCATGACAAGTGCGCACAAGATGCCTTTTCGGATCTTTGTCAGGAAGATCTATGACGTTTAACACATAGCAAAGTCATTATCTGCATTCCTACAGCAATATTATGATTCAATCTTCTCTTTTCAGTTTTTCTTTTATGCAACATGGGTGTTGCTGGTTAGGCCAGCGTCTTTTACCCATCCATGATTGTCCTGAAGAGGGTGGCAGTGAGCTGCCTTCTTGAACTGCTGTGTATGGGGCAGATACAACTACAATGCCACGATGAAGGGACATAGTAACAATGAAGGAATGGCGATATAGCCTGAGGTCGGGATGGTGTGTGGCTTGAAGGAGAGAATGTTGCAAGTGGCGGCTTTCCATTAAGCCCTTGTCCTTCTTGACAGTTGAGGTTTTGGGTCTGGAAAATGGAAGTGATAGACTTCTACCTAAATCATAACCTAAATCCAACCATTATCTAAACCAGGTAAAGTGATCTCGCCCTTTCACTTTAGTACATAGAGGATAAAACATGGGTGAATGAGGGTGTCATGGTGACGCAGTGGTTAGCGCTGCTGTCTCAGGTTCGATTCCTAGTCTCAGGTCACTGTCTGTGAGAAGTCTGCACGTTCTCCCCGGTGCCTGTGTGGGTTTCCTCTGGGTGCTCCAGTTTCCTCCCACGGTCCAAAAGATCTCCTGGCTAGTGGCATTGGCCATGTTAAATTCTCCCTCAGTGTACCTGAACAGGCCGCCAGAGTGTGGATTTTCAAAATAACTCCATGTCACAATGTGAGCCTACTTGTGACACTAATAAATAAGCTAAATCTGCAAAATCAAGCAACAACAAGCCATTCATCGCAGCATTGCAAGCAGAGAGGGAGCTGGATGGCAGATAAAGATACTTGCAATGCTGACCAGAGAATCTAAAGAACTCGTCATTTATTTGAAGAGATTAGCTGTGGTGATCTCAGGGTTAGGGCAGAGAAGACACTCCTTTGCATTGTTATAGCATCTGAACACTTCCTAGGGATATCGAACATTTAAAAATATTTGTGAGTATTGTTGGAATCTAATATTACATAGCTCCTAGAGTTACTAAGGAAACAAACTTGTGTTTCATGGTGTGTATAGTGAAATTTCCAGCCACTTCCCATTAAATTTACATTTTTTAGACTCCTGATGCGTCAGGGATACCATAAATTATAAAAGTAACGAAATACACCAACCAAGTTGGGAAACTGTAGAATTTCAAAGTATCTGCTGTCTTGTATAATATAACGCTCCTCATATTGAAATTATAAACTTAGTTCACACAATCCCTCCAATGCAGAAGGAGGCCATTCAGCCCATCAAGTCTGCACTGGCCACAATCCCATCTAGGCCTGATTCCCGTAAGCCTACACATTTACCCTGTTGACCCATCTGACACCAGGGGTCAAGTTAGCATGGCCAATTAATCCAACCCGCACGTCTTTGGACTGTGAGAGGAAATCAGAGCAAACCCCATGCAGACACGGGGAGAATGTGCAGACTCCGCACAGACAGTGACCTGAGGCCGGAATTGAACCCTGGTCCTTGGCGCTGTGAGGCAGCAGTGCTGACCACTCTGCCACCCGAGCACGGGTGGCACATAAATATAGTTATGTCACTCTACTTTTGACTAAATGAAGATGATAAAAGGATTATCATCCAAGTTGGGTGGAAAGTATTGCATTCATTATACAAAGCCATTGCAGACTTACAGAATTGTCTTGTGGGAGAATCATAAAACTTTAATAACAGGTAGAAGCAGAATGGAGAAATTAGCTTGTAAGCCGGGTAAAGTGTTGGGTGTCAAGGCAGATGTGGAACATTGTATTTGATTGACAGTAACCCTCATGAAGTAACTCTTAACAGCGGTTGCAAACACAATTGCTTTGAAACAGTCTAATAGATTGAAAAAGGTAAAGTGTAAAATTTGTAAAAGGTAAAGGTAAAGGTAATTAGAAGTTTGCTGGACTCAGAGGTAGCTGAAACAAACTAAATTGAAAAACAAAAACTCTTCATGATTGAGGTTGGCGTGATTTATGCTGGATATAAAAAGAAAAGCATTGTCGCGGAGAGATTGAGGCATTTGCAGGAATACCGAGTCTCCGTGCAGCATCCATTCATCAGTTATTGGCTGTGACGTTAGTGCCAGTTACCACTCCACCAGCCCAGTCCATCATGCAAACCAGCCTCCCATCTGTTGACTTCATTCACACGTTCTGCTGCCTCGGGGAAAAGCACCGCGGACATTCTTTCTTCCACTTCCTTGGGAAAAAGATACAGAAGTCTGAGGTTACGTACCAACTGACTTAAGAACAGCTTCTTCCTTGCTGCCATCAGACTTTTGAATGGACCTACCCCATATTAAGTTGATCTTTCTCTACACCCTAGCTATGACTGTAACACTACATTCTACACTCTCTCCTTTCCTTCTCCCCTATGCGCTCTATGAATGATACTTTTGTCTATATAGATCGCAAGAAACAATATTCTCCACTGTATCCCAATACATGTAAGAATAATAAATCAAATTATGTCACTCACCTTAAAAAAATTATTAAATAATATTATAGTCACATTGTACTGTGGATGTATTGTTAGCAACGCATTAAATTAATCAGTTCAATTTCTGAAATACTGAGAAATTGCAATATCTTAGAAATTGTGATTAATCATGTTTTACTTTACACTGTGTGACAGTTGCATAGCTGTTATTTGTTACAGAATCATGGAATGAAATGACATGGAAAAGAGTATTTGGATCCCTGTGTTAGCTTATTGATAGATCAATCCAATTAGTTTTTTTTCCCCTGTCAATTACGAGAGAGAGAGACAGAGCATTTTAGAATCCCTACAGTGCAGAAGAGGCCCATTGAATCTGCACTGACTTTCTGACAGAATATCTCATCCAGGCTGTCTCCCCAATCCCTGTAATCCCACATATTTACCAAGTCTACTCCCACCTAATCACATCTTTGGACACAAAGGGGCAAATTAGCACAGCCAATCTATCCAACCCACATTTTTGGAATGTGGGAGGAAACAGAGCACTCAAAGGAAACCCACGCAGACATGGGGAGAATGTGCAAACTCCACACAGACAGTGACCCAAGGCCGGAATTGAACCCGTGTCCCTGGTGCTGTAAGGCATCATGGTGTCCTCCCATCTAGTCCCAATTGCCCGTGTTTGGCCCATACTCTAACCCTTTCCCATCCATGTACTTATGCAAACGCCTTTTAAATGTTGCTACGGCACTTGGTTCAACCACTTTCTCTGGTAGCTCACGCCATATACACTCCAACATTTGCGTGATGAAGTTGCCCCTCAGGTCCCTTTTAAACCTTTCTCCTCTCACTTTAAGCACTCACTTTCAATTCCCCTTCCTTGGGACAAAGACTATGGGGCGAATTTTTCCATTCTGCCCACCACTGGAATTGGAGCGGGCGAGGGGCGGACCTTGGAAGGGTTCGTGGACCTCGGGCAGGATTTTCCAGTTTTGGAGCAGCCAGAAAATCATGCCCAATGTGTGTTCATCCAATGCATGCCCCTCACAATTTTATATACCTCAATATCTTCCCATTCTCTTATGTTCCAAGGGTAAAGTCCTAGCCTAGCCAACCTAGAACATACAACCTTACAGCACAGTATCGGCCCTTTGGCCCTCGATGTTGCGCCGACCAGTGGAACCAATCTAATGACCCTCTAAGCTAAACGATTTCAGTATTATCCATATACCTATCCAATGACCATTTGAATGCCCTTAACTATCTCCCTATAACTCAGATCTACTGGTCCTCGTAACTTCATTGTCAATCTTCTTTGCTTATTCCTCTTTCTTTAGATGATACTTAACTTGAAAAGATTAAAAACAGAAGAAAATTCGGCTGCAAGACTATTGCTGCAAGCATGCTGGTAATTAAATAATTGCTGAATCAACGAAGCATGTAGCCACAGTGAGGATCTTTTTAGCATGAGAAAGCTCTCAATGCCAGGAGCTATAAAACCACTGATACACTTATAGCTGAGAATTCACCATTGGAATGGCCCACTAGATTTCACAATGTTTTACTTTGCCAGTTTTTTTTTGAAATCAGCACAGTTTAAGACTAAAAATGAATGTGCAGGAAGCTGGGACTCATCCAAGGGCAGAATTGAAGCTTCAATTACTGGACTTTGGGAAATCTTTTCCCATGGCGAGATTCCTGATCTGGGTGTAAGCAATCATGAAATTGCAGTCACACTGTTGGGATTTTTTGCTCAGTGTTTGTAATAAATAGCATATTAAAGAAACGGGCTTGGATAGAGTGATGGTCCCAGTGTAAAGACCATTGATTAGTCTGCAAGAAGTACACTTTGGTTAAATGTTTTGTTAAATTGTTTCTATGTCCAGTTCTGAGAGAAAATGCAGCCTATCCATTTCAAATCACAAGTCATAGAATCCCTACAGTGTAGAAGAGGCCATTTGTCCAATCAGGATCTGCACCAACTCTCCAAAAGACCGGAAAATCTCAGCAGGTCTGGCAGCATCTGTAAGGAGAGAAAAGAGCCACTGTTTTGAGTCCAGGTGACCCTTTGTCAAAGATGATGGGTCAATAGGCACAATTAAGGACACAAGCAAGAGTTTTGGATGAGGTCTCTTGCTTGGCTCAATGAGGGAAATTCTGTTATAATGAGAAAACGCAACAGAAACAGAACAATTACGAATGACATGGTGACACAATGGTTAGCACTGCTGCCTCACAGTATCAAGGACCCAGGTTCAATTCTGGCTTCGGGTCACTGTCGTTGTGGAGTTTGCGCATTCTCCCCATGTCTGCGTGCGTTTCCTCCAGGTGCTCTGGTTTCCTCCCACACTCCAAAAAAATCTGGGTTAGATGAATTTGCCGTGCTAAATTGACCCTTAGTGTGAGGGGATTAGCAGGGTAAGTCTGTGGAGTTATGAGAATAGGTCCTGGGTGGGATTGTGGTTGGAGCCACTCTGATGATGAGCTGAAAGGCCTCCTGCACTGTAGGGATTCTATTCTATAATTCTTTGCTTTGATTCTGGGAATTTAAAGAACATGAAAACTGCCAGGAGATTTTGCTGCTTTTATCATCAGCTTCTCCCTCATATCCTGGATATATAACGCATGGTAATTTAGTCAAAAGGACATTCTGCACAGGCCCTTTGATCTCGTATAGCCAGTTTTCGATGATAGATACTTCACATAATGAGTGTTGATGCGCTCTTTTCTTATGTGAACAGATACCACGGTGATATTTTGTGCTCCTGTCAGAAGTGTTTCCTAATGGTGCCATCACTTTGCTTGCTTGTCAACTTCAGAGACCCAAAGATAATTAAAGATCAGCTCATGTTAATGGGCTGTGCCACAACTTCTCATCAAATAGTGAACTTTAACGTTGAACCTGCTCAACCTTTCCTTCTGTGATGACCCCTTCACCCCAGGAACAAGTCGAGTGACCCCTTTCTGAACTCCTCCAAGCATCAATATTATAAGAGTAACACGTTTAAAAGAAATCTGAATTTGTTTTATTGTGTGATATTTAAGTTGCTAAATTAGAAACAAAAAATACAACTTTCCATATCAGCATAGAAGCTAGAAACAGGAGTAAGCCATTCTGCCCTTCGAGACTGCACTGCCATTCATTACGATCATGACTGATTATCAGAATCAATAACTTGATCCCCCATTCCCCCCGCAACCTTTGGTCCCTTTGACTCCAGGAGCTATATCTAACTATGTTGTATTTAGTTTGGTACAGTAAAAGTGAAATATTTTCCACCGCGGTTTATTGCATTGAAACACAGAAACTAGAAGCAGGAGTAGGATATTCGGCCCTCTGAGCCTGTTACACCATTCCTTACGATCATGACTGATCATCAAATTCAGTATCTTGGTCCCCCCACCGCATCCCCCCATCCCACCACCCCAACATCCCTTGATCCCTTTAGCCCCAAGAGCTATATCTAATTTCTTCTTGAAATCACACAACATTTTGGCCTCAAACACATTCTGCGGTAGTGAATTCCAACGTTCATACCCTCTGGGTGTAGAAATTTCTCCTCAAGTTCTAAAATGTTTACCCTCTATCTTCAAACTATGACCCCCCCCCCCACCTTACTCCCGGTTTTGGACTCACCCACTGCCAGGTACATTCTTTCTGAATTAGATTTTTGATTGATTTGATTTATTATTGTCATATGTAACTGGACAGTGAAGACTATTGTTTCTTTGTTTCAAATCAAAATCTAATTCAGAAAGAATGTTCCCCGATGATAGGTGAATCCAGAACTGGGATGGGGGTGAGCACTGGGATGGGGTGAGGGGGTCATAGTTTGAGGATAAGGAGTAAAACTTTTACAGCTGAGGTGAGGAGAAATTTCTTCATCTAGACAAAGCATATCATTCATGGAGTACGTAGGGGAGAAGGAAAAGAGAGGTTGCAGGATATTGTCATAGCCAAGGTGGAGAAAAAGATCACTCTATTCTGTCTAATCCTGTTAGCATTTTATAAGTTTCTGTAAGATCCCATCTCACTCTTCTAAATTTTACAACACAAAAATATTCTGGGAGCTAAATTGGATAGTCCACAAAACAGGCAAAGGGGTATGACTAACCCCCATATGTTCAATGTAACACAGACATACTTCATGTTACCTACTCATTTGAAAGATCAGACATTTCAAGAGATAAAATTAATAAAAGATGATCAAAGTAATCCAAAGATTATAGCAGCATGGTGGCACCGTGGTTAGCACTGCGTTAACGACCTAGGACCAATTCCCAGATTGGGTCACTTCTCTGTGTGGAGTTTGCATGTTCTCTCCGTGTCTGTGTGAGTTTCCTCTAGGTGCTCCAGATTCCTCCCACAGTCCGAAAGACGTTCTGGTTGGATGCAGTGACCCGAATTAGATTTTTGATTTGATTTGATTGGAAACAAAGAACCTGGGCTGTGACAACTAGGGGAATTTCACAATAACTTCATTGCAGTGTTAATGTAAGCCTTACTTGTGACACTAATACTGAAACTTTACCTTTAAAAAGATTATGGGCAAATTTCAAGGAATGCCTGTCTCCTGAAACAGCTGGTTTTGTATATTTTTATCTGACGTACTGTGACACTAACACATCATAGGAATATAAGAAATAGGAGCAGGAGTAGGTCATATGGCCCTTCAAGGAGAAGTGATGGCCTAGTGGTATTATTGCTAGACTATTAATCTGGAAACTCAGTTAATGTTCTGGAGGATCTGGGTTCAAATCCCGCGACAGCAAATGGTTGAATTTGAATTCAATAAAAAATATCTGGCATTAAGAATCTACTAATGACCATGAAACCATTGTTGATTGTTGGAAAAACCCATTTGGTTCACTAATGTCCTTTAGGGAAGGAAATCTGCTGTCCTTACTTGGTCTGGCCTACATGTAACTCCAGAACAACAGCAATGTGGTTGATACTCAACTGTCTTCCAAGAGCAACTTGGGATGGGCAATAAATGCTAGCCAGTCAGTGATGTTCATGTCTCAGGAATGAATAAAAAATTTTGCCATTTAATAAATCATGTTTACACAGAAAAATAGAAACTAGAAGGGGAGTAGGCCATTTGATCTTTTGAGCCTGCTCCACATTCATTTTGATTATGGATGATCATTGAATTCAATATCCTGATCCTTCCTTCCTCCCATATCCCTTGATCCCAAGAGCTATATCTAATTTCTTCTTGAAATCAGACAACGTTTTGGCTTCAACTATTTTCTTTGGTAGTGAATTCCACACATTCAGCACCCTTTGGGTGAAGAAATTTCTCCTCACCACAGTTCTAATCCTCAAACTATGACCCCTAATTCTGGACAACCCCCACCATTGGGAACATTCTTTCTGAATCTACCCCGTTAGAACTTTATAAGTTCCTATGCGATCCCTTCTCTCTCTTCTAAACTCCTGTGAATATAATCCTAACTGATTAAATCGCTCCTCATATGACAGACCTGCCATCCCAGGAATCAGCCTGGTAAACCTTCGTTGTACTTTCTCTACAGCAAGACATCCTTCCTCAGATAAGGACATTAAAAACTGTACACAATATTCCAGATGTGGTCTCACCAATGTCTGATTCAATTGCAGCAAAATATCCCTATCCCTATACTCAAACCTTCTTGCTATGAAAGCTTGATCTGATCTTAGCCTCATCTCCATTTTCCTGCCTATTCTCCACATCTCTTGACTCCCCCTATTGTTCAAAAATCTTTTCCAGCCTTGAATATATTTAATGACACTACCCCCATCACTCTCCTGAAATTCCCAATCCTTCTGAGAGAAACATTTTTTTTCATCTATCTCTTAAATGAAGAAGCCCTTATTCTGAAACTATAACTCTTAATCCTAGATACCTCATAGACTCATAGAATCATAAAAGTTTTCAGAATGGAACAGGCCCTTCAGCCCAACTTGTCCATGCCGTCTCTTTTAATTGGGAATTAAGTTATTCCCAATTATCCACATTTGGCCTATATCCATCTATACCATCTTACCTCTGTATCTGTTTTTTAAAAGACAAAATTATGCCCAACTCTACTACTACCTCTGACAGGTTGTTCCAGACACTCATCACCCCTTGTGTGAAAAAATTGCTCCTCTGGACCCTTTTGTATCTCTTCCCTCTTACCTTAAACCTATACCCCCTAGTTTTAGACTCTCCTACCTTTGGAAAAAGATATTGCCTATCTGGCTGATCTATGCCCCTCATTATTTTATAGACCTCTGTAACATTATCCCTCAGCTTTCTATGTTCCAAACAAAAAGGTTCCAGTCTATCGAACCTCTCCTTACAACTCAAACCATCAAGTCTCAATACAATCCTAGTAAATCTTTTCTGCACGCTTTCTAGTTTAATAATATCCTTTCTTTAATAGGGTGACCAGAGTTGTACACAATATTCCAAATGTGGCCTTACCAATGTCTTGTACAACTTCAACAAGACATCCCAACTCTTGTATTTAATATTCTGACCAATGAAACCAAGCATGCCAAATGCCTTCTTCACCACTCTGTCCACCTGTGAGTCCACTTTCAAGTAACTATGAACACGTACCCCTAGATCTCTTTGTACTATAACTCTCTCCAATGCCCTACCATTAACCTCCATGAGGCAAAACATCTCCTCAGCATCCACCCTGTCAAACCCTCTTAGAATCATATACGTTTCAATACTGGATGGGATTCTCCAAGTGTTTACACCCCGCCGGGTTCTCCAGTCTTGCTGCAGTAAACGGAGATTTGGCTGAGCGCCATGTTTTCTGTCATCGCTGACAGTGATGGCAGGGTGTGAACGGCTGGAGAATTCCACTCATTCTTTTAAACTCCATCGAGCACAAGCCCCAACCTACTCAACCTTTCCTTATAAGATGATTACTTCACCGCAGGAACTAGTCTAGTGACCCTTCTCTGAACTCCTTCAAACATCTATACTATAATGGTAAAACTTTAAAAATATTCAGAATAGCTTTATCGTGTGATATTGACTTTGCTAAATTACAAACAAAAAATACAACTTCACAAAACAAAAATATTATGGGAGCTAAATTGGATAGCCCTGAAAAACATGCACGGGATCATGATTAACCCACAATGTTCAATGCAACACAAGCTTACTTCATGCCACCTGTTCATTTGAATGATTACTACATGCTGATACCACTAATCATGCTGAGAGGTGTTCTGTAGCACAGAAACAGCAGTGGCTCAATAAACAATAGAACATAGAACATTAGAGCGCAGAACAGGCCCTTCGGCCCTCAATGTTGCGCCAACCAATTAAGAAAAAGCAATGACCCTCTAACGTAAACCATTCCCTTTTCATCCATAAACCATTCCCTTTTCATCCATAAACCAGTAGATAAAGTTTTCAAAATTTATTTATTGGTGCCACTGATAGAGTTACATAAACACTGCAATGAAATTACTGTGAAAATCCCCTAGTCACCACACTCCGGCGCCTGTTCAGCTACACTGTGGGAGAATTTAGCACAGCAATATACCCAACCAGTGCATCTTTCAGACTGTGGGAGAAAACTGGAGCACCCGGAGGAAACCCACACAGATATGCGGAGAATGTGCAGGCTTCACAAAGACAGTGACGCAAGCTGGGAAGCGAACCTGGGTCCCTGGCTCTGTAAGGCAGCAGTGCTAGCCACTATGCCACCATGTCATAGAGATAATCATGGAGGTCAATGCCAGGGGTCAAACCTGAGAACCTGGATGCAATGCTGCAAGAAATTCAATAACCTCACACCAGTAGCTAAGGTCAGTGAAGCATCTTCAGATCTCATATCCTGCACCAACCTCTGTTCAAATCATCACATGCCTAGCACTCATCTGACAGTAATTTCTATCAATCAATATTCAATCCTAACATTCTGCTTTGGGCAGGTGGGATGTGGGAGACTTGCTCCCCTCTTTTCCCTGTCCGTGATTAGTTGCAACAGGTTTTTTAAAAAGCATTTGCTTGCCAATTCATTGCGTGTTTAACTATTTAAGTGCTCTAACTGTAAAAAGCACACACGCACAGGTTTTCTTGGCAGTTTTAAAAAATAATTATTGTCCTTAACACACAATCAAAATAAAAATATTAAAAATGGTCCAATACACACACACACACACATACGCGCGCACCTACACAGACACACACACACACACACACACACACACACGTAAGTTACAAGGTGGGAGAATAGGTTAAGTGGTTAAGAGTCTAAAAAGGCCAGTTGTAAATGGATTGTGTAGATTGATGACTTGCATAGCTTCAGACTCAGCTCAATGGTCTTTCTGAATTCTGTATAGGGATGATTTAAAGATGCTGAGAGATGATTTACATCATTGTTTCTGGAGTCAGCAGCTTCTGTGTTGATACTTAAAACACTCCCCGAGATATGAGGATGGGTAGGGCTCAAGCTTGCAGGATGGTTGGAGAGACAGAGAGAGAGAGAGAGACAGACAGACAGACAGACAGAGCATGTTCACTCAGGATCCTTCTTCTCTGCATCTTTTTCTATTCTCTGCACTGGAAAAAAAACAAATTTTTTTAACACACAAACGAGTGTTAGTTAGCTCATCACACAAACTGCTCACCTATGCAAGTAGATTCCAGGTCGATTGTTTAGATTATCAGGCATAGAGCTCTATTAGTCAAGTTTAAGTGTATTCTAAAGGGGATCTTGAAATGGAGTATTGGGATTCTAGATGTGGATTGCAGAGAGGGAGGTGTGCACAATCAAACGGGAAATCCTGCCTGTGTAAAATGCAATTTGGGCCTTTCGTGAAATTTTGTGCCCTGTCGTTATTCACATCCTCAGCGAACGTGGGTGCAAAATCTTGAAAAAGTTTATTAGACTACAGAATTCCTTTCTACAATAATTAATGAATGGAATTTGGGGTAAGTGTTTATAAAGGAATAATAGAAATGGAAACACAATTGGAAATTTTCTTGTATCCAATGATTCTGTCTCAATGCTGATCTCAATCTCTCCTGTTGTTGTTTCCACCTATGTTGCCAGGGGAACAAGTTAGCAATGGCTGCAACACAGTGGGCCTTTTCAATGCTATAAATTCTACGATTCTAACTGAGATCAGATAAGTCAGCATAGATCCCATGGCCTCCTGAACCCATGACCTATTGAACCTCTGACCTTCTGGTCAGCTTGTCTTAATTTACCCGCTGTCTTTCCGAAGCGAATCGTCACGGGAGTGGTATTTTTGTTTCTGTCGATCCAACCTTTCCTCAGTTCCTCCGCAAAAATGATTGGCTGGCTGGAAATGCAACATTTTCATCCTCGTGCTCACCACATCATGAATGTCTTAAAATAGACCGGGGCCGCGGTGGGGGGGTGGTGGTGGAGGCGGGTTCAGTTCAACCATAAAGAGATCTATTCATATAAACAGAGACATTTGTTTAAGGAACAAAAGCTGATGGATGATAATGTCCAACTTAAATGTGCCGGAACATGTCAACAAATACATATTTACCATTTCTTCAATTGGTTATTCTTTGTTAAAATGACTAATCTATAGAAAGGCATGGAAGATCAAAACGATTGAGAGACATGTGGTTTATCAAGTATGAGATAGGAACCATATACCCATACATTATGGATCTCCTAATTCTGCTCCTATGTCTTATGGTCTTATAATAGAAAGGAAAGGGTCTGTCATTGTATGGGCTCTTTCATGTTCATGGGGTGTTTTAAAACATTTCCCTGTTGTTATGTATGTAAATGTGTTAGGAAATTTATGTGATGCATTCCCCAATGGACTAAGGAGGCATAAAAAAAAATCAAATAACTTGAACACTGGGACTTGTTTATTGAAAGTTTGCATTCATTCATAGTCAGGTCTAAGACTGCCCACCAGGGTCCCATACTGGGGGAAGCTAATTGCCCATGGGTAACTTGACCTGCACACATAAAGGGGCAATCCACTCCCCAAACCCCAATATACAATATGTATCCATATATCACATTTTACTTAAAGCAAGATCTATTCTATTAAAGCCGATCTACATGGATAAATGGGTTACCTGGAAAACCTGAGATCATCCAAAACTCTGCGGTCCATCAGGTTGGTGAGGGCAAACTGGCTGAATTACTACACTAATCATTACCATAACTGACTGTAAATGTTTCATGCTGATGCAAGAGGGCCTGTAATGGAGGAGTCACTATTTCCCCAACCACAATGCAATCTCTCATCTTAAGATGACAAAAAAATCATTAACTGAAAAGAAACTTCTGGAAGGAGTACAGAATGTAACCTTTGCGGTTTGTAATGGGAATATTTGATTAGGTAAACAGTGCTCTGAAAGCGCTGGTATACACTGCCTCACATATCCATGAAGAAAAATGTAAATATGAAACACAGTTTGGAAATTCAGAGATTGGCTCAACTCCAGACTTCACATTGAGTATCTAACAGCTGTTCTTCATAATTATCAAGGCAGCATTTTCTCCATGAGTCAAAATCAGTTAAGGTATCCTTAAGATACCTTGTCACACCATATCAGCACAGTGGTTAGCACTGTTGCCTCAAAGCACCAGGGACCTGGGTTCAATACTGGCCTTAGGAGACTGTGGAGTTTGTACGTTCGCCCCGTGGCTGTTTGGGTTTGCTCCGGTTTCCTCCCACACTCCAAAGGTGTGTGGGTTAGGTTGATTTTTTTAAATTCCAATTCAATCAAATCAAGTCCAATTCAGAGTCCCAGCAAGTTGGGACATTCCCGATTCAAGCTGACAAAACAGGATTCTCACCTCCTGTCTTGGGCTTGATCTACATGATCCAAGCTGATTGGAGTAGGCATAGCTCCTCCTCCAAGTCTTGATCTCATTTGCATCTTAGTCAAAAGGCCGAGATGCTGCTTTTAAAAATTGCTTCAAACGAAGCTGAAATGTAACCTAATGACTCCAACCAAGTACAGTATGTCAATACTATGCTTGATCTTAGCCAAAAGGCTGAGAAGCGATTGATTGGCTATGTCAAATTTCCGCTTAACATCATAATATGTGCTGGGGAATTAATGGCGTTACAGCGATAGTGTCTGGTAAGATGCTCTGTCGGAGAATCAGTGATGGGCCAAATGGCCCCCTTCAATACTGTAGTGATTCTATGCTTAATAAACCATTTGTGTACACTGTGTACGCTCCATGTAGGTCACTGTGTGCATTTGTAGCTATGTATTGTGATGTTGCAAGAGGTTTGGATTAGGCGGGGTTCCAAGACACAACATCCAGCAGTCCAAGTCTGAAGAATAAACAATTTATTTATTAACCCACATGAAGGCACACAGCCAAGTTCAGGGTTGTGAAAATGGAAAGGGTTCTAGTTAGCAAGATTATTCTCATCTCATCCTTATTCAAATTCCAAATCAGGCTCATTGTCCACAAGGCACACAATGAATTTGCAAACAGCAGATAACTCACAAAAGCATCCACCATCTTCCTAACTTTCACCCTGAGGCTTCTCTTTTAAGCAGGACTCAGCACTCTGCTTACATAGTCTGGTAAGGATGCTCAGCTGATCCTTCCTCGCACTGATTCCTTATCGGTCTGTCATGTGATTTCCGGTTGCTATCTTGGTAGGTGGGGCCATACTCAGCAGCCATGTTGAATGAAGGGGCTGATATGATCTGAAAATGGAGGGTTGAGTGTGGGAAATCCTCCAGCCCCTTGTGACATCACAACATTGGGGCGGGGGGGAGACAGTCGTGACTCAGTTTGTTGCATTGGATCCTCAAGTTGGAGGTTCAAAGTCCCACACCAAGCCTGGAACATTAAAAAAGGTCAAGGCTAATGCTGAGTTTAGTGCTGAGGATGCGCTGCACTGTCAGACACACTGTCTTTTGGATGAGGTGTTAGAACGAGGCCCCTCAGGTACACGTAAGAGTTTCCATGGCAGTTATTCGAAAAGGAGTATGTTCATAAATATTCCAATACTTATCCCTCAATCACCATCATAAAAAACAAATTATCTGGTGCTGTTTGTAGGAGTTTGCCGTACGTAAATTGGCTGAGTGTTCTCAACAGTGACTGCATCTCAGAATCAATGAACTGGCTGTAAAGTGATTTGGAATATTGTGACAAACACTATATAAATGTCAGCCTTTTTCTCTTTTCACTGTGTACAACAGTCCCAGTTGCAAATCAGTTCCAAGACATTTCACTTAAAATGCTAAAATACCTTTGAAAAGATTTTGTGATTACAGAAATTAATTGCAAAATGATCTGATATTTTTGTTTACTTGTAAAATGCACTCTGTAGCATGTATCCACCATCTAGTAATCTGTAAGTTACTTTTGCGCCACACAAATGCCTGGCAATTACTATCTCTCAAAAGGACAGAAATTAACCATCTTGTTAGCTTCATTGGGGATTCGGCGATCAACAGCTTGAGGGTTTAGCATTGACAGAAACTGAACTGGACTAGCCATACATAGCTACAAGAGACTGGGAATTCTGCACAGAATTCACATCCTGATGCCCCAAAACCTGTTCACCATCTACGAGGCACAAGTCAGGAATGTGCTGGAAAAATCTCCAGTTGCTTGGATGAATGCAGCTCCAATGAAGCAGCCTGCTTGATTGGCACCCAATTCACCACACTCAGCATTCATTCCCTCCACCACTGGTACACAGTGCCAGCAGCCTGTACTATCTACAAGGTGCAATGCAGGAATTGACCAAAGCTCCTGTGACAGCACCTTCCAAACCCACCAGGAAGGGAAGCAAATGCATGGGAGCACCACCACCTGCAAGTTCCCCTCTAAGCCACACACGATCCTGACTTGAATCTATGTTATTTTTCCTTCACTGTCGCTGGGTCAAAATCCTGGAGTCCCTCCCTTAACAGCACAGTGTGTGTACCTACACCATGTGGACTGCAGTCGTTCACCACTACCTTCACATTAGGTATGGACAATGAATGGGCGGCACAGTAGAACAGTGGTTAGCACTGCTGCCTCACAGCTCCAGGGACCTGGGTTCGATTCCCGGCTTGGGTCACCGTCTGTGTGGAGTTTGCACATTCTCATTGTGTCTCCAGTTTCCTCCCACAGTCCAAAGATGTGTGGGTTAGGTTGATTGGTCATGCTAAAATTGCCCCATAGTGTCCTGAGATGCGTAGGTTAGAGGGATTAGTGGGTAAATGTGTAGGGATACGGGGTTAGGGCCTGGGTGGATTATGGTGGGACTCGATGGGCCAGATGGCCTCTTTCTGCACTGTAGGATTTCTATGACTCTATGAATGCTGGCCTACCTAGTGAAGCCCACAGACTGTGAAAAAAATTAACAAAATGGTGAGGTTTTCCAGCAGTCCCCCACCAGTGGGAAACTCCAGTCCCGCTGATGGTGAGCCACGCCTTGCGAGGGAACCTATGGCGGAGGCTGCAAACAACAAGAAACCCCAGTGATAGTGACGGGACTGGAAGATACCACCAATGGCCAATGGCAGGCCACCTTTACTGCAAAAATCCCACCCCCACAGAATAAATTATATGGTGGTTGCCAAATCTTCAATTTTGGAATGAATATATTTTCACAGAAATCATAACACAAGCCATTCAGCTGCTTATCTTTTCAACCCGAGCTGCCCACTACATTGTCACTTTTTACAATGTTCCATGCAGCACATGAATCACATTCTATTTTAAATTCTGCCTCAAAATCCAATTATAGTGAAAGAATTCCACATTTTAATAATGATCTGTGTGAAAACATTCCCACTAACTTTCCCTTGTGATGTTCCACTGATCTCACGTTCTCTTACTCCGAATTTGCCAACCAGTGGTATAAATTGGAAAAATAAAAGTAAGGCATTAAATCTACTTCATCAGATGCATATCAAATGGCAAAACTGCTGTCACAGTGACTTACAACGCATATTTTTGGACCCGTATGACTGAATCTTGAAGTTTACAAGCCAGTTAGATGATGTGCAAGCACACAAATTGCAGCAAAAATGTTGCCTTGAAGCTATCTAACTTGTGTAGCTGGTCTAGTACCTTCCATCCATATTAGCCACATGGATAACATTGGAATAGTTTAGGATAGAGGGTCATTAGATTGGTTCCACTGGTCGGCGCAACATCGAGGGCCGAAGGGCCTGTACTGCGCTGTAACATTCTATGTCCTATCTGCCCACCAATACCTAGAACAGCAAGGGAAGCAGACACATGGGAACACAATCACCCAGAAGTTCCCCTTCAGGCCATACACCATGGTGATTTGGAAATATATCTCTGTTCCTTCATAGAAACAGGAGTAGGCCATTCGGCCCTTCGAGCCTGCTCTGCCATTCATTTTGATCATGGATGATCATCAAATTCAACATCCTGATCCCACCGTCCTCCCATATCTCTTGATACCTTTAGTCCCAAGGGCTATATCTATTTTGTTCTTGAAATCACACAATGTTTTGGCCTCAATTTCTTTCTGTGGTAATGAATTCCACACATTCCCCACTCTCTGGGTGAAGAAATTACTCCTCACCTCAGTTCTAAAAGATTTACCCCTTATCCTCAAACTATGTCCCCTAGTTTTGGACTCCCTCACCTTGGGAACATTCTTTCGGAATCTACCCTGTCTAACCCTGTTAGAACTTCAACACTCACTCCTCTAAGATCCAGTGACTATAATCCTTACTGACGTAGTCTCTCCTCATATAACAGACCTGCCACTCCAGGAATCAATCTTCACTGGTGGCATGGTGGCATCACATTAGTAACTGCTGCCTCACAGCGCCAGGGATCCGGGTTCAATTCCCGGCTTGGGTCACTGTCTGTGTGGAATTTGCATGTTCTCCCCGGTCTGTGTGGGTTTCCTCCGGTTTTCTCCCACAGTCTAAAAGATATGCTGGTTAGGTTCATTCGCTTTGCTAAATTCTCCCTCAGTGTACCTGAACAGGTGCTGGAGCATGGTGACAAGGGGATTTTCATTGCGGTGTTAATGTACACCTACTTGTGACACTAATAAATACACCTGAACTGTTTCTGGGTTAAAAATCCTGAAATTCCCTCTCCTGAGGCACTTTGGGTGTGTGAAGGAAGTGCATGAATAGAAAAGCAAAATTCATATTTAATTAGGATATTATACTTTAGAATTGAGAAAGTGCACACGTATCCATGTACGACCATTTTTACCAAAAAGCCTTAAAGCATATTGATAGATAGCAAAAGATGTAAGACAGACTTTGTCTAAACCACACGTGAAGTAACATTCTTTCAAATTTTTTTCACATTAAGGAAAAATCAGAAAAGCTCTAAAGCAATTTTCAAAAGAATTTTAAAAGCTTTTGTGATGGTATTGTCTCTCCTCATCTATTCCAAACTCATTCTTAGATCCCACTTCAGTGAGTTGGAAAAACAAGACTTTAAAAAATCTATTCCCCCACACACAGTTTAAAACCAAACCTATAGAAAAAGAAAAATTGGAAGTAAACAGGAAAGACATTAAGGACATCTTCAAGAACATTGCGATCATTTATCAGGCTCCCCACCTCAAGAATGAAATCATTTTAACCATTAAATGATAGAATCCCTACAGTGCAGAAGGAGACCATTCAGCCCATTGAGTTGGTGTGCCATGGTGGCACAATGGTTAGCACTGCTGCCTCACAGTGCCAGGGACCCAGGTCTGATTCCTCGCTTGAGTCACAGTCTGTATGGGATTTGCACGTATCTGCGTGGTTTCCTCCTGTAATGCTGGTTAGGTGCATTGGCCATGCTAAGTTCTCCCTCAATGTATCCAAACACTGGGGATTTTCACATAATGTCATTGCACTGTGAATGTAAGCTGACTAATAAATTAATTTTAAAACTTTACTTTGAGTTTGCACTGATTACAATCCCATCTAACCCTAGACGTTTACCCTAGCTAGCCCCCCAGACACTAACAGGCAATTTAGCATAGCCAATTCACCCCACTCACGCACCTTTGGACTGTGGAAGGAAATTGGAGCATCTGGAGGAAACCCACACAGACACGGGGAGAATGTGCAGACTATAGGTTTGGTTTTAAACTGTGTGCGGGGGAATAGATTTTTTAAAGTCTGTTTTTCCAACTCACTGATGTGGGATCTAAGAATGAGTTTGGAATAGATGAGGAGAGACAATACCATCACAAAAGCTTTTAAAATTCTTTTGAAAATTGCTTTAGAGCTTTTCTGATTTTTCCTTAATGTGAAAAAATTTTGAAAGAATGTTACTTCACGTGTGGTTTAGACAAAGTCTGTCTTACATCTTCTGTTATCCATCAATATACTTTAAGGCTTTTTGGTAAAAATGGTCGTACATGGATATGTGTGCACTTTCTTAATTCTAAAGTATAATATCCTAAATAAATATGAATTTTGCTTTTCTATTCATGCATTTTCTTCACACACCCACAGTGCCTCAGGAGAGGGAATTTCAGGATTTTCAACCCAGAAACAGTTCAGGTGTATTTATTAGTGTCACAAGTAGGTGTATATTAACACCGCAATGAAAATCCCCTTGTCACCATGCTCCAGCACCTGTTCAGGTACCCAAGCTGGGAATCAAACCCTGCCGCTGTAAGGCAGCAATGCTAACCAATGTGCCACCATCTCGCCCATTAATAAGAAGAATATAATTAAGCAGAGTTCAGTAAAGCCCAACATTTGTTGTTGTTAAAGAATGTTGTTATCAGGTTTAAAAAGATATAACTGTTCCAGTTTTCTTTTCGATCATCAGAAATACTGTAGAAGGAAGAACCCTTCAATGTTTCTCCAGTTGTTGGGGGGAGGGGTGGGGATGGACATGGTAAAGCAGACGGTTTCTATATCCAAAATGTCAACAACAAATTCACTTGGGAATTGTATTTTTAAAGTTTTATTGTACTCTGCATTAGAACTAAAATGATGACCACAATTTTCCAGCCATGCCACGTCCGACACAGAACGCATTTGAGCTGATCAGGGCCTGAGAATTGTGGGTGAGCGGTTTAATGCATTTTCCACCGACACAAAATCTCGTCAGTATCTTCCCACCCTTATTGGAGTTCGAGTCCAGATCTTCCGTGCTCCCGGGATTTTTTCAAATTTGGATGCAAGAATCACTTCTGCTCTCCACAAACGGAGACCAGATTTGATAGCCACACCAGGTGGAGTGGGGGAGAGGGGGGCTTAGAGGCCATTGAAGTCCCTGGTAGTCAGGAACATTGTTGGGCATTGCCCATTTGGCAGTGCCAACCTAGCACTGTGTTGTGACCTCTGCCAGCATCCCTTTCAGAACTGGTACAAAACTCATCATTTTCCCAGAAGATTACTCAGTGAGGTAAAAATACAAACTGATTTGCTCGCCCAACATGACAGTCATTTTTTTGTGAAAATTCTGCCCAATGTTTTTTATCTTTTATAATCATTAACATTGTGACATACTTATCCACTTAAAAGTGCATTCGAGCGTGTTCAATTGTTCTTCAATAAACTTGTAAATAAGTTGATAAAATATAACACTTCTGCACACAGAATTGGAAACCATCTCTCTTGTATTTTCTGAATGGGGGAAGATATAGTTTTTGAAGAGATTTCCCCAGACCCTAATAATATCCAGGTGGTTATAACTTGGCCAGCAACTGAACTAACAGGCTATCTGGGAAAAAAATCATTGCTTTCCTTGGGGGAAATGTGATTCACTTTCTCAGATCCAATATTAGTGTCTGTGTGAAGTTATTGCCCGGGATTCAGATGAGGGGGACTGTTGAGGGAATGGTCCAATTCTAGAATAGTCTATAGTTAAGAGTTAGAGTTATTACCCATTTCAAAGGGCACTCCAGGTGTGTTCCTGAAAAGGAGTTGAGGCCAAAACATTGTGGCCGGAATACTATCCCTCCCCATCCCCACAACTGCCATGGGAATTGGAGTGGGCAAAAGGCAGAAAGGTCTGTTAAACTTGGGTGGGATTTTAAGATTTTGGGAGGGGTGAGGTTGTAAATTCTCACTTGTGTTTTCAAGAAGGCATTAAAGTTTTTAAGTTTATTTATTAGTGTCACAAGTAGGCTTTCATTAACACTGCAGTTATTGTGAAAATCCATTAGTTACCACACTCTGGCGCTTAATCAGTTACACTGGAAGAGAATTTAGCATGGCCAAACCATCCAATGGACACGTCTTTCCGACTATGGGAGGAAACCGGAGTGCCCGGAGGAAAACATACAGGCTCTGCACAGACAGTGATTCAAGCCAGGAATCGAACCCGGGTCCGTGGCGCTGTGAGGCAGCAGTGCTAACCTCTGTGCCACCGTGCCACCCCATAGATATAGCTCTTGGAGCAAACGGGATGAAAGGTAATGGGTCAGGTTATTGAATTGGATGATCAGCCATGATCATAATGGATGGCAGAGCAGGCAGGCTGGAAGGGCTGAATGGCCTACTCCTGCTCCTAGCTTCTATATTTCTACGTCCTTCATTGCAGTAGAAGCATATGGTTATAGTTTGGTCCCGAACATCTATTTTAGTTTTATAAGTATAGAATGAGTGTTTACTGACAACGGTACTAAGTTTTGAGCCTCTAGAGACACAAAGCCTGACCTCAGTCTGTAGGGATAGGCTTGGTCTTTGCATTGGGTGCTCCCGCTCAATGCTTTATAAGGATGAATTATCCAATTGTCAAGCCCAGCCAAGCGCTCAGGGAAAGCAGATGACCCCCCGAGTGACTCCAACTAAGGAACAAGCTGCCAATCAGCTGATGAGTTTGGTTCTCAGGGTTGAAGACCTGGCATCCATCCAGGGTCCTTTGCAGTCCTTGATGCCACTCTACCCACTGCTGTACACGTCAAAGCTCTGTTTGACCCTGGTGTTGATTACATCATCTTAGCTCTTACATTTCTAGGGAAGAATTAGAAAGATCAATTAATCAATTAATTTCAGGACGATTTACACAGTCCAAACTACAACTTGTTGACTTTTATTATCTTGCAATCACTGTGTAATGTCGTAAATGGCATTCCAGCCAGCCTTGAGGTACCTGGCTTAGTTTGTCTCTTATTATATGTCAGCTTCATATAAAACATTTCCTTAGAATTTCCTTCAGACTTATGGAAATTTCCACACAGCATGAAGATGTATCTTCAGGCACAGTTAAATTACACTTGTCTAGAGGGGAGAAAAAAAATCTGCTTGAACAATTCCTTAACCGATTAACACTTAGTTACAAAGACATCCTTATTAATGTGGCAAAGTAGATTTTGAGTCTCATTTCCTTAATGCACCAGCCTCACAGACAATGGCCCATTCACATCATAAAGGTAAATTAGACCTTAGAGCCATTAGAGGTTCAGGAGAATAAGGTGTGTCCAGATTAAACACCTTTCCAAGCTAACTCGCCTTTGCTTGGCGTTTCTTAACCCGATGGTAGATGGAGTATGGTTGTTGGTTATACATCCCTAATTAAAATCCCTGCACTTCTTTCAACTCTTTGAAAGAAACAGAGTTCTGCTGCACCTCTTTCTGAGGCCAGAGGGAGAATTATAAATCACATATTGACCACGCAAATGGCTTTTGGTCTCACCAACTGGTTGAAGTTAATTGGCGGATAATGACTACGACAGCCCCTGATGGATTTCACAATATGGATGGACTTGCTTCCCATGGGGTCCATTGCATGGATGAGATCTACCTTTCCCGTGGTGATCTACAGGGTCATTTCAATACTGTTGGTGTTTGCCCCCAGCTCACTGTTGCTGAGACACTTAATCAACATTAAAAATTTTGTCAGAGAGAAGGTTGCTTTTTTTAGGCCTTCGTATCACCAGAAAAGGCCAAACTGATCCCTGGAATAGCAGGACCGACATATGAAGACAGACTAAGCTTGTACTTACTGGAATTTAGAAGAATGAGAGGGGATCTCATAGAAATACATCAAACCCTGATGGGACAGTTCAGCTAGATGCAGGAAGAATGTTCCTGATGTTGGGGAAGTCCAGAACTAGAGGTCACAATCTAAGAATAAGAGATTAGCCATTCAGGACTCAGATGAGCTTCTTCACTCAGAGAGATGTGAACCCGTGGAATTCTCTACCACAGAAAGTTGTGAAAGCCAGTTCATGAAATATGTTCAAGAGGGAATTGGATGCGGCTAAAGGGATCAAGGAGCATGGAAAGAAAGCAGGAATGGGATACTGAGAGTGCGTGATAAACTATGATCATGTTGAATGATGTTGCAGGTTCAAAGGGCCGAATGGCCTACTCCTACACCTATTCTTTATGTGTCTGTGTTAACCCATTCCTGTAAGGAAAAGCTAGCTATGATTCTGTAAGCTAAGATATCGAAGAATTTGCAAGCTGGTTTAGAATTCTGAACTTTGCTAGGCCTTTGAAACATACCTTTGGCAATTTCTCAGTTCCCCTGTATGCTAGAGCAGGTGAGATGACAAAAAGCCCACATATTTTTTCCCTAGATGACTTTTCCAGATGACAGAAATTGTGTTGTGTTGTATGGAAAGTCATCGCCATGGAACAGAAAATCCATGTCGAGACTTCGTCTAAAGTATGAGTTGCTTATTTTTTTACAAGCAACATAGGCCGGAATTCTCCCGTCCCTCCCACCACTGGAATTGTAGCGGGCAGTGGACGGAACATATAATTGTCCATTGAAGTTGGACGGGAATCTCTGGTTTTGAGGTAATTGCAGCCGGAGAATCCGCCCACATTTCCAGTTCAGTTTCACAGATTTTCTATCCACGCTCACCCCAAAGCTGGAAAATCCCAGCCGAGGTCAATGGACCTTTGCATGGTCTGGAGGAAATTCTCCCAGGAGAAAATTCCACAAATAGAGTCATAGAGTTGTATGACTCTATGAAAAGATCCTTCACATCATCGATTAAAGTCGTGCTAATCCCATTTTCCAGCACTTGTCTCATATCAGTAAATGTTATGAATTTTTAAATGTTCATCCAAATACTACATAAAGGCAACTTACGGCTTCCTAATCTTTTTATGATGACTGGTAATTACTATTATAACCCTAAACTTGCGCAAATATCCCTTAAACAATTTTTAATAAAGTGGGAAGAGTCCCATTGTTACCACTCAATCATCATATTTAATTAGCCAGGGGAAGAATATCAATTCCAAGTGATGAAATGAGAAGATTTATTACATGTAAATCTCCAAACAATAAGCATTTCAGATGAATTAATAACATGGATATGACTTTAATATTTCTTTCTCTCTTCTATAAGTATCATCATAATGTAATTTTTGCTGTCTCTATTAAAAAATATTTGAATGTGTACCTGAATTCAATAACCAGCTCATCCAACCTCAAGAGCTGGAGGGGGCATGAAATTGGATGATTCTTTTTTGGCCAGAAAACGCACAATGGTCTAAATAGTTGTAGTTGTTTCTTGTTTCTACTGGAATCAAGTACATTGACTCACCAAAGCCTATCCACATCTACAAGATACAAGTGAGGAGTGTGATGGGTTACTCTCCACTTTCCTGGATGGGTGCAGTTCCAACAACATTCAAGAAGCTCAGCACCATTAAGGACAAAGCAGCCTGCTTGATTAGCATCACATCCACAAACATCCACTTCGTCAAAAACCAACACCAAATAGCAGCAGTGTGTACTATCTACAAGATTCTCTACAGAAATTCGCCAAGGCTCCTTTGCAGCACCTTCCAAACTCACGATCACTTTTATCTAGAAGGACAAAGGCAGCAGATACAAGGGAACACCACCGCCTGCAAATTCCCCTCCAAGCCACTTCACCATCCTGACTTGGAAGTACACAACCATTCCTTCGCAGTGGCTGGGTTAAAATCCTGAAATTCCCTCCCTGACGGCATAATGAATCAACTCACAGAACGTGGACTGCAGCGATTCAAGAAGGCAGCTCACCACCACCTTCTCAAGGGCAACTAGGGACTGGCAATAAATGCTGGCCAACTAGTGACACACATATCCCATGAATATATAAAATAAAATTGTGGAATTGCCAAATCAATCCATTTAAAGATGACAGTATCTTCTGCTGTTGTCTTTCTTTCAACCCATAACAAGAATCAACAGCATGCAAGATTCTTGTATTTAAATATTTCATTTCCACTTATTTTTAAAAGTTGACTAAAAATGGATCTATATGCAGAATCAGTACAGAAATCTGCTTATGTCAAACAATAACGCACAATGAATGGCGATTGGTAAAATGGTCTGTGTGAAATTACAAACCGAATGCAAAAATATTAGACCAACGCACAGTGGGACAGTGGTTAGCACTGCTGCCTCACAGCGCCAGGGATGCAGGTTCGATTCCTGACTTAGGTCACTGTCTGTGCAGAGTCTGCATGTTCTCCCCGTGTCTGCATGAGTTTCCTCCTATTGTAGGAAAGGAATGCTGGTTAGGTGCATTGACCATGCTAAATTCTCCCTCAGTGTACCCGAACAGGTGCTGGAGTGTAGCAATGATTTTCACAGTAACTTCCTTGCTGTATTAATGTAAGCCTGCTTGTGATACTGATAAACAATAAACTTAAGCTTTCCTGTTGAGCATTTCACTTTTCACTGCCGTCACTTGAGATTAATACTTTAATACAACATGACCTTAAGCGAGGCAGAAATATAATGCGTTTTTGACAAGATCAGGGCAGTGTGTTGCATTACTAGATTGGACAAATTACAGTAAACAGTCTTGATATTTGCCCTCAAAATTTGTCTTCCAATCTGTGTGTTTAATCAAACAACCTCTGTGGCTTTTGTGACTTTTCAAATCATGTTTGTGCGCTAGAATCACAGAGTCAGTGATTCTACAGTGCAGAAGGAAGCCATTCAGCCCATCAAGCCTGCACCAACAATAATCCCACCCAGGCCCTAACTCCATAACCCCCATGTATTTGCACTGCTAGGCCCCCCCAACACTAAAGGGCAATTTAGCGTGGCCAAACACCGAACCCGCACAATGTTCTCCAGCATCTCCGCAAAAAGGTGGCTTCTTTCATTCTCTCTTAAACTTGCCAGATGTACATAACAGGAGCACTTTAATCATCCTCCCATTTTTTTTATGGAATACTCAATTATAAGGAACATTGACTCAGAAATAATGTTAAAAACCTGCATCAACAGAACGTCCTTCCTGTCATTAGGCGAGAAAGGAGTCCTAACTAAAAAGCTTTCAAGTGTGTTTATTTGCTTTCCGTTAGCTCTTGAAGTGAGCAGCTAACATGTTTTTCTAAAGCAATTTTGTCTGACGGGGAACCTTAAAAAAAAATCAGTGACTCCCGAAAACCTTGAACATTCTGTACAAGACCTTTCTGTTGGAGAAATTGTTTTTATTATTTAGACTACGGTGCTTAACACGCCAATAAAAACCTCCTGAAGGCCACCTCAAATCAAAACCCAGCCTACATTTCAATCAAACTGAGTAGAAAGTCATTTTCATTCAATGCCTGGAGAAGATATCTACGTGTATAGGCTGATGCGCAATCCACCTGATTGAAGGATTGGGATGAATCTAATATATCCTCACTAAAATATTTCTTACCCTATCTCCATTCAAAGATTTGCTAGTGTCCTGAATTAAATCTGGAGTTAATTAAATAGTAGGCAATGTCATACAGCACTGGCACTCAATGGATAGTATTCTTACCTTGATTTGATTTGAGTTACTTTTAACACATGTATTAGTACACAGTGAAAATTGTTTCTTGCCCGCAACACAGACAAAGCATACCGTTCATAGAGAAGGAAAGGAGAGAGTGCAGAATGTAACGTTACAGTCATAGCTAGGATGGAGAGAAAGATCATCTTAGTGCGAGGTAGGTCCATTCAAAAGTCTGACAGCAGTAGAGAAGAAGCTGTTCTTGAGTCAGTTGATATGTGACCTCAGACTTCTTTTTCCCAATGGAAAAAGGTGGAAGAGAGAATGTTCAGGATTAAGTTGGCTGCTTTTCCAAGGCAGTGGGAAGTGTAGACAGAATCAATGGATGGGAGGCTGGTTTGTGCAATAGATTGGGCTACATTCACGATCTTTTGTAGTTTCTTGCGGTCTTGGGCAGAGCAGGAGCTCATACCAAGCTGTGATACAACCAGAAAGAATGCTTTCTATGGTGCATCTTAAAAGTTGGTGAGAGTCACAGCTGACATGCCAAATTTTCTTAGTCTTCTGAGAAAGTAGAGGCATTGGTGGGCTTTCTTAACTATGATGTCGGCATAGGAGATCAGTACAAATTGTTGATGGCCTGGACACCCAGAAACTTGAAGCTCTGTACCATTTATACTTTGTCCCCATTGACGTAGACAGAGACATGTTCTCCACTACACTTTCTGAAGTTGATGACTATCTCCTTCATTTTGTTGACATTGATGGAGAGAGTATTGTTTAGAAAGTGCCCCATTCCCAAAACCTGACATTCTTTATCCTCATAGAATTCCTACACTGCAGAAGGTTGTTCGGCCCATCGAGTCGTCAACAATCCCACCTAGACCCTAGCTCCAGAACTCATATATACCTGGCAAACTCCTTGATACTAGGGTCAATTTAGCACGGTCAATCAACGTAATCAACACATCTTCGGAGTGTGGGGGGAAACCGGAGCACCCGGAGGAAACTACAGACAGGGAGAGAACTCCACATAGAATCACCCAAAGCCGGAATTGAGTCTAGGCCCATGGTGCTGTGAGGCAGCAGTGCTAACCACTGTGCCACTGTGTGAGTGGGAACAAATATTGACGACATGCTCATACTTTAATCTTTTTGATTATCTCAGGTTTAAAAATTTAACTCAAGTATGCGGTAGAGTTTAATTTGTTGAATGGTTATATAAAGGAGATAGATATATTTCTAATATAAAAAAAGGGATATGGGAAACAGATGGGAAGGTGGATTTGATACCAGGGAGAGATCAGTCATGATCTGATTGAATGGCAGAGCAGGCTCAAAGGGCTGAATTTCCCTACTTCTGCTCCTAATCCTTATCTTCCTGTGTTTTTATGTAATTGCAAATACATAGGACATTCGCAAGAGAATCACATTCTCACCTCAAGCAATTAATTCAAAAAGTTAAAAGCAAAATACTGTGGATGCTGGAATCTGAAACAAAAATGGAAAATGCTGGAAAAAACTCAGCGGGTCTGGCAATAGCTGTGGGAAGAGAATAGAGCCAATGTTCTGAGTCTAGATGATCCTTCGAAGGGTTAATCAGACTCAAAACATTGGCTCTATTTTCTCCCCACAGATGCTATCAGAACAGCCGAGATTTTCCAGCATTTTCTGTTTTAATTCAAAAAGGTACTTTATTTGAAAGGTTAATTCTTTTGTCTACGTGACCTATTCATTTCTGGCGTTCTACCAGGGATATGTAAATGGTATCCAGCAAAACTTGTTTCAGTAGATTGGCTCACTGGTGGAACAGTAGTTAGCACTGCTGTCCCACAGCACCATGGATCCGGGTTCAATTCCCGGCTTGGGTCACGTGATGTTTGCACGTTCGCCCCATGTCTGCATGAGTTTCCTCTGGGTGCTTCGGTTTTCTCCCACAATCCGAAAAATGTGCTGGTTAGGTGAATTGACTATGCTAAATTTTCCCTTAGTGTACCTGAACAGGCGCTGCAATGTGGCTACCAGGGGATTTTCACAGTAACTTCATTGCAGTGTGAATGTAAGCCCACTTGTGATTAATAAATAGACTTTACTGTGTTGAACAGTCACAGGGGTTTGACCTTAAGAGAAGCTCAAGCCAAATAATAGATGATCTTTGATGTGGCAGAGTCCAGTGAATAATTTAGCAGATGATGACAAGAAATCTAATAGCGCAGTAATTCTTATTGGTGTCCTATTGGGAGCTGGTATAAGCACCACAGGGACAGAGAATGAAGCAAAAGAAAAGGAGTCCTAGATACTGGAGAGAAGCTGAATGATTTAAATAGGCTAATTTAAAAGTAAAAATGCTATCGATATATCTGTGGAATAGCTGGGACATTGGTTATGCAAAAGCCAACGTGGGACTTTCAGAATGGAAGTATTTTAGTAGCTGTGAAAATTAAGGTTTGATTTCATTTGATTTGATTTATTGTTGTTATGTGTTAGTATACCATGAAAAGTATTGTTTCTTGCGCACTTCGCAGACAAAGTAGACTGTTTATAGGGAAGGAAAGAAGAAAGTGCAGAATGTAGTGTTGCAGTCATGGCTAGGGTGCAGAGGAAGATCAACTTAATGCGAGGTAGGTCCATACAAAAGTCTGATGGCAGCAGGAAAGAAGCTGTTCTTGAGTTGGTTGGTACATGACATCAGACTTTTGTATCTTTTACCCAACGGAAGGAGGTGGAAGAGAAAATGTCTTGGGTGCGAGGGGTCCTTAATTATGTTGACTGCTTTTCTGAAGCAGCGGGAAGTGTAGACAGTATCAGTGGGTGGGAGACTGGTTTGAGCAATGGACTGGGCTTCATTCACGATTCTTTGTAGTTCCTTGCGGTCTTGGGCAGAGCAGGAGCCATACTGAGCTGTGATACCAGAAAGAATGCTTTCCACGGTGCATCTGTATAAGTTAGTGAGAATCGTAGTGAACAGGCTAAATTTCTTTGCCTCCTGAGAAAGTTGAGGCGATGGTGGGCTTTTTTAATTATAATGTTAGCATGGAGGGACCAGGAGGATTATTGGTGATCTGGACACCTAAAAATTTGAAACTTTCGACTATTTCTACTTCATCCCCATTGATGTAAACATGGACATGTCCTCCACTACGCTTTCTGAAGGCAATGACTATCTCCCTCATTCTGTTGACATTGAGGTATAATTCCAACAAAGACATCAACAATCTTACCGTGATTCAACAGATTCTATGAAAAAAATCAGTAATCTTAAAGCATTAATCTCAAGCAAATAAATTATAGTTTTGGAAAGAAAAAGATCTTTGATATAAAAACAGAAAATTCTGGAAACACCCAAGAGGTCATAACAAAATGAATGGGAAGGAATTTCCCACCCCCGAGTTTGGCAAGGGGGCAGGATTGGAAAGCCAAATGGGGCAGAGAATCCAATGGGAATCCCACAATGGCATTCCCGCCAGTGGGACTTTCCGTGGAGTTAGGCCCCACCTTCCGCCAATGATGTAGTGAGGCTCCCACCATGAAAGGTCAGGAATCCCATAACCAGACATCTGAATGTCAATAACAGGACTCCCTCCTGCAATGTCCCCTCATATAACGAATTACACTCCCCCTGTTGACACAGAAAGAGAAGGGGAGGGTGGGGGCTACTCATTTTAATGTCTGTTCTGAAAGTTAGCACCCCTAACAGTGCAGCACCCCCTCAGCACCCCTATACTAGATTGTCAGCACTGATTTGTGCTCCCAAGCTCTGGAGTGAGACTTGAACCTGGAAAGCGGAGACTCAGAGGTACAAGTGATACCGGCTGAGCTAATCCAGCAAGGGGAATAAAATACATGGGGGGGTAATCTTACCAAAAGAATTTTAAGTCCCAAATGAGTGTGAACAGAGGAGAAATTTGTGCTTTTTTTTAGAGTGACTTAACAATCGAATCTTACCTGACACTGGCAAAAAATACTTAGGCAGGGCCGAAATCACCTGAAAGCCGGATGATAATAGCCAAGTATGCAATTGTGCATGTACAGGCTTCGGTGATCCGTGAGCACAGAGACCTGTCACTGCCTCTGATGCTATAGCCAGCCTTCACGGCCCAGCATTCCCAACCTCCACTCCTGATACTGCAGGCTCTGTGGCCAATCACCACACTCCCTGCACAAAGGATCGCCACTGCCTTGCCCATCCTACCTCCTCCACCCCGCCGCCCTGATCTTGAATGATCACAAGATCGCTACTCCCCTACCTGGAACGATCGTGAGAGGTGAGAAATAGGTCACACTCCTGGTTTCTTTGCTCTCTCACCATCTTACCGGCTCTCCCACCCCACAGCCAGCAGGGCTCAATGGTAAAATCGCCTGTTTAACCTCACATAATGAAAGAATAAGCTCTGGGAGATTGTTGTTCATTCTCAGGATTAGCCCACTTGTCACACCTTTGCCCACCCATTTTTCAAAGTGTATAAATGTAAAAATGTGCATGTCTACACACACACACACACACACACGAGGGTGCTGCACCATCCAATCAAAAGCAAAGTGAATTGTACAATATAAAAGTGGATCCAGTACGGAATGGTGGCACAGTGGTTAGCACTGCCACCTCACAGTGCCACGGACCTGGGTTCGATTCTGGCGTTGGGTGACTGTTTATGTGGAGTTTGCTCCCTGTCTGGGAGGGTTTCCCCTGGATGCTCCTGTTTCCTCCTACAGTCCAAAGATGTGGCAGACTAAGTGGATTGGCCATGTTAAATGGTCCTTTAGTGACAGGGGGATTAGCAGGGTAAATCCATGAAGTTATGGGGTTAGGGTCTGGGTTGCTGTCGGTGCAGACTTGATGGACTGAATGGCCTCCTGCTGCACTGTAGGGATTCTCTGACTGTATTAATGGACATTATTTCACCATCTCTCACAATGGGCACTTTGTACAGAATCTGCAGCAAGCTGAATCCTCAGTTTTCAACGGTATGGTTTTGTTTTGAACCCTAAGGGGTTATCAAGCTAGTGTATGCACACACTACTGGACCGACTGCATTATTTCTCAAACTAATATGAACAAAATCTTTCTGATAGTATACGTCCAATCTAATTGCAATTCTTTACAACAATCGTCGTATCTAAATGGCTTTAATAAACCTCATTTCAAATCTGTTTAATAACCTGGATGAAAAATGAGCTGATAACCAAATCAGATAAGAAAGTGAAATGCTGCCAACTCCCTAGGTGGGAAATAATAAATAGAAATTGCTGCAACTGTTCAGCACTGCTGGCAACATCGGAGGAAAGAGAGAGGCAGGATGAATGGGCTGAGTCTTACTGGCTCCTGAGTGCCAGGAACAGAGGTGGGGGGAATTGGTATAAGATTGCAGGGGTCTTGTTAAGGCCCCAGTTAAAGGCCCCAGTTAAAGGCCATTTTACAGGGCTCAATCACAGACAGACAGCGACCCAAGCCGGGAATTGAACCCTGGTCCCCAGCACTGTGAGACAGCAGTGATAACCACTGTGCTACCGTGCTGGCCATATTCTCTGATTTTGTTTCAGATCTCTGGCATCCGCGGTGCTTGGCTTTTGTTTTAGAGTCTGATGGATAATCCTGTTTTAAAGCTAAAGGCGGATCTGCAACCTTGCTCCCACCAATTATTGAAACTAATGTCAATCCCCACATATTCCTGAGTGTTTGGAAGCGCAGATCACGGGGCATGGCAGTGTGGCACCCGGGCACATCCTGCTGTGTGAGACTGGCTCGGTATGTAACAGCCCCACCAACTAACCCAAACTTCCTTATCTCTCGCCCCCTTCCCTAGCTGAGGATCAGCTTACACAGCACAGATTAGGGGTGGGGTGGGGTAGGAATGTGAGGCACCCAGTGTGGATTTACCCGGGGTGTGAGGTACCTGGGTTGGATTTACCCGGGGAGTGAGGTACCCAGGTTGGATTTTCCCAGGGTGTGAGGTTCCCGGTTGGAGTTATTTCACATGGCATCACAGCAACAGACCATCTTCCTTGAGATTTTCTTCCTGTTGCCACAAAGCTTCAGGAAATTATGGAATTATTTCCCGATTAGTGACCACAGGGACCATAATGATTTTATGATTCTATAATGTTTGAGAAATTGTAATCTCAATGTTCCTGGCTTAATTTGATAAATGCACCATCAACAACAGGTTCAGAAATGATTTACCGTTATATGTAAACAAGCAGCAAACCTTTGCATTCATTACACCATCACCATTCAGTTGTGAATGAGGAAGGCCATTCAGCCCAACTACATTCACCCAAGGAGAAAGCAGCTATCCTCCAGCAATTAATTATTTTCGAAATGATTCCAGGGATTTCTTTTGTCTCTTCTATGTTTCCAGGATTCTATTCTAGAGATTAACTTCTCTGCATGAGGACAATTAAATTGCTCTAAGAGTTTGGAGAAGCATTCTTATAATTGAAATCCGAGCAAAGCAAAGCTCCTTCTATTGAGCCTCACCACAACAGGTTTGAATCTGCTGCACCCCACGAGCATGGGCTGGAATTTTCCGGTCTCGCACGCCCCGTTAACACTGCCAACAAGAATGGAGAATTTGGAACTCAGCTAAATCTTCATTCACTGCAGCAAGACTGGAGAATCTCGGCCGTGGGCGAGGTCAGAGAATCCCACCCATGGTCCACAAAGTGGCGAAGGTCAGCCCGGAAAGCATATAGTGCTGTAATTCCAGAGGAACATAGGGTTCTAAAGAACTCTGTATTTTCTCTTAAATTCATTTATGGAATGTGGGCATCACTGGCTAGGCAGCATTTATTGCCCATCCCTAGTTGCTCTTGAGAAGGTGGGAGTGAGCTGTCTTCTTGAACCCGCTGCAGTCCCTGAGGTGTAGGTACACCCACAGTGCTGTTAGAGAGGGGGGGGAAGATTCAGGATTTTGATCCAGCAACAGTGAAGGAATGGCAATATATTTCTAAGTCAGGATGGTGAGTGGCTTGGAGGGGAACCTACAGATGGTATTCCCAGGTATCTGCTGCTCTTGATCTTACAGATGGTAATCGTCACTGTTTAGAAGGGTAGTGCTTAAAGCACCTTGTTGAGCTCTTACAGTGCATCTTGTAGATGGTATATACTGATGCCTCTGTCTGTTGATGTGGAGGGAATGAACGATTAGAGGGTAGTGAGTGAGTGGAATTGGCTACTGTCAGTGGGTGATGGAGGCAAATTCAATAGGGTCTTTTAAGGGACTTCTGGATGAGTACATGGGACTTAATAGGATTGAGGGGTTTAGATAAGCCTAGTAGGTAGAGATAAGATCGGTGCAACTTGTGGGCCAAAGGGCCTGTTTATGCTGTAGTTTTTCTATGATTCTATTATGGATATTGTGCCAATCGAACAGGCTGTTTTATTCTGGACAGTGTCAAAGTTATTGAGTGTTGTTGGAGTTACAAATCAAGTGGAGGGTATTTTTTTAATTTGTAGGTTGTTTGTCGTTATGTGAAAATATTCTGCACTATTATTGGGTTTATGGGATCATACCTCACAGGAAGAGGCCACTTGACTTATTATCTCTGTGCTAGTTCTTTTGAAAGAACTATCCTTCTCTCAGCTTTTACCCCACAGCCCAAAAAAAATAGTCAGATTAATTCCATCACCCTTTCGGATAGGATGTTCTAGATTGGAGCAACTTCCTGCGTGAAAATTTCTGCTATTGGATCAAACATGAGAAAGCTCAATATTCTACAGGGATAATCTGCCTGACCATTGCAATTATATCCACATTCCTTTGAAAGTGTACTGGCACAAACTGAGCTAACACTGACTGGGCACAACAAGAGGGGGGGGTGGCGATAGCCTAGTGGCATTATCACTAGACTATTAATACAGAAGCTCAACTAATATTCTGCCAACCCAGGTTCGAATCCCGCCATGGCAGATGGTGGAAATTTGAATCCAATATAAATCTGGAACTAAGATGACCATGAAACCATTGTTAATTGTTGTAAAAACCCATCTGGTTCACTAATGCTCTTTAGGGAAGGAAATCTGCCGCCCTTATCTGGTCTGGCCTATATGTGACTCCAGAGACAGAGCAATGTGGTTGAATCTCAAATGCCCTTGGGCAATTACAGATGGGCAATAAATGCTGGCCAGCCCACATCCCATGACTGAATAACAGAAAACATACTGTAACACAGCTGAAATCTAGACAAGAATGCAAAGATCACATAAAGCTTGGATATCTAAAAGAGTAATAGAAAAATGCTGGACCCACTTGGCAGTCATTCAATATCTGTAAAGAAACTGGTGATTTCATATGTCAGCACTGAAACTATTTAATGTCTGCCTTTCTACATTCAGTTTTGAATTTTACTTTCTCTGTCAAATCTTCCAGCAGGATGGACAACTGGGCAGACCCCTTTATCTAATCGTTCAAGCCATGATAACACACAAGGATATGTCCTCATCTGAAGTGACCTCCTATTACAGCCCTGTACACTGTGTTTTCTCTGGTCAGATTCTTTTCAATCCCATCCTTCAGAATGTCCATTGCAAAGATTGCAAAGAATGTCCACCTGCCCAGCTGAAGAATTTTCAGGGGAAAAAGAAGCTTCTTCAGAAGAGTCGGAGATTCAGTTCAAATCTCTCTTCCTTAACTGTGTAAATTGACTGGATTTAACCCTGCCCATCACCATGAGAGCCATGGTAGCTGGGCACACATGATCACGTGATAGACCTCTGGCCTGGAATCTTGGCACTGCCAGAATGGCACCTGGGCACTGCCCACCTGGCATTGGGCAGTGCCAAGGGGGTGGGGAGAGGGGGGAGGGCCCTAAGAGAAGCTATGCATGTGCAACAGGGGTTGGCCAGGACAGGAAATGGAGGAATCAAGCAGCAATTGGCTGGGCAAGAGATGCAGGGCTTGGGAGGAGGGGAGGGGTGTAGTGGTGATCAGCCAGGGAGGCCTACGACTGTTGTGGGATGGAGGGGGAGTGGTGGGTGGGTTGTTCTCTCTGTTCTGTGATCTGCATTCTGCACATGTGCAATTGCACCCCCTGATGTAACCATCTGGCTTTCTGGTGAGTTTAGGCAGGAAACAAATTATGCAGTTTTCTTTGCCCAAAGTGGCAAAAAATATCTGGAACTCTGCTGTTTTAAGCTTATTTGGCATTCAGAATTTTCTTGGTAAGATTACCCCCACCGATTTTCTCACCAGAACCACCACTACTAGTTTTTTTAGTCAGTTTTTTTGTCAGTTAACTCTGTTTATCTCTCCACTGCTGTAAATACAATGTACTTCCACAAGATAAAAATTGCCATTGGAGAGGGAAGAGATGAAAAATGGTCACAGGAATTTGTGCTTGGACATGCCTCCACACCTATCAGTAGATTGGAATGTCAAGACACAAACTTCAAATGGTAAGTTTGCTTCTTTATATTGTCAATGCATATTTTTTTTTAAAATCTGGCTTTAATTCTTGTAAGAAGTCTCACAATACCAGGTTAAAGTTCAACAGGTTTATTTGGTAGCAAAAGCCTTTTAAACTGGTGTTGTGAGAGCCTTCTTACTGTGTTTACCCCAGTCCCACGCTGGCATCTCCACATCGTAATTCTTGTGACAGCACTGAGCAACATGATAGAGTACTAATATGAATGATGGGTTCTATAGCATTTAATTTATATTCTCTGACAGGTTAATTCAAGAACTCAAAACCTTGTTTACACAACTTTCGTAACAGAAGACATCTTAACCGCATCTGACAAATCTTCACCACATTATTAATTGAATAAACGTTGAATTAGTATAATAGATTTCAGATGTAAACAGCTGGGAAATATATAAAAGCTATTGATGTGGGGGTAAGGAGTGAATCACTGTAGCCTAATTCACGCCTTCATCTGTTCTCCATTATAACACTATCTCCGCTGAGCATACATTTTTTCAATGGCAATAACACCACATGTGGGATAAATTAGGGCAAGATATTAAGTAACATCACAGGCCACCTCAAGAGAATCAATGGACTACCAGAAGATGAACCAAATATTGCCTTCCAGTTTGGTAATTTGTTATTACCATATTTGGTCTGCCGCTGTAGTATAGAAATGCCCACCCCGATTAACAGATGGTAAAACACGATATTAGGCCGACTGTATCATGTTCAAAGCATTGCAGTCCAAAAAAAAACTCACATTCAATCATATTCAACTCCCCACCATCTGAAAGGTGCAAGCCAATCCTGTGATGGATTACTCTCCACTTGCCAGAATTGTGCAGCTCCAACAACACTCAAGATGCTTGGCACCTTGCAGGAGAAAGCAGCCCGCTTGATTGGCAGCACATTTATTTCATTAAACACCCTTCCCTCCATTACAAAGGTGGCACTGTGCACTATAGACAGGATGCATTGTGGCATTTCACTGAGGGTTCTCGCAAACCTGTTACCTAAAAAGGCCAGGGCAACTCCAAATTCCCCTCCAAGGCACACATCATAGAACCACACAATCCCTATCGTGCAGGAAGAGGCCATTCGGCCCATTGAGTCTCTATCAGAGCCTCCCCTCCCTTCCAGCCTTTCTTGTAATACTATGCATTTCCCATGGCTAATCCATCTAAGCTACAAATCGCAAGACACTAAGGAGCGATTTAGCACGGTCACGCCACCTAACCTGCACATAAAATCACAGAATCATTGAATTCCTACTCTACAGAAAGAGACCGTTTGGCCCATCAAACCTGCACCAACATCAATCCCACCCTATCCCTGCAACTCCATATACTTACCCTGCTAATCCCTCCAAAACCAGGGTCAATTTAGCACGGCCAATCAACCTAACCTGCACATCTTTGGACTGTGCAAGGAAATCGGAGCGTCTGGTGCAAACCCACCCGGATACAGGGAGAATGTGCAGACTCTGCACACACAGTGACCTGAGGCCAGAGTTAAACCCAAGTCCCTGACGCTGTGAGGCAGCAGTGCTTAGCACTGTGCCACCATACCGCCCTCCTGTGCCACTGTGCTGCCCTCCAACTCAGGATTGTGGGAGGAAACTGGAGTTCCCAGAGGAAACCCATGCAGACACAGGGAGAACTTGGGGCGGCATTGATGGCACAATGGTTAGCACTGCTGCCTCACAGCACCATGGATCCAGGTTTGATTCCTGGCTTGGGTCACATGCGGAGTCTGCATGTTTGTCCCATATCTGCGTGAGTTTCCTTTGGATGCTCTTGCTTCCTCCCACAGTCCAATAGATATGCTGGTTAGGTGGATTGGCCATGCTCAATTCTCCTCTACGTACCCGAACAGGAGTGTGGCGACTAGGGGATTTTCACAGTAACTTCATTGCAGTGTTAATGTAAGCCTACTGTGACACTAATAAATAAACTTTAACATCCACACAGTTACCCAAACCCAGGGTTGAAAGTAGATCCCTGACGCTATGAGACAGCAGTGAGAACCACGGTGCCATCCAGACTTGGATAGATATTGGCACTCCTTCTTTGTCACCCTTACAAAGGCAGGCAGTAAAACATTTTTGCTGTTGTTGTTTATTTCGAGAAGTTTTTGTTTTAAAAATGGACACCAAATCTTCAGAAGTATATAGCAGAACCACCCTCAGGATTTTTTTTGAGTATTCTTTGATGTGACGAACGTTGGTTTCTTTTTACGAAGCGTGGCTCACTATAAACATCAAGATTGAAAACTAGCAAAAGGTCATGCAACCTCAGAAGAATTGACAGCTCAAACACGCGGCCTCAACACAGACTGTACAATAAACAAAGCCAAGGAGTCAGACTGAAAGTGAGATGTTGACTTTCATTCCTTAAGCAGTAAGTACGTCCAGCCTAAAGGTCAATGGCTCAAAATAACCACCTTGAAGTCAGGTTTACAACATGGTGGCAAAGGGAAATTTTCAATGTTTGAAAGTTGCGTTATAAACACGGGCTTATAAAATCCAACAATCGGCCCATCGAGTCTGCACTGACCACAATCCCACCCATCCACATCCCCATAACCCAATGCACTTATCCTAGCTGGTTTCCCCTGATCCTAAGGAGCAATTTAACATGGCCAATCCACCTAACCCGCACGTCTTTCAGAATGTGGGAGGAAATCGGAGAACCTGGAGTAAAACCCAGGCAGACATGGGGAGGAAGTGCAAACCCCAGACAGACAGTGACCCAAAGCTGCGATCGAACCCTGGAAATGTGAGGCAGCAATGCTAACCATTGTACCACCTGATGTCTATGGAGGATAAATGCAGATTTAAGATGCTTGAGGCACTTATTTTTGGAGAACGTAAAATATGATCATCAAAATCTATGGGCGGGTTTTTCCAGTCTTTTCAGTGGGATTTTCCAGTCCTCCCGAAGGTGACCCCCCCCTAGCCTGTTCCCCACCCCTGTGCTGGCTTCACTAGAGGTGGGTGAGACATACGAAATTCTATAGACTTCAGAGGGACTGGAAAATTCCATTAGCAGCCAATGGCAAACAGTCTCCACCTCTGGAAAATATGACACTGTGGGAGGAATGGGGAGAAGAGGGAGGAGGGCAGTAGGTTGGGGGAAGGGAGAGGGGTGCGATTCTGCCGGGACGGGCAGGGGAGATGGAAAATCCCAGCCTGCGATTCACTCGCTGATAAAGTTGTCCCTTCGAGGACAGAAGTACACTCGAATAACCCACAATCTGGCTGCTTATTTTCAGATATCAACTCTTGCTTAAGTGACCTCTTATTGTGAACTACTTGGAAACAAACAGATTTAAAACGGGTACATTTGGCCGCAAGGTTCCCTTTTTAAAACCGGTTTGGTTTCCTGAGACAGCTCTGATCCCTGAAGAAGAAACTGGATCCGGACAGATCTTGGAATCCAGCCTGGAAATGCATCATTAAAAATGTTTATATTGCTGAAAATTAATACTTGGAAGAAAAAGAATGATTTTGCATTGCCAGAGTAAATATAGTTGCTCTCCCTACAGCCATATTTCACTCATTTCCTTAAATACTTAAAGCGTTTACCATTTTGCTCAGAGTCACAAATATTCTTTCACTTTTACACTTAGGCGCTGACTGTGGGACTTATGGCAACAAACCCAACTTATAGAATAGTTTCCCCTGTGATACATGGTCAAAATGTTGACTTTTTGTGCAAGTGATACTTGCAGTGACATGGATAATGTTTAAAGCTAAAATGTTTAATGTTTAAAGTTTATTTATTAGTGTCACAAGTAGGCTTACATTATTGACAGAACTTTGCTGGAAAAACAACAACTTGTTAACAACACTAGCTGTTATTAACGCACAAATCAATAAGCCGATTCATAGGGTGAAGCCGATTCATAGGGTGAAGTTACTGTGAAAATCCTCTAGCCATCACATTCTGGTGCCTGTTCGTGTACACTAAGGGAGGATTTAGTGCAGCCAATGCATCTAACCAGTGCATCTTTCAGACTGTGGGAGGAAACTGGAGCTCCCAGAGGAAACACACGCTGACACAGGGAGAAAATACAGGGTCTGCATAAACAGTAACCCGAGCCGAGAATTGAACTGGGTCCCTGGGGCTGTGAGGCAGCAGTACCATCCAAAGACATAAAGACATTTAACATAAAGACAATACTTAATTTGCAAATCACTGATGGTTTACGTTGCTATGTATATTATTTGGGTTTACCAAGTGTCAAAGGGTTCAATTGAACGCCAGTGATGTGTCAGCCACAGTATGGAGTCTGCATGTTCTCCCCCTGTCTGTGTGCGTTTCTTCTGAGTGTTCCGGTTTACTCCCACAGTCACAGATGCACAGGTTTGATGGATTGGCCATGCCATATTGATTTATTTATTATTGTCATATGTATTAGAACATAGAACATTACAGCGCAGAACAGGCCCTTCGGCCTTCGATGTTGCGCCGACCAATTATGAAAAAAAAAGCAATGACCCTCCAAACTAAACCATTCCCTTCTCTTCCATATACTTATCAACTAACCTCTTAAACGCCACCAAAATTGGCGCATCTACAACAGCTGCAGGCAGGGCATTCCACTCCCTAATCACTCTTTGAGTAAAGAACCTACCTCTGATATCCGTCCTATAACTCATACCCCTTAATTTAAAGCTGTGTCCACTAGTGCTAGCTTTCTCCATCCTAGGAAAAAGGCTATCACTGTCCACCCTATCTAAACCTCTAATCATCTTATATGCTTCGATAAGGTCTCCTCGTAGCCGCCTCCTCTCTAACGAAAACAACCTCAAATCCCTCAGCCTCTCTTCATAAGACCTGCCCTCCATACCAGGCAACATCCTGGTAAACCTCCTCTGTACCCTCTCCAATGCCTCACATCTTTCTTATAATGTGGGGACCAGAACTGCACACAATACTCCAAGTGCGGCCGCACTAGAGTTTTGTACAGTTGCAACATGATGCTGCGGCTCCTAAATTCAATCCCCCTACCAATATAAGCTAAGACTCCATATGCCTTCTTAACAACTTTATCCACTTGACTGCCTACTTTCAGGGATCTATTGACACATACACCAAGATCCTTCTGTTCCTCAACACTATTAAGAGCCCTACCATTAGCCATATACTCTACACATTTATTGTTCCTGCCAAAGTGCATTACCTCACACTTTTCCACATTAAACTCCATTTGCCACCTCGGCCCAGCTCTGCAACTTGTCCAAGTCTCTCTGCAAACTATAACACCCCTCTTCACTATCTACCACTCCACCGACTTTAGTGTCATCTGCAAATTTACTAATCCATCCTTCAATACCCTCATCCAGATCATTTATAAAAATTACAAACAGCAGGGGCCCCAAAACCGACCCCTGAGGTACACCACTTGTCACCGAACTCCAAGATGAATATCTCCCATCAACCACCACCCTCTGTCTTCTATCTGCTAGCCAATTCCTAACCCAATTAGCTAAATCACCCTCTATCCCATACATCTGCATTTTCTGCAGAAGTCTTCCATGGGCCACCTTATCAAACGCCTTACTAAAGTCCAGATATACCACATCAACCGCCTTACCCCCATCCACCTCTTTGGTCACTTTTTCAAAAAACTCAATAAGGTTAGTAAGGCACGACCCACCCTTCACAAAACCATTGGTATGCAGTGAAAAGTATTGTTTCTTGTACATTATATAGACGATGCATATTGTACTTAGAGAAGGAAAGGAAAGGATGCAAAATATAGTGTTACACTCATAACTAGGGTGTAGAGAAAGATCAACTTAATGCAAGGGAGGTCCATTCAAAAGCCTGATGGCAGCAGGGAATAGTGTCCAAACATATCCAACAAATAGTGTTCCTTAGTGTCCAAGCTTGTGTAGGTTAGGGGAATTAATCATGGTAAATGATAGGGTTACAGAAATAGGGTGGGGGTGTGGGTATGGATAAGATGCTCCTTTGTGGAATTGATGCAGGCTTGATGGGCTGAATGGCCTCCTTCTGCACTGTCGGGATTCTCTGGAAAACCCCAGAATGTTGATAATGTGAGTCAGTGATGCTAATGCCATTGAATGTCAAGGGTTAATGGTTAGATTTTCCATTGTTGGAGATGGTCTTTGCATCAACAGTCATTAAGAGGCTACTTATGTTATTAATTATGAGTTTAATGGCCAATTACTGTTCAAATCTGGCAAGTTATTAAAAATAATAGGAAGGCTAAGGGTGAGACGCTCTTTGTGTGAATTCATGGTGGAGAGACATAAATCGAGCTGTATGATTGGACTATTTCCATCTCCACGGCATACGCTTTCACCCTATGAATCGGCTTATTGATTTGTGCGTTAATAACAGCTCGTGTTGTTAACAAGTTGTTGTTTTTCCAGCAAAGTTCTGTCAGTGTTTAAATATTTCAAATGATAAAAGTTATGCTATTTCTTTTTGTTATATTTTAACTATGTTTTTAAATAATGTTTGTCTTAATAAAAGCTTCCTTGTGGATTAATACAATTAACCTGGAATGAAATACCTTATGCTCACACTAATACCAAACTCAAATGAAGTTAGGGTCTAATGATGAGAGGGAATCTTATTGAAACTTAAAGGATACTGCGAGGCCTGGGTAGAGTGGACATGGAGAGGATGTTTCTACTATTAGGAAAAACTGGAACCAAAGGGCACAACCTCAGGCTAAAGGGACGATCCTTTAGACAGAAATAAGGAGTGGTGAATCTGTGCAACTCTTTTCTATAGAAGGCTGTGGAGACCATATCATTGAGCGTCTTTAAGACAGAGATAGATAGGTTCTTGATTGATAAGGGGATCAGAGGTTATGAGGAAAAGGCAGGAGAATGGGGATGACAAAAATATCCACCATGATTGAATGACAGAGCAGAGTCGATGGGCCAAGTGGCCTAATTCTGCTCCCATGTCTTATGGTCTCACGGTCTTATAATATATCTTGGAGCTTATGATCTTATCCCTAACAATTGATATGTTCTTGAAGGGGAATGTTTTTGCATGGCTTGGGAGAAAAAGCAGGGAAGTGGGATGAAATGGTTAGCACAGGCTCAAGTAGTTGAATGGCCTCTTATTGTGCTCTGAGACGATATGGATTTCTGTGAAATTCTTACGAAAGTGAAGGCAGCAGTTGGGAGAAGATTAGACCAAAGGTTTAAAATGTGGAGATCACTTGAAATAAATGTAAACAGATTGTTGAATTCCCATTCAAGGCCACAGACCTGAATAAACAAGTCTCAAGTGAGACTGGCAATGGGAAAACATTTCCTTCGCAGAAGTTCATCCAACAACTCCACTCCCGTGACAAACAGGGAGTTAACGTTGAGATTGAAGGCTGTGGGGTTAAATGTGAGCAGTGATTATTTTTGACATTGCAACCAAGAAAATGTCACCCAGGAAAGGGAATTCTGGGTCAGACATTCAAAGTAAGGAATTGAGACAGACAGATATTGTGAAGATTTCTTTTGGTCATTTAAGGTGGGAGAAATAATCAACCGGACTTTCTTGAAGGATTAACCAACCAGGGAAGCACCCATAGATTCACCGGTCAGCCAGAATGTGTGACCCCACCACCATCCTACAAAATAGTTTGGAAGAATACTTCTGCTGGTTTCTGTCGGAACAGGTTGATGAAAGGCCAAATCCAGACAATCAGAAGGCAAGCCATGTCTGTTACAAGGTTGTATGTTTGTCTCAGTAAATGGCCTTCAGGCTTGTATGGTTAAACAATAACTGTTTATTAATAGCATGTAACTATGCACATTATATCATAGAATCCTTACAGTGCAGAAAAAGCCATCTGGCCCATTGCGTTTGCGCAGACTGTCTGACAGAGGCCGTCTCCACCTACCCCCCACCCCCTGCACCCCCCAACTCAATCCTTGTAACCCGATACATTTTCCCATGGTTAATCCATGTTTGGTACCAAGGAACAATTTAAAATGGCCAATCATGACCTGCACATCTTTGGATCATGGGAAGAAACTGGAGCTCACAGAAGAAACCCACGCAGACATAGAAGAAGAATAGAACATTACAGCGTAGTACAGGCCCTTTGGCCCTCGATGTTGCGTCGGCCAGTGGACCCTCTAACCTAAACTATTCCAATATCATCCATATGCCTATCCACTGAACATTTGAATGCCCCCAAAGTAGGCGAGTCCACAACTGCTGCAGGCAGGGCATTCCACGCTCTCACCACCCTCTGTGTGAAGAACCTGCCTCTGACACCCGTCCTATAACTACCACCTCTTAATTTAAAAAGTTATGTCCCCTCATGTTGGTCATCACCATCCGAGGAAAAAGGCTCTCACTATCCACCCTATCCAGTCCTTTGATCATCTTATACGCCTCAATTAGGTCACCACGTAACCTTCTTCTCTCTAATGAAAATAACCTCAGGTCCCTCAGCCTTTCCTCATAAGGCCTTCCCTCCATACCAGGCAACATCCTGGTAAACCTCCTCTGCACCCTTTCCAATGCTTCCACATCTTTTTTATAATGCGGCGACCAGAACTGTACGCAATACTCCAAGTGCGGCCGCACCAGAGTTTTGTACAGTTGTAACATAACCTCACGGCTCCTAAATTCAATCCTTCTACCAATAAAAGCTAACACACCGTATGCCTTCTTAACAACTTTATCAACCTGAGTGCCAACTTTCAAAGAACTATGTACTTGTACCCCAAGATCCCTCTGCTCGACAACACTATTAAGGGTCCTTCCATTAACCCTATATTTCATATGCCTGTTATTCCTATCAAAGTGAATCACCTCACACTTATCCGTATTGAATTCCATTTGCCACCTCACGGCCCAGCTCTGCAACTTATCTACGTCTCTCTGCAAACTGTAACATCCATCCTCGCTGTCTACAACTCCCCCCACTTTGGTATCATCAGCAAATTTACTAATCCAACCCTCTACACCCTCATCTAGGTCATTTATAAAAATGATAAACAGCAGTGGCCCCAAAACAGATCCTTGAGGTATACCACTTGTAACTGCACTCCAGGTTAAATATTTCCCATCAACCACCACCCTCTGTCTTCTATCAGCTAGCCAAATCCTAATCCAAACTGCTAAATCACCTTCAATCCCATGCATCTGCACTTTCTGCAGTAGCCTACCATGGGGAACCTTATCACACAGACGTATGCAAACTCCACACAGACAGTGACACGAGGCCAGAATCAAATCCGGGTCCCTGGGGTTATGACATACAGTACAATCACTATGCTACCTTTAGGATAAAGGATATAAGATACAGTTCTATTTGTCACAAGAAGGCTTACATTAACACTGCAATGGAGTTCCTGTGAAAATCCCCCAGATGCCACACTCTGGCACCTGTTCGGATACACTGAGGGGGGATTTAGCATGGCCAATGCACTCTAACCAGCATACCTTTCGGACTGTGGAAGGAAACTGGAGGAAACCCATGCAGATACAGAGAGAATGTGCAGACCTCGCACAGACAGTGACTCAAGGCCAGGAATCGAACCTGGGTCCCTCATACAGTGAGGCAGCAGTGCTAACCCACTGTGCCACCGTGCAGCTGTACTGTAAGCCAGGTGCTACCTTTATGCTAAAGGTATGACTCACTACTACACCCAATTACTTCAGTGTGCTTCTCTACATCATAATGTGGGCAGTATGGTTGTCCCAGTCCCACAGTCACAAATATCCTAATTTTGTATTGTTCACAAGAAGTATGTGTAGGAGGGAGCATGTCAACATAGTCAATCTGATTCTCTGATTCCGAAGCCTGTGTGTGCAAACTCCCCCTTCAAAAATGTCCAATTGCGAAATCTCCCTCACAATTCCATGCTGTCCGCTCAACTTGACTGAGGAAAGTGGAAAACCAAATCAAAATGTGCTTTCATTTCATGGGTGGCACGGTGGCGCAGAGGTTAGCACTGCTGCCTCATAGCACCAGGGACCCAGGCTCGATTCCAGCCTTCGGTTACTGTCTGTGTGGAGTTTGCACGTTCTCCCCATGTCTGCAAGGGTTTCCTCCCTAGGTCCAAGATGTGCAGATTGACCATGCTAAATTGCCCCTTGGTGTCCGAAGATTTGCAAGTTAGGTGGATTGGCCATGGTAAATGGCCCTTAATGTCCAAAGATATGTAGGTTAGATGGGTTAGCCATGCTAAATGGGGTTACAGGAATAAGGCCGGGGAGACAGCCTGGGTTTGATACATTGTTAGAGAGAGTTGATGCAGACTTGATGGGCCAAATGGCCTCCATCTACATTTGTAGGGATTCTATGATTCTACGAATATATATTAAGGCTGGCCAGAATTATAACAGGATTAATTTTACTTTAAGTATTGACATATTGTGTGAGCATTCCAGGAAGATCTGTCACCACCTCTTCACTTTTTATGTTACTGTGTGTTTTTTTTAAACGCTTCCAAATACCAAAGCCATTTTAAGATGGATCAAAGTCTCAGCAGTGAAGTCAATATTTTTATAAAAAGTTTACCTTCCACTCTATTTAAGTATTATGAATAGCTTTCATCTGTTCCCTGTCAACTCAAAGTACTCTTTAGTCTTCAAAAAGTGGAATAATATTCAATATTTTCCTTTTAAATAATTTATGGCTGTCTCCAGTGATTGAACACACAACACAGTGTCATCTAGATTGTGTGTCATTGGAATTATTAATGTGCAAGCAGTGACTCAGTTGCTAGCATTCTGGTCTCCAAGGTAGAGAGGTTCTGAATGCCAGTCAAACTCCAGAGAATGAATGTACAAATGAATGCTCACATCCCTGTGCCTCACTGAGGGTGTGCTGCACTGTCAGAGGTGTCACAGACTCATAGAATCCCTACAGTGCAGAAGAAAGCTATTTGCAGATACGAGGAGAATGTGCACACTCCACACAGACAGTGACCCAAGCGGGGAATCGAACCCAAGTCCCTGGACCTGTGAAGCAGCAATGCTAACCACTGTGCTACTGTACCACCCTTAAAAAAAAGTTCAGCACAGATTAGGCGGATTGGCCATGTTAAATTCTCCCTCAGTGCACCCAAGCAGGAGTGTGGTGACCAGGGGATTTTCACAGTAACTTCATGCCTGCACCGACAACAATCCTACTCAGGTCTCATCCCCGTGACCCCTCATATTTACCTTCCTAATCCTCCCAACACTAAGGGTCAATTTAGCACGGCCAATCAGTCATCTTTGGAATGTGGGAAGAAACCAGAGCATCCAGAGGAAACCCACGCAAGACATGGAGAGAACGTGTAGATTGCACAGAGAAGAGTCACCTGAGGCCAGAATTGAACCCAGGTCCTTAGCACTGTGAGGCAGCAGTGCATAGGACAGTGCCGCCATGCCACTCTTTGGATGAGATGATTAAACTGGGTTGCAGGGAGCTGTAAATGATCCTGTGGCAATATCTTGCAGAAGGAGGCCATTCAGCCCATTGATGCTGTACTGAATTTCCGTCAGAGTATCTTACTCAGACCCTATCACTGTGATTCCACATATTTACTCTGCCAAGCCCCCTGATCTACACATTTTGGGACACCAGGAGGAAACTTAGCCTGACCAGTTATCTAACCTGCAATAAAGATTGTATTCACCACAGGCAGCACAGTGACATTGTGGTTAAACACTGCTGCCTCACAGCACCAGGGACACGGGTTTGATTCCTGGCTTGGGTCACTGTCTGTGCGGAGTTTGCACATTCTCCCTGTGCCAGTGTGGGTTTCCTCCCACAGTTCAAAGATGTGCAGATCATCACAGAAATCCTTCAGTACAGTAAGAGGCCATTTGGCTCACCGAATCTGCACTGACCACAATCCCACCCAGGCCCTACCTCCATATCCCTACATAATTACCCACTAATCCCTCTAACCTACGCATCTCAGGATACTAAGGGCAATTTTACCATGGCCAAGCAGCCTAATCCGCGCATCTTTGGACTGCGAGAGAAAACCGGAGCATCTGGAGGAAACGCATGCAGACACGAGGAGAATGTACATACTCCACACAGACAGTGACCCAAGCGGGGAATCGAACTCAAGTCCCTGGACCTGCGAAGCAGCAGTGCTAACCACTGTGCTACCATACCACCCCTAAAAAAAAATTTCAGCACAGATTAGATGGATTGGCCATGTTAAGTTCTCCTTCAGTGCACCCAAGCAGGAGTGTGGTGACCAGAGGACTTTCACAGTAACTTCATTGAGGCGTTAATGTAAGCCTACTTGTGACTAATAAATAAACTTTACTTTACTCTTTGGGCCTTGATTCACTGTGCTTTCTAGATGAAAATCAACCTTAAAAGAGTTTGACTCTAAGATCAAGAAAGTAACTGAGATAAAAGCAAATTATTACAGACGCTGGAATCTGAAACAAAAACAGAAAGTGCTGGAAAATCTCAGCAGCTCTGACAGCATTGATGGGGAGAGAGAATAAAGCCAATGTTTCGAATCTTAGTCATCCAGACTCAGAACATTGGCTCTATTCTCTCTCCACAGACGCTGTCAGGCCTGCGGAGATTTTCCACCATTTTCTGTTGTTGAGGTGGGTAACCCAGTTGAACTCATAGCTGACATTCACATAATGCCTCACCACTCCAATAAACACACCTCAAGGGACAAGAATGATAAAGTGATGTATAACTTACCATGCATCGGTAGCAGGAAGGCATGATCCCACAAACATCAAAATTCAAAGCAAAATACTTTTGAAGTGGGGTCAATTGTTGAAATTGTAGAACCTCAGTTAGGCCGCACCAGCAATGTAGTGCTCAATTCTAGTCGCCACACTACCAAAAGAATGTGGAGAGGGTACAGAAAAGATTTACCAGGATGTTGCCTGGTATGGAGGGCATTAGATATGAGTAGAGATTTAAGGAACTTGATGTGTTCTCATTGGAATGAAAGAGATTGAGGAGTGACCTGATAGAAATCTACAAGGTTATGAGGGACACTGACAGGGTAGACAGTCAGAAGCTTTTTCCCAGGGTGGAAGAGTCAATTACTAGGGGGCATAAGTTTAAGGTGCAAGGGACAAGGTTTAAAGGAGATGTACGAGGCAAGTTTTTTACACAGAGGCTGGTGTGTGCCTGCAACTCGCTGTCGGACGAGGTAACGAAAGTAAATACAATAGTGGCTTTTAACGTCGTCTTGACAAATACATGAAAGGATGAGAATAGAGGGATATGGCCCTTGAAAGGGTAGGAGGCTTTAGTTCTGATGGGCGTCATGGTCAGTGCAGGCTAGGAGGGCTGAAGGGCCTGTTTCTGTGTTGTAATTATCTTTGTTCTTTGTTCATTGTTGAGGCAAGTTAACGATCTTCACCTCAATTGTCAGATCCAATGAGCAAACCCGACAGCAATTCTGCATTCCTTCAGAGCAGCACCACAATGTCACCTCATCACATGGAGAATATCTTCAATCTATCCGGTCTGACACTGGGGTATCTGAGTTCTTCAGCATGTGAGTCAAACCAATACTTGAGGATTCTTCTCTAAAGTTCAAGATTTCAAAATTTCAACACCAATTTTAATGGAGGTGATGGCCTAGTGAGATAATCGCTAGACTATTAATCCCTTAACTCAGCTAATGTTCTGAAGTCCCTTGTTCAAATCCTACCACAGCAGTTGTGGAATTTGAATTCAATAATAAACATCTGGAATTAAGAATCTACTAATGACCATGAAACCATTGCCAATTGTGGGATAAAACACGTCTGATTCATTAGTGGTTAGCACTGCTGCCTCACAGAGCCAGGGACCCAGTTCGACTCCCGGCTTGGATCACTGTCTGTGTGGAGTTTGCACATTCTCCCTGTGTTCGCATGGGTTTTCTCTGAGTGCTCCGGTTTCCTCCCACAATCCAAGGATGTGCAGGTTAAGAGGATTGGCCAGACTAAATTGCCCCTTAATATCAGGGGGGCTATCAGGCTAAATGGATGGGGGATAGGACCAGGGTGGGATTGTGATCGGTGCAGACTTGATGGGCCAAATGGCATTCTGCTTTGTAGGATTCTATGATTCTATAATGTCCTTTAGGGAAGGAAATCTGCCGTCTTTACCTGGTCCGACCGACATGTGACACCACAGCAATGTGATTGACTCACAACTGCCCTCCAAAGGTAACTAGGATTGGGCAATAAATTGTGCCCCAGCCAAATCTGCCCATGTCCCATAAATGACTAAAAAATTATGACCTGTTCAAGTATTAGGTTGAAGTGTGTTTTGTTTTAATTAAATGTTTAACAACAATAATATAGCATTACAGAAGACAACTTATAATTAGGTACTCACATGCTTTTCAGGCTGAAACTTCACCCCAGCTAGTTAGCAGCAAAAAGCATGTACCTACAAGTTAGATCAATACATTTGTTAATCACACCTCCTGTATGGGAAATATTCTGCTACAAAAGTTCCCCAGCAAAACATGGACATTTAATCGGTGGATGTTGATGAAATGCCCTTTGCACCACAAAATAATAATAATAAAAAAGAAATGAGTTTTGAACTTCTTCATTTTGTGAACAAGACAAATGGGGAAGGATCATAGTGCAGAAGGAGACCATTCAGCCCATCGAGTTTGCACTGACCGCAATCCTATCCAGGCCTTAATCCGCCTGACAGTAAGGGGCAATTTAACCACCTAAGCAGCACATCTTCGGACTGTGACAGGAAACCAGAGCACCCAAAGAAACCAACTCATACAAGGAGAAAATGTGCAAACTCCATGCAGAGGGTGACCCAAGCCTGGCATCGAACCTGAGTACCTGACACTGTGAGATAGCTAACCACTGTGCCCACCCTGCTGCGCCAGGAAGGTTTTCTCTTTTCCTGCGTTTGGGAGAACTGGATTTGAAGAAATGCGGAGAATGAAATACAGAGGAATTTTTCTCCCTCCAAATATCATCTTCTGCTCCAAAGATGTCCCACTTGTACCAATTAATGAAGAGAGAACTGATCAGATCCCAACTGGAACACGTGCTCCAGAAGGCACAAGTGGACAAGGCATTCAGCATGCTTGGTTTCATTGGTCAGAACATTGAATACAGAAATTAGGGCATCTTGTTAAAGTTGTACAAGACGATCATAAGGCTGTACTTGGAACACTGTGTACAGTTCTGGTCACCCTATTATAGAAAGGATATTATTAAACTAGAAAGAATGCAGAAAAGATTTACTAGTAAGCTACGGGGATTTGATGGTTTGGGTTATGAGGAAAGACTAGGTAGACTGGAACATTTTTTCCTTGAGCTTAGTAGGTTTAGGGATGATCTCATAGAGGTCTAAAAAGTAATGAGGGATATAGATAAGGGAGATTGCAACATCTTTTCTGAAAGGTAAGAGCATAGGTTTAAAGTAAGGGGGGAGAAATGTAAAAGGATCTATAAAGGCAATTTTTTCACACACAGGGTGGCGAGTACCTGGAAGCTGCCAAAGGTAGTAATAGAGGTGGGTACAATTTTGCCTTTTGAGAAGCATTTAGACATTTACATGGGTAAGATGGGTATAGAGGGATGTGGCCCAAAAGTGGGCAACAGGGACCAGCTTAGTGGTAAAAACTGCGTGGCATGGACAAGTTGGGCCAAAGAGTCTGTTGCCATGCTGTAAATCTCTATGACTCAATAACTTAAAGTTTAAATCTTTTTTTAAGTTTTATAGTCACAAGTAAGGCTTACATTAACATTGCAATGAAGTTACTGTGAAATTCCCTTAGTTGCCATTGTTCAGTACTGTTTGGGTCAATGCAATCTAATCTGCACATCTGTGGGAGGAAACTGGAGCACCTGGAGGAAACCCACACAGACATGAGGAGAATGTGCAGACACCACACAGATAGTGACCTAAATTGGGAATCAAACCCAGGACACTGGTGATGTGAAGCAGCAGTGCTGACTGACCACTGTGTCACTGTGCCACCCCAGTAACTAACCCCGTTTTCCTGTCTTTGAGAGTTGAACAAGTCTAATCAAGTGGAAAGTTTTCTCTAACCTACTTCCATGAAAAGTAATTTAAAATGCACACTTTTTTAAAACCCGCTCACTTTGGGCAGCATCTTCAATTATTTGAGGCTTGCACAGCCATGGCTTCTTGTGGTGCAATGGGTAGCATCCCTATCACTGAGCCAGAAGTTCTGGGTTCGAGTCCCACACCAGGACTTTATAGAATTATAGAATCCATTTGACCTATTGAGTCTGCACAATCCTATCCAGGCCCAATCCCTATTATCTCACATATTTACTTGCTAATCCCCTGGCACCAAGGGTCAATTTATCATAACCAGTCTGCCTGACCTGCAGATCTTTAGGAGGAATGAGACCACCCAGAGGAAACCCACACAAACAAGGGGAGAATGTGCAAACTCTACACAGATAGTCACCCAAGGCAGGAATTGAACCTGGGTCCCTTGCACTGTGAGTCAACAGTGCTAACCACTGTGTCACCAAGGAAGGTGTGCTCCTAGTGCATCTGAACAGATTGAGTGTCAATTTGCAAATCCTTCCAAATAAGCCAACAGCTGGCGGTAAGAGCAGGGAAGACTCCTGGTCAGCCATGCTTGATGTGGAGTGATGCCCCTCAAGCTCTAAGCAACAAACTGGAGACCTGTTATGAGTATTACTAGTTATGGGAATGTCTGCCTCAGTGCACCACTCTAACACTTAGAGGTCATTTTCTCCGGGGGAGAGTCTAGGACCAGAGGACATAATCTCAGAATGAGGGGGTCACCCACTGAAGACAAAGGTGAGGAAGAACTTCTTCCCTCAGGGGTAATCAACCTGTGGAATTCTTTATCATAGAGAGGCTGAGTTGCTAAGTATGTTCAAGGGTGAGATGGACAGATTTTTTAATCAGTCAGGGAGTCAAGGGCTGTGGGGATAAGGAAGGAAAGTGGAGTTAAGAATTATCATATCTGCACATCAAAAGAGATACAGGAAGAGAATTGGAAAACCATGACTAATGCTGTAATTTTACTGTAGGGCAGAGTGAGGGCCCCACATCAATTTTAGCCAGAATGGGCCATAAAGTTCACACTATTGGTGTTATTCTGAACTACAAGTTCACCACCTAGTTGACTGAGCCAAACAGCCCCTTCTTCAGCCCTTTCTATCCCCTCAATGAGGAACTTCAGTTTCCCAAGGGTTCTCAGGTGCCTGCTGCTGTCCTGCTTTAACAGATTAGCTTTGAATAAAAATATTTCCTCCAGTTAGTAACATAATGATTCATGTGCATTTTGTGGTTCACACTTTAGCACGGTCAAGGTGACACATTAAACAGTCGCGCTCTACATTTGAGTAATAACTGAAACTATTGAAGTATCTTTTCAGTATTTTGGAATTAGAAGTTATTAGAAGTTAGAAGCACTTGCAGACTATTCACCAAAGTAAATGAGAAACAGAAGTGAGAATGGAGACCAGCAATTGAAAGAAATGAGAATTACGAAGCTAAGTGATAAATAAAGTCAGTACAACCTGAAAACTGAAAGTGATTTGATAGATGAATAATCATGACTCTGAAAGAACATCTTTAACTGTTAGGTATGAGGGGTGGCGTATGGAAACATGGATGTTTATAGCACAGAGGGCAACTATTCTTATCTGAGACATGAAGGGTTCTTAGAGGGGTTGAGAGAGTCGACACTTACAAATTATTTTCCCCCGTGAGAGAATCTAGGACCAGATGACCTAATCTCAGAGTGAGGGGGTCACCCACTGAAGACAAAGGTGAGGAGGAACTTCTTCCCTCAGGGGTAATCAATCTGTTACCATAGAGAGGCTGAGTCGCTAAGTATGTTCAAGGGTGAGATGGATAGATTATTTAATCAGTCAGGGACTCGAGGGATAAGGAAGGAAAGTGGAGTTGAGGATTATCACATCTGCTCAGTCATGATCTCATTGAATGTGAAGCCAACTCAATGGACTGAAGGACCCACTTCCACTCCTATATCTTACGGTGACTGAGCTCACTATATCCACAAGTCTTTGCTACATCAATACATGTCCTATGGTGAATATAAGATCTGTACCAAATCAAACCTGACACTTCACTCATTCAAATTCAGGACTTCTCCCCATGTCTTACTCAGATAAATCATTTATTCATCTTCTGATCCTAAATCTCAAATTGAGAAGCATTCTGTTACCAGTTTACTTGGCAGACACCAGGGCTCTAACACCCTAGCCCAGGAATTGAGCACTGTGTTGTGTTCAGGCAATGGAGTGGGATTCATGCACATCACTGCCTGATTCAGGGATGGGATGGCACAGGAATGCAATGGTTAGCACATGGCCTCACAGAGCCAGGGATCCGGGTTCAATTCCTGGCTTGGGTCACTGTCTGTGTGGAGACTGTATGTTCTCCCCGTGTCTGTGTGGGTTTCCTCCCGATATTCCAGTTTCTTCCTACGCTTCCAAGATGTGTAGGTTAGGTGGATTGGCCATACTAAATTGCCCCTTAGTGTCAGGGGGACTCGCTAGGGTAAATGCATGGGGTTTGGGGATAGGACCAGGTTGGGATTATGGTCAGTGCCACAATTCTCTATAAATGGTATGCATTGTCTTTTTTTATTCAGTCATGCAACATGGACATCGCTGGCTGGCCAGCATTTATTGCCCATCCCAAGTTGCCTTGGAGGGCAGTTGACAGTCAACCACATTGCTGTGGCTCTAGAGCTACATGTAGGCTAAACTGCGTAAGGATGGCAGACTTCCTCCCCTAAAGAACATTGGTGAAGCAGATGGGTTTTTCCAACAATTGACAATGATTTCACGGTCATTAGTAGATTCTTAATTTTAAATTTTTTTAATCGAGTTCAAATTCTACTATTTGCCATGGTGGGATTCGAACCTGTGTCCCCAGAATATAAACTGAGCTGGGTGGCACAGTGACACAGTGGCTAGCACTGCTGCCACACACCTCCAAGGACTGGGTTCGATTCCTGACTTGGGTCACTGTCTGTGTGTTGTTTGCACATTCTCCCCATGTCTGTGTAGGTTTCCTTCGGGTGCTCCGGTTTCCTCCCACAGCCCAAAGATGTGCTGTTAGATAGATTGGCCATGCTAAATTGCCCCTTACTGTCAGGGGGGTTAACTAGGGTAAATGCATCGGGTTATGGGGACAGGGTCTGGCTGGGATTGTGGTCTATGCACTCTAAATGGCCTGAATAGTCTCCTTCTGCACGGTAGGGATTCAATGATTCTTGAAGGGAACAGTTATTAGCATCCTCCTGTGATTGAGAGGATTTTTAATTTCAGAAACATAGGTGCAGTTTCATTGTCCCTCACATCTTGACTGAGTGTTTGCGTGTATATTTACATCAAACAGCCCAGTGAGAACAGAACAACTTTGCTTTATAAAGAAAAAAAATGAGCAATTAACGTTTTTCTGAAAGTTGCAGAATGGACTGGAGCTTTTCGTGCTGCCCCACTCATTTACCCTGTAAACAACTCACTCACTTGCCTGAAAGAGGGATTTGCAGATAGCTGCGAATTATTGCTCAGTCATCAGCAGCTGTGGAGCAGATAAAGTTAAGGCAATTGAGACAGTCAACAATTTTCTGTGTGATGTTGAACTCATGGATGTGTGATAGAAATGTAACCCTACCTTACATTTTCATACTCTATCTTGTTCTTGAATAACACGACTGGTGTTCTTAGTGTCAGTAGTCTCACAACACCAAGTTAAAGTCTAATAGTGTCTTTGGTAGCACAAGCTTTCAGAGTGTTGTCCCTTCATCGTGTGAGTGGGCTAGGTGGGATGGAGGAGCGGTGCTCCAAAAGCTTGTGGTTCCAAATAAACCTGTTGAAATTTAACCGGGTGTTGTGAGACTTCTTACTGTGCCCATACCTGTCTAATGCCGGATTTCCACATCATTTACATTACACACAAGTAGGCAGTTAGTTACAACCAAATTAGCACCAATAAACAGGTAGTGTCTGGAGGATGAATGTTACATTGGGTGAAAACTGGCACAAACCACTTTGAATGTAATTTCTAATTCCCCTGGCCGAGTCCAACCAGTTATTTTGTTTTCAATTTCCACCTAACCAACACATCTTTGGATACTAAGGAGGGCAATTTAGCATGGCTAATCTCCCTAACCAGCACAGCTTTGATCTGTGGGAGGAAAATGAAACATGCAGAGAAAACCCATGCAGACATGCTGAAGAATGTGCACACTCCACACAGATCCGAGGCATGAATGCCACCCATTTTGCCATCCTGACAGCTAGCTGTTCCCAGTCTACTTTGGCTAGATTCTGCCTTTTTCTTACTAAAAATCCATTCGTTCCCAATTCAAAACATTGTTTTGCATCTTGTCTATTTCCTTGTCCATAACAAGCTTAAATTGTACTGTGTTGTGATCATTATCACTAAATGTTGCCCTCCTCAACCACCTGTCCAGCTTCATTCCTTGGTAAATAATGGCCTTTTATTTTGTGTCTGTGGAGCATGTCACTTCTGAATATGACGAACAGGTAATACTCAGATGGGCACATGAACAGAATGGGAATGGAGGGATATAGAAAACTGATTTAAAATAGGGATCATGAGCCTTGGGAGTCCCTGGGAAGTGTGTAAATTGTCGATGATATTGATGTATTTGTTTTATCCTACAGGGACTTCGGTCCGCCTTGTCTAACAAGGGGCATACACAAAATGGGTCATGAGAGGGCTGCTCTTGGATTTTTTGACGTAAAGCCTAGTGCTTCACGTCGTTAGTGCACGCTTGACCTGGACCATCTGATGGGCAACACAACAGCTCAGTGACTATCGCTGTGCTGTGCAGATACATGGATTTGGGCCTGTGTCTGTGGGAGTTTGTGCATTCTCTCCGTGCTTGCGTGGGTTTTCTCCGGGTGCTCCAGTTTCCCCCCACATCCCAAAGATGTGCTCTTAGGCTGACTGGCAGAACAAATTCTCCCTAAATTGTCTCAAATTTTGTTCTAATGCATAGATCTATAAACATAGACAAGGATCATGGGTAGAAGTGGGAACATTGAGGTGGCGGCGTGGGCTCGCTAGGCCGAAGGGCCTGTTTCCCGTGCTGTTTTGTTCTTTGTTCTTTGTTCTTTATTTCCTATGTAAACTAGTCACAGTGTAATTGCAACCTCCCACATGAAGTGGTGCTGTAGTGCCACATCTTTTGCATCTCCAAACTCCTCAGTCTGTAGGAAATGTAGGAAAGCTCCTCTTCTCCAACTTGTTTTCTTTCAAAGTTATTGCAGATTTTGCAGTTCAACTACAAATAAAAACAACATTATATAAAGGAAGGTATGAATTTGAAATGGGGAGTGAAGATTTACCTCTCTGCACCCTGGTCCTATTATCCTCTGCTATCTAAACTCAGTTTAACTGAAAACTATGCTTGGTGATTATCATCAAAGGATCAGTAGGTACATGTTTAATGGTTTGCTGTTTAATAAAATGTATTATAATTCAGGTGGCATGGTGGCACATTTTAACCTGGTACTGCCTCACAGCATCAGGGACCTGGGTTCAATTCTGGCCTTGGAAGAGTGTGTACGTGGAGTTTGCACATTCTCCCCCTGTCTGCGTGGATTTCCCCCGGGTGCTCCAGTTTCGTCCCACAGTCCAAAGGTATGCAGGTTGGGTGGACTGGCCATGCTAAATTGTCTGTTAGCATCATGGGGAGTAGTTAGCGTAAATACGTGGGGTTCCAGGAGTAGGGCCTGGGTGGGATTGTGAAGGCAGGGTCATTGAGTACATTTAAGTTTGAGATAGATCAGTTCTTGATTAGTAAAGGGATCGAGGGTTATGCGAGAGAATGGGGTTCAGGAACTTTTCACCATCTTTGGATGATGGAGCAGACTTGATAGGCCGAATGGCACTCCAGTATCTTATGGGATTGTTGTTGGTGCAGGTTCAGTGTCCGAATGGCCTCCTTCTGAACAAAGAGACCAAAGAATACGGAACAAAAAAAATTACAGCACAGGAACAGGCCCTTTAGCCCTCCAAACCTGCACTGACCATGCTGCTCATCTGAACTAAAACCTTCTACCCTTCTATCCCTCTATCCCCATCCCACTTGTCTAGATGTCCCTTCTGCGCTGTAGGGATTCTGTGAATTCTGACTGGACCCTTCTGCAAGTTGTTTTCTTTCCAGCTAATGGATAAAGGTTATGCACTGACCTTGCAGCTAAAACTTCAGAAAACTGAAATGTAATAGATTACCATCAAGCATCAATGAGCAACAGACTTACGAATTCAGCCCTGCTGATCATAACTAATTAAACCGTCCCATCCATCTGCTTTACTTCCTCGTGTTAATCCCTCTTCCTTTCTCAACTGAGGTCAGGGACCATCCAATCCTTTCAGTTTACTGCTCTTAAAATGCACTCAGCAGTTTCGCGCTTTGATTCCATGGCTTTGACGTGCCATTATTTTATCCTCCTCCGCTAAAACTAGTTGACTTTTGAAAGCAACTTGCGCAATTAGACTCGCTTGACATATAAAAGTCAATTAGCGACTTAATGAATTGAGTTCACAGGAAGAAAATGATGAAATTGATGACCTGAATACGATCCTAGTCCCCTGTAATTAACACACATAAATATTGCTTTCCAGTTTGCATAAGTTATTTATAATAACTAACCTTCCGTGATTCATGCAATTTTCTTAATGACATGTTTTTGTTCTTTGTTATTCAATAATTGCCACCAATAGATCTTTGCTCCGTTTTCAGAACCATGTAAAACATTCAACATCAAGGGCGAGATTCTCCGGCCCCCCAGCCTTGTGTTTCCCTGCAGTGGGAGGTGGCTCGTTGTTTGCTTGTGGTGGAATTTTCTGGTCTCGCCACTCTCAGTGGGAATTCCCATTGATGTCACCCCATTCTGGTGGGAAACTCACGGGCAGGGGTGCACTTCCGATGGAATCAGAGAAACCCACCACCAGGGAATTCCAGGCCAACTTCTTGATGTCTGTCAAAGTTCGTTCCTTTAGTAAATTAAAGACTATTTATGAGAGAATGTGCAATTTGCACTTATGCTGTTTGATTTGTGACAATTAATAATTAATTTGAAGCAAAGAATGGTGTGGCAACACTATGGTTAGCACCGCTGCTTCACGGTGCCAAGAGTCTACGTTCAATTCCGGGCTTGGGTCACTGTCTGTGTGGAGTCTGTACATTCTCCCCGTGTCTGCGTGGGTTTCCTCCGGAGTGCTTCGGTTTCCTCCCGCAGTCTGAAAGATGTGCTGGTTAGGTGCATTGGCCATGCTAAATTCTGCCTCTATGTACCCAAACAGGTGCCGGGTGTGGCAACGAGAGGATTTTCACAGTAATTTCATTGCATTGTTAATGTAAGTCTACTTGTGACACTATGAAATGAACTTAAACCTTTAAACAACTATAAAATAATTAAACTTAACTTTAACATGAAGGAACATCAGATGTGATGTGTTGGGAGATGAACATATGAACTAGGAGCAGGAGTAGGCTATCCAGCTTCTCGAGCCTGCTCCGCTATTCAATAAGATCATGTCTAATATTTTCATGGCCTCAACTCCACTTACCTGCCCGGGCGTGACAGAATTCTTGTGGTTCTTGTGACTTTAGAATGTTGTCACGAGGCTATGCTTCTTTATTTTTGAAAATATTGGGTGGGGTTTTATGGCCTTGCTCATCCTGAAACCAAAAAATTCCACCCAAGTCGATGGATCTTTCCACGGTCAGTGCCTCGCCTGCTCTGATTACCACGGCTATAAAATTCCGGCCATGATTTTTGGACTTTCAATGGAGTGGAAATTTTGCAATTTAGCAAACGGAAGGAGTGAATCAAACAAATCACCCTTAGTGCTATGGGAAGAGAGAGACATTTGCCATAATCCAGACACCCATCAAAACACATAACTGTTAAAGGAAAGGACACTAAAAATGCAAAGTATTGAATATTAAAGAAATGGCTGCCACTGACAGAAAAACCCAAAAGCTCTCGGAAATGCACACTAGGTGAATTATTTCAAGTCAAGGCTGTGTAACAGAGAGATTAAATGCGACACAGATGGTGTCAAAATGTTTCTAACAGAAGGAACGGGCTCAGGCCTCGCCCTCCTTATGAATAAGGGTGTTGCCCAGTTTGAGAAGCCAACTCTACCAGAAACCTTCAATTAACTAAGAGCTCATGATAATTACAACATATCCTACATCTGACCGCATCCAAGAAGCAAGCTAACTGAAATCAGCAGCGATGTTAAAAATGTACAGCTTAAGCTTAATCAAAGGACTTGTAGCTATGTATTATTTGACTATTTTCATTGGACTCTAAGTCTCCTTTTTCCTAACACCTGTACGTGTGTCTATATGTGTGTGTGCATGTGTATGCATGTGTGTGTGTATGTGCACATGCATGCATATGTGTCTGTGCATATGTGCACATGAGCATGTGCATGTGTGTATATACATGCGTGCATGCAGGCATGTATATGTATGTGTGCATGAGTGCGTGCATGTGTGTGTGTCTATATATACATGTGTGCATGTGTGTGTGTATATGTATGTATGCGTATGTATGTGTGAGTGTGTGTGTGTATATGTGTGTGTGTGTGTGTATATGTGTATGTGTGTGTATGTGTGTGTATATGTGTGTGTATATGTGAGTGTGTGTGTGTGTATATGTGTATGTGTGTGTATGTGTGTGTGTATGTGTGTGTGTGTGTATGTTTGAGTGTGTGTATGTGAGTGTGTGTGTGTGTGTGTATATGTGTGTCTGTGTGTGTGTAAACATAGACAGGGATGACAGGATCATGGGTAGAAGTGGGAACATCGAGGTGGCGGCGCAGGCTTGTTAGGCCGAAGGGCCTGTTTCCTGCGTTGTTTTGTTCTTTGTGTGTGTGTGTATGTGAGTGTGCATGTCTGTGTGTGGTGTGTGTGTGAGTGTGTGTATGTGTGTGTGTATTGGGGTATGTGTGTGTAATGTGAGTGTGTATGTGTGTGTGTATGTGAGTGTGTGTGTGTGTTGTGTGTAGTAGTGTGTGTGTGTGTGTGTGTGTTGAGTGTGTGTGTATGTGTGTGAGTGTGTGTGTGTATGTGGTATGTGTGTATGTGAGTGTGTGTGTGAGTGTATGTGAGTATGTGTGTGTGTATGTGTGTGTATGTGTTGTGGTGTGTGTGAGTGTATGTGAGTATGTTGGTGTGTATGTGTGTGTATGTGTGTGTGAGAGTGTGTGTGTGGTGTATGTGAGTGTGGTGTGTGGTGGGTGAGTGTGAGTGTGTGGTGTGTGTAGATGTGTGAGTGTGTATGTGTGTGTGTGGTGTGTGTGTGTGTATATGTGTGTATGTGTGAGTGTGTGTGTGTGGTATGAGTGTGTGTGTGAGTGTGTATGTGTGTGAGTGTGTGTGTGTGTGTGTGTGTGTGTGTGTGTGTGTGTGTGTGTGTGTGTGTGTGTGTGTGTGTGTGTGTGTATATGTGTATGTGTGTGTGTGTGTGTGAGTGTGTGTTTGTATTTGGGAGTCTGGTTTACTCAGCAATACCATCAGCTGAGGCCAAAGCAAATTCTATTTTTCAGTCTTTAGGTTCCTTTCTGTCTCTTTGTTTCGGTCTTTTAATTCTTTTAATTTCTGTACCTCAATTTAGTTTGTCTTCTTTGTTGTTTCTGTTTCCTTCTCGACTCTTAACTCTCCGCTTTTAAGGAAATAACTATTAACCACCTTGCTCATTCAGGTCCCAGGTGATTTATCGACCTTGTCCGTTAAAACTGCTGCCTCACTGTGTCCGGGGTGCAGGTTCGATTCCTAACTTGGGTCACTGTCTGTGCAGAGTCTGCATGTTCTCCTTGTGTCTGTGTGGGTTTCCTCTGGGTGCTCCAGTTTCCTCCCACAGCCTAAAAAAGGAGCTGGTTAGGTGCAATGGCCATGATAAATTTCTCCCTCAGTGTACCCAAGCAGGCCCCAGAATTTGGCAACTATTGAATTTTCACAATAACTTCATTGCAGTGTCAATCATAGAATCATACAATCCTTACAGTGCAAAAGGGGGCTATACAACCCATTGAGCCTGCACCGAGTACAATCCCACCCAGATTGTATCCCTGCAATCCCAGATATTTAGTCCCCTTGACACTAGGGGGTAATATAGCATGGCCAATCCACTTAACCCACACATCTTTGGAGTATGCGACGAAACTGGAGCACTCGGAAAAAACCCACACAGACGTGGGGAGAACATGCAAACTCCACACAGACAGTGATCTGAGGCCAGAATTGAACCCAGGAGCTGTGAGAGAGAAGTGCTAAGTGCTAGCCACTGTGCTGCCCAGTTGTGACACTAATAAATAAAGTCAAAATTAAAACTTAAACTTAAACCTTCAGCTCACCCTTCCAGCTTATGCGAGACAAGCATTTTTTTCAAAGAGAAAGATGAGAGTTGTGTCTAGATGAGGTTAAACACAATGAGATGCAAGTGATGTGTTGACTTATTTTTCCAGTTTTTAAGACTAATAGGTGTTGAATGGCTTACAAGCAGCCTCATGAATGGCGATATTCAGCAAAATATTTTAATAAGCTAAGGACACACTTGTGTGTTCCTATGCTGCACCCAGTTAAAACTGCTTTAGGATGCCACTTTGACATTGCGGTGCCAACCCATGGGAATATGACCCTTCTGCAGAAGGTTGATACCCAAACAAGTCACTGCTGGAAAAATGTATTTCTTAGTCTTACTAGTTATTATTCAACAATAAATATTTATGGTTCAGAGTGCCGGCCTTTATAATTCTGTAGCATGCTCTCTGAAATGTGATTGGTATTTAAATTAGTTAGCATAGAGTAGGATGCAAATGAAAATTAATGAATTGAAAATAAATATAGACACCACAGATTTTTTTAATAGAACATAGAACATAGAACATTACAGCGCAGAACAGGCCCTTCGGCCTTCGATGTTGCACCGACCATTATAAAAAGCAATGACCCTCCAAACTAAACCATTCCCTTCTCTTCCATAAACTTATCAACTAACCTCTTAAACGCCACCAAACTTGACGAAATGGTTCATTTAACTTACTAGGTTTTAGATTTAGTGCAAGTTAATAGGTAATTATCCATTAAATACCAAAAGGGATGCCTCCAATTCCTATTCCAAACATTTACAGCTTCCAAACACTCCATGAGATGGAACTCAAGTCAGTTAACTCAATTAAATATTCCATCCCTTTTTATGGTGAGTCATCAATTGTGATTCCTCAGATACTGAAGCAGTCCATGTCCATGTAACCTGGTCTTAGGCTGATAAATGGCAAGTAACATTTGTGCGAAACAAGTAGAACATAGAACAGTACAACACAGTACAAGTCCTTCGGCCCTCAATGTTGTGCCAAGCTATGTCTGAACCCAAGATCAAGCTATCCCATTCTCTATCATTCTGATGTGCTCCATGTGCCTATTCAATAACCACTTGAAAGTTCCTAAAGTGTCCGACTCCACTATCACAGCAGGCAGTGGATCCTATACCCCAACTACTCTTTGAGTAAAGAGTCTACCTTGGACATCCCTCCTATATCTCCCACCATGAACTTCGTGTGACATAAATGATACTTGTCACTTGTGCAATCATCTTATGGTGGAAAGAAGGCCATTGATGAAGCAGCTGAAGATGGTTGGGCCTAGGAATTTCCCCTGCGGAACTTCTATAGCAATGTCTAGAACTAAAATGTTTGACCTCCAACAACCATAACCATTTCATTATATTAGATTTGACTTCAACACATAGAGAGTTTTCTCTCCGATTCCTATTGACGTTAATTGCAGACAGGAAGGATGGCATGGGCATGATGGAATCATCTGTCTACTATGGAAGGAAAATTGGATGTGCCTTCCTCTCAGTCTAACTTTCCCCTCTGGGCTTCACCGGAGTGGCACCTAACACCCAGGCAGTAAAAACTTACTCTTAATAAAGGCATTGAGATTTCTACAAGAATCCAAGGAGAAGAGCTGTGGGAATTCTGGAAATACGGCCTTCCTGATATTTACTCTGGGACAATGGCCCCACCAGCTCCTGGTGACTGATGAAAGGTGCATCACCATGGACCAATTTTTGTTTGGTAACTGCTCAGAAAATCTTTATTGCACAAAGTGCAGAGTTTAAGAAGCAAATTGTTCACTAGCAGGAAAAAAATTCTTTTTCATGTGTCTTGACAAGTGGAGGAATAAGATGGGAATAGAGGGATAATAGATGGGAAGGGGGTTTTAGTTCAGTCAGGAAGCATGGCTGGTACAGGCTTGGTGGGCTGAAGGCCCTGTTCCTGTGTTGTAATTTTCTTTGTTCTTTATTATTTTGGGAGAAAGGAATTTTGGATCTTGCATTTTTTAATGTTTATCTTTTCTCACTAGGGCAGGATAACTGTAAACAAACATTAAAGTCTTCTTTTGGCTGCCAAAATCCTTATTTTATGAAACTTCAGTCAAAGCTGAGGTCTTGACTTTGTTTATTAGTTTCATCTAATGGTATCAGCTTTCACAATCATCCAATAAAAGATATTTTTACAGGTTTAGTGCCTTGAATGGTTTCCTGAGGACGGTGATGGTCATCTGTCCTGTAAGCTGTCTCACTGTTGTATATTTCTCATCATTGTATATGTGGTGGCATGGTGGTGCAGTGGTTAGCACTGTTGCCTCACAGCGCCAGGGATCCGGGTTCAATTCCCGCTTCGAGTCACAATAATCCTGTTAGACTTTAACCTGGTGTTGTGGGACCTCTTACTGTGCTTCCTCAGCCACAGCATAGAATACGGGAGCAGGGAGATCTTTGTAAACCTCATAAAACATTGGTTAGGCCGCAGATGGAGTATCATATGCAGTTCTGATCAGGGAGAACATGCAAACTCCGCGCAGACAAAGCTGGAAGAGGACACGGGTCCCTGGTGCTGAGGCAACAGTGTTAACTACCAAAGTGGCTGGGCCTCAGTATAATTCTGGTGTACAGCAGTGCTCCTGTCAGTGTCCTGGGACCTCTCTGCCTTTGTCAGCTCTTCCTGCAAGTGTAATGTGCCCAGAACACTGCACAGTACCCGTGAAGCAGGCAGCATAATGCTCACCAACCTGTGAGTATCTGCGTTAGCGTCTGGTGCCGAAAGACAGGGTGACACAGATACAGGAGCGATATGCTCCTGGGTATCCAACAGAGCTTCCTTAGGGTCACACGCAGTTGGTATGTTTGCCACTCGTGCATCATCACAACATCAGTGAATTCAATTATTATGATCACGATGCATACTGGATAACCTGCCGAGGCAATGCAGAGATGCTGCAATATTAGTGCTTCAGTGGGCACTCGTTGGGGGGCAGTTCACTCTCTGATTAGAGGAGCCTGTATTTGCAGCACGCAAATCTGGGACACTTACCCCTATCCCTGACCCTAACTCCCCAGGACTACAGGGGAAGCTTGGCTTGTAGCATCACTCTCGTTCCAAGTCAGGACCAGCAGACCTGGCACACCCCTTGCTGGTGGGTATAGTCAGGGGCCCATTCCCCTGGGCATGGACTGAGTACATAAAGTAACGGGGAATGAAATCTGTCTGGTCTCTATCAGAGAATCGATGCAGACTCGATGGACCAATACTTTTCACTGTATGCTAATACATGTGACAATGATAAATCAAACCAAAGGAGCAGCATGGAAGTGCAGTGGTTAGCACTGCTGCCTCACAGCGCCAGAAACCTGGGTTCGAATCCCAGCTCAGGCCACTGTCTGTGTGGACAGTGACTCAGCAGCGCTCCGTAACATGGTCTTCTCCTGACAGGGGACATTAGGAAAGCTCAATAGCCTTCCATCTTCCTTTAGGGTCATTCCAAATGCCCAGTCCCCCTACACGGGCTTTTAGCGGGGCCATTTTACTGTGCCCCCCCCCACCCCCCCACCACCTCTAATACATTGCAACCTTTTTGTGCTGACAGTCGAGCCCTATAAGCGTCTCAGAACAGTGTGGAAGAAGGCCATTCAGTCCATCAAAGCTATGTCGATTCTCCGACAGAGGCTGAGCAGGTTTAATTCCCAGTTGGTTTATGGACTCAGACCTCTGAGTGTCTGGGGAATGAACTATACCCCTCAGCATAGCCCACACCATTTCTGTACTTACTATTGCCAACCACAGAAAGTGGTAGAAATTTAATATTGAAAGTGATTTACTGAAGTTTACGAATGATAGGAAAGCTTTGTATCAGTCGAGAAACAATGAACATGATTGTGTTACGATGGAATGTGCAGAATGAGTACTCATGCCGACATTGCGATGAGCTCAGCACTGGAAGTGATGAGGTGGTCACACAGGAGTTCTGAAAAGCATGGTTACTGGCAGAACTGTCTAAAGTTTCATGTTGCAGCCCCTGTCATCCCCACACAACCCCACAAAATTACACGGGGCTGGCTCTTCCAGCTGCACTCGCCCCAAGGCTGGAAATTCCTGGAGGCTGGAAATTCGTCCGCCTCCACCTGCTACGATTCTCGTGGTGGGCCGGAGAGGAAAATTCCACTCAGGAGCTCGCACAAGGACCCTGGCATATCGACTCACTCACTCTTGATCTGAACATGACTGACAATTGGAAAAAGCTCTAGAATGAATGGCGCCTACACTGCTGTCCAACACGCCAAAGAAAATCCAAGCCTACACGTTGCTGAACCTGGTGGTGGGCCCAGTGGCCTGTAGAGAAATTGGAATTGTTCTCATTCTGGAAGGTAGAAGACAAATAAAAACATCCAGAAGCTTTATTAAAGAAATTGGGACAAATATGAGTGCCCGTAAAAAAATGTCTTTGATTTAGAACCAGATAGTGCAGAAAGAGGCCATTCAGCCCATCGAGTCTACACTGACTGCAATCCCACCCAGGCCCTATCCCCATATATTTACCCACTAATTCCTCTAAACTATGCATTCCAGGACACTAAGGGGCAGTTTAGAATGGCCAATCGACCTAGCCCGCACGTCTTTGGACTGTGGGAGGAAACCAGAGCACCTGGAGGAAACCCACACAGACACGGGGAGGATGTGCAAACTCCACACAGACAGTGACTCGAGCTGGGATTCAAACCCAGGTCCCTGGTGCTGTGAGGCAGCAGTGCTAACCACGGTGCTACCATGCCGCCCCTTTGATTTGATTTATTATTGTCACATGTATTAGCATACAGTGAAAAGTATTGGTTCATTGAGTCTGCATCGATTCTCTGATAGAGGCCAGACAGGTTTCATTCCCAGTTAGTTTATGCACTTAGACCATCCTCGGGGAATGGACCCCTGACTATACCCACCAGCATAGGCCCATACATGACTGCCATACTACATTCTGCACTCTCTCCTCTCCTTCTCTATGAACGGTATGCTTTGTCTGTATAGCCTGAGAAAAAACAATACTTTTCACTATCTAATATTCTAATATATGTGACAATAATCAAATCAAAAGCTAGTGTGTAGAGAAAGATCAAATAAATGTGAGGTAGGTCCATTCAAAAGTCTGATAGCAGCAGAGAAGAAGCTGTTCTTGAATGGTTGCTACGTGTCCTCAGGCTTTTGTATCTTTTTCCTGCTGGAAGAAGGTGGAAGAGAGAATGTCCAGGATGTGTGGGGTCCTTAATTATGCTGGCTGATTTACTGAGGCAGTGGGAAGTGTAGACAGAGTCACTGGATGGGAGGCTGGTTTGCGTGATGGATTGGGCTACATTGTCATCTTTTTGCAGTCTTGGGCTGAGCAGGAGCCATACCAAGCTGTGATACAATGGGAAAGAATGCTTTCTATGGAGCATCTGTAAAATTTGGTGAGAGTCATAGTGGACATGCCAAATTTCCTTGAGAAAGTAGAGGCACAGGTGGGCATTCTTAATGATAGTGTCGGCGTGGGGGAGCCAGTACAAGTTCTTGGTGATCTGGACACATAAAAAACCTGGAGCCTCTCAACCATGGATAGACACGTTTTCAACACTGCCGATTAGAAACCCGAGGAATCCTGTGCCTCCCCGCGGAAAAATCTGGCAATAAAATGGATATTTGGTACTCCTACTGATGAACTGGTAAGAGACCAGAGAATGTGTGAGGGACACAGAGATGCTGTGCAAAGGCAATTCTGCCACCAACAAACAAATCTGCCATTAATAATAGAATGATCAGTCTCAGAGGAGCACGCAAGCTCCCAAGGAGCACAAAGAGAGACATAAGTCTTTCCAGTATAGACTTTCCTGAACTGCGGTGGCCAGCACCCACATGAAAAGGAGCACATGTTTTGCATTTAGCATGTGTCACAATAAGTGTGGCAGATGGAAACACATTGTCAAGTGTTGCAGATCACTACAAGACACAGTGCAGCTGGCTATCTCTCCAACGTTCAAAGTGAACCAGCTGGAAGTAAATCAAAACCTTCAAACCCTGAAAGCATCTTACTGCGAAAGTATCGACCTCATCATTGGAAAGGGTGAAATATTTACAGCACTAATCATCGCTCACAATAATACCAGAATGGAAGGTCAAAATCGACCCGAGGACAAAATGCAACGTTTTGTCAAAGCTGCTTCTGAGGAAAATCGAGCCGGGTGCTGCAATAGAATCATAGAATCTTACAGGCTAGAAGGAGACCATTCAGTCCATCGAGTCTGCACTGACCACAATGCCATCCAGGTCCGATCGCCATAACCCCATACATTTACCCTAGCGAGTCCCTTTGACATAAGGAGCAATTTACCTAACTCCTAACTCTCGCATCTTTCAGAGCATCCGGAGGAAACCCATGCAGTCACGGAGAGAATGTGCAAACTCCACACAGACAGTGACCCAAGCCGGGATTTGAACGCAGATCTCTGTGAGGCAGCAGTGCTAACCACTGTGCCACCGTGCTGCCCTTATTAGATTCCTCCAACACAATAAATCTTCTCAGCTATGATGGATAAACCAGATGCATGGTTTGGAAGGCATGGTCACATTGAATTGCATAGCGGGCAAGATCCCCTTCCATGTAGCCAACTCAAACGCTGCTGGATCTCCAGTGACACTAATAAATAAACTTTAAACTTCAAGAAACAGGACCAGAAGCTCACTCCCACAAAATGCAGATTCAGATTCAGCCAAGTCCCCTGTGTGGGACGTCTGCTTACTGCTGATGATGTACAGCCAGACAAGACTAAGGCCATGTAGCAGATGTCCGCTCCTAATGACAAACATGCCCTACAGCGTTTCCTCAGCAAGACAAACTATCTATCCAACTTCACAGCAAACTAACTGGAAGTCTCGGTCAACTTCTACACCAGGATGTAGAATGTGCTGGAAGGAGCATCACAATCCTGCATTCAACAAACTCCAGGTTCTGCCGCCAGTGTCTCCAGTGTTACAATAGCCTGACATCCATGTACACATTCTCTTATCAAGAGATCTCTCCCAACCCGGACTCGGAGCAGTCTGTATCCAGAATGGCAAACCAGTGGCTCACACTGAAACTCGTTGTGTCCAGATTGATAAGGAATCATTGTAGAATCCCTACAGTGCAGAAGGAGGCCATTTGGCCCATCGAGTCTGCACCGACCACAAGCCCGCCCTGGCCCTATCCTCATGACCCTTACACTACTATTCCCCTGACATTAAGTGGCCATTTAGCATGGCCAATCAACCTAATTTGCACATCCTCGGAGTGTGGAAGGAAACTGGAGCACCCAGACGAAACCCACACACACACACAGAGATTGTGCAAACTCCACATAGACAGTAATCCAACCCGGGAATCGAACATGGGTCCTTGGTGCTGTGAGGCAGCAGTGTTAACTACTGTGCCACAGTGGAACTCTTTGGTCTAGTTTTCGCATACCAGGAATTCCAAGATTTCATCAATGGCCACCTTCCAACATTGAAATGATGCTCACCACCATCTTTAAAAAGCTCCCCCCGCACTACATTACCGGGCGTGCAGCAGCCAATGCTCAGTCTTCAACACTACGACCTCAGTGTAATCTTCAAGCAGTACGGAGCTATACCTCACCGATGCTGTCTCCAGGGATTACGTACCCTCCAACACGCATGCAGACCGTGAGAAGGACATTGATGATAGTGCTGTCATCACACAGAATTGATTAACTCAAAGCTGCCCAACAAGTGGATCACTCATTCAGACAACTCCATGGCATTATCATAAAACCGGAGAGACACTTTGCTACACAGGGCATTCCACTAAAGCAAAGCAGACAGCACTGGATTGAGAGGTCAAGGTAATAAACACTCTTTATTAATAGTTCGCACAACAACTAGACTATTTCCTCACTGGGTTGTATATCATTCCTCACATAATGCCAGAACTATTACATGCATCACTACTAACCAGTGTTCCACGTTATCCTACTGGGTTTTGAGTTGCAGTCGCATTTAACATCAGCACGTTTGTAACACTGTTTGCAGATCATGTTATGTGTAAATTAACTACTGTGTTTGCCCACATTATATCAATCACTCTTCATAGTTAATTCATAGGTTGCAGAGCACCTTGGGACATCCCCAAGGTGTGGAAGCATTCTATAAATACAAGCTCCCTAATACACATGGAGAACACTTCCCACCTATAGATGGGATCTCGGTCATTTCTCTCTGTTAGTCTCTTTCCAATGCCACCACCCACATGTTCAACTAGGAACCAAAACCAATCACCCCAGGGGGAGGGGAGGTGATGAAGGTGATGGCCGCCAATTAGTGGTATTATTGCGAGACTATTAATCCAGAAACTTAGCTAATGTTCTGGGGACCCAGCTTCGAATCCTGTCACAGCAGATGGTGGAATTTGAACTCAATAAAAAAAAGTAGTGCACTGCCCTGTGTAGCAAAGTGTCTCTCTGGTTTTATGATGACATCATGGAGTTGCCTGAATGAGTGATCCACTTGTTGGGCAGCTTTGAGTTAATCAATTCTGCGTAATTACAGCACTATCATCAACGTTCTTCTCACGATCTGGAATTAAGAATCTACTGATGACCATGAAACCATTGTTGATTGTTGGAAAAACCCATCTGGTTCACTAATGTCCTTTAGGGAAGGACTGTCCTTACGTGCTCTGGTCTACATATGACTCCAAATCCACAGCAATGTGGTTGATTCTCAACTGCCCTCCAAGGGCAACTAGGGATGGACAATAAATGTTCACCAGTCAGCGATGTCCATGTTCCACAAATGAATTAAAAAATATGAAATAAATAGCAATGGAATGATTCTAACCAATATCCAAATTAAAATGCCATTTATAAATTAGTGAATTTGTTTTCCTTGATTATTTTGGCTATTTTGTGGTTTTATTTGCCCCTTCCACATGTGACTCATTAAATGGGTGGGATTTTCCAGGCCGTGCTCACCCCAAGGCTGGAAATTCCCACCTGAGGTCAACCGACCTTCGCATGGTCCGTGTTGATTTCCCATGGCGGGTGGAAAGGGAAAATTCTACCCATTATCTTTCTATTCCTAAAACAATCCCAGAGTAAGTCTTCACCTTCACAGCCTGAATGGGATTCTGAAGGAGGAAATTAGCTGCTCACATAAACTCTTCCCAACTTTCATCCCATTGAATATCGAGGTTTTTTTTTATTATTTATTCGTGGACCCATTCCTAGTTGCTCTTGGACAGCAGTTGAGAGTCAACCACATTGCTGCAAATCTGAAGTCACACATAGGCCAGACGGGGTAAGGATACCAGATTTCTTTTCCTAAAGGGCATTAGTGAACCCAACAATGAGTTCATGGTCATCAGTAGATTCCTAATCCCAGATATTTTTTAATTGAATTCAAATTCCACTACCTCTTACTGAGGTCCCCAGAACATTAAATGAGTTTCTCGTTAAGCGTCCAGCGATAATATCAGAACGCCATCACTTCCCCATGTTTGCAATGAGAACCATTTTCACTGTTGGAGTCCAACACATTTCCCCCTCAAAAAAGTGGAACATTAATACATCAGCTAGAATATTTTTTAATATACTGGATATCTCGTAATCCATCTGGAAAAAAGATTGCATTGTTCAGACAAGTTTAATGTCTCCAAATTATAAACACAATGAAGTCAATTACAATATAGTTCTCAGTATTTGTCTCTCAAATTAATCACTCTGTCATAATTACGACACAGCAATTAAGTTCAGTCCCTTGATATATCAACACACAAACACTCACCGACACGCCAACTCAATTTGCCAAGAACATTCATGCTTCTATCAAGATTTCCAAACTTTTCTTTAAAAAGTCTCTCTTGCAAATGTTCCAACCGCAGCCCACCTCACTTGCTTGGAACTAAATTGAGAAATAAATTTCTGAGCACACAGTAAAATACAAACACATTTTACATAAAAGTTATGAGGCAAAATTTATTGTGATGTCTTCCCAACAACAATGTCAACAAGTGGCAAAATAGAAAAGTCCATCTGTTCTCAAGATGTTTATCCCCCTTGATTCACACGATGGAGGAAAACACTATTTCTCTGAGGAATTTGACAGTGGCTTTCTCAAGGTCTCCATCAAGACTATTGGGAATAGGGATGGTTTCTTCACCTGCCGTTCCCAGGGAACCTGATCATTTGCATTGAGCGTACCCTGGGGAAATGTGGGTTGGCAGCTCACAATTTTCCACCTTGTGGTTTAATCAGTCAGCAATTATCATCCATTCCTGATTTCTCTTGAGAAGTTGACGGCAAAATGTCTCCCACTGTCGTTGCAGTCTGTGTGTTTTAGGATCAATCATAGTGTTGCTGATGTGAGAACTCCAGGTTTTCACATCTGTGAAGCCTGGGAAAGGCTTCCCAGCACCTGTGAAGGAACGGTGATACCATTCCAGTCAGAATGGTGGGTGGCTCGGAGGGGAACTTTCAGATGGTGATGTTCGCTAATGTCTTCTTCCTTTGTTCCCCCAGATGGCAGAGATCAGGGTTTTCACAGGAATCATAAAATCCTACAGTGCAGAAGGAGGCTATTTGGCCCATCGAGTCTGCACCAACAACAATCCCACCCCAAGTCCTATCCTCACAGCCCCACACAGTGACCCTGCTAATTCCTCTAACCTACACATCCCGGGACACTATGGGCAATTTAGCATGGCCAATCAACCTAGCCTGCACATCTTTGGACTGTGGAAGAAACCAGAGCAGACACAGGGAGGATGTGCAAACTCCACACAGATAGTGATCCAAGCTGGGAATCGAACCCGTGTTCCTGGAGCTGTGAAGTAGCAGTGCTAAACATGGTGCCACACTGTGGTTTGGAGGGTGCTGTCAAAGTGTAACGACTTTAATCAGGCAATTGAGGTTAGAATATGAACTTCCTGATTAAAAGCCAAATTGATGTGTCAATCAGGGAGCCCCATGCTTTGTATTTAACCAGGTGTGTCAGTTCCTCTGGCACTCTGAGTGCGGACTGTTAACTGAAAGCTGTACTCTGGTGTCAGACTTGAAAATAAAGGGATTTTGGTGAAGAGACTTCAGCCTCCAAGTACTTGCCCCAGAAGCAGAACATCTCGCCCGAGGTGAACAGAATTTCTATGGTCCACCCCCTCGCCCGTTATGATTCCCGTGGTGGGCAGAATGGGAAAATTTGCCCCCTTGGGTGTTTTGGCTTCAGTTTGGATGTCTGAGCTCCTGCAGCAGTTGCCATATGAACCATGTGAGGTGAATATCTGGGTGAAGTTGGTGGATGGCAAGTCAGTCATGAATTCAAACAGTACTGTCAGAATACCCTTCCCCTTGGCAAATAATACCTCCTTAAACATCACCGACTCTGTAAAGATCTGCATGTTTTCTGCCCAACTCTCCTTCTACCTTTGCTGAAAGATCATTGTATGAGCCATCACTCGTGAAAAAGCGAGAAGCACCAAATAAATGTATTTTATCCAACTGTGTTGCAAATATCAAATTACACAAAGTCATTAAACACTGTAAGCAGTTTCACAGTTGTGATGACTTACTTCAATTGCAGTGATAGTTTGGTGAGAATCTATTTCTTTTCCAATTTAATTTCTCTCACCTAGGTGATAATTAAAGACCATTTCCTGTTGCATTTTTTTAGCTTGTCTTTGACCCTCGATTTTGGTGACATTATTACCTATGTTACAATCTCAAAAGAAACTTTTAACTTTCTTTTAAGAAGAAATCTAAACTCCAAGCTATGTACTAAAAGAATGAAGCATCGAGGTTTAAAAATGAAGACTTTTTACTGTACAAGAGTCAAACAAAGCAATCACTAAACACTATCTTAGATTCCTTTTGATACTCTCAAACCAGAATCAACATAAATCAAACGTGAATTAACAGGTAAATTGTGAATTATGAATGATACGTTACATATTAAATGGCAGAAATAGCAAATATAGAGCTGACAAAGTGACTCAGTAATCCACACAGCTTATATGTTGTCACTCACAAAGTCTTTCAAAAGCTCTGATTTCTTTACAAAGGAAGTCAGCTTCTCTCCTCTTAGGATTCAACCTGGATCCCAGTGGGCAGCAACATACAACCAACCGGACTTCTACAAGTATGCTCCAAAAGATGGCTCACACCTGCAGAACTTCCTCACCTCAGTCTGGATGGTGTAGGTCTACTAATGTTATCTTCAAGTCATGTAAATAGGAGCATGGTGGCACAATGGTTAGCACTGCTGTCTCACGGTGCCAGGGATCTGCGTTCGATTCCTGTCCGAGTCACTGTCTGTGTGGAGTCTGCACGTTCTCCCTGTGTCTGCGTGGGTTTCCTCTGGGCACTCTGGTTTCCTCCCACAGTTCAAAGGTTAGGTTGATTGGCTGTGCTAAATTTGCACTTTGGTGTATCAAGATCTATAGGTTAGGGGGATTTAGCGGGGTAAATAAATGGGGTTATGTGGTAAACCTAGGTAAGGGTCAGGACAGACTTAATGAGCCGAATGGCCTTGTCTGCACTTGTAGGGATTCTGTGATGATTGTATGAAACCCTTCCCTAATTTTCAACAACTCTGTGAGGCCATCTCTCATTATTCTTTTATTTTTGAGGGGAAACAGCCCAGCATGTTCAACCTTTTGCTGGTAAGTATCATCTCTCAGTCCTGACGGCATGACTGTACATTTGTCTGGTTGTTAAAAATTGCTGAGCAGTCTTATGAGCCAGATTGATAACTTTTTACGGCCACGAGAATCATGCTGTGCCCATGACTGCCTCCTTCTGATTTACCCACCACTTAATCGCGCCACTCACTGCTGAGCTCCATAGAAATGGCTCCCCAGCTCTTGGTCCACAGCGACTGCAGTGGATGGCAGACAGGACCCCCGTGCCGTGATTCTCAGAGGGATCCCTTCACCAGACTTCTCGAAGGAGTTCAGCAGAAGCGGGATACCCCTGCTCCGTGAGAAGGTCTCCTACCAAGGTTACCATGGTGGCACAGTGATTAGCACTGCTGCCTATCAGCACCGGGGTCCTGGGTTCGATTCCCAGCTTGGGTCACCATTTGCACATTCTCCCCGTGTTTGCGTGGGTTTCCTCCGGGTGCTCTAGTTTCCTCCCATGGTCTACTACATTTTGCACTCTCTTGTTTCCTTCTCTGTGAATGGTATGCTAATACATGTGCCAATAGTAAATCAAATCAAATCAAACCAGTCTGCAAGATGTGCTGGTTGGGTGCATTGACCCAAACAGGTTCTGCAGTGTGGCGCAGAGGGAAATCTCACAGTAACTTTTTTGCAGTGTTAACGTACACCGTATTAGTAAATAAACTATACTTTACTTTTTGCCTGGGATGCAGTGGCTGCTCTGGTGAGTGCATGCTCACTGCAAAAAAGGATTGGGCAGCAGTGATACAAGAAGATGAACAATATTCAGCGCTCAGCCACAATAAGTGAGTCTCATTCAGTCTTTCTCTGGGCCCCTGGCTCACCCCCTCCCACCTCCACCTTCATCTCTCACCCAGCCACTTGAAGTTGAAGGTGTGAGGTTCACGCTTATGTCATGCTATTTTAAATGTCACCCATGCACATCACACAGTCTCCAGCTCGATACTCAGCGTGCCCTCAATATTTGGCGTGAGTGCTCGCTAATGGTATGGTGACGCATTCAAATTAGACTCACATCTTTCCCCGGGTGTTCCACATCACTCCGCCAGCGAGTTCAGTTCACAGTCAGAAATCGCCATCCCGCCTGTGAGAATCGCACTTTTCCGATCTCTCTGCATTTAGAAGCCCGTGCGACACTCTTGTGCGTGACTAACGCAGGCTCAAGATCCTGCCCCATACACCAATCACTAAAGGCAAGCGTGCTGGTGCAGCAAACAGTTAAGAAGGCAAATAGCCTATAATGGAAGAGGCCTTCAGCACAGAAGCAAAGATATCTCAACTGCTGTTGTACAGAGCCTCGGTGAGACCACACCTGTAGTAATGTGAGGAGTTTGGCTTCCTTACTGAGGAAAGGATTTACGTACCATGGGGGAACAAAGAACAAAGAATAAAGAAAATTAAGGGAACAGGCCCTTCAGCCCTCCAAGCCTGCATTGACCACGCTGCCCATCTGAACTAAAACCCCCCTTAATCCTTCCGGGGACCTATCCTTTATTCCCATCTGATTCATGTATCTGCCCCTTAAAAGCCAATATTGTATCTGCTTCCATTACCTCCCCCAACAGCAAGTTTCAGGCACCCACCACCCTCTGTGTAAAAACTTGTCTTGTACATCGCCTTTAAACAATCCCCCTCGCACCTTAAACCTACGCCGCTAGTAATTGACTCTTCTACCCTAGTAAAAACGTCTGATTTTCCACTCTGTCATGCCCCTCATATTCTTGTAGACTTCTATTGGGTTGCCCCTCAATCTTGGTCATTCTAGTGAAAGTAAACCAAGCTTTTCCAATCTCTTCTTATAGCTAATGCCCTCACATCAGGCAACATCCTGGTAAACCTTAAGAAATGCAGTGAAGACTAATTCCTGGGATGGTAGGAGAGATTTGATTGACTAGTCCTGTATTCATTGGAATCATCACTGACAGAGGATTCGATTTGATTTATTATTGTGACATGTATTAGTATACAGTGAAAAATATTGTTTCTTATGCACTATACAGACAAAGCATATCGTCCATTGAGAGAGAAAGGAGAGGGTGAAGAATGTAATTGTAGAAAAGGACAAACTTAATGTGATGTAGGTCCATTCAAAAGTCTGACAGCAGCAGAGAAGGAGCTGTTCTTGAGTTAATTGGTACGTGATCTCAGACTTTTGTATCATTTACTGACGGAAGAAGATGGAAGAAAGTATGACTGGGATGTGTGGGGCCTCTGATTATGCTGGCTGTTTTTCCGAGGCAGTGGGACATGTAGGCAGATGGGAGGCAGGCTTGTGTGATGGACTGAGCAACATTCATGACCTTTTTAGTTCCTTGCAATCTTGGGCAGAGCAAGTGCCATACAAAGCTGTGACACAACCAGAAAAAATGCTTTCTATGGTGCACCTGTAAATGTTGGTGAGAGTCATAGCGGACATGCTGCATTTCCTTAGTCTTCTGAGAAAGTAGAGGCATTGATGGACTTTCTTAACCATAGTGTCCGCATGGGGGGACCAGGACAGGTTGTTGGTGATCTGGACACCTAGAAACCTGAAGCTCTTGACCCTTTTTACATTGTCCCCATTGATGTAGACAGGGGCACATTCTCCACTACACTTCCTGAAACTTCTAACAGGGCTGGACAGATTGACTGCAGAGATGTTGCTTCATTTGGTTGGGATGTCTAGAACAAGGGGATCACGGATTCAGGGTACGGGGTGGACCATTTAGAACTGAGATGAAAATTACTTCATTTAGAAGGTGGTGGACTTGTGGAATTCTCGACTACCCAAGGCTGGGAGGCCAAGTTACTGAATATACTTAAGTATGTTACAGATAGATATCTGAACTCTGAAGGCATCAAGGGATAGGGGAAGTGTGCAGGAGTATGGCATTAAGATAGAGGTTCAGCCATGATCAAAATGAACAGCAGAGCGGGCTGGCAGGGCTGAATCGCCTACTCCTGCTCCTACTTTCTTTGTTTCTGTAAGAAGATGGCAGCTCGAGGAGTTCTCGTATGGATCAAGCATAATAATTTGGAAAACTTGAGTAAATAAAGTGCTGTTTGCAGATGATGTTGCTCTATTCCTTGGACAAGGGATCAGTGGTTATTTACTTAAAAATATTATTTAATAAAGGATTCAGGGAGTACAAATATATGACTACACTTCATAATGAAGTGAAGGAAGAACCATATCCCTGCAGATATTGGGTCTCACTGGTTTTCATTTGTATAGGTCAAAAGAAAATTGAAGATCGTCGAAATTTCCAGATATAAATTAGAATCTTGAATGTTCTGGGATTAGAAGTTCTCTAACATCAGAGCTTCGGTAAGCATGAAATTGTAGTTTCTTCCCTCCGCCCAACTCAGCCTGGCTGCTAAGATCCTGGGACAGGTGCCAGACCTGATCTCTGAAAATTCTCAAAAACAATCGAAACCATTGCAATCAATGAAGCTCAGTTTGTAAGAACACTGAACAGTACAGCACAGTACAAACCCTTCGGCCCTCAATGTTGTGCCGAGCTATGTCCAATCCCAAGATCAAACAACCCCCTCCTTATAATTCTGAACTGCTCCAAGTGCCTATCCAACAACTGCTTGGAAGTTCCTAAAGTATCCGACTCCACTATCACAGCAGGCAGTCTATTCCACACCCCAACCACTCTCTGAGGGAAGAATCTACCTCGGACATCCCTCCTATATCTCCCACCATGGACTGGTATATATTTATTATCTCACTTGTGCCCCCAGAATAAGACACTGATATATAACTTCATTCCTAAATGTGTTCCATAATGGCATGTAGTGGAATAATGAGCAGTTCCATGCTACCTCCTACAAATGCACTGGAGACAGTAATATTTAGGGTTGAGATAAAACTGCTTTTGGATGGCATGGTGGCACAGTGGTAAATGCTGCTGCCTCATAGTAAGAAGTCTCACAACACCAGGTTAAAGTCCAACAGGTTTATTTGGTAGCAAAAGCCACTAGCTTTCAGAATGCTGCTCCTTCGTCAAGTAAACCTCACAGTGCCAGGAACCTGGGTTTGATCTTAGCCTTGGGTGACTGTTTGTGTTGTTTGTACATTCTCCCCATGCCTGCATGGGTTTTCTCCAGGTGCTCTGGTTTTCGTCCACACTCCAAAGGTGTGCCAGTTAGGTGCATTGGCCCAGCTAAATTCTCCCTCAATGTACCTGAACAAGTGCTGGACGAGGGGATTTTCACAGTAACTTCATTGCAGTATTAATGTAAGCCTTCTTGTGACACCAACAAATAAACTTTCAAAAAAAAAACCTTTCCCTTGGTATCCAAAGGCCTTTCAGCCTCTGCTTTGAACATATTTAATAACTGAAAATCCACAGTTCTGTGAGGTAGAGAATTTCAAAGACTCACAACTCTTTGAGTGAAGAAATTTCTCCTCGTCACATGTAAACATGATGGAGAAGTTTGATCCTTACCTCAACTCCAACATCCCACCCAATCTCCTCATCTCCGGCCTAAGAGGTCACATCCCCTTACTGTGTCCCCATGTTTCAGAATCCCCAAACTTGGGCAAAGATCTTCTCAACATTGACTCTGACAAACTCCTGAAGAATTTTTGTACATTTCAACTCAATCACCTCTGATTTCCTAAATTGCAGGGAATATTGGCCGAGTCTACCCAATGAAACACTGATGTGAGATATGGAGTGTCCCAGGAAATTAGCAGCAGTAAGACCTCATGTGACCAGCTGCAGCAAGTTATCTAAGCTTTGAAGATAAATAGTACAGAGGAAGATTCTCGTTTAGCAACGGATACAAAAAAGATACAAAAGTCTGAGGTCACATTAAAGTTAAAGTTTTACTTATTAGTCACGAGTAGATTAACACTGCAATGAAGTTACTGTAAAAAAAATCCCCTAATCATCACGCTCTGGTGACTGTTCAGGTACACTGAGTGAGAATTTGATAATGCCAATATACCTAACCAACACATCTTTCAGACTGTGGCAGAAAACCAGAACACCTGGAGGAAACTCATGCAGACACAAGGAGAACATGCAGACTTAGCACAGACGGTCACCCAAGCCGGGAATTGAACATGGGTTCCTGGCACTGAGAGGCAGCAGTGCTAACTGTGTGACACTGTGCTGTCCATATACTAAGCAACTCAAAGACAGCTTCTTCCCCGCTACCATTGGATTTTTGAATGGACCTACCTTATACTTTCTCTACACCTTAGCTGTGACTGTAACAATACATTCTGCACTCTCTCCTTTCCATCTCTTGAATGGTATGCTTTGTTTGTACAGCTCGCAAGAAACAATACTTTTTACTGTATGTCAATACATGTGACAACAACAAATCAAATCAAAAAATTGGGCTCACTGGGGGAAGATTTAATTCCAGCAAAAGATTTGGGAGTTAGAAATAGGTCTTGAGCATTGTCTGTCCTATGCAGTGCCTGATATTAAATCCATTCAGTGAAATACTCATTGGAATTCAGCACTGTGAGAGAGGATTTCATAGAAACTTATAAAATTCTGACAGTGTTAGACAGGATGGATTCAGAAAGAATGGTCCCAGTGGTGGGGAAGTCCAGAACAAGGGGTCATAGCTTGAGGATAAGGGGTAAACCTTTTAGAACTGAGGTGAGGAGAAATTTCTTCACCCAGCAGGTGATGAATGTGTGGAATTCACTACCACAGAAAGTAGTTGAGGCCAAAACATTGTGCGATTTCAAGAGTAAATTAGATGGGGCTAAAGCAATCGAGGGAAATGGGAGGAAAGGGCAATGAGGATATTGAATTTGAAGGTCAGCCATGATCAAGATGAATGGTGGAGCAGGCTGGAAGGGCTAAATGGCCTATTAATGGTGTGTGTGTGTGTATGTGCGTGCATGTGTGCATTTGTAAGCATGTACATACTTGCATGTATGTGTGCATGTATGTATGCATGCATGCGTGTGCGTATGTGTGTGTATAAGCATGCTTTTGTGTGCGTGTGTACATGTGTGTGCAAGCATGTGCGTGCATGTACGTGTTTGTATGTTTTTATGTTTCTACAAAATTCATTGGAATAGCCAAGCATTGTGTACAATGGTTGGTAAATCAGATATCAGCCACCTTATGTCACAGTACATGAGTGGCACAGCGGCACATTGCTGCCTCACAGTGCCAGGGGCCCAGGTTCGATTCCAGCCTTGGATCACTGTCTGTGTGGAGTTTGCACATTCTCCCCATGTCTGCGTAGGTTTCCTCCCACAGCCCAAAGATGTGCAGGTTAGGTTGATTGACCATGATAAAAATGCCCCTCAACATCAAGGCGGTTAGCAGAGTAAATAAGCGGTGTAACAGAAATAGGGCCTGGGTGGGATTGTGGCTGGTGCAGACTTGATGGGCCAAATGGTCTCCTTCTGCACTGTTAGGATTCTATGATACACTGCACGATTTCTATGGTTAACCTACAATCTACCTCATTTATCTATATCATTCATCTTCAAAGTTCTAAGATAAATCCACACATTTTTCCCAAGGCCATGTTGTTTGTCAATATCTACAAATTATACCCTCTTGGACTGTTCAGGTTTTTGTTTTAGATTAGTTCTGTGCTCCTTTGTTGAAAAAGTAACAGCATCACATGGCAAGAAGGAGATACTACAGGGATTACAAATTGCCGCAAGTAGCTGCTCAGGTTGTGATTCTCCACTGTTAGAAAGTGACATCTTGTCCTCAATCTCCTTATTTTAAGGAAGTTATTGCGTGTACAGGTTAATTGCTCAATAAACACATTGCAGAAAGTAAGTCCAGTGTTTCATAATGTAAGTACTCTATTAATGATGTATCAATATTTACCTCTGGTTCTATAACTATCAATCAATTATGGCCCAGAAAGTGAACAGTTGTAAGTTGAAATCCCATTCCTTCATGTTAAGCTTATTTATTAGTGTCACAAGTAGGCTTACATTAATGAAGTTACTGTGAAAATCCCCAAGTCGCCGCAATCCAGCGCCTGTTTGGGTACAAAGAACAAAGAACAAAACAGCATGGGAAACAGGCCCTTCAGCCCAACGAGCCCACGCCGCCACCTCGATGTTCCCATCTCTACCTGTGATCCCTGTCTATATTTATAGATCTATGCATTGAAACCAAATTTGAGACAATTTAGGGAGAATTTGTTCTGCCAATCAGCCTAAGAGCACATCTTTGGGATGTGGAAGGAAACCAGAATACCCAGAGAAAACCCACGCAAGCACGGGGAGAATGTGCAAACTCCCACAGACACAGGCCCAAATCCATGTATCTGCACAGCACAGTGATAGTCACTGAGCTGTCGTGTTGCCCATCAAATGGTCCAGATCAAGCATACACTAACAATGTGAAGTACTAGGATGCTCTCGAAAAAAAAATCCAAGAGCAGCCCTCTCACTACCCATCGCGTGTATGCCCCTTGTTAGACAACAAGGCGGACCAAAGTACCTGTAGAATAAAACATATACATCAATATTATCGACAATTTACATACTTCCCAGGGAACTCCCAAGGTTCATGATCCTTATTTTAAATCAGTTTTCTATACCCCTCCATTCCCATTCTGTTCATGTGCCCATCTAAGTATTTCTTAAATAACTCCAGAATGCCTGCCTCCATCACTTTACTTGACAGCATGTTCCATACCCCCACCACTCTCTGTGTGAAAAAACTCCCTCTAGCATCCAAATTATACCTTACCCCCCTCACCCTAAGCCCGTGACCCCCTATGCTATCTGAGTCCAACCTAGGAAAAAGCTTAACCCTGTTTACTCTATCTATACCCCTCATAATCTTGTACACCTCTATTAGATCTCCTCTAAGTCTACGTCTTTCTAAGAAAAACAGCCCCAATTTACCTAAGCTCTCCTCGTAACTCAGACCTTCCATACCAGGCAGCATCCTGGTGAACTTCCTCTGCACTCTCTCCAGACTCTCCACGTCCTTCCGGTAGTAAGGCGACCAGAACTGGACGCAGTATTCCAAATGAGGTCTAATCAAATACCAGGTTAAAGTTCAACAGGTTTACCCGGTAGCAGAGTTTGATTGACAGCTCCAAATGGTTATAAAGTCTGTGAAGTGGGGCTATAAATTCCAATGTCTGTTTTTATAAGGGATTAAAGGAAGTTAAATATAGTAATTAGGCTTTTGTTAATTACATTTTCTCTAGAATTAATTAATTCACTTTAATAGACATTTCAGAATTTTATTTAATCTCAGCATGGATTCTGATGTCTGCTCATGATGGAGTTGGTTTGGTACGTATAAGGCAAAATGATAGTTGGTGGGAGGAGTATGTGCGAGATGAATTGACACTAAGTTGGCATCGGGCCTATATAGAATCATTGGGATAGGCAAAGAGTTATAGGTTGGTATATAGGGTATAACAGGGCATCAGGATGAGTACAGATCATAAATTGGAGGGAGAATTTAACACGGCTGATACAGCCTAACCAGCACATCTTTCAGACTCTGGGAGGAAACCGGAGTACCCAGAGGAAACCCACGCAGACATGAGGAGAATGTACAGGATCCACACCGATAGTGGCCCAAGGAAGGAATTGAACTTGGGTTCCTGGTGCTGTGAGGAAACAGTGCTCATCGCTGTGTCACCATGTCGCCTGTGTAAATTGTTTCAGGAAGTCTGAACATATGTAACAGAAAAGTTTAATTTTCTCGTGCCTATACAGTGGAGAGAATGGTGGTGTAGGCTGAAAATCTGGAGAGACAGCAAGGTTTACACTCACAAAGGATAAAAATAGATTTGCATTCATTTTAATATAATTACCTTGTCACATGAACTGCATCACTCCTCTACTTGCTGCATTTTCAAACCTCACATTGGCAAGGTTTACAACAGGTCAATCTTGATGCAAACCTATTGCGGCGGTCTCCTCAGGAGTGTAAAGGTGAGGATAGTCCCTGGGAAGAAGGACATGACCAAGAAGTGCCTTGGCAATGCCCTTGCTGTATGCCAACCTAGCAGTGCCAACATGTGGGATGGGCAGACCCTGGCTTAGATTCTGGGGGTGTGTAGTGGAGGGTGAGAGAGATGGAGATGCTGGCAATGACTGTTGGTGCTGGGAGATAGAGAATGAGAGATGCTGGCTTTTGACCACCACTGGTTGGTGGGGGGAGATGCCAGCGTTGACTGGGTGGGGAGAGCCTCTGAGACCTCCGCGTGGGGGTGAGGGGAGTGGGGCGAGGTTATTAGGTTATTTCTTTGATAAATCGGGGCACCCAATCTCAGTGCGGCCGGGTTTTACCAGCTCCTTTTATTTCTAATATAGTGTGTGTGTGTGTGCATACGTGTGTGTGTGTGCGTGTGTGCATGGGTGGATGTATACACATGCGTACAAGTGTGTTTGTGTGCATGTGTATGCGCATCTGCGTGTGTGTACATGCATGTGTGTGTGCATACATGTGTAAGTGCATGTGTGCATGTGTGTGTGCTTGTGTGTATATTCATGTATGTATATATGTGCGCATACATGTGTGTGTGTGCATGCATGTGTGCATTTGTAAGCACGTACATACTTGCATGTGTGTGTGCATGTATGTATGCATGCATGCGTGTGCGTATGTATGTGTAAACATGCTTTTGTGTGTGTGTGTACGTGTGTGTGCATGTGTGCGTGCAAGTATGTGTGCATGTATGTGTGCATGCGTGTGTGTGTGCATGTATGTGTGCATGCGTGTATGCATGCACATGTATGCGTGCACTCAAATGATGTGATGTGGGCTGAATGCTTCAGATGATATTTTTAATATTTTTCTCAATTTCAATAGTTAATAAATTTGCTCTTCCTTTACACAATAGAACATTGTTTAATTGACTCCTTATTGCTTATAGTTTAAGTAGCAAAATATATTCTTATTTTGAGAAGGCATATTCCCATTGAACCAAACTCAACCTTTACTGTAACCAACCGAGAAGGTCGAATGGAGTGGAACCATTCATCGCTTCGCACTGGGTTATTGCACATTTGAAAGAGAGTTAGGACAGAATGTTCCTGTTCCGCCTGCCACAGGAATCATAGCGAGCTGGACAGGACCATACAAAGGTCCATTGACCTCTGGCCTTGGGGTGAAAGTGCCCGGAAAACCCTGCCCTTAGACAAATGAAAGAGAATAATCTGCAGGGTTATGGGAAGAGGGCAGAAAAATGGTGCTAAATGATTACTCATTCGGAGAGCTGGTGCAGACATAATGAGCCCAATGGCCTCTTTCTGCACGGTAACAATCCTGATTCAGAGATTTTAGATTTTTGTGCTTATGCAAACCTTGACTGATGAAAAAGAAAACATCAAAAGCCCCGATTGATTAGAAGAACGTGCTCAAGGGACCATCAGATGTCTTCCTGATCTTATGCTCTTGTAAATGTTACCACTTATCGAGCCGGACCTTTCCAAAGACTAAGAATCAAAGCCTCCCACAGGATCCACCAGAGAACCGCCAATGCAGATAAGCAGAGAATGGATAAGTGCTATGAAGTGCCCTTATCAAACGGTGAATTTGATTTGTTGTTGCATGGTTTAAAAAAAAGTTCCATTATATAACCAGAAACAATGTATTGAGGGTTATTTCCTTTGTACTGTTGACGTTTCTCCATGCTTACGATGCAGATGCTTCACTCTTTGGTGTATGTGGATGGACTAACAATACTCTCTCTGCTTCAGGTCGCTTCCTCCTGCCAAGCGTTGCATGTGATGTTGTGCCAGTTGCTTCCACTGCAAACAACAGCCTTTCTGTGACTGGGTTTCATGGTTACTAGGGAATGATGCTTGGCAAGGTCCCAACCTCTTCCAAGGTGATTAGCTGGAGTCCACATCATCTGCAAGTGGAATCCTGGATGTTGCCACACATTTCACTGGTGTTCGCTTTGGCTCTTGTTATCTGGGTCATCTGACTGTTCCATCATTCCAGACTTTTGTGCACTTAGTGGGTGACATCCCTCATCCACCCCAGACAAAACTGATAATACGGTCACTTGGTTTAGCTCAGCTGAGATGCCAAGTTGTGCCTGCAGTGTGCATTACCCGCTACTTAGAGAGCTGAGGACACAGAGAGACACTAATGGACCTGGATTTAAAATTGGAATGTGTGGTTGATAATAGATTCATAGAGCTTTATAGCACAGGGAGTGGCTCTTCAGCCCATCATCTTTGCAGCAGTCCTTACGCACCTGTCCATTCTAATCCCATTTTCCAGCTTTTCATCTGCAGCCTTGTATGACACAGGCACAATTATCCTCTCACAGTAACCCCCATATAACGCCAGTATGTTAAGCTAGTGAGAATTGGTTTAAGCCTGATCTGTGTTCTATAACAGGGTGGGACTATGGTCCAGTATTTGGCACAACTGCCTGTCAGTGTCAGGGACCTTGGGATCGATTTCAGGCTTGGATCACTGTCTGTGTGAAGTTTGCACATTCTCCCTGTATCTGCATGGGTTTCCTTTGGGTGCTCAATTTCCTTCCATATGCCAAAGATGTTCTGGTCCGATGAATTGGCCATGGTATGCTCACAATGAGTTGGTTAAGGGAATTAGTGGGATAATTATGTGCGTTTACAGGAGTAGGGCATGAGTAAGATTAAAAAAAGGTGGGTCAGTGTATACTTGATGGGCCAAAAGGCCTCCTTCTGCACTGTAGGGATTTTATGATATGATATAGCTCATCACTCATGGATTTAGAAAGACTCTCTCACCGTTTCACATCCTTATTTAGAAGACAAAAGATAATTCCTTTGCCAGCTTCTCCATTTCACATCTGTATTCTACAACATTAGAAATTAGCTGGAGTTTTTCTTGCTCTGAGGAGAAGGGCAAATCAAGAGAAAGTGTTCAAAATTCAGTGATTTTCAAGTGAGTTTCAAGTAGATAACACTGATTTAATCTGATTGAGCATTGGCCTGAGTTACGTGCTCAGATTTCCATGGTGGTAATAAAGCCTACAAACTTCCGATTCCAACACTAAGAACACTACCAACTGACCCAAGTCTGCCACCAGATTGGGGCAGCTTTCACTCCAGACAAAACTCTGTAACCATCCAGTTTTGCACATTGGTTTTAAATCAGAACAATAGGCCTTATGCCAACTCTGAAGTTTACTTATTAGTGTCCCAAGTAAACTTACATTAACATTGTAATGACATTACTATGAAAATCCCCTAGTCGCCACACTGTTTGAACACATTGAGGGAGGATTTAACATGGCCAATGCATCTAACCAGCATGTCTTTCACACTGTGGGAAGAAACCAGAGTGCCTGGAGGAAACCCACACAGACACAAAGAGAATGTGCAGAATCCACACAGACAGTGACCCAAGCTGGGAATTGAACCCAAGATCCTGATACTGTGAAGGAGCAGTGCTAACTACTGTGCTGCCTATAAGAGATACAGGCGATTGTGTGGGATATTGAAGTTAAGGTAACAATTAAACTTCTCCTTGGAGAAGGCTCAAAGGACCACATGTTCTGCTCCTATTTCTCACATTCTGACATTTTTATGTTCTAATGGCTGAATAGTGGAAATCCATTCACAATAGTGCATAAGCTATGACGTAGCAATATTATCACAGCATAATGTACTCCTCCCATAGTCTATGGGGTCTTTTTTTAATGAAAGATAACTGGTTTTATGACATCTGAAATTACATTAAAAAATAAATGCAGGCATTTTGCTTTGTAACACACTAGACACCATCAGCAACTACTAAATCAACACTGTATATACTTTCGTAGATCCATCACAGTGCAGTAAATGCATGATGATGGAAAGCTTTAACTCCAGACTGTCATCTGCTGGTTAATTAAGATGTTCCTGTTATGTATCCTTTTGGTCAGAACTTTACGCACTGAAATTTAATTCTTAATGGACTTTGACATAAGCACAAAAAGTGGGTAAATGCAGAAATCAATTTGTTGTTCCGATAAACAAGCACTGTAATATCTTTCACATTTAACATGACTCTTGATAAAATGTCTCATTTCGATTCATGCATTCACATATTTCAATAAATGTAGAAGGCTTACATAAGAACCAAAGCAAAATTCTGCGGCTTGTTCTCACATCATTATATTCCAAATGGAATAAAACTGTTTTGAAGTTACAATCAGCAACTGGAAGTTATGACTATTGATACATATGCTGTGTATATATTAAATGTACAGTAAGCTGGGGTAAGTTAATCCCACACAAATACAGTAAATAGCAAAACCCTTAAAAAGTAGCGATGGACAAAGGGATCTGGGCGTACAGGTACACAGGTCACTGAAAGTGGCTATGCAGGTGGAGAAATTAGTCAAGAAGACATACAGCATGTTTGCCTTCATCAGTCGGGGCATCGAGTGCAAAAATTGGAAGTCGTGTTGCAGCTTTGTAGAACCTCAGTTAGGCCACATTTGGAATATAGTGTTCAATTCTGGTTGCCACACTACTGGAAGGATGTGGAGGCTTTGGAGATGGTACAGAAAAGATTTACCAGGATGTTGCCTGGTATGGAGGGCATTAGCTACGAGGAGAGGTTGGAGAAACTTAGTTTGCTCTCACTGGAACAACGGAGGTTGAGGGGGAGACCTGATAAAAGTCTGCAAGATTATGAGAGGCATGGACAGAGTGGATAGTCAGAAGCTTTACCCCAGCGTGAAAGAATCAATTACTAGGGTGCATAGGTTTAAGATGCGAGGGGCAAGGTTTAAAAGACATGTACGAGGCAGAGTTTTTACACAGAGGGTGGTGGGTGCCTGGAACTCGTTGCCGGAATGATACTGAAATCAGATACAATAGTGACTTTTAAGGGGCGTCTTATACATGAGTTGATGGGAATAGAGAGATATTGTCCCTGGAAGGTTCAGGAGTTTTAGTTCAGTTGGGCAGCATGGTCAGTGCAGGCTTGGAGGGACGAAAAACATGTTCCTGTGCTGAACAAACAACAAATGTTCTTTACTCTTTGTTTTAAAACACATTCGGTGAGAAGTCTCACAAGTTAACACCAAGTTAAGGTCCAACAGCTTCATTTGGAATTATGAGCTTTTGGAGCGTTGCTCCTTCATTACCTGATTCCAAATAAACCTGTCAGACGTGAACCTCATTTGTGACACTTCTTACTATTACCCACGCCAGTCCAATACCGGTATCTCTACAACAAAACACACACACACACACACACTCACTAGACTCTCATGGATTTTCAATTTGGTATTGAAACCAAGTTTGAGGAGATGTAGTTTTAGGGCGTTAGAGAGGCAGGAGATTCAGAGGGGATTTGAGAAAAGGAAATTTGCTCAGAGGGTGGTGGGAATCCGGAATGCTCTGCCTGGGAAGATAGCGGAGGTCGGACACCTTACAATCTTTAAAAAGTATTTAGTGAAGTACTTGAAATATCAAAAAAAATTAGGCACTGTAAGACGTCTCACAATACCAGGTTAAAGTCCAACAGGTTTATTTTGAAGCGCTACCTCTTCATCAGGTGACTCACCTGTGAAAGGGCAGCGCTCCTAAAGCTTGTGCTACCAAATAACCTTTTGGACTTTAACCTGATGTTGTGAGACTTATTACTGTGCCCACCCCAGCCCAATGCTGGCATCTCCACATCAAAAAAAAATTAAGGATATGGGAAAAGTGCAGGGAAATGGGATTAGCATGCCTTTAGAAACATAGAACCCCTACAGTTCAGAAGGAAACCATTTGGCCCATCAAGTCTGCCCTGACAACAATCCCACCCAGGCTTTATCCCTGTAACCCCACATGCTTACTCCGCTAATCTCCTTAGCCTATGCATCCTGGGGCACTAAGGGGCTATTTTAGCATGGCCAGTCAATCTAACCCGCACATCTTTGGGCTGTGGGAGGAAACTAGAGCACTCGTAGGAAACCCATGTAGACACGGAGAAAATGTGTAGTCTCCACACAGACAGTGATCCGCACAGACAGTGACCCGAGGCCCAAATTGAACCCATTTCCCTGGAGCTGTGAGGCAGCAGTGCTGACTACTATGCTACCAAGCCATCTGTAATTATTGTTGATACAGATTCAATGGGCTGAATGGCCTTTAATGCATTGTATGACTCTTAAGTGTAGTCCTCAAGGCAAGAGTTTTGTTTGTTCATGAGATATACTTATCACTGTTAAAGCCTATCACTCACAGATCAACAATCGTTCTCAAACATGACTCATACCTGACATTCATTCGTTATAGCACACACTCAACACAACACTGCCGCATCTTCTAGCTTACACACATTGCCAGGTACACAATCATGAAGGACTCGTCAGCCAAAAGATACCTCACCACTGCCAGATACACTTCTCTCTCCCTGACAGGCTAAAGTGGCTGCCAACTGGAGATAGCACGAGCTAACCAGAGGGTAGCAGGCAAGCCTGTGTACCTTGATCCCAGAGACGGGATGCTGCCCAGTATTGAGGTTACCAATGCTGTGAAGTAAGGGACTGAAACCTTCAAAGTGATGGTATCCACATGATTAATCTGTGTTTGCATATCCCGCCTTCCCATAGAATCGCTACAGTGCAGAAAGAGGCCATTCAGCCCATCAAACCTGCACTGACAACAATACCACCCAGGCCCAATCCCCATAGCCCTTTGTATTTACTGGTTAATCCCCCGATACTCAATCAACCTAACCGGCACAACTCTGGAGTGCGAGAGGAAACCCATGCAGACGTAGAACATAGAACATAGAACATTACAGCGCAGAACAGGCCCTTCGGCCTTCGATGTTGCGCTGACCAATTAAGAAAAAGCAATGACCCTCTAACCTAAACCATTCTCTTTTCGTCCATAAACTTATCTACTAACCTCTTAAACGCCACCAAACTTGGCGCATCTACAATTGACGCAGGCAGGGCATTCCATACCCTTACCACCCTCTGGGTAAAGAACCTACCTCTGACATCCGTCCTATAACTACCACCCCTTAATTTAAAGCTATGTCCCCTCGTGCTAGCTTTCTCCATCCTAGGAAAAAGGCTATCACTGTCCACCCTATCTAAACCTCTAATCATCTTATATGTTTCAATAAGGTCTCCTCTTAGCCGCCTTCTTTCTAACGAAAACAACCTCAAATCCCTCAGCCTCTCTTCATAAGACCTGCCCTCCATACCAGGCAACATCCTGGTAAACCTCCTCTGTACCCTCTCCAACGCCTCCACATCTTTCTTATAATGTGGGGACCAGAACTGCACACAATACTCCAAGTGCGGCCGCACTAGAGTTTTGTACAGTTGCAACATGATGTTGCGGCTCCGAAATTCAATCCCCCTACCAATAAAAGCTAAGACTCCGTATGCCTTCTTAACAACCTTATCGACTTGATTGCCAACTTTCAGGGATCTATGCACATATACACCAAGATCCCTCTGTTCATCAACACTATTAAGAGTCCTACCATTAGCCCTATACTCTACACATTTGTTATTCCTGCCAAAGTGAATTACCTCACACTTTTCCACATTAAACTCCATTTGCCACCTCTCGGCCCAGCTCTGCAACTTGTCCAAGTCTCTCTGCAAACTATAACACCCCTCTTCACTATCTACCACTCCTCCGACTTTGGTGTCATCCGCAAATTTACTAATCCATCCTTCAATATCCTCACCCAGATCACTTATAAAAATTACAAACAGCAGGGGCCCCAAAACAGATCCCTGAGGTACACCACTTGTAACCGAACTCCACGATGAATAATTTCCATCAACTACCACCCTCTGTCTTCTATCCGCTAGCCAATTCCTAATCCAATTAGCTAAATCACCCGCAATCCCATACATCTGCATTTTCTGCAGAAGCCTTCCATGGGGCACCTTATCGAACGCCTTACTAAAGTCCATATATACCACATCATGGGAAGAACGCGCAAACTCCACACAGAGAGTGACCCAAGCCAGGAATTGAACCTGGGTTCCTGGCGCTGTGAAGCAGCAGTGTTAACCCTATGCTGCTTTTGTTCTTGATTTTCTTCTAGTTTACAGCATTCGCCTCTTACTTCTCTGCCATCCTTCCCCCACTTGCCCTTCCCCAACACTCCTAGACCACACATTATCTTTGCTCTGATGAAGAGTCAGCCAAAACTTGAAACATTGGCTCTATTCTCTCTCCAGAGACACTGCCAGACCTGCTGAGATTTTCCAGAGTTTTCTGGTTTTGTTTCAGATTCCAGCATCCTTAGTATTTTGCTTTTATCACATGCTTAGCGGGATTTAATGGCCTCTCGGGTGAGATTGGTTGAAGTCTGCTGATGACACCACTGTAGGGGGTCGGATCTCAAACAATGACCAGACAGAATGCAGGAATGAGGTAGAGAATCTGGTGAACTGGTGCAACGATAATAATCTCTCCTTCAATGTCAACAAAATGAAGAAGATTGTTATTGACTTCAGGAACCATAAGGCAGAACATGCCCCTGTCTACATCAATGGGGATGAAGTAGAAAGTGTCGAGAGCTTTAGGTGCCCAGATCACCAACACCCTGTCCCAGTCTCCCCATGCTGACACTATAGTTAAGAAAGCCCCACCAACTTTCTCAGGAGACTAAGAAAATTTGGCATGTCAGCTACGACTCTCATTAACTTTACAAATGCACATAGAAAGATTTCTTTCTGGTTGTATCACAGCTTGGTATGGCTCCTGCTCTGACCAAGATGACAAGAAGTTACAAAGGGTCGTGAATGAAGCCCAGTGCATCAGTCAAACCAGCCTCCCATCCATTGACTCTATCTACAATTCCCGCTGCCTCAGAAAGACTCCATGGACCCCGGACATTCCCTCTTCCATCTTCTTCCAGCAGGAAAAAGATACAAAAATCTGAGGTTACATACCAATTGACCCAAGAACAGCTTCTTCCCTGCTGCTGTTTGAATGCATCTACCTTGCATTAAGTTGATCTTTCTCTATTACATTCTGCACTCTCTCCTTTCCTTCTCTATGTATGGTAAGCTTTGTCTGTATAGTGCGTAAGAAACAATACTTTTCACTGTATACTAGTGACAATAATAAATCAAATCATAACTTCTAACAGCTATGCTGCAGTTGCAGGGGTAGCACTGCATGGGAGCGCAAAGTTGGGCAATGAGACATGGGAAGCGGTAAAGGAGTGTATGAGGGTGATTATTTGACTTTCATTCACAATGCATGGTGATTTGATTGGTAAATTTGGAACGATATATTTGGTACTGCCTATTTTGTTTACATCATGGTCAAGATTTGTGATGGTCCATGTCAAAGGGATGGGCAGGTGCAGCACTGTTGATGGATGGGGAATTTAGGATTAGTTTGCTGTTTCATACTTGGATGAATTCTTCACTGACAGTAGAGGGAGAAAGGGACTGTCTAGGTTCCTGGATTGCTTTCTGTTCCTGCTCCTGAACTGCTTGTGGTATAGTTAGGGTGCAGAGAAAGAGCAGCTTAATATAGGTAGGTCCATTCAAAAGTCTGGCAGCAGGGAAAAAGCTGTCCTTGAGTCGGTTCTCAGACTTGTGTAACTTTTTCCTGATGGAAGAAGGTGGAAGAAAGTATGTCTGGGGTGGGTGGGATCCTGGGTTATGCTGGCTGCTTTTCCGAGGCAACAGGAAGTGTAGACAGAGTCAATGGATGGAAGGCTGGTTTGCTTGATGGATTAGGGTACATTCACAACACTTGGTGGTTTCTTGTGTGAAGAAGTGAAGGCGCAGGGATGAAGATTGCTAGATAACGACCAGACCAAAAAAGAGAAGGCTGAGGGAACTACATTCGTGAACTGAGCTGCACGTGACAGTGGTTAGCACGGTAGCCTCACAGCGCCAATGGCCGGGTTCGATTCCTGGCTTGGATCACAGTGTGGAATTTGCACATTCTCCCTATGTCCGTGTGGGTTTCCTCCGGGTGCTCTGGTTTCCTTCACAATCCAAAAAATGTGTTGGTTAGATGCATTAGCCACGCTAAATTCTCCCTCAGTGTACCCAAACAGATGCCAGAGTGTGACGACGAGGGGATTTTCACAATAACTTCATTGCAGTGCTAACGTAAGCCTACTTGTGACATTAATATAAATTTAAACAACTGCCAATTTGCATTCATCACTTCATAAAAGTTCTTATGTACGAGGTTCAAATGGAAATCGTGTTTTGCGTCATTACAAAATGAAGAACTGGATTAGTGGTATTGTAGTCACAGTGACATGGTTAATTCATGTCTCTCACGTGTAGTCCAGTGAATGGATGCAATCGGGATACTGTCTGTCCTGTACTACAGTGCAGCTTGCACGCAAGAAGATTGTGTTCAAGGTTAACGTACACCCAATAACTTAACAAACAAGCAATGCATATGTTCAAACTTTCAAAGGCAGAAGAACCGCAATGTGTCAACAGTGCCAGAGGAAAACAACAAACAATTTGAACTGCCAACTCTATTTCCAAACAGTGGGATAAATCAATACATACACGGAAGCAACTCTTAATGATCTGCTCATTCCCGATGCCCTGGGTGTCAGTTTGTCTGCTTCTCTCTGCTTAGCATGCCGTTTAGTTGGCATCAGGAACATCTCTCTCTGACACCTCACACACATTATGGCACATCACCGGGGACCCGGGTTCAATTCCGGCCTTGGATCACTGCCTGTGCGGAGTCTGCACATTCTCTGTGTCTGCGTGGATTTCCTCCGGGTGTTCTGGTTTACGCCCAGAATCCAAAAACAAGCAAGTTAGGTGGATTGGCTATGCTAAATTGCCCCTTCAGGTCAGGAGATTAGCAGGGTAAACATGTGGGGTTACGGGAATAGGGCCTGGGTGGGATTGTGGTCGGTTGCAGAGTCAATGGGCCAAAAGGCCTCCTTCTGCACTGTGGGGATTCTATGATTCTGTGATCACCCCTCTTCAATTAAATAAATCCAGTGAAGTATTGAGGAAGAATTGCAATGCCAGAGGGGTTGACCTTCATATGAGATGCTGAAGTGGATTGAAGGAAAACAAAGGAATCCTGCCTGATCTCCTGGCAGGTTTTCAGCAACCTCACAGCAGAATCAGAGTGGATAGTCAGAAGTTTTTCCCTGGGTGGAAGAGTCAATTACTAGGGGGCATAGTTTAAGATGCAAGGGGCAAGGTTTAAACGAGATGTATGAGGCAGATTTTTTACACAGAAAGTGGTGGGTGCCTAGAACTCATTGCCGGGGGAGGTAGTGGAAGCGGATACGGTAGTGACTTTTAAGAGGCGTCTTGACAAGTACATGAATAAGATGGGAATAGAGGGGTATGGTCCCTGGAAGGGTGGGGGTTTTAGTTAAGTCAGGCAGCGTGGTCAGTGCAGGCTTGGAGAGCCGAAGGTCTGATTCCTGTGGTGTAATTTTCTTTGTTCTCTGATAGTGACCCAAGCCGGGAATGGAACCCAGGTCCCTGGCACTGTAAACCACTGCCTCTCAGGGATGGAAGATTGACTGTACTAATTCCTCCCAGCAATTGAATCGTCCTAATTGATCTGCCGTAACACATCCCTCGCTGAATTACATTAACATTCATCACCTCTGTGACTCAGAGCGACACAATAATACTTGCTAAATATTGATGATTTGTAATTAAAATCCCATAATATATTCCTGGTCTTGTCATTTCAAGTTACTCAGCTTTGCATACAAACATTCAAATTAGGAGCTGTTGTAGGCCACTCGGCCTCTTGAGCCTGCTCCTATCATTCAGTAAGATCATGGCTGATCTGATTGGAACCTCAACTCCATATTCCCAGCTACCCAACGATAACCTTTCACTCCCTGGTTAACCAAGAATCTATCTACTGCTGCCTTAAAAATGTTCAAAGCCTCTGCTTCCATCGCCTTTTGAGGAAAGAAGTTTCAGAGATTCATATGCATCTGAGAGAAAAGAATTCCCCTCATCTCCATCTTAAATGGGCCACCTCTTATTTTTAAACAATGGCCCCCTACATTTGGGGCAGCACAGTGGCACAGTGGTTAGCATTGCTGCCTCACAGCGCCGTGGACACGGGTTCAATTCTAGCCTTGGATAACTGTCTATGCAGAGTCTGCACATTCTCTCTGTATCAGCATGGATTTCCTCCAGGTGCTTAGGTTTACTGCCACAATCCAAAAATGTGTGGGGGTTAGGTGGATTGGCCATGCTAAATTGCCCTTTAGTGTCAGGGACTAGCAGGGTAAATATGTTCCAGTTACAGGAATGGAGCATGAGTGGGATTGTTGTCAGAGCAGGCTTGATGGGCTGAATGGCCTCCCTCTGTACTATTCTATAATTGTATTTGTAGATTCTCTCACAAGATTTTGATTTATTATTGTCATATGTATTGGGATGCAGTGAAAAGTATTGTTTCTTGTACGCTATTCAAGCAAAGCGTATCGATCATAGAGTACATAGGGAGAAGGAAAGGACAGAGTACAGAATGTGGTGTTACAGTCATAGCAAGGTGTAGAAAAAGATCAACTTAATAGTGTTAGAGTACAGTTTTAAAAGCATTGAAATGAGAGCAAAAGAAAGAGAGTAAGCTGGGAAAAGCTCGCAAGAGGTCACCACGCTTCAGCGCCATCTTGAAACATGAAGAAAATTTGAAGAATTATCCTCTTCACATCAGCCCAGCCAAGACCACTCCGGATCTTATCTGTTTCAGCCAAGCCACCTCTTACTCTTCTACACGCTAGCGGATTCAAGCTCAGTCTGTCCAAGCTTTCCTCATAAGTCAACCAACCATCCCCATCCATTCCTGATATTAGTCCAGTAAATGTTCCCTGAAATTCTAATGCATTCTTTAAATAAGGAGACTAGCACTTAACACAGTACTATTCATATTGGGAGAGCATAACATGCGGTAAAAATGATTGTTGCCACAGCAACTCGGAACCCCTGAGTGAACTCAGTCAATTAAGTATTTGTAAATATCAGTGCCTAAGAAATTGGACTGCGTGCTTAATCCTAACTCTATGCAAATATATTGAAGTACCTCAGAGTGCAACATGACCAATGTGTGTAGTTTGTAAAGAATTTCATCCCTGGAATGAAAATATTGAAATGTTTGTAATGTTCTCATTACTGATCTGAAGCACCTCAGAATACATCTCGATCACTGGAGAGAATGTGAATATTTTTGCACTTTTACTATTCTAACAATTTAAAATGTTTTCTCAGCTCTGATGAAGATTCATCCAGACTTTAAGCATTGGCTCTGTTCTCTGTCTCCAGCAATGCTGTCAGGCCTGCTGAGATTTTCCAGAATTTTCTGTTTTTGTTTCAGATTCCAGCGTCTGCATAATTTACTTTTACAAACAAATGTTTTGTAATGTATTTACATGAATAACTGTATATGAATTACTATATTTTATGAATTAAAGTTAATCTATCAGTCACAAGTAAGGCTTACATTAACACTGCAATGAAATTACCATGAAATTCCCCCAGTTGCCACACTCTGGTGCCTGTTCGGGTCAATGTGCCCAATTAATACATCCTTCAGAATGTGAGAGGAAACCGGAGCACCTGGGGGAAACCCACGCAGACATGGGGAGAACGTGCAAGCTCCACACAGGCAGTGACCCAAGCGGGAATTGAACTCAGGTCCCCAGGGCTGTGAGGGAACAGTTCTAAGTACTGTGCTATCATGCCTGTATAATTACTGTAACACTACATTCTGTACTATTGCCTTTCCTTCTCAATGAACGGAATGCTTTGCCTGTATAGCGTGCAAGAAACAATGCTTTTCACTGTGTGCTAATACAGGTGAAATAATAAATAAAATCAAATCAAAGAATAAGGTATATTTTTCCAAAAAAAACTAAGAAAATGAATGCTTTTTGAGGATCCTTTCCCAACTAACCTAAATGTGGAGACCTGCAATGTTGAGATAGTTGATGGGGGGCTGGAAGGAGATTTCACTACATGCTCCAGCTGTTAGTTCCCCAACATCCATCCGTGTTTCGTAGTGCCTTCCCCCACCAATGGGTAAGCAAAAAGACTCTTTAACCAATTGGATGATGCTTGACTGTCAACCAAACAGCTTTTCCTCCATTTTTAATATCCTTGCATCTAGTAGGAACATTATAGGCGGCACGGTGGCGCAGTGGTTAGCACTGCTGCCTCACAGTGCTAGGGACCCAGATTCAATTCTGTCTTTGGGTCACCGTCTGTGTGGAGTGTGCACGTTCTCCCCGTACCTGCAGGTGCTTCAGTTTCCTCTTACAGTCCAAAGATGTACAGGTTAGGTGGATTGGCCATGCTAAATTGCCTGTTAGCGTTCAAAGGAACTACAAAAGGTCATGAATGTAGACCAATCCATCACACAAACCAACCTCCCATCCCAACTCTGTCTTTGCTTCCTGTTGCCTCGGAAAAGCAGCCAGCATAATTAAGGACCCCACACACCCAGGATATACTTTCTTCCATCAGGAAACAGATACAGAAGCCTGAGGTCACGTACCAATTGATTCAAGAACAGCTTCTTCTCTGCAGACTTTTGAATGGGCCTACCTCTCACTAAGTTGATTTTTCTCTCTACCCTAGTTATGACTGTAACACTACAGTCTGCATCCTCTCCTTTCCTTTTCTATGAACAGTATGCTTTCTCTGTATAGCACGCAAGAAACAATACTTTTCAGTGTATGCTAATACATGTAACAATAATAATTCAAATCAAATCAAAGATGTGCACATTGGGTTGATTGGCTATGCTAAGTTGTCTCTCAGTGTCCAAAGATGTATAGATTAAATGGATTAGTCATGGTAAATGTATGGGGTTACATAGATCTGGTTGGGAGAGGACCTGGGTTAGGTATTGTCAGAGAGCCTGTGCAGACTCAATGGGCCAAATGGCCTCCTTCTTTATAGACATACTACGACAAAGAGAAATCCTTAAGGAAAATAGCAAACAGAACAATAATTTTTAATGCCATGATGGTTTTTCACAGGGTCACACACAGCAGTGTCCTGGATTTTGATCTTGAATTCCTGGAGACTCCAGGCCAATCCTGGATGGGGTTGGGAAACCCAAAACTGCTCCAGCAAATTGGATTTAACAAGACCAGATGGTGAAAAACACAAGTGTTAATTGGACATTGTGTGTAACAACATACACCTGAGAAAAAAAAACACATTTTACAGATGCTTTTATGTCAGGCAAACAGTAGAAGGATCCTATTGGCAGTCAATCTTCTACAGAAGTACAGTTTTACAATTCTGAGATGGTGATGCCAGCTAGATTTAGTGCACAAGTTATTGCGAACAGACCGACGAATAGAACCATAGAAAAGTTACAGCACAGAAGAGGCCATTCAGCCCCTCTTGTCATGCCAGCCCAAGGACAGTCAGGTGTCCCTTCTAATTCCTGTACCCAGCTCAGTTCTGTAGCTTACAGCACTTAAAGATGAATATCCAGATACTTTTCAAAAACAGTTTTTGGGTCTCTGTCTCCACCACCAATTCAGGCAGTGAATTGTAGACACCCACTACCCTCTTTTTCTTCTATACTTATAAAAACATAACATAAGAACTAGGAGCAGGAGTAGGCCAGCTGGCCCCTCAAGCTTGCTCCGCCATTCACTAAGATCATTTTATGGATTCAGTTCCACTTATCCACCCACTCACCATAACTCTTAATTCCTTTACTGTTCAAAAATTTAATTATCCTCGCTTTAAAAACATTCAATGAGAAAGTCTCAACTGCTTCACTGGTCAAGGAATTCTACAGATTCACAACTCTTTGGGTGAAGGAGTTCCTCCTCAACTCAGTCCTAAATCCCCCTTATTTTGCAGCTACGTCCCCTAGTTTCACCTGCCAGTGGAAACAGCCTCCTTGTTTCTATCCCCTTTATCTATTCCCTTCATAATTTTATATGTTTCTATAACATCTTCCCTCATTCTTCTGAATTCTAATGAATTTAGTACCAATCTACTCAATCTCTCCTCATAAGCCAACCCTCTCAATTCCAAAATCATCCTAGTGAATCTCCTCTGCACCCTGTCCAGAGCCACTACATTCTTTCTCAAGTAAGGACACCCAGATGCCTTTTCTAATCCCGCCTTCCTGCACCCAGCCCATAGTCCTATATTTTGCAGCACTTAAAAGGTGCAGATCCAGGTACTTTCTAAAAATAGGTTAGGATCTCTGTCTCCACCACCAACTCTGGTGGCGAACTCCAGACACCCATCAGCCCCCGTGTAAAAATATTTTACATTTCTCATTGTCTCCTCTACACTTATCTTGAATCCATGTTGGAAACAGCCCTGCTTTTTAATTCCAACCACCACTTAAAACATTGAGCTAACTCCCAGGGTAGGAAGCATCGTTAAATCTAAAGTCAGGTAGAGTCTTGCATTGAATTTTGTTTGCACACAGACTTCATTCACAAGTGTCCCCCAGAAGTTAGGAAGGAGCAGTGTGTTCTCCCAGGTAACCCCTTGCAGTAAGAGTCAGCCCAGCTCAACTCGGGTGGACACCACAATTGCTGCTGCTTTTACTCCAATGGAATTAATTTCGGAAAGGATACTTTGGTGAATGATTCCAAGTCACACTGAGAAAGTAACTTGTCCATCGCATTTTTTTTAAAGGATTCAAGTGTTTCACCATTTCCTCATCAATACTGACCAAAGGGTCATCAAAGACTTTCCTCTGTATCACTGGACGAATCTGGGGAGATTCTCAGCACTGTTGACTGTTAATTCCAGAATAAACCTTCTGTGCACCACGTGGATTTAACTGGAGAGATCCCCATGGCAGCATCTCAAACTGGCTTAGAAAAAAACTTCTTATAACCTCTCTCTAAAAAAGTTTTACTTAATTAATAATCGTATTTTAAATTAATTTCTATTCAATGGACAGGGAGGATCTCATCTCTGATTTTGGAGAGGGGAGTTGGTTTGTTTGAAGATGTTAAAATCCAGCTGTATTGGCAGTGGTTACAACTCACAGATGTGATTTCAACATCTGGATGGTTGGTCTAACTGGATTCGTTACTTGCCTACCGACTTCTAGTTCAGACAGCTAAGTCTTTAACTCCTATTCTAACATGTAGGAGTAACAAATCCACAGAACAGAGGAACTACCACATTGTTAGTGGTGCAGGTTTTTTTGGATTGATATGTCAAACTTTCCCCCTGAATATAAAAAATCCTGTGACATTATCTTGGTGAATCCCTGGTGTCCATACCAATATTTATCCCTCAGTATATATCACACACACACACATATACACACAGATCTCCCCACACACCTACACATAGTCTCTCCAACACACACACACTGACCCCCTCTACAAACACACACACTGACCTCCCCTCCACACAAACACACACACACATACTAACATACTCTGACCCCACACACACTGACCCCCCCCCTCCCAACACACACTCATACCCACTCACAAACACACATCCCAGACATACCCCACATACACACACACATCCCACACAAACTGCCACCCCAACACACACAAAATCCCTCCAACTGTACCCCAGACATGTTCCCCCCACCACACACACACACACACACACAAACACACAGTCCCTCCAACTGCCCCCCAGACATGTCCCTATACACACAACACATACACACTCTCATGCACACACAGCATCTCTGCCAGATGCACACACCTTCCCCCATTGCCACCTCAAACACACACACACTTCTCTGTCCCCCCCCCACACACCCCCCCCCCCCCCCCACACACACACACACACACTCACCCAGTCCTTTCCCCTGGCAGACACACACATAGATATATACCAGAGATAGGAGCAGATTGAACTCTGCTCTGGGGAGGAATGTGACTCCTGGGTCAGAAGCATGAATCCCAGGCTGGACAGCGGTTTATGGTGGGGGTGTGAGACAGCCCCAGAGTGAGACCACATCCCGCGTGGGACATTGCGCTGGGGGGTGTTATTCTCCGTACCGCAGAGAGTCGGAATCGTTTAGAATAATTCAGAATTCAGGGGCAGAGAGAGAAAAAAGATTCGATTTCTTCCACTTAATCTTGTAGCTCCAGAAACGAGTGAGAAGTATATTCTCCTTTCCTGCGAAGACCAACCCCCCCAGCAACCCGAGTGGGAGTTACAATGATGCTGTCTGATTGATGGGAGTCTTTAGACCACTTTCCCCTGGTCACAACAGGCACACACTGTGTGTGTGAGTGAGAGAGAGAGAGAGACCCTGCCTGCCTCCTTATCCCACCCTCTTACCCCCCCTCCCCCCAAGGAGCCTCTGTCTCAGCACAGTCAGCATGCAGGAGTCAGGAGAGGGTTTGGGAGGGTGGATTGCACCGTCCGGGAGCCAGAGCTCCAACCTGACTGCTGCCAACCACAGCGACCTTTTCGCCAGGAATGAGAACCTGGCCAAGACTGAGATCTCGGTGCTGGCCCTCATCTTCCTGCTGGCCGTGACGGGCAACCTGGCCGTGCTCCTGGCTCTGTACAAGACCAAGAAGAAGAGCTCCAGGATGCACCTTTTCATCAAACACCTCAGCCTGGCCGATCTGGCCGTCGCCGTGTTCCAGGTGCTACCCCAGTTCGTCTGGGAGATCACCTACCGCTTCCAGGGTCCCGACCTGCTCTGCCGCGTGGTCAAGCACCTCCAGATCTTCGGCATGTACGCCTCCACCTACATGATGGTGATGATGACCGCCGACCGCTACATCGCCATCTGCCACCCGCTCAAGACCCTCCAGCAGCCCACCAAGAGGTCCCGCATCATGATCCTCAGCACTTGGCTGGGCAGCCTGCTCCTCAGCTGCCCCCAGTACTTCATCTTCTCCCTGCGGGAGATCGAGGAGGGCTCCGGCGTCTACGACTGCTGGGCGAACTTCATCCCCCCCTGGGGCATCAAGGCGTACATCACCTGGATCGCCGTGGGGGTCTTCGCGGTGCCCGTGCTCACCATGGTGGCTTGCTACGCTTGCATCTGCTACAACATCTTCAAGAACATCAAGTACAAGACCAAGGCGGCCTCGGAGACCTCCTTCAAGAACGGCCTCATCACCTCTGGGGTCAACAACGTGAAAACCATCTCCAAAGCCAAGATCCGCACAGTCAAAATGACTTTGGTTATCGTCTTGGCTTACATTGTGTGCTGGGCTCCCTTCTTCACAGTGCAGCTGTGGTCTGTCTGGGACGAGACAGCCCCGAAAGACGGTGGGTGCACATTTAAATCGGCAATTTCCTTTCTCAGTCGAAGTGTGACTTGTATTTTTTTCCCCCCTTATAGAGACAGTCTACACCTTATCCTATCTTCCAGTGGCCCCGATTCTACAGCCGTTCTGGGGATTAAATAAGCTTGGCAACACAGCCATATTAGAGTTCACTCTTCTGTTTACAAGTTATCCCTTCTTCTGAGGTTTACGCTGGAAATTAGTTTGTGCAACCGTCCGTTATCATTTTTTTTTTGAGGATTACAATGTAAATCAGGTTGCAGAACTGTGAAACTAATATTAAAGTTTTTATTTATTAGTGTCCCAAGTAGGCTTGCATTAACCGAAAGAGAAAATGCTGGAAATTTTCAGCAGTTTGGAGTCCAGATCAGCCTTTGTCAAATTGTCAAAAGGTCATCTGTGCTCAAAAGGTCAGCTCTTTTCTCGACTTACAGATGCTGCCAGACCTGCTGAGATTTTCCAGCATTTTCTCTTTTGGTTTCAGTTTCCAGCCTCCGCGGTAATCTGCTTTTATCCAGGGTTACATTAACGCTGCAATGAAGTTGCTGTGAAAATCCCCCTAATCGCCACACTCTGGCACCTGTTCCTCCGGTACACTGAGGGAAACTTTAGCATGGCCAATGCATCTAACCAGCATGCCTTTCAGACTGAGGGAAGAAACCAGAGCACCCAAAGGAAACCCATGCAGACACTAGGAAAATGTGCAAAATCCGCACAGTGGCCCAAGCTGGGAATCAAACCCAGGTCCCTGGCCCTGTGAGGCAGCAATGCTAACCACTGTGCCACCCAGATTTAAAATCTGAGATCGAAAGTTCAGAGTAGACGTTAACTAGCATGAGTAATGGTAAGATTTTTCTCTTAAACTGAACTGAGTAACCTTAAAATATAAGCACAATGATTTTTGAAATACATTTTAATCATGTATATTTCTATAGATCTATAAACATAGACAGGGATCACGGGTAGAAGTGGGAACATCGAGGTGGCGGCGTGGGCTTGTTGGGCCGAAGGGCCTGTTTCCTGTGCTATTTTGTTGTTTGTTCTTTATATTTCATAGTTAATAAGCTTTGCATTATTGAAAAAGAGACATCTTGTTGAAACTTTGCATCTTGCACTCATCAGGTCAGATTTGTCAATCCTGATGAAGACAAGATGAAAAACTTCAGACCCGCTGAGATTTTCCAACATTTTCTGATTTTGTTCCAGCATCTGCAGTAATTTGCTGTAACTAATAACAAAACGTGCTTGTTACCTGGGGATGAATGCCTATTAATTTACTTGAGAGTTAGATTTGTGCCAAAGAGAATGATAAACTTCAATAACAGAAAGGAATAAAGTTAACGCTCTAGAGAAGAGATTTAAAACATCAACTCTGTTTCTCTCTCCACAAATGCTGCCAGATCTGTTTGAGTTTTCCCAACATTTTCTGTTTCTTTTTAGATTTCCAGCATCCACACTATTTCACTTGTATTAAGATTTGTACTCACATTGCATCCTTTACACCGCAGACACTGCTTGATATTGGCCCCTGCTTTAGACGCCACCTGGGAGTTATATTGTTAGCCCCTCACTAGACTATATTGAACTTTTAAAATGCAGAGCCCTGCACATAGTACGTTGGTGGATGTTGGTGAAGAACAGTCTGTCCTGTTGGTTCTATATTAATAATAAGAGTGCTGAAAATTAATTTACAGATTGGGAGTATCATTGACAAGAGCAGCATTGATTCTTCTTTCTCATACCATGCACTAAGGTGGACTTTAGTCTGATTTCATAGCGAGTAATTTTCAGCACAGGTCAGCATGGTGGCACAGTGGTCAACACTGCTGCCTCACATCGCCAGGGAGCCGGGTTTGATTCCCAGCTTGTCTGTGTAGAGTCTGCATGTCCTCCCTGTGTCTATATGCGTTTCCTCCAGGTGCTCAAGTTTTCTTCTCACAGTCCGAAAGAAAACATTAGTGCTGGTTAGGGTGCATTGGCCGTGCTAAATTCTCCCTCAGTGTACCTGAACAGGCGCAGGAATGTGTTGACTGGGGAATTTTCACAGTAACTTCATTGCAGTGCTAATGTGAGCCTACTTGTGACACTAATAAATAAGTTTAAACTTAGTAAGCTGGTATAAGAAGCAGGATTGGATTTATTTTGGACAAAGAAGTGAAATGTGCTTAGAGGAGTAGAGCCAATCTGAAATACTTACTGAGTACTTTATATTGGTGTTTACTAAGGTAGAAGATTCTGACACATTATCAGTAGAACTGGGGATGTTAAAGTTACTTGTGACAAGTTGGATCGAAGGGCCTTTCATGCTGGTCTGCAGCCAGGGGCTTACAGCTTAAGGGATGTCACTTCTCAACAAGTGTGGCTGATCACAAGTCTCTCCCATTCTTAATGCGTACCATTGGCTTGTTGGAAGGATTTGCAGGTTGACACTTAACCTGTTTGATCGCATTATGAACGCATCTGCTTGATGCAACCATCAAGTTCTGGGTGGGATTGGAACCCAGGGCCTCTGGTTCAGAAGCAGGGACACTACCCACTGGGCAACCAGATTTCCTCCAGCATCTATTGCCCATCCCTAATTGCCCTTGAGAAGGTGGCAGTGAACCTTGACTAAAATTGAAGAACTTAATTGGGCAGATAAGAGTCAATTATATTGCTGGAGGTCCAAAGATCACATAAAGACTGAACAAGGTAAGGATGATAGATTTTCTTCCCTATAAGAGGTTAATGTGCCAGATTGGCTTTTACAGCAGTCTGATATTCCATAATTATTCAATCATTGATCTCATCTTTCTGGATTACTTGTCCAATACTCCAGTTACAAAGCTACCATACCCCACAAAGAATAGCAGGGAACTTTGCGGTATTTAAAATGATGGTTTCACACCAGTTGCATCCAATTGAAGTTTAAAACAATGTTAGTCTCCCTCTGCTATGAAGTCTGACGTCCTGTGCTGAAATTTGAAGAATGCTTCCCACCAACAGTGGCTCAGACCACACTTGGAGCAGCATGCACAGTTTTGGTCATCTTACTTAGGGAGCGATATCCTTGCATTAGAAGCAGGTCAGAAGGAGTTCACTAAGTTGATATTCTGGAATGCGGGCTTTGTCTTATGAGCAGGCTGAGCTATACTCACTGGAGTTCAAAAAAATGAGAGATGACTTTATTGAAACATACAAAATCCTGAGAGGGCTTGATAGGGTAGATGCTGAAAGGTTGCTGCCCCTCATGGGGGATTCTAGAGCACGGCTTCAAAACATGGGGACTCAAAGATTGTTAGTGTTTTACATTCTCTTCCCCAGTGAGGAGAAGAGTTGGCTGTTTGGTTATATTTAAAGGTGAGCTAAACAGAGTTTTGATTGACAAGCGAGTCAGGGGCCAATGTTATGGGTGGTGGGAACGGGGTGATGGGATTGGCAGGACAAGTGGAGTTTATTACGCAAAAAGATCAATCAGGATCTTTGTGAATGGAGCAGCTGACTTGAGGGGCAGAATTGCCTTCTCCTGCTCCTATTTCTTACGTTTCTATGTTTTTATTAGCAAGGCAGAGCCAGAATTCCAAGCAGTGACTGTTTGAATGACCATTTCATATCTGCTGCTGATTAACATGGAATGTATTTATTTGATTGACCACAAAATCATTAGTGAAATCATGAAACCAAGAACAGGAACAGGCCGTTCGGCCCTTCCTGTCTGTTTTACCATTGATTTAGACCATGGCTGAGCTTCAATCCAATTCCAATTACTTGCCTTATCTCCATATCTCTTGATATCCTTATCCAAGAAAAATCTAAACATCTCAACAATCACAGCCTCCAAAGCTTTTGGTCAGAGAATTCAAGATTTCCATCACCTTTTGAGGGAACAATCATGTTCTGCAGATGTTGGTGAATGGAATCTGCCACATCCTGATTAACCTTTACCAGAATCACTGAATACAGGACTTTTAAGGTTATTTATTATTGTCACAAGTAGGCTTACAATAACACTGCAATGAAGCTACCATGAAAATCCCCCAGTTGCCACACTGTGGCATCTGTTCGGGTTATGCTGAGGGAGAATTTAGCAAGGCCAATGCACCTAACCAGCATGGACTGAAGCAAAACACAGGAAAGCAACAATTATGATTCCAAGTTATTAAAAAAAAGGGCAGATTGATTAAACTAATAAATGGTAAACCTACAAATTAACTTTAACTTTACTTTGGAAAACATGGTGGCACAATAGTCAGCACTGCTGCCTCACAACACCAGGGACCTGGGTTCGATTCCTGGTTTGGGGACTGTCTGTGCAGAGTCTGTACATTGTCCCCGTGTCTGCGTGGGTTTCCCCCTACAGTCCGAAAGATGTGCTGGCTAGCTGCATTACCCATGCTAAATTCTCCCTCAGTGTACCCGAACAGACACCAGAATGTGGCAACTAGGGGATTTTCACAGTAACTTCATTGCACTGTTAATGTAAGCCTACTTGTGATGCTATTAAATAGACTTCAACTTTAACTGATCGATAACCTAATGAATAATTCAAATTTAATGCCATCTGTGAGTTAGAAAATAGAGAGCATTCTGAAAAAGTGGGGACGTGATTTTAACATGCACTTTCTGTGACAAAAGTGCTGGCTAAATGGTAATCTTCGAGGCTAATATTTTAACTTTAAACAATTTACTGCTTCAATTAACTAATGAAGGCGGCTGGCAGGAGTTGGCAAAAAGATACTCAATACTTGTATACTTGGATGGAGTAAGCATGTGTTAACTGTTCAGGTATCAGTCCATACTTATTACTGATGCAGGAAATTAAAAATCATCCAGTGAAAATTGATGGTTCCAAGCAGTCAGAATAATGGGTAGCATGGTGGCACTGCTGCCTCACAGCGCCAGGGGCTCAACTTCATTTCCAACCTTGGATGACTATCTGTGTAGAGTTTCCCCATGTCTGTGTGGGTTTCCTCTGAGTGCCCCGGTTTTCTCCCACTATCGAAGATGTGTGGGTTAGGGATTGTGCTACTTCAAACTAGTGCCCTATGGCGATATGGTGCCATATAGGATCCATTGCATCTTCCTGGGCAGGTAAGTAAGATCTCAATTTCACATCGCGACAGAAAGAAGGTACCTCTTATAGTGTTGCTGTCCCTGGGGACTGCACTGGGGTATCAGCCTTGATTTTTATTCCCTGAGCAGGAAGCAGGACTTGCATCTAGTGACACAGAAACAAGTGAGTGCGACTAACCCAACCAGGCTGACGCTAAACACTGCAAGAAGCCTCACAACACCAGGTTAAAGTCCAACCAGTTTATTTGATAGTAAACCCACAAGCTTTTGGAAACGCTGTTCCTTCGTCAGGTGAGTGGAAACAAATAAAGCTGTTGGACTTTAACCTAGTGTTGTGAGACTTCTTGCTGTGTTTACCCCAGTCTAACACCGGCATCTCCACATCATGCTTAACATTGTGGTCAGGTTTATTCGGGATAGCTATACCTTTAGAATTTGCATGGCAATTCCAGGGCTCTTTACTGTTACAACAATCTGCCTCACTAATCATGGAGAAGGAGCACTTATAGCACACATGTTTGCATGTTTTCATGGGACGTGTGGCTTTTTGATCCATTCTGTCTAATAATTTGATTCAAATAAATTTCCACTTGTTAGTTTTTTTTTGCATAAAATTCAAACATCAATTCTGTCACAAATCCATATCACAAGCAATTGCAATTTGAAATATTAGTATTAATTCTTGAACGTAATGATGTGGAGATGCTGGCATTGGACTGGGATGGGCACAGTGAGTAGTCTCACAACATTAGGTTAAAGTCAAATAGAATGATTTCAAAGTAGGGACAATGTGGTGGTACAGTGGTTAGTACAGTGGTCACAGTGACAAGGACCTGGGTTCCATTCCTGGCTTGGGTCACTACCTGTGTAGATTTCGTACCTTCTCCCCATGTCCGTGTGGGTTTCCTTTGGGGGCTCTGGTTTTCTCCCACAGTACAAAGATGTGCGGGTTAGGTGGATTGGCCATGCTAAATTGTCCTTTAATGTTGGGTGGATAGAATCATAGAGATCCTAAAATGTGAAAGAAGGCCATTTGGCCCATCGAGTCTGCACCAACAACAGTACCATCCAGGCTCTATCCCAAAACCCCACATATTAACCCTGTGAGTCCCTCCAACCTATGCATCCCAGGACATTAAGGGGCAATTTAGCATGGCCAATACAGCAGGGTAAATGTGTGGGGTTACATGGATAGGGCCTGGGTGGGATTGTTATCCGTGCAGGCTTGATGGGCTGAATGGCCTCTTTCTGTACTGTAGAGATTCTATTTTATGATCATGAGCTTTTGGAGTGCTGCTCCTTCATGATTCCAAATAAATTAATTTGTATTTTAATCTGTAGTTGTGAGACTTGCATATAATATGAGCTTTCTGTTTTTCTGTTCCATCCAGTTCCCCACTTGGAATGAAAACTTCTGTACTTTTTCCAAACACAACCGAAATCCTGTCTGATTATACCGTCCGATATATTTTAGACAATATTAAAAGCACATTTCCATAGGAATTTATATCTCAGTGCAAGTAGGAAAGAAATGAGAATTGATAACAACTAGAACACATTCTTGTAAAATTTCCATTAATTTATCCCCAATAATATCTTACTTGCTTCTAAAATGTTGACTTGATACGCTCCCAATTTTAGTCATGTGAAATCTTGCAACTTATTTACAGTCACTCCAAGGCCAATTAATTTTGAGGGTTCTGTTTGGAAGGTGGAAAAAACAGAACTTGAGCCAAACACTTAAATGCGTGATTTTTAAAGCAAATAAAAGATAAAATAGATAGAATGAGATTTATCGAAGTAAAACCTGCAGAGAGAGAATAGGGAGGCAACATAACTTGAGAAGAAATGTTTAGCACTTTTGTCATTTTTAGATACAATGGCATTTTTAAGTCTTAGCCAGGGATTTTTTAGCCTTTCCCATCAGCAGGGTACTCTATCCCAGTCTGCCGCCCCCTTCTTTGCACACTTCCCCCTTCCCATGGTACAATGGGTGAGCAACGCACATGGCCATTGATTTTGATGGGACTGGATCATCCCAGGCAAGGAGTCTGACAACACCAGGTTTAAGTTCAACCGATTTATTTGAGCGGCATGGTGACACTGCTGCCTCACATCACCAGGGACCCAGGTTCAACTCTGCCCCTGGGTCACTCTCTGTATGGCGTTTGCACATTCTCCCCATGTCTGCGTGGATTTCTTCCTGGGTGCTCCAGTTTCCTCCCACAGTCCAAAGATGTGCAGGTTAGGATGATTGACCACACTAAATTGCCTGTGAATGTCAGGGGGAGTAGGAGGGTAAATGTGTGGTGTTACAAGGATAAGACAGGACGGAATGGGATTATTGTCAGTGCAGACTCAATGGGCCAAAGGGCCTCCTGACTCTAAGATTTGATTTCCACAAAAGCCAATGACATTCTGAGGGTTAAATCAGCACTTATGTGAACTAATTGCTGTGTTAGCCTATACTCTCAACAATAATAAAAGACAAAGTAGACTGAAGTAGACCCAAATCCTTATTATTTCAGTAAAATCTTTGGTATGTTGAATGCCTTGGTCTTACCATGGATGTCAATTGGTAAAAGAAGAGTATTTTTGTCAGATTTTACACGTTGTTTGGTGCTCCTACTGAGCACAGGCTCTTTCTTGAAGCTTTTTGCAAGTATGAACTGCTGATTGGAATATTTCAATTCTGTCTGGTGTTTCACCATTTGACAATATTCACCTTTAGATGCTTATCAATCTCAGGAAGCATTATAGCTCAGCTGTCTCCTGCCCTCCATAAGTCCAGAAATTTGCACTTTCAATAGTTATCATGGCCCTGCGATTGCGATTGGGAACTTTTCCCTCACCATTTGAGTTTTGAAGCCAATTTTACTTCCCTTTGTTCTCTCACTGAGATCGGGTGAGATTAGGTGATGGAGCACCTCCAGAGAGTACGGACAAGTTAATGAGTGGGATTTTCTGGCCTCGTTCACCCCAAAACCAGAAAATCCCGCCTGAGGTAAATGGACCTTCCCATGGTCCGTCCCTCACCTGTTCTGATTCCGGTGGCTGGCAGGATGGTAAAATTCGCCCAATATTTCAGGTTTGGACCCTTCATCAGAAAGGCTTAAACCTGGAATATTGGCTGAATTCTCTGATCTCTCCCATGGCTGGGATTATCTGCTGTGAATGGAGATTTGGTTGAGAGCCAGGTTCTCCGTTCTCGTTGGTACTGGTAGCGGGTCGTGCGGGATCGGAGAATTCCAGCCGTTACCTTGCATCCTTCTCTCCATCAAGGCTAGGGGTTTTCTCTTCAGTCTGGAGCTTGAACCATGGATTTCCCTGATTTTATATATCTCAGTTATTCACGGAACAAAGTGGGTGAGCCATGGATCAAGTCTGGCACAAGCATTATTTGAATGTTCCTTTTGTGAGGCATTACACCACAGAATCATAGAATTCCCGATAGTGCAGAAGAAGGCCATTTGGCCCATCAAGTCTGTACCAACCCTCCAACAGAGCATCTTACCCAGGCCGTATCCCCATAACCCCATGTATTTACTCCACTAATCCCCCTAACCTTTGGTTTTTGAAGTGTGGGAGGAGACCGGAGCACCTGGAGGAAACCCACACAGGCATGGGCAGAATGTGCAACTTTCACATAGACAGTCACCCAAGGCCGGAATTGAACCTGGGTCCCTGGCATTCTGAGGCAATAGTGCTACAGGTTTAGCATTTGGTAAATTACATAGGAACTGCAACACATTAACATATCTTTCAGCCCAGTTGATCCATTGGTGTCCATGCTCAATGCCATCCTATCAATATAAGTTGGATTCCATTATCCCTTAGGTACCAATCCGAATCTGCCTTCCTCTCCTCAACTACCCTTTGTATTAGCAAGTTCCACATTCTCATTGGTAAATAACATGCTCCTGAATTCCTCATTAGATTTATTAGTGACTATCATAGAATCCCTACAGTGCAGAAGAAGGGCATTCGGCCCATCGAGTCTGCACCAACCACATTCCTGCCCAGGCCCTATCATTGTAACTCCACATATTACTCTAATCCCTGACACTAAGGTCAATTTAACACGGCCAATCCACTTAACCCGCGCATCTTTGGACTGTGGGAGGAAACAGGAGCACTCAGAGGAAACCCAGGCAGACATGGGGAGAATATGCAAACTCCACACAGACAGTAACCCGAGGCTGGAATTGAACCCGGGTTCCTGGTGCTGTGAGACAGCAGTGCTAACCATTGTGCCACCGTCCCGCCCTCTATTTATGGCTCCTAGTTTTGTACGGTTATGCCTGCCACCACAACTCCTCCCCCCACCACCTGACCGACCTCATACCAAATGGGAACATCTATGCCTTCACTGTAAAATATTTTCATAATCTTAAAGACCTTGATCAGATTACCCCTTATCCTTTTTTATTGAGGGGATAATCCTCAGCCTGGTCAATCTTTCCAGATCGGTAATAACATTCCTAGATTCTGTGTATGAGATGTTCCAGCTCTGATAGAATCTGTGGCAAACTAGGTGCGCCTGCAGCAATGTTTTCACATTACTTTGCTTTGGTGCCAGACCTGGCCCTGATTCCAAATTCAGACCTTATAATATCTGCTGTACTGGTGTGAAATGAAACCATTTCATACTGAACCTGCAGCTGTGACATGAATGCTACTTTATAAAACCAATTGAATTAAAGTTTATTTATTAGTGTCATAAGTTGGCTTACATTAACACTGCAATGAAGTTATTGTGAAAATCCCCCTAGCCACCACACTCCAGCACCTGTTGGGTACAAAGAACACAGAATACAGAAAATTTACAGCACAGGAGCAATTCCTTCAGTCTGTACTGACAATGCTATTTGACTGAAATAAAGCCCCCTATTCTTCCGGGGACTGTATCCCTCTATTCCCATCCTATTCATGTATTTGTCAAGGCATCCGTTAAAACTCACTATTGTATCTATTTCCACAATCTCCCCCGACGGTGAGTTCCAGGCACTCTCTGTATATAAAACTTGCCTTGTATATCTCCTTAAACCTTGTCTCTTGCACCTTAAACCTGTGCTCCCTAGTATTTGACTCTTCCACCCTTGGAAAAAAGCTTCTGATAATCCACTCTATCCATACCCCTCATAATCTTTTATCAGGTTGCTCCCCAACATCCGTCGTTCCAGTGGGAACAAACCAAGTTTCTCCAATCTCTTCACATAGCTAAGGCCCTCCATACCATATCCTAGTTCTCTTTCACCAAGGGAGAATTTAGCATGGCCAATGCACCTAACTAGCACATTATTCAGACTACTGTCACTTGAGGGCAAAAGCTGGACCTTTAAACTTTTATTTCTGTTATCTGATCATGACACAGAATGGGAGCACTATGGATCATCTATGGGCAGCAAGGTGGCATTGCTGCCTCACAATGCCAACGACTCAGGTTCAATGTGTATGGAGTTTGCACGCTCCACCCATTTCTGCACTGGATTCCTCTGCGTGTTCCGGTTTCCACCCACAGTCCAAAGATGTATTGGGCATGGTAAATTGCCCCTTAGTGTCTCAAGATGTGTACATGGATTAGCCATTGTAAACGTGTGGGGTTGTGGGGATAGGACAAGGAAGAGACCAGGGTAAGATAATACATCAGACAGTTAATGCAGACTTGATGGGCCGAGTGGCCTCTTCTGCACTGTCAGAATTCTGTGATTCTATGATCTATATGATGCACTACGGCAACTTGCCATGTCGCTCTCTTCTAAACCTATGACCTTTCTCTTCCAGTGGAAAAAGAATAGCAGAGACCTGCAAGTTCTGGTCCAAACCACTCACTTGGATTTATACTGCCATTCCTGTCACTGGGTCAAAATCCTGGAACTCCCTCTCTAACAGCAATGTGTGTATACTTACACTGTATAGCAGTTCAACACCACCTTCTCATGGGCAATTAGGGATGGGCAATAAATGCCTAAGCTATGACAGTTGCATCCCACAAATGAATCAAACATTGCACCAGAAGTAGAAACAGAGAAGATAGGAGCAGGAGGAGGCCATTTGGCCCTTTGAGCCTGCTCCACCATTCATTGTGATCATGACTGAACATCCAACTCAATAGCCTCATCTTAGCAAGATAGGGATGTTCTCCGCTTCTGTAGTTTGCTTTTGAGTTTGATGCATGTGGCTCAATAACTGAATTTGCAGCGGCAAGGATAATATGAAACTATGTTCTCTTCCAGCGTTTTAATGAGAGCGAGATCCCAAGAGAAGTTCAGTAACCTTTGCCACTTGTTCTTTGCAGACTCTACAGACACAGTGTTTACCCTCACCATGCTGCTCGCCAGCCTGAACAGCTGCTGCAACCCCTGGATCTACATGTTCTTCAGCGGCCACCTCCTGAGCGACGTTGTCCACTTTTTCCCCTGCTGCCACAAAATCACCCAGAAGCTGAAGAAGGAGGATTCGGAAACCAGCATCAAGAGGCATACCCTGCTGACAAAGGTCAGCCACAGGAGCCCGACTATTAGCTCACACAACGCGAAGGACAACGACACCCCCTGCCAGTCATTCCAATCCTTGCCAATGGGGACTTGAGCCAATGTCTCCTCTTCACCCTCATCAGAATTGTAAATATCACCTTTAAATGCACTGCCACTGAGGTGGTGATCAATGATCAATTAGCCAAAGCTTACTCTTACATTAGTAACCCAAGTGACAAGATGGGAGGGACTGAATCTTAAGAATGACCAGCTGCACTTCAGGAGCATTTATTTTTTGTTGACTTGTTTTTTTTGTAGGAATAAAATGCTCAGTCTTGAGGCTGTTGTGTCCAAATGGTGATCGTGTCTGCATTATAAATGAGTGAAAAACCTCAGCAAACATCCCCAACTTTTCTCCCGCCATCATTCATTCATGGGGTGTGAATGTTGTTGTCAAGGCCAGCACTTGTTCCCCATCCCTACCTTATTGCCTTCGAAGGCAGCATAGTGGCACCATAGTTAGCACTGCTGCCTCACAACACCGGGGACCAGGGTTCGTTGGGTCACTGTCTGTGTGGAGTCTGCACATTCTCCTCGTGTCTGCGTGGGTTTCCTGCAGGTGCTCCGGTTTCCTCCCACAGTCCAAAAATTAGGTGCGGATTAGGTTGATTGGCCGTGCTAAAATTGTCCTTTAGTGTCTGGGGATAGGAGGACAAATAATGGGGCTGGGTGGGATTGTGGTCAGTGCAAACTTGATGGGCTGAATGGCCTCCTTGTGCCTGCAGGGACTCTAAGATTCTATGAATGAAGTGGCTCACTAAGGCACTTGAGGGTAGTTAAGAGTCAACCACATTGCTGTGTGTCTGGAACCACATGCAGGTCAGACAGGATGACTATGGGTCTGGAGTCACATAGAATCAAAGAACATCTATGGCACAGATGGAGTCTATTTGGCCCATTGTGTCTGCGCTGGCTGAAAACTGAACCACCCAGACTAATCCCACTTTCCAAAGTGCGATCCCTCACCCTGCAGCACTCGAAATACACATCCTAACATCTTTGAAATGAGTTGAGGATTTTTTGTCTCTACCACCCTTTCAAACAATGAGTTCCAGAACCCTTTGAGTGAAAAGAAATTCCTCATGTTCCCCCTGGTTTTTCTACTAATCACTTTAAATACGAAAGAAAATAGGCACTTCCCATCCACTCTATACGGATAGACCCACAGACAATGTAGTCTCACAATTCTGTACTTCTCAATCAAATCCCTCCTCCGTCTCCTTAGTTCCAAGGAAAACAACCTCAGTCTATCAATCTTTAACTGCAATTTTCCAGCTCTGGCAATATCCTTGTGAATCTCCTCTGTAACCCCCTTCAAATCCAATCACAATCACATCTTTTCTGTAATGAATTGATCAGAACTGCACACAATACTCACATTGTAGCCTAACTACTGATTTACAAAGTCCTAGAATAACCTCACTGCTTGTACTCTATGCCACAGCTCATAAATGAAAGGATTCCATATGTCTATTCAACCACCATATCTGCTTATTTTCAGGGATCTGTGTAAATGTAGACCAGACCAGGCAAGGATGGCAGATTTCCTTTTTTATAAGCCATGAATAAAAAAGATGGGATTTTAAACAGCAATCAGTTAAGGATTCAATTTCAGATTTTTTTAATTATGCGTGGCACAGTAGCACAGTGGTTAACACAACCGCTTTACAGCGCCAGGGTTTCAGGTTCGATTCCCGGCTTGGGTGACTGTCTATATGAAGTTTGCACATTCTCCCTATGTTTGTGTGGGTTCTTCTAGGTATTTCAGTTTCCCCCACACTCCTGTGATGTGCCAGTTAGGTTGGTTACTAAATTACCCCTTTGGCCAGAGTTTTACCCCCATCTGCCACAGAAATCGAAGCGGGCCAGGGGCGGAAGATAGAAAGGTCCATTGACCTAAGGTGGAATTTTACAGGGTTTCAGGATGAGCAATGGCGTTAAATCCTGCTTTCAGCATCAGGAGGATTAGCAGAGTAAATAGGTGAGATTATGGGGATAGAGCTTAAGTGGGATTGTTACTGGTGCAGGTTTGTTGGGCTGAATGGCCTCTTTCTACACTAGAGAGATTCTGTGAATTTGAATTCCACCAGTTGTCATAAAATTCGAACTAACAGTGATGATGAGCATGAACAGGTATTGCTGGTAATCTCTACGGTTTCTAAGGCTGTAATTAAGTTGGCCTTGGCAATTGACAATTATTAGTTGCAGTAATGTGAGAGGGGCTCCCTCCTGGGTATAACCTCGAGTGTGTGATCTCATGGCTGGTGTGGCAGCAGTCAACTCCCTCAGCATTCAATTATGTGGCTCAGATTGCCAACCAAATTGTAACACTGTCATTTGACTTTATGTCCCCTTCTGTGCACTCTGTTTAGCAAGGGTGGAGAGGCTGATGATGTGCAGCAAATAAGAGATCAACTACAAAGACGTCTGAAGATATTGTCAGAAATTGGAAAACAGAAATCTTCAGTAGGAGCATGGTCCGATCTTTGGGATCAAATGAAAGAAAATCAATAGGACTTATATCAAGAGGAGGACAAATGACCTTCTTCTGAAATGTTGCTGTAAAACAAAAAAGTAATTGATGAAAGAGAGGCCTTAGTAATAGACTGGGAGAAGACAGCGGACAGGCACAGAGACTGACTCATGACAGAAAGAAACATCAGCACAATGTTGTGGCTTAAACCAAGAATATGGCTGAGTGTGACTGACAGGTTTAAATAGATAGTTACGATGGGATTAATGAGAAAAATAGCCTATTTAGTGAAGTTGCATTATGACCCTGTTGACTTGGACACTGGCACACTATTACATTGTGGTGGAACGCTGCTTCACTTCAGGTCACCTTTCTCCTAATGCGGGAAATGCCAACCAGGTACAGAGACTGTGGAAGGAAATGGATCGCCCTGGGACACCTCCTCTTCAATCATTCAGAGTAACATTGCTGGAGACCTGGGAATAGATGCTCTCAACCTGGTCATAACAGAAGCAAAAAAATTATAGGGCAGAAAAAGGCCATTCCGCCCATTATGTCTCTGCCAGGATATATGGCACAAATGTTTAAGAGAGAAAAGGGATAAAATATTTTTGAAGTGATTTGTAAAAATGTAAACACAAGTGAGTGTGCGTGCATCCGTGTGTGTTTGTGTGCACTTCTGTGTCTGTGTGTGTATGTGTATCTGTGTGATGTGTCTGTGTGTGCATGCACGTATGTGAGTGCATGTGTACGTGTGTCTTTGTGCGTATATGTGTGTGTCTGTATGCATGTATATGTGTGCATATATGTGAGTGTGGCTGCTGTGTATATATGAGTGTATATATGAGTGTAAATGTGTGTGCACATACATTTGTGCTTGTATGTGTGTCTGTATGTATGTGTGCACATGTGTATAGGTGCATGTGTATGTGTAATTGTATGCATGTAAGTGTATGTGTATGTATGTGCATGTGTGTGTATGTATACATGCATGTGTATATGTGCATATGTAAGTGTGTGTCTGTATGTAGGTGTGTATGTGTTTGTGTTCATGTGCGGATATGTGTGTGTGTGAATGCCTGTTTATCAACAATTACATCTCAATTACCTTCTTCAGATCACCAAAAAGGTTATATTCCAGCCCCATGCAGCCCTGAGAAGTTTGTGAATACATCTGGAAGAAAGTATGAGAGTGATTTAAAATTCTCAAATGAAATATATTTCCTGTTTAAATTTATGATATAAATCGGTGAAGTATATACCTCTTTAACGTGTTTATTTGTCCAGATTCATCCTACCATCCTCTTCATCCCCTCCACCAAAGCTTGCCTTCATCGAAAAATACATGAATAATTTTGGAATTCAATCTTTAAGCTGCCTTTAGCCATTTGGACATTGTAAATAAAGTCCCAGTTTAAGAACAATTGATCTTGGAGTCTGTTTCTGTTATTTAATATCAGTGAATAAAGGATTTATTTGGCTGTTTAAGTGGATTTGATGCAGTGCCACTGGATGAGTGATTTTACTGGATGAGGGTATCACTGGCTGGGCCATTTATTACCTGTCCCTAATTGCCCTTGAACTGAGTGGACTGTGAGACCATTTTGGAGGCAATTAAGAGTCAACCACATTGCTCTGGAGTCAGATGAAGACCAGACCAGGTAAGGATGGCAGATTTCCTTCCCTAAAGGACATCAGTGAACCAGGTCGGTTTTTACGACCATCAACAAGTGTTTCGTGTCCATCAGTAGATTCTTAATTCCAGATTTTTACTGAATTCAAACAGTAGCACAGTGGTCAGCAGTGCTGCTTCACAGTGCCAGACGAGATGAGTTCGATTCCTAGCTTGGGTGATTGCACGGAATCTGCACATTCTCTCCGTGTCTGCGTAAGTTTCCTTCGGGTGCTCCGGTTTCCTCCCACAGTACGAAAGATGTGTTGGTTAGGTGCAATGGCCATGCTAAATTCTCCCTCAGTGTACCCGAACAGGCGCCAGAGTGTGGCGACGAAGGGATTTGCAATGTGTTAATGTAAGCCTACTTGTGACAGTAATAAATAAACTTTAAGTTTCACCATCTACGGTGGAATTCGAACCTGGTCTCCAGAGCATTATAACGAATCATTGGATTATTAGTTCAGTGACACTACTACTACACCACTGCCTTCTCTGGATAGGGCTGATCAATGATCATTTACTTTCTGCTTCAGTGTTAATGGCACAGTGCATTTACCCATGGAGATGCTGTGATTCTGGGCTTGCAATGGCCAAAAGAAAACCCGAGAGAACATTTAATCAGTCTGTCAACACTGATTTGATCGAATCACTGAAAGGTCACAACTCAATTGGGGAGGAAATGGGAAATTTGATCCTGCCAGAAACGGTAGTGGAAGCAGTCATTCAAACATTTGGAAGAAAATTGGATATACGCTCAAAGGACAAAAACTGACAGGGCGATGGGGAAAGACGAGGTAGGTGAGATTAACCGATTAATTCTACCAAAGAGCTGACACAGGCAGTATGGGTCAAATAATCTCCTTCTGAGCTGCATCTTTCTATGTGAAAAGACATGTCGTAAAGAATTCCGAACATCTCCAGGCTTGATTTCCAACTGATAATATGTATAGTGAGTGGTAAGGGAATTAAAGATGTGACGTCACTGTGCCTTTAAGGATTTTATTTTTAATCATATTCTCTGCAGTTTATAAGCAAGCCTTTTGGTTTTGTTGTGGCACTGTCTGCCCAATTAGATTCCTTTTGTTGTTGCTTAATTGGTTCACATTGGGGTTTTGTTTATTCTTAATCTGGTGTAAATGCATTTTCTGGGAGTTTACAACCTTCTGGAGTGAAGAATCGTTGACAGGTCAGGGGACAAGAGCGTTTTACTTTCAGTTTGGGCTGTTGGCTGTTGTTTTTAGTTGGAGGGTGTTTAGACTTTAGACTGAAAGTCTAAAGTATTTCAGTGCCTCTCTCCCTGATGTTAAATGGTCTGTTATGTTGGAAGCAATTCTCTTGTCTTTCTGGAGTGAAGAAATTCGGTGTTGGTGGTTTGCTGGCTGGAAATCAGCAATGGCTCTATCTTTGCCTCAAGGGCTGCTGGAAGTTACACAGCTGGGAGGTTAGGGTTTCAATTCTATCCAAAGGACTAATTCACAGCAAGTATTGCTGATCTGCAAAACAACATGAGCATTCGTATTTTCAGTGATAAATCTAGGGCAAATGTATGTTTATAAAGAGTTTTGTTTGGTTAGAACAATGCATTTAGCTGTTCAAGTTTACACAATATCATGTTTGTTTTCTTGTTTGTAATTGGTAAAAGTTATTGCTAATTTTCTTTCTATATATTAACTGTATTCTTAAATAAACCTTCTTTGATAAAAGGTCCCTATTGGGCCATTTGAATCATATCTGAAGTGAAACATCTCATGCTCACCCTAGCCAAATTCAAAGTGCAAAACTTATAGCCTAGGCTGGCTTCAAAAAATACCTTAGAATTTCCGAGCTGGGTTATTTCAAAGGTTCATAAGTTCATTAGATATAGGAGCAGAGTTAAGCTATTCAGCCCATCGAGTCTTCTCCACCATTTGATCATGGCTAATATGGTCTTCATCTCCAATTTCCTGCCTTTGCCCCATAATCCTTTAACCCATCACCAATTAAAAATCTGTCTAACTCTTCTTTAAATTTACTCAGTCTCCCAGCATCCACCACACTTTGGGGTTGCAAATTCCACAGGTTCACAACCCTTTGGGAGAAGTAGTTTCTCCTTAACTCTGTTTTAAATTTTCTACCCCTTAGCCTAAGACAATGTCCTCTCATCCTAGTTTATGGGGAAAAGGCAGGGGAATGGGGTTAAGAAACGTATCAGCCATGATTGAATGATGGAATAGACTCAGATAGCCTAATTCTGCTCCTACGTCTTATGGTCTAGTGCTGTCAATTTGGCTTTTAAATCAACCTGGAAGGTAACTAAAAAGAGAGAGTTGCACATTATTCATTGTCACGGCAACACAGATGCAAAATAGTAGAATCTGTGTGCTGTTTGTTCTGATTCACTGATGTACTGTGTAACCCAAATGCAAGAAAGACATTAAAATGATTCATTTCATCACCTATTCATTTGATTGCAAATTACATAAATGTACCTAACATTTACCTTTCTGGCTATTATAAATCTAAAGGTATGCATCTCCATGGGTAAGTATGCTGTGTCATTTGACCCTGATCTTGGAAATGTGGGTGTATATATCAAAAATCTTTTCCAGCTATCAAGATTCTTTCATTCCTATTCTGCCTCCAATTATCAGAGCAATAATCATTTCAACACAATAATTTTCACTTTCTACCTTCTTATTGAGGTAATGTTTTTCTTAGGATCCCTATAGAGCATCGAGACTACACCGACTGACATTCCACGCAGGCCCTATTCCCACAATCCCACATATTTACCCTCATAATCCCCTGATACTAGGATCAATTTAGCATGGCTAATCAGCCTAACCTGCATATCTTTGAGGCGTGGGAGGAAACCAGAGCACCCAGAAAAAAACCCATGTAGACACAGGGAGAAAGTGCAGACTCTACACAGACAGTGACCAGAGGCCAGAATTGAACCCAGATTTCTGGTGCTGTGAGGAAGCACTGTTAACTACTGTACCACCATGCCATCCCAAACATTTGGAAAACATTGCAAGGACAGCGTGGTATTTTTCTAAAAAAAGAGGTTCTGCTTTGTAAATCTGATGAATGCTTACTGAAGAGGTGGTTGACCAGATAGGTAAACGATATACATCGGAAGCCCTTTGTACTTCAGAAAACATTTGATCGGATGGGCATTTTAAAATTCTCAAATCTCACCACGTCTTTGCCTTCCCTATTCGTGTACAATTCTCCGAAGTAATTGGCCCTACTCTAATCCTTGGTCATCCTGAATTTTAGTTGCCGTACCATCAGTGGCCATGCTTGTAGCTTGGTGCACATTCCTGTCTGCATTCCCTTGCGAGAACAAAACCGAAAAAGAACACTTTCCATCTGCTTACGTCCATGACTAACAACAACACTACATCTGACTCACAATCCTGGGGGCCTGAGGGTCTAGAATTCCTTTCTTAAATCTCTCTGCCTCTCTACCTCACCTCCTTCCTGTTGGAAACTCCGCTTGAAGCAGGCCTTTGGTTATCTGGCCTTGCTTCACCATGTGTGATTCAGCGTCAACTGGGCTAAAACACTGTAGGATCTTTCTCACTAAGGGTGTGCAAAGTCTGCATGATTTAAGTTAATTGCTCAATAATATATGGGCGGCGCAGTGGCACAGTGACTAGCACTGCTGCTTCACAGCAGCAGGAATCTGGGGTTCAATATCCAGCTTGGGTCACTGTCTGTTTGGAGTTTGCACCTTCTCCCCATGTCGACGTGAGTTTTCCTCCAGTGCTCAGGCTTCCTCGCACAATCCAAAGATGCGCAGATTAGGTTGATTGGCCATGCTAAATTGACCCTGGTGTCAGAGGATTGGAGGGTAAATATGTGGGGTTACGGGAACAGGGCCTCAGTGGGGTGGTGATCAATGTGGAATCAATGGGCTGAATGGCCTCTTGTACTGTAGGGATTCTATGATCATAATTTGTTTTCTAATGCCACTTTTAAGTGATTTAAGACATTTCATTACATTAAAAGCGGTCAGTATAGTGGACTGCTGTCACTTGAGAGCAAAAACTGGACCTTTAAACTTCTATTTCTGTTATCTGATCATGTGCGACAGCATGATGACACGGTAGTAAGCTCTGCTGCCTCACAGCACCATGGATCCAAGTTCAATTGGGTCACTGTCAATGTGGAGTTTGCACATTCTCTCCATGTTTGCTCCGGTTTCCTCCAAGGGCTCTGGTTTCCTCCCACAGTCCAAAAGACATGCTGCTTAGCTGGCCGAAGGAGATGGTGGAAGAAGATACAATAGTGACTTCTAAGGGGCATCTTGACAAATACATGAATAGGCTGGGAATAGAGGGATATGGTCCCTGGAAGGGCAGGGAGTTTTAGTTCAGACTGGGAAGCATGGTCGATGTAGGCGTGAAGGGTCTGTTCCTGTTCTTTGTTCTTTGTTAGACTTTTAATGTTTCAAACACAATTTTCTGGACTTGGTCCCTGCTGGAGTGGCAGCATTATTTTCATGCTAGGCCTCTGATTTACTACTGCGTAGTTCAACAATAGCTTTTTAACCCAGCCAGAACAGCAACACCCTGCCTCCCTCTATTGGGGGGAGTTATCCACCTCCTCTTCACCCTGTGTAGGTCAATGTTCACTTTCCTAAGGATTAGATAAAGGTTTACGTTGTATTTCATGTTGTGGCTGGGATTCTCCAGCCCCGCTGCAGCGGATGAAGATTTAGATCACCATCAAATTCCCCATTCTCGTTGGCAGTGATGGTATGCGACATCAGAGAATTCTGACCAGGATTGTGAGTCAGATGTAGTGTTGTTGTTAGCCATGGAGGTAAGCAGATGGAAAGTGTTCTTTTTCAGTTTTGTTCTCGCAAGGGAATGCAGACAGGAATGTGCACCAAGCTGATGCAAGGCGGTGACTCAGTGGCAAGCTACATTTACACATGCCTGTGAGTTTCAGAATCAGTAATCTGCCAACTGCACTATAGAAGCTGAAGAAAAAAATCTCCTCAATTTGATTATGTTTGGAGTACAACAATCCGAGGAATAGGATTAAATTTAAGGTAATCTAATCCTTGATCTACCTCTATTTCGAAACCTAGTTAGAATCTACTGATCTTGGATTAGGCCCAATCACTTTCATAGTGGCACAATGATTAGCGCCACTGCCTCACAGCGCCAGGGACCCAGGTTCAATTCGGACTTGGGTCATTGTCTGTGCGGAATCTGCACATTCCCTTGTGTCTGCATGGATTTCCTTGTCGAGGTACCCTAGTTTCCTCCCATAGTCCAAAAGTGTGCAGGTTACATGCATTGGCCAAAATAAATTGCCCCTTATTGTCCCAGGATGTATAGGTTAGAGAGATTAGCTAAGGTAAATGCATGGGGTTATGGGAATAAGGCCTGGGTGGGGGGGTGATCAGTGCAAATTCAATGGGCCAAATGGACTCTTCTGCACTGTAGGATTCTATGAACTTCTATCTGTGTTTAAGTGGCACAGTTGTTAGCACTGCTGCCTCACAGCACCAGGGACCCAGGTTCAGTTCCAAGCTTGGATGACTGTCTGTGTGGAGTCTGATGTAGAGATGCCGGCGTTGAACTGGAGTAAACTCAGTAAAGTTTGACAACACCAATTTTAAATCCAACCGATTTATTTGATAGTAAATCCACCATCGTTAGTGTATGCTTGACCTGGACCATCTGATGGGCAACACGACAGTGCAGTGACTATAGCTGTGCTGTGCAGATACATGGATTTGGGCCTGTGTCTGTGGGAGTTTGTGCATTCTCCCCGTGCTTGCGTGGGTTTTTTCCAGGAGATCCGGTTTCCTCCCACATCCCAAAGATGTGCTCTTAGGCTAATTGGCAAAACAAATTCTCCCTAAATTGTCTCAAATTTGGTTTTTAATCCATAGATCTATAAACATGGACAGGGATCGCGTGTAGAAGTGGGAACATCGAAGTGGCGGCGCGGGCTCATTGGGCTGAAGGGCCTGTTTCCCGTGCTGTTTTGTTCTTTGTTCTTTGTAATGCATACAATCTGAATGCCTGTTTGATGCTTTGAATCCTGCCCTGGCGTAATGTGGGCAAAGTACCCCAAAGAGCCAGCCTAAACAGTCTGCCTGACAATCGTCTCATCCAATTTAATGGTCATTTAGCCAGCCCTGAAATCAGGACAAACTTGGCTTCCGATTGCCTCCAGAATTGAGTTTGTGATTCAACACTTTCTCTTCTTTCCCTTTACTATTTTTCCGACACTCTCCTCTCTCACAATTCGGGAATATAGGAATTCGGAGCAGAGGTAGGCAAATTCAACCCTTCGAGCCTGCTCCACCATTCAATCAGATCATGGCTGATCTCTCCCTGATTCCAAATCCACCTCTCCACCTTTCCCCATATCCCTTTAACCTGTTCTTCTATTAGAAATATATCTATCTCCTTCCTGAAACCATGGAAGAGAAGGGAATGGTTTAGTTTGGAGGGGCATTGCTTTTTATATTGGTCGGCGCAACATCAAAGGCCGAAGGGCCTGTTCTGTGCTGTAATGTTCTATGTTCTATGTTCTATGTTCTATTTAATGATTCAGACTCCACCGTGCTATGGGGCAGCGAGTTCCACAAATTTGCCACCCTCTACAAGAAGTAGTTCCTCCTTATCTCAGTTTTAAAACTAGAGTCTCTCAATCTATAGCAGGGTCCTCTTGTTCTAGATTGGCCCCATAAGAGCAAACGTTCATTTTACATTTCCTTTATCAATCCCTTTAAAATGTTATATGCTTTGATCAGATCCCTCCTCATCCTTTTAAATTCCAGCGAGTACAAGCCCAAACTGTTATTCTGTCCTCATACATCAACTCCTTCATCCCTGGAATCAATGGGGTGAACCAACCCTCTCCCGTCAACACTCCCATCTCCAACGCCTTCCCCACCTCCACCACTTCATTCCCCCAAAAGCCCAGGTTAATTGGGATCTCTTATATACTTCATTTTGATCTCCCCTCATTCTTCCAAGTTCTTAAATTGTTTATTTCGGAACAGAAGCAAAGGATTCCACCGCTGCACTGGTACGCTTTGCATTAACACACAAAGCCAGTCTCAGAATTTTGTCCCACATTTTAGGATTGGTTGAAAGATTGCTATATCAGGCAGAGCAAATATTAATCTCAGTTTCCCATTGACACTAAGATTAGTTGAATTCTAGAAGAAGTACAGAGATTATTAAGAGCAGTATTTGCTCCTACAGCTCCTACTTCTGGATTTGAATTTTAGAATTAGATGATAACTTTCCCTCTAAGAATGCTGCAGTGTGGCCAGAAAGGCAGGAACCAGTGATAGCAGGTGATACATCAACATGTTTACTGCGAGCACATTTGGAAAGTCAAAATTATGCAATTGGTGGGTAACTCAGAATGATATCTAAACATTGAGTTTTGCAAGCATGGGCTGGGTGGGTACGATCAGTACTTTGGCTGCTGCCAAAGGAATTTTCTGTCTGATAAAAATCCAGCAGATTTCAGGATGTAGGGCTCACATATCTGGCATTGCACCAGGAATGAAACTCATGACCAAATTACTCCTCATTAGTGAGAAAGGCAGAATGTATTCTCGATTTGATTTGGCTCAGGAACCTTACTCTTCATGAGCCAGTCCACCTTGGATTGCCCTGGAAGGGTAAGGTGTCTCAAACATCTGAGCGACAGGAGAAGTTAGCCATTGCACGCTGCTACCTACCATACATGAGTGGTGTTCCGCATTCTCAGGTTGCTACCGCTAACCCAACAAGACATCTTGCCCATCAAACAAGTGAATAACATGGCATTTGAGTTTCAGTGCCAGTGTGATACAGGTTTGTGGAGCCTATTCCCCAACAGCTAGCAGGTCGCATCAATCAGCATTTCCCTTCAGCTGTTTGCAACAGGCAAAGCACTGACTGAACCTAACAAGTGCGTGCTTGTGAAACAGTTCTGGCCACATTTGCTCCAACACTAGAAAATCCCGCCTGAGGTCAATGGATCTCTGCATGGTCTGCCACCCCCTCTCCCCCATCAACACCCCCCCACCCCAACAATGCCAGCCCATTACAATTCCCATGGCAGGCGGGATAGGAAATCTCCCCCCTTGGTGTTGTAGTGTGTGACTCATTTGAAGTGATAGAAGTTATATATGGTCAGCTCTGACAAAAAGTCATCCAGACTTGAAATGTTAGTTATCTAGTGGATAGTCCTCTCTCCACTATCAGACCTGCTGAGATTTTCCAGCATTTTTCTGTTATGTTACGTATATTTACACACAGGGAGCTGGGTTTTGATGACAAAAGGAGCCTGTCCACCACTGCACATATTTCAACAAACCACCAGCTCAGAGAAAGGCCATTTCCTTCCTCATTCCCCATGGCAATGTGCTGACAAATGAGTCAACTAGTCTGTTTTGAATTTAAATAAAATTTTGCAGTTAACTGCCCCCTGGCGTATTCTCCTTGGCAATGCCTCTACTGATCAGAGCACACTTGCCAACTAATCAGTAATCTCTTCTCATGCAGTATAAATTATTGATCACTTTACAGTTTGTATTTTCGATCTTCTGTCCTGATGAGTGCAAGATGAAAAACTTCGATTGCATGTCTCTTTTGTCAGGAAGAGCAATATCTTTCTCTGAATATCCTTGAGAAAGATTATAACAGCTAAAGCTTGTACTGACACACCTATAATGAAGTAAAATATCAAACAAAAGTACTTACAATATTCATATTAGAAGAAAAAGCAGTTTATTAAGGGCATCTATAGTGAAGAAATGGTGGCATGGTGGAAATGTCACAAGACTTGCAATCTGGGGACTGGGCAGCTGGTGGATTTTGAATTCAATTTAAAAATCAGGAATATAATGCTAATTTCAGAAATGGTGACCATGAAACTATCAATGATTGTCATAAAAACCCAGGCAGCATCGTAGAATCCTGACTGTACCATTTAGCCCATTTGCACAGGCAACAATCCCACCCTATCCCCATAATCCTGCAGATTTAGTCAATCCTTGTGCTACTTATTCTCCAGCCGTTAAGTCTGACTGACTGAGGAGAGACGTGGAATAGTATACCTAGTTAGGGTGTGCAACTTCAAGAGCATGCTGATTATATGATTTAAAAGTGTTATGGGGAATCGATGGTGTGGTGGTATTATCACTAGACTATTAATCCAGAAACTCAGCTAATGTTCTGGAGACCCGCATTTGAATCCTGCCCTGACAGATGGTGGAATTTGAATTCAATAAAAAGTGTCTGGGATTAAGAATCTACTGATGAACATGAAATCAGGAAATCGTCAGGGTAAACCGATCTGATTCCTTTAGGGAAGGAAATCTTATCTCGTGTGACTCCAGAGCTACAGCAAAGTGGTCAATTCTCAACTGCCCTCGGGATAGGTAACAAATCTGGCCCAGCCAGCAATGCCCATGTCCCACAAGTGAATAATGAAAAAAAAACAATGTTAGTAGGGCATGAGAATTTAAGTAGGAATTCTGTGACCTTTAGTTCGATGGGTGGTAACAATCCATTTTGGTCCTGTACAGCTCAGTATTTCTTGGATCACAGGACTGTGTCAATTATATAGGAATGGTTGGATAAGCATATCTGGTGAAACATTATGACCATGAGGTTTGCTTGCTTGCCTACATGAATTACACTCAGGGAAATATTTCCCAGAAATGTTCTGTAATCTGACGACTGGTTTTTATCCTTCCCAGAGGAATTCTTATTAAGACAGGTGGGTGGAGCACTGTATAACGGTTGCAACAAACACTGATGTGCCAAAGGTTCTTTATTTGAACTTTTTTTCTCACAAGTTGGAGATTTAGACATGAATGACAATTTATCAGAAAAGACTCAAGGCCGAAATCTTACCAACGCGCCCGCCCCGATTCCGTGGAGTGGGCAAGTCTTAGACTACAGCACTTTTTGTTAGCCTTGGACAGGATAGTAAGAACTTCAGGTGGATGTGCCGGTAAAATTTACTGGCCGCGCTTGCCCCAAAACTGGACAAACCTGCCCAAGGTCAACAGTTCTCAGCATGGTTCCTCCCCTCCCTCCCCATTCTGGTCCATAATATTTCTCCTGCCGGGGGGGGGGAGGGGGGCAGGAAAATAATGCCCTATGACCCTATTGGGCGCAATCTAACCTTCTGCTAACATCACACTCCTGCTGCAGCAAAGCCGGAGATTTTGGCAGTCAGCTAACTCTCTGTTCACTGCAGTGGGATGGGAAAATCCCACCAGTATAAACAGTTAGAAAATTCCAGTCTATGCCTTAGAAGCGATTAGCAGATTGAGCGATCGAACTCAAACATTTTATTTTAGCACACAATGGCCACTTGTTTCAGCGAGATAGAATTTGGAAGAGATGACTTCACTATGTTGAGAAGAAAACATTTTTTGTGTTTCCCTGGTTTGGTTACTGTCTACCTTGTTAAATTCAGAGATTTTGAGGATTAATTAAAACCTATTTCCCTGCATTTCATTTGACCTTTCTTGACGGAAAAGTCTTCATGTTTTATTCAGATTTTCTGTGGGAATTGGCCAAATAGTTACACACAGTAAAATGATGGATCATTTTTAATAGTTGACCCAATGCAGTACTGAGGGAGTGCTACACTGTTGGAAGTGCTGACTTTTAGACCAGATATTAGATCAGCATTTTTCAAGCGAATGGTGAAAAAGCACTCAGCGCTATTTCAAAGTGCTGTTCTCCTCAGAACTCTGGCCAATATTTAACACTCAACATAAGACTTAAAGTAGATCGGGAGGAATTTTAGGAAGTTTTATCTTTGTGTCCAGCTAGTCTGGAAATGGGAGAGTTCCTGATCCATTTGTTTGGGCATGTTTTTACACCCAATCTTATGCAGAGTAGCAGCGAGTTCCCCTCCCTCCCTCACCGATTGTGCACGGAGTGGCAGTAGATCATCCCTCCCCCCATTGGCCTAAGTACATTGGGCCTTCCCCCCTTTGACCCTGATCCCGTTGGCCCTGCCTCCTGACACTGCTCCCAGAGGCCCTAGTCTCCCTTTGGCCCCACCCCAGCATGGCACAGTGGGCATTGAGCTTTCCCGGGAATGGCCAACACAACTGTCATGGAGCGCACGTGTTTTCCTCACTGGGCGGAACCTCTCCCAGTGAGGCCATACAAGCAAAGCAAGCCATGATGACTGAGCTTTGGGCTCGCTAAACGCATTGAAATTAACATTTGCATAAATTTTAACAAATTAACCAGCCTCTCGCCCATTTCCAATGTGAGGCTGGCCATACCGGAAGTCCGGGTGTCATAAGATCACGACAGGCGTGAAAACCGGCCCCATTCCTGCTAGCCACTTTACACCCAATTTTATGACAAGTTCCTGCCACAAAACAGACATAAAGCGGCCACAAAGTTCCATCTGAGTGTTTGCTTCGCTGCTGCCCCTCAAGACTTTGCTATGTGCACAAAATGATTGCCATGTTTCTGACATTGCAAAACCTACTCTGTCAAACACTTCAGGGTATCCTGAGGTTGTGAGGGGTGCCATACAAATGCAAGTTTCGCATTCTTTATCTGATTTATCTACTACCAAAGTAAGGGAAGCGAAAAGAATTGGAAAGCAAGTGAGGATGGCATGGTTAGCACTGCTGCTTCACAGCGATCCAGGTTCGATTCCCGCCTCTGTGTGGAGTTTGTGCGTCCTCCCCATGTCTGTGTGGGTTTCCTCTGGGTCCTCCAGTTTCCTCCCCCAATCCAGAGATGTGCGGATTAGATGGATTGGTCATGATTAGGAAAGTGGACTGATTGGAATGCTCAGTGCAGACTCGATGGGCCAAACAGCCTCCTTGTGCATTCTAAAGATTCTAGAGAGTGCAAATAACGAAGGGAAAAGATTTTATTAATTTGTGAAAAGACAGAAAAATAGTTGAAGAAAGGTACTTACATTATTGGATCATGGGATGATCATATGATGATGATATATCATCACCATATATGATGATATATGAGGCAAGGCTAACATTTATTACTCATCTCTCATTGGCCTTGAGATGGTGGTAAGAAACCCCCTTGAACTGTTACAGACCATATGGTGATGGTACTCCCACTGTGCTGACACATAGGCAGATCCAGGATTTTGCCCAATTAGCCATGGGGCAATAGGCAATGGGGCAATTGGCAATTGGCAATGGGGCAATGGGACAATAGGCAATGGGGCAATAGACAATGGGCAATGGGGCAATAGGCAATGCGTTAATAGACAATGGGGCAATAGACATTGGGCAATGAGTCAATGGGGTCATGGGGCAATAGGCAATGACGCAATAGGCAATTGGCAATAGGCAATGGGGCAGTGGGACAATAGATAATGGAACAATAGGCAATGGGACAATAGACAATGGGGCAATAGATAATGAGGCAATAGGCAATGGGCAATGGGGTAATGGGGCAATAGGCAATGTGGTAATTGACAATGTGGCAATAGACACTGGGCAATGGAGCAATGATGCAATGGAGCAATGATGTAATGGGGCAATAGGCAATGAGGCAATAAGCCAGGATAACTTGTGACTTGGAGGGGAACTTGTCAACAATGGTGCCTCATCCACCTGTTAAACTGCTGGATAGTGCTTAATACTGATGATAAAGAATGTGTTCCTGGCAGAAAAGCGAACAAGGAAGAAAATGAGTGAATACTTCACTTCAGTTTAAGCAGAAGACAACAAGATTGGAAGTTTACCGTCAGAGTTTGTGGAGTAATTGGACTGAGCAGCAATAAATGTGGAAGTAGCAGTGGAACAATCAGCAGAATGCAGAGAGGAAGTTACCAATTCCACCGACGTGTATCCCAGAATAGTCCAGAAAGTTTAGAAGGGAGAGCTGAGGATTTGATCACAATTTTGCAACCATCCATGGATGTGGATTGTGGTCCCAGAAAGTCAGAGAATTCCCAATTCATTCAAAAACAGAAAGGGAAAAAAAGAATCAGATAATTATACATCCAGAGGCAGTGAGAAAGCATTTCGACCTGTAACAGAAGATAAAGGACGAGACTTTCCCTCTTCACCACCATGTATTAGACAGCAGTGAGAACCAACGCATCTCTCACTGATAGCTGGGGTCATTAAAGTTGAAAGGTTTAAAGTTTAAGGTTTAAGAAATTTAAAGTTTAAAGATTAAGGTTTAAAGTTTAAAGTTTAAAATTTATTTGTCATTGTCACAAGTAGGCTTACATTAACACCATAGTGAAGTTACTGTGGAAATCCCCTTGTTACCATGCTCCGGTGCCTATTTAGGTACACTGAGGGAGAATTTCGCACAGCCTAAACAGCCCTTACAGTCCTGCTGTCGCCAACGAGATTTCTTGTTGAACTCATCACCGGGAAATCCATAGTGGGGTTGCGCCAACTGTAAAATTGTACCAGCAAAAAGATTTTGGCAAAAATTGATTGATTTAATTTAATAAGTGGCATCATAAAATTTTTGATGCTTCCAGGTAAAAAAATAAAAGTTGATCAGTGAAAAAAATGTCATGAATGTTGTATCCCTGCATTTTCAAAAGGAATTTTATCACATTCTCTTTAGGAAGCTAGTTGATGTAATGAAGGCATGTGTTATTACTGGGAATGTGGCAGTGTATGTAGAAAGTTAAAGGACAAAAAAAACCCAGAATTATTTTCAGCAAAATGTTTGAGATGTGGAGAAAACTGGACTATGGATTATAAGAACATAAGGAAAAGGAGCAGGAGTCGGCCATCGAGCCCCTCGAGCCTGCCCCGCCATTCAATAAGATCATGGCTGATCTGAAGTGGATCAATTCCACTCACCCGCTTGCCCCCCATAACCTTTAATTCCCTTATTGATCAGAAATCTGTCTCCCTGTGACTTAAACATGTTCAATGAGGTAGCCTCCACTGCTTCAGTGGGAAGAGAATTCCAGAGATTCACTGGCCTCTGAGAGAAGCAGTTCCTCCTCAATTCTGCTCTAAACTGACCGCCACCCCCACCCCCCCACCCCCCCCCCACCCCCCCTGCTTATTTTGAGGCTGTGTCTTCTAGTTCTGGTTTCTTTTCTAAGTGGAAAGAATCTCTCTACTTCCACCTGTCTAGCCCCTTCATTATCTTGTACGTCTCTATAAGATCCCCCCTCAGCCTTCTAAACTCCAGCGAGTACAGACCCAGTCTGTGTTTAGCGCAAGACATTGTCTTGTTCAGGGCATTGAAACCATTGCTAAGTAAAGCCACCAGAGGCAATTTAAACTGCTCATTGGCATTTAAAAGGCCTGATGTGGAGATGCTGGGGTTGGACTGGAGTAAACACAGTACAAAGTCTCACAACACCAGGTTAAAGTCCAACAAGTTTATTTGATAGTAAATCCACAAGCTTTCGTCAGGTGAATGGAATATTCTGGTCTCTCTCTGAGACCGGAACACTCCACTCACCTGACGAAGGGTCAAACCCCGAAAGCTTGTGGATTTACTATTGCACAAGAATTTGGCAAAGCGTTCAGGGTCTGACTAAAAACTGACAATTTTCCCTCCAGATCTTCTGACACTGTCAAGAAAAGCAAGTAGACATGAGGCGGCACTGTGGCACAGTGGTTAGCACTGCTGCCTCACAGTGCCAGGGACCCAGGTTCAATTCTGGCCTTGGGTTACTGTCTGCATGGAGTCTGTATGTTCTCCCGTGTCTGTGTGGCTTTCCTCCAGGTGCTCTGGTTTCCTCCTACAGTCCAAAGGTGTGTGAATTAGGTGGATTGACCATGCTAAATTGGCCCTCAAGGTCAGGAAATCAGCAGGGTAAATATGTGGCGTTATGAGAATAAGGTCTGAGTGGGATTGTGGTTGGTGCAAACTCAATGGGCCCAATGGCCTCCTTCTGCACTGTAGGGATTCGATGATTCTGTTCTATGTTTCACACTGTCATGTTGAGGGTTAGGGCCTACACACGCAGGTGAATCCGGCCGCACTGAGATCGGAACGACATTTTAACAGCCAGCGATTTCTCCTCCCCTCCCCCACCTCCACCCTGCTTAGAACCAGCATCTCTCCACACTCCCTCCACAACAGCCCCCCTCTCCCCCCTTCCCCCATGAACAGTCAATGTCACAGCACCCGCCACCCACTTCCTCCTGATCGTTGCTGTCACTGGACCCTTTCTCTCCAACCATTCCACCCAAACAGCCTTTGCCAACACTGCCAGTTCCACCATCCGCTTTCTCCACCACCACAAATATATGGATACCACCCCCCCCTTCCATGACACTTACACGAGGGTCCACCCCTGGAAATGCCTCCACTACAGATTGGCATGTGCAAGCGTGGCAGTGCCAATCAGTGTAGGAGCAATGCCAGGGGACTCTGCCTGGCCACGTCCCTCTTCTCCAGGGTCTACACTCACTTTTCCATCCCTGGTGGGATTCCCATTCGTGTCTGTGTGAACCTGGTGTAAATCTTGCCACTGTGATGTCACATCGGTGATGTACGGATAAAAGGTGAAGGTTGAATGTATGGGGGGACGGTTGGTAATTATATCTAAATATATTAAAATGTATTTAAATTAGGTCCACGTCCATCATGGTCCTGGTCTTGCCCAGATGCACCCTGTCTTGCTTGTACTGGTCCCAGCTTCCCAACAACCGGCCCCAATGTTGCACTAACGTATACATCTAATATATCCTGTTACTTTAACTCTCACTAGCACATGGCACTGCTATTAATCTTGTGATGACTATCTTTGAGGCTCTATTTGTTCATTTACATCCTAACTCTCTATGTTCTGCTTGTAGGATCTCATCCCTTTTTTAATCTGGCACCGATGTGCATCAGGATCACTGGCTTTTCATTCTCCTATTTCAGTATGTCCTGTACACACTTCAAGACATCTTTGACCCTGGCACCAGACAGGCAACACGTCATCCTGGATTTTTTTTTGTAGCAGCAGAAGCATCTGTCTATTTGCTTTACTACTGAATCTCCTATCGCTATAGCCCTGCCATCCTTCTTCCTCCCCTCTTGTACAGGCTTCCACTATTATCATCGGAGAAGTCATCCCTCCTAACATATCTTATATGTTACATCTGAAAGAGAGGGGTCTCCTGTACTACCTGCTATCCTCTACATTGCTTGGTGATCACTTTTCCCCTTCTTGCCTGTTCAGTCTTTATCCATGACATGGCCACCTCACTCAACACGCTACCTACAACAATCTATTGCAGAATGTCCCCAGTGAAACCACCCGTCTCCCCAGCTCCAAAGCGATGTTAGCCGGTAGTTACAATTAAATGCACTTCCTGTGCATGTAGTCACCAGGGACGCTGAAATGTCTGTGACTTCCCACATAGCGCAGGAGGAGCATATCACGGGTATGAGCTGTGCTGTCATGACTTTCCTTTAGATTAACTTCGTTACTTATCTTCAAGAATATTAATTATGCCCAGGACCTCATAATGATTTGATAAACTTTAGTAAACATACAGATGATGTTGCTGTGTTCCTTAGATAAAAGATTAGTATTTATTTGCTTAAAAATATTATTTAATAAAGCTGACTCAGACAGAACAAATATATGAACTTCATAAGTGTATTTACTGAAGTGAAGAAAGAACCAGATCTTTGCAGACATTGGGTCTCACTGGTTTTCACTTGTATAGGTCAAAAGAAAATTGAAGATTGTAGGAATTTTCAAATGTAAATGAGAACTTTGAATGTTCTGGGATTAGAAGTTCAATAAAGATGAAGATTGTAGTTTCTTACCTCAGCCCAATTCAGTCTGACTGTTAAGATTTTGGGACGACTGCCAAACTTTATCTCTGGAAATTCTTGAAGATATGACAATTGAAACTATTACAATCAATAAAGTCCACTTTGTAGGAAGTGTATATAAATATGGGTGGTACATGGGCACAGCATGAGCACAGTGGTGACCACCAATCTTTTGTCTAAGAACACAGCAACTTAGTCTGTAAACACTTCCTATGTTTATTTAAGTTTATCAAATCATTATAAGGCCTGGGCATAATTAGTATTCTTGAAGATAAATAACGAAATATGTTAATCTAAAGAGAAGTCATGATAGCAGAGCTCATACCTGTGATATGCTCCTCCTACATTACGTGGGAAGTCATGGACACTTTCAGTGTCCCTAGTTCAAATACGGCCTTGAGTGACTATCTGTGGAGAGTTTGTATATTCTTTCTGTGTTTGCGTGGCTTTCTTCTGAGTGTTCCAGTTTCCTCCCACAAATTGTAGGAAATTGTAAAGATGTGCTGGTTAGGTTGACTGATTGTGGTAAATTGCCCCTTAGTGTCCCAAGATGTTTAGATTCGGGCTAAATATGTCAGGTTACGGGAATAGGGCCTAGCTGGGCTGCCCTATTGAACACTTGGTGCAGACTCAATGGGCCAAATGGCCTCCTTCTGCACTGTAAGGATTCTATGATAGACAACTTCATTCCACAGTGGTGTGCGGTGGAATATTGAGCAGTTCCACGCTACCTCCTAAAACCACGCTGTAGTCAAAATAAAACAGCTTTTATATTCTCTTTTGGGTCTTTCCATAATTCTGACAGTCTGTTGTAGAATAACTGAGAGAGATAATTCCACTATTATCTTACTATTCACCATCATTAGAAGGAGGCCATTTGGCCCACTGATTCTTTATTCATTTGCCAGCCATCAGATTCAGGCTAGGTGGGAAAACTCTCTCAAGCTTTTTTAAGTGGGCCTTGAGGGCTGTAACTGGGGCAAGGGCAGGCTTTCGATCTGAGGCTCTGTTCTCCTGCATAAAATCACCACCAGGTTTGAGGGGGAAGGGAGGGAGCAAGATCCCAGAGGGAATCCCGTCCATGAAACTTCATGCTCCCTCTCCTGGCTCAGAATCATTAGCGGGGGAAGGGCCTGGGGTGGTTTTTCACATACACTATCTTCTTAATTCAAGGTAAAATAGAAGAATGAAGTAGGATATGTGACCTACTATTGGTTCTTCTTGACGAAAGAAAATCTCTGGTCACCATGGGGACAGAGACGAAAGGACAAGTGCCAGCCTTCACGTCTGGACGGAAACTTAGGCTTTGTTGTTAGTAAACTTAGCAGACTCAGTCAGTCAGACTCAGAGACGGAGAGGGAAAGAGCGACGTTATTGGGCAAGGATGCAGGGATGTAGGAATGCAGTGAGAACAGAGCACTGGTTTAAATCATTCTCCCTTTGAAAAGAGGGCTCTTGCAGAGATTGAAAGGCCGAGACGTCACCACAGGGGCCTTACTGCCGGGAGTAATTTTATTAGGCCATGGAGGATCGAGGGGAGGGACTTTTAAAATGACTTGCCACAGTGTGTAACAGAAGGAAAATAGTTTGTGGAATAGTTCAGAGGGATTCCAAAGTTTGAAAAACATGATTACATTTCTGTTGAGAATGGGGGGTAATGCATAGTTGTGACATTGAGCTATCGGTCTTGTTACGAAACTAATGAGGAATAACTTTCTGCGTAGTTTATGTAAAGTTAAGTCAGTGTTAACAACTGGATATGTAGATACTCCACAGAATAAAAAATAAGACAGTATGGAGGATAAATGTGACTGAAGCGGTCCCGACATGTTCCCACATTTCTATCAGAAGAGAAAACATGAGAAGACAAACTGTAGGAAATTGTAAAGCAAGACAGTAGAGTTTTAGGGAATTCTGTGCAGTACAAGATGCTGCATCAGTTGGTAATGCTTACATCAAACTGAATTTATTTACTGTTGGAATAGATTAAGGCACACAAGTTCTAAAAGTTTTGAATGTAAAGTCAAGAATGTAGTATCCCCATTCTTGCCTGGTAAAGTGGACAAGCAAACTAATATTCTTAAAGAATTAACTCAAAGGGCAGGTGATGAAAATCTTCCAGGAATGTCCCATATAAAAATACCTTGGTACAATGTATTGTAGACATAGTCTAACTGCATAGAACTTATTTCAAATCTGATTTAATTTCCAGTGTTGTAGTTGTGGGGTCTGTATCTGAGTTACCAAATAAAAACATTGATTTCAATAGTTGAGCTGGAGGTAAGGTGTTAGTGTCAAGAGTGATTTTGGAAAAACCCAGTGAGGTTTTCAAAACTGAAATTACGCCAGGGGGGAATCGAATGATGTGTGAAAATGCTGGTAATTTGGAACTGGTAGGAGCAGGAATATCCCGATCCCCACTTCCTCCCATATCCCTTGATCCCTTCAGCCCCAAGAGATACATCTAATTCCTTCTTGAAATGACACATTGTTTTGACCTCAACTATTTTCTGTGGTAGTGAATTCCACATATTCATCATGCTCTTGATGAAGAAATTTCTCCTCACATCGGTCCTTATGATAATATATTTCTGGTGACGTGAAGGCCATGGGAACATATTATCACACCCAGAAGACGCTCGCTGATGCCAGAACGAAATGGCGGCACCTCCTGTCAGCTCGTGTGCAGCACCATGGTGGGCAGTGGCCTGGTAGCAGGTGCCAATGTCAAAAAACATAACAACCCCTCAGCACACTTGGGAGCTTCATGGGTGGCATTTGAAGCAGAGCCTGCCTCTCAAGGTTTGGCACCTACAGCCATCAGAAAAGGTGCATCATGTGAAGGCACACCCCGCTGAAATGGGTGAAAGCAAAATACTGCGGATGCTGGAATTTGAAACCAAAACAGAAAATGCTGGAAAATTTCAGCAGGTTATAGAATCCCTACAGTGCAGAAGGAGGCCATTCGGCCCGTTGAGCCTACACTGATAACAATCCCACCCAGGCCTTATCCTCACAACCCCACATATTACCCTGCTAGTCCCCCTGACGCTAAGGGTCAATCTAGCATGGCCAATCAACCTAACTTGCACATCTTTGGAGTACGGGAGGAAACTGGAGCACCCGGAGGAAACCCGCACAGACATGGGGAGAATGTGCAAGCTCCATCCAGACAGTGACCTGAGGTTGGAATCGAACCTAGGGTCCCTGGCATTGTGAGACAGCAGTGCTAACCCACTGTGCCATCCATACCTTCCCTGATAGCATCTGTGGAGAGAATGGAGCCAATGTTTCGAGTCACTTCTGAACATTAACTTTTTTTCTGTTATTGAAATTCTCCATTCTCACAGGCAAAAATCTAACTGTAAAGTAAATTAATAGGCGTGCAGCATTCGTGCCCCGGGCAACAAACAAATTTGGTTATTAATAAAAGCAAAATACTGCAGATGCTGGAATCTGAAACAGAAACTGAAAATGCTGGAAAATCTCAGCAGGACTGACAGCATCTGTGGGGAAAGAATAGAGCCAAGGTTTCGAGTCTGGATGATACTTTGTCAGGTGAAGTGATGAAGGGTCATCCAGACATTGGCTCTACTCTCTCTCCACAGATGCTGTCAGACCTGCTGAGATTTCCCCCTCTGAGACAGATTGTTTTCTGTGCCTCTGTCATCTTTCATTAACGCTGATAAAGATTTTTGGTCAAACAATCTGCACAGAGAGCTGTGAACATTATACCAGCGATTCCGCGGAGATGCATTTTCTGACGCTTGTTTGCTTCATCCTTCCAGTTAAGGGGAATGAAACCCGTGCCAGGCACTCTCACTGATTCTCAGGGTAGCTTGAATCATTGTGAAATGACTTGGCTGGCATCTTCGATGCTCGCTGCAACACGGATATTTTCTTGGAAATATAAACAAAACTCTGTGGATACTGGGAATTGGAAATAAGAAATGCAAAACGCTGGAGCTAAATCAAATCTGGCAGCGTCTGTAGAGAAAGAATCATAGCATTCCTACAGTGCAGACGGAGGCCATTCGGCCCATCGAGACCGCACTGATCGCAATCCCACCCATGCCCCATTTCCGTAACCCCACACATTTTCCCTGCTAATCCCCCCAAAACTAAAGGGCAATTTAGCATGGCCAATGCATCTAATCTGCACATCTTTGGACTGTGGGAGGAAACCAGAGCACCCAGAGGAAACCTACACAGACACAGGGAGAATGTGCAAACTCCACACAGACAGTGACCCGAAGCTGGAATTGAACTTGGGTTCCTGGCACTATAAGGCAGCAGTGCTAACCACTGTGCCACCCAGAGAGAATTAGGTTAATGTTTTGAGTACAACACAAATCTTTGAATAAAGGAAGTGATGGACTCAAAGCTTTAACTCTGTTTCTTTCTCCACAGATGCTGCCAGGCCTATTGGCTATTTTAAGCACTTGCTGCCTTTATTTGCTTTAAAAGCCTGCAAACAAATCGTTGGTTTTTAGCTGACTGGGAAATTGCACAAACCGGTGATCAATCTTTACTAAAACAACAGCGTAATCGCAAAGTCAAATATGACCATCTGATAAAGCACCAGATTGTGGACCAATGGAATTTTGAACATTCAACATAATGTTAACAGAGCTAAAGTAAACTTTATTTATTAGTCACAATGTCGGCTTACATTCACGCTGCAATGAAGTTACAGTGAAAATCTCCTAGTTGCCACACTCCGGCATCTGTTCGGGTACACTGAGGGAGAATTTAGTGTGACCAGTTCACTTAACCAGCACGTCATACTTTTCTATGGTTTAATGGTCCTAACTCATGCAAAATGAACTTTCAGATTTGCCACCTTTAATTAGTTGTGGCAATTAGGCGTAATGGACAAGACAGACTATTAAATAGTTAAACGTGACAGAAAGGTGAAAATATTACTTGTACTGTGATAAGTTAATTGTAAAAATGCTGACAATGTTTTTGATTGCTGTAGAAAATCTTTCACCACTGCCTGCTGTTTCCCTTGGAAATGAAACAAAGCAACCCAGCGGAGGAAGAGAAATTAAACACGTTTTCGAATGCAGAAGCGTGGGTGACTCGCTGCAAAATAGACAACGAATGTAAACATCTGGGATTTCCTGTTATCGACTGGAAGATTAGAGGAGTCCTGGGGGAATATGTGTAGACAGGCAAGAATTGTTTGGGAATGTTGTTAACTGTGATGAGGATAGTCTTCAACTTTTAAAGGGCTCCGACGCATTAGTGGATTGGACAGGGAAATGGGAGATGAGGTTTAGTGCAGAGAGTGTAAGGCGAGGAGAGACACAAAAGAATCCAGAGGGGAATTTTTTCACACAGAGGATGATGAGTGCCTGGAATTAGCTGCCAGAGGTAGTAGTAGAGGGGGGTAGAATTTTGTCTTTTAAAAAGCATTTAGATAGTTACATGGGTATGATTGGTATAGAGGAATATGGACCAAATGCAGGCAATTGGGATTAGCTTAAGGATTTAAAAAGAAAGATAGCATGGAAAGTTGGGCTGAAGGGCCTGTTTCCATGCTGTAAACCTCTATGATTCTGTGATTCACTCAAGCAGGGAGACTATGGAGAGACAGTGTAAAATAAAGGGAGAAAGTCTGAAGGAGGTGCAGGAACAGTGAGACATTGGTGTATGTGCAGATAAGTCACTGAAGTTGACAGAGCAGGTTAAGAGAGCAGTTATAAAGCATGTAGAATCTTAGGCTTCATTGATCTGAGTTGATTTGGTTTGATTTATTATTGTCATATGTATAGCATACATTGAAAAGTATCGTTTCTTGTGCTATACAGGCAAAGCATACAGTTCACAGAGAATGAAGTGAGAGAGTGCAGAATGCAGTGTTATAGTTATAACTAGGGTGTAGAGAAAGATCAACTTAATGTGAGGTGGGTGCATTCAAAAGTCTGATGGCAGCAGGGAAGAAGCTGGTCTTGTATCAGTTGCTACATGACCTCAGACTTTTGTATCTTTTTTCTGATGGAAGAAGGTAGAAAAGAGAATGTCTGGGGTGCGTGGGGTTCTTAATTATGCTAGTTGCTTTGCCAAGGTAGCGGAAAGTGTAGAAGAGTCAAAAGACAGTACTGGACAATGCGAAAATCCCAGGCTAGCCACACAGTCCCCCGTTGACTATAGCAAGGTCTGCAATGGAGTTGGTAGGGGCATTGAGTACAAGAATCATAGAATCTACAATGCAGAAGGAGGCCATTTGGCCCATCCAAGCCTTCATCAACAATAATCCTACTAAGGTACTGTCCTATTCCCGTAACCTCACATATTTCCCCTCCTGATCCCCTTGACACGAAGGGACAATTTATCATGGCCGATCAACCCAACCTGCATATCTCTGGCCTGTGAGGGGAAACCGGACTATCTGGAGGAAACCCCTGGAGATATGGAGAGAACATGCAAACTCCACACAAACACTGTCCTGGGGCTGAAATTAAACCTGGGACCCTGGCGCTGTTAGTGGCACTGTAAGGTGGTCATGTTGAACTTGTTTTAGACACGAGTTAGGCCCTTACTTGGAGTACTGTATCCAGTTATGGTGCTGTACTTGGGGAAGGACACAAGGGTGTTGGAGAGAGTGCAGAGGAGTTTCACATGTATGATTCCAAGGATAAGGAAGTACAATGAGGTTAGACTGAAGAGTTTAGAACAGTTTTCCTTGGAGAAAAGAAAATTGAGAGGAGACTTGATCAAGATATTCCAGATATTGAGGGGAATGGACAGGATAAATAAGGAGAAACTGTTTCCGTTCAAGAGAGCATCAAGAATTCGAGGGCACAGATTCAAAATAATTGGCAAAAGGAATAAAGATGATATGAGGAAAAGATTTTTCACCCAGAGGGTGGTTGGAATATGGAGTGAACTTCCTGAGAAGTGGTGAAGAAGATTCAATTGAGAGGTAATCAAAAGAGAATCATACAACACCAACACTACAGAAGGAGGCCATTCAGCCCATCAAGTCTGTAGCAACCACAATCTCACCCAGTCCCTTTTCCCACAACCCCATACATTTACCCTGCTAATCCCCCCCACACAAGTGTGAATTTAGCACCCACCTAACACACACATGTCTGTTCCGTGGGAGGAAACCATGGAGAGAATGTACAGACTCCACACAGACAGTGACCCGAGGCCAGAATTGAACTTGGGACCCTGGTGCTGTGGGACGGCAGTGCTAACCAATGTGCCACTGTACCATTGCTACTGAAAAGAAAGAATATGCAAGGTGATAGGGATAAGGCAGGGAGTACATTTAGTTGAATGCTTTTTCAGAGAGCTAGTGCAAACTCGAAGGGCCTAATATAGTCTGTGATTCTGCTTAAGGTGTGCCAATCACCCCAAAAAAATCATAGCACAAAATTGGTAGAACACAACAGAAACTTAGGGCGGAATGTTAGCTTTAGGTTTTCCTAATGTGGCTAATTAGTGCATCTTACCTCTAACCTATATACAGCTGCTTTATGCACGTTATTAACTACCAGGAGGAGATTTTAACTGGGAGTGAGATTTCCCATAGGCAGGGATAGGTCATGTGTTAAACACTCACAACATCATTTATTTAAGGCCTAGTTATTTTAACACCTGGATATCAATTACATTCCACAGAAATTAACCATCTCCCTTGGTGTTCAATGACATTACCATCTCTGAATTCCCCGTCATCAACATCCTGGTGTTAACATAAACTTAACTGGACAGTCCATATAAATACTGTGTCTACAAGTAGTGAATTCCTCATCTCCTGACTCATCGAAGCCTGTACATCATTTTCAAAGCAGAAATCAGGAGTGTGATTCTCCAGTTGAGTGCAGCTCCAAGAACAGTCAAAGAGAATCGGCACGACCCAAGACAAAGCAGCCCGCTTGCACGGTACACCACTTCCCAACTTAAACACTCACTCACTCCACAACCATACACAGTGTCAGCAGTCGGCACCACCTACAATATTTGATACATTGACATGTCAAGGTCCCTTCACTTTCCAAAGCCCACGATCTCTACCATCCAGAAGGACAGAGGCACCAGATATATGCAACACCATCACATGCATGCTCCTGCTCACATTCCCCCCTCCCCACGCCTTCAAGTCACGCATTACTATAAGAAAGATGTGGAAGCATTGGAGAGAGTGCAGAAGAGATTTACTAGGATGCTGCCTGGTTTGGAGGGTAAGTCTTATGAGAAAAGGTTGAGAGAGTTAGGACTTTTCTCTTCAGAGCGGAGGAGGATGAGGGGCGACTTAATAGAGGTTTATAAGATGATGAAGGGGATAGATAGAGTGGGGGACATTCAAAGACTATTTCCTCAGGTGGATATAGCTGTTACCAGAGTGCATAATTATAAGATTCATAGTGGGTGATATAGGAGGGATGTCCAAGGTAGATTCTTTACTCAGAGAGTGGTTGGGGTGTGGAATGCATTTCCTGCTGTGATACTGGAGTCGGACACTTCAAGCAGTTACTGAATAGGTACATGGAGCACACTAGAATGATAGGGAGATAGCTTGATCTTGGGTTCAGATGCAACTCAGTACAACATCGAGGCCTGAAGGGTGTGTGCTGTGCTGAAATGTTCTATGTTCTATGTTCCATCATCTGGATTTGCCATTCCATCACTTCTTGCTCAAGATATCCACGTCCCAGAGTAAGAAAGGCAGCTGCTGTCCTGAAACATCACAAGGAGACAACTGACTGCTTACTGAAAGATCAGAGAGAGAGAATGGCTAGTTTTTATTTATTCGTTCATGGGAGATGGGCATTGCTGGCTGGCCAGTATTTATTGCCCATTCCCTAGTTCATTGAGAAGGTGGTGGTGAACCGCCTTCTTGAATCGCTGCAGTCCTTGTTCTGTTGATTGACCCACAATGACATTAGGGAGGGAATTCCAGGATTTTGACCCAATGACTGTGAAGGAATGGCCGGTATATTTTCAAGTCAGAACGGTGAGTGGCTTGGAGGGGAACTTGCAGTGGTGGTGTTCCCATTTATTTGTTGTCCTTTGAGATGGAAATGGTAGTGGGTTTGGAAGGTGAGAGCAGAGTCTCACAGGCAAGAAAGGATGATCTCAGGTGGCTTGTACTTCCCTTGTGCAATTCTGGCCATTTGAGAATTCCTCCACTTTCTCATCACATCCTCATTGACAGTAAAGGCTTGGTCCTAAGCTCTGGAATTCCAGCCTGCATTCTGGACAAACCACTCTCCTCTAAGCTCCTTCCTAATATCCAGCATTTGGACTGTAACCCAATATAAATGGCTTTCCTTACTCCAGGAGTGGGTGAAGCTATTGCATTTATTGCATTTGGATTAATACCTGCATTCAAATTCAGTCTTTTATTTAACCACATTGACACACACACACTTCTTTCTCCCCTTTGAGAAATAGTGGAAGGATCCCTGAACTGATTGGGGGATTTAGGGAGGCAGAAGTGTAGTGTTATTGTTACTGTGCTGGTAATCCAGAGACCCAGGCTCTGGGCACCCAAGTTCGGACCCACTGCAGCAGATGTCGAAATTTGAATTCAATGAAAGTCTGGAATTATAAGTCTAATGACAACCACAAAACCATTGTCGATTGTCGTAAAAACCCATCAGGCTCACTCATATTCTTTAGGGAAGGAAATCTGCCATCCTTACCTGATCTAGCCTACATAAGACTCCAGGGGCACAGCAATGTGGTGGATTCTTCACTGCCCTCTGAAATGGTCAAGCAAACCACTCAATTCAAGGGCAATTAGGGAGGGGCAATAGATGTTAACCTGCCAGCAATGCCCAGATCCCAGGAATGAATATAAAAGATTATCAGTCCATTGAACTTCATTACAAAAGCCCCTTCCATGGCCAACAGTGTCTGTTGCTGGACTTGAACATGGGGCTTCTGGTCCAGCAAGACCACATAATCCAAATTCAGTGATAATTCTCCATAGGACAAAGTATGAAAATAGATGGGATCAACTCACTAAGAAGGCCCCATAAATTTATGTTTCCTGATTCTCTTCAGAAATCAATAAAGTGTCTTTTTTTAAGGTTTAATTCCACTAGGGCAATTAATTTCTATTGGTAAACAGGATAGAGAATGGCACAGTGAAGGATATCACATAATCAATCGATAGTTTTTAATCTTTTGTGAGGGATGGGCATTGCTAGCTGGGCCAACTTATTGCCCATCCCTATTTGTCTTTGAACTGAGTGACTTGCCGTGCCATTTCAGAGGGTATCAAAGAATCAACCATGTTGCTGTGGCTCTAGAGTTACATGTAGGCCAGACCAGGTAAGGGCGACAGATTTCCTTCCCTAAAGGACATGAGTGACCCACATGGGTTTTTACGACAATGGTTTCACCGCTGTCTGTGGACTATCAATCAACGGAAATGGAAAGCAAATGAACAACAACGTGGTTAGCACTGCTGCCCTCACAGCACCAGGGATTTGGATTCAATTCCCGGCTTGGGTCACTGTCTGCGTGGGGTCTGCACATTCTCCCCATGTCTACATGGGTTTCCTCCAGATGCTCCAGTTTCCTCCCACAGTCTGAAAGACGTGCTGGTTAGATGCATTGACCCGAACAAGCACAGAAGTGTTACGATGGTAGGAATTTCACAGTATCTTCATTGCAGTGTTAATGTAAGTATATTTGCGATGCTAATAAATAGATTATAAATAATGGGACATCTCTCATTCTCCTTCATCTTTTTCTGCAGCTGCCAGACCGTGCATTTACCAGGGGTAAACTCATGCTCGATGCTAAAGTTAAGCTACCAAAAGAATGTATTTCTCCACCTCTTAAGTGGATGAGGAAGCGTAGATCTATGGGACATGGCATTAATATGGGCAGGAAAGAGGTGCCAAGAACGAAGACACCCACTGAGAATGAAGTCATGAACCTCCAAGGCTTACAAAAACAGCCTGGGAAAACTCGTCCGAGTGTTGAGTGGTGATATTTTCAGTCACAAAAAAACAAACAATGCCAGAGACTATTTAATGATGTTAACTTATTAAGAGTGCCAAGGAAAGATCTCGTCCAGCCATTCAGCTTGACCAGATAGAGGAGATTGAACAAACCACTCGCCCTAAACCCGATGGCAGTGCCCAAGAGGAAGTGGTTATAATGCTGGCTTTAGCAGCAATAACCACAGGGGACGCCTTCCCACTTGTAAAAATAGAGTCCCTACAGTAACAAAGAGGCCATTCAGCCCATCAAGCCTGCACCTACAAAAATCCCAACCAGGCCCTATCCCTGTGTCATACAATCCCCACAGTGCAAAAGAGGCCATTCAGCCCATTGAATCTGCCCTGATCTTCTACCCTACTCTATCCCTATAAGTCCACACATTTCCCATTGCTAATCCAACCAACTTACTGATCTCTGGACACTAAAGGGCAATTTAGCAAGGTCAATCTGCCTAATTTGCACATCTTTGGACTGTGGAAGGAAACTGGAGCACCTGGAGGGACCCCACGCAGACATGGGGAGAATGTGCAAACTCCGCACTGACAGTGATCAAAGGCCAGAATTGAGCCCAGGTCTGTGGAACCCTGAGGCACCAGTACTAATCATTGTATCAATGTGCTGTCCATAACTCTACGTATTTACCCTGATAATCCCCATGATGTTAAGCGGCAATTCAGCATTGCCAATGCAACCAACCAGCATGTCTTTCCGACTGTGGGAGAAAACTGGAGCACCAGAGGTAGCCCACACAGTCATGGAAAGAATGTGCAAAACTCCACACAGACAGTGACCTGAGTCGAAATTGAACCCCGGTCCTTCATAATATGAGGCAGCAGTGCTAACCACTGTGCTCCCTGAATTTGCATAGCAGCTTCAATGTTATAAAAAACATTCTAAGGAGTTCACAGGAGCCTTGTAAAACAAAATTTGACATGGAGTGTGGGATTTGTCAACTGTGCTCGCCCTATAACCAGAAAATCTCACCTGAGGTCAATGAACCTTTTCATGATCCATCCCTCGCTCATTAACGATTCCCATGGTGGGCTGGGAATAGGAAAATTTGCCCCAGAGCCTTGCAAGCAGATGACCAAAGATTTGACCAAAGAGATAGGCTTCATGGAGGAAAAGAAGGAAGAGGATAGTAGAGATTGGAGAGGTTTAGGGAGACAATTTTAATGCTTTGAGGCCTTTAGCAACAGAAGGCTCAGTTTGCAATAAAGACACAATTAAAATTGGCAACACTCAAGGAGCCAGAATTAGACAACTGTCCAACGTGAGGTTGGATGAGGATACTGTGATGAAGGTATGAAGGGACAGGGAAGGAAGGGGGTGAATTTTAAAATTGAGGTGCTAGTGATAGAGACACACAAAAAGAAGGCACAAAGAAATGAAATTCAGCTTCAATTGGGATCATAAGTACCTGGGGGGTGATTGGCTTAAAGTTTATTTAATGAGTGTCACAAATAGACTTATATTAACACTGCAATGAAGTTACTGTGAAAACCCCCTAGTCGCCACACTCCGGCGCCTGTTCAAATACGCTGAGGGAGAATTTAGCATGGCCAATGCAGCCTAACCCAGCACGTCTTTGGGACTATGGGAGGAAACCGAAGCACCCGGAGGAAACCCACGCAGACACAGTGAAAACGAGCAAACACCACGTAGGCAGTGACCTCAAGCTAAGAATCAAAACCGTGTCCTTGGTGCTGTGAGGAGCTGGAGCATGATTAATCAAATACCTCTTGTCTTCTTCATTTTCCTAGTTGGATGTTCCAGTGCAGAAAGAACTGCAATATTCTCTAGTGTTTGTCACTTCCCAGCTGTTTTCTATCCCCCATCGATGCTGAAACTCATTCTATCATGTTTGTTTATTTTACTGTTATTTATTCTATTATAAAGAGCACATACTATTGTGCTTCCAGTCTTTACTGGCTGAATCATAAAATCCCTACAGTGCAGAAGGAGACCACTCAGCCCATCGAGTCTGCACAATCTCACCCAGGCCCCTATCCCCCATTTATTTACTCTAGCTAATCCTCCTGACACTAAAGGACAATTTCGCATGGCCAATCCACCTAGCCTGCATATCTATGGATTGTGGGAGGAAACTGGAGCACCCAGAGGAAACCCACGCAGACATGGGGAGAACGTGCAGACTTCACACAGACAGTGACCCGAGCCGGGAATCGAACCCAGAGCCCTGGCGCTGTGAGGCAGTAGCGCTTGACACTGTGCCACCTAGTATATACAAGACAAAAAATAGATAAGTTCTTGATTGGTAAGGGGATCAAAGGTTATGGAGAAAAGGCTGGAGAATGGGGTTGAGAAATGACTGAATGGTGGAACAGACCTGATGGGCTGAATAGCTTAATTCTGCTCCCATATCTTATGGCCATTCTGAGACTTCAATTTAAATCAGCATTCGGACTGAGTTTATTAGTGTTACAAATGAATGCAAAGGCACCATATTCAATGCAACAATAATTCCAGTTAAAATGTTCACAGGTATTGGACATGAAGATACACTGACCAAATGCCAACCAGGAAACAAGGAAAAGCAGATTGTGGCACTGTCATATAACCGGTGCCCACATGAAATCAAAACATTTAGCTGTTAAATGTCAAATCTAAACACCATATGTTGGCCTATTGTAATGCATTGTACATGCTTGCAACAGCATGATGTTAATTTAAATTCACACTCCTTAATAAGACACTCATCATTTATTTGCTCTCCTTTAGTGACACATTGGAATCATTTTGTGTAACATATCCCCACTGTGGTAAGCAATATTTTTAGATCATGACTACATCCTTTACAAAGATTGTTTTCCATGGGTGTTGCTTAACACAGTGTAATGATAAACTAGGCGTAAAAACTGGGAGGTTAGCTGGGAGGTTAGCTGGAGTGTTTCAGAAGTGTTTAAACTAATAGGGAGGGAGGGTGGGGAGAGAGAGGGAACTGGGAGTGGGAGAGAGAGGGATGATAGGATAACACCAGAAGGTAGAAAGGAATATCTGAGAGCTGAGGGTCTTCAGTGCATGTGTTTTAATGCGAGGAGCGTGACTGGCAAAACAGATGAACTGAAGGCAATAATGTTCACGAGGAGTTTAGAAGTGGTGGCAGTGACCGAGATGTGGTTGAAGGAGGGGCAAGACTGGCAATTGAATATTCCAGGATATAAGTGTTTTAGGCACGACAGAGTTGGTGTAAGGAGAGGCGGGGAAGTGGCTTTATTAGTTAAGGACAACATCATAGCAGTGCAGAGGGAGGGAGGAATGGATGATTTAGGAATTGAGTCTCTATGGGTGGAGTTGAGGAATAGGAAGGGAGTGGTTACTCTGTTGGGTGTTTACTACAGATCGCCCAACAGCCCGCGGGCCGTGGAAGAAGGGATATGCAGGGACATTTTAGATAAGTGTAGGAAAAATAGGGTAGTAGTAGTGGGAGATTTCAATTTTCCTGGAGTAGATTGGAGAGAGCCAAGAGCTGTAGGAATGGACGGGGAGGAATTTGTACAGTGTGATTTGGAAGGGTCCTTGGAGCAGTATGTGGATGGCCCGACTAGAGAGGGGGCCATACTGGATTTGGTTCTGGGGAATGAGCCAGGGCAGGTGGTTGACGTCGAGGTAGGAGAGCATGTGTCAAATAGTGATCACAACTCTTTCTGCTTTAGGATATTAATGGAAAAGGATGAGACCTGCCCAAAAGGGAAGGTATTTAACTGGGGGAGGGCTAGATACAGCCAGATTAGGCATGATCTTAAAGATACCGACTGGGATAAGCTTTTCGAGGGCAGGTCAACGAGGTACATGTGGGAGTCTTTCAAGGGAAAACTAAACTCTCTGCAGGAAAGATACATGCCGGCAAGGAGGAAGGATGGGAAAGGTAGGATTAGAGAACCATGGCTTACCAGGGATATTGAGGACTTGATCAGGAAGAAGCGAGAGGCTTACATTAGATCTAGGCAACTGGGGACTGAGACAGCGCTGGAAGCTTATAGAAAGTGTAGACGGGATCTTAAAAGGGGTGTTAGAAAGGCAAAAAGGGGCCACGAAGTGGCTCTGGCAGGTAGGATTAAGGAAAATCCTAAGGCATTTTACACCTATGTAAGGAGCAAAAGGATGGTTAGAGGCAAGATTGGACCTCTCAGGGACAGAGGAGGGGATCTATGCTTAGAGCCTGAGGGAATGGGGGAGATCCTGAATGAATACTTTGCGTCGGTATTCACGCAGGAGACTGGCCAGATGTCTGTTGCTGATGTTGACAAAGTTGAGGATCGGTTGAGGGAAATAAAGATTACGAGGAAAGAGGTGTTGGGGCTGTTAGGCAGCTTAAAGACATATAAAGCTCCGGGGCCTGATGGCATTTACCCCAGGCTGCTAAGGGAGTTGAGGGAAGACCTAGCTGGGCCTCTGACGCAAATCTTTGTCTCTTCCTTGGACACAGGTGAGGTCCCAGAGGACTGGAGGATAGCAAATGTAGTACCGTTGTTTAAAAAAGGTCAGAGGGATAACCCAGGGAACTATAGGCCGGTGAGCTTGACTTCAGTTATAGGTAAGCTAATGGAGAGGATCCTCAGGGACAGGATGTATGAGCATCTGGAGCGCTGCGATCTGATCAGGGATACGCAGCATGGCTTCGTCAAGGGGAAGTCTTGTCTTACAAATCTAGTGGAATTTTTTGAAGAAGTGACAAAAACAGTTGATGAAGGACATGCTGTTGATGTCGTCTACATGGATTTCAGTAAGGCGTTTGACAAGGTTCCTCATGGTAGACTGATAGAGAAGGTGAAGGCGCATGGGATACAGGGCCGGGTATGTAGATGGGTCGAGAACTGGCTCGGGAGGAGAAGACACAGGGTAGTAGTGGAAGGCTCTTTTTCCGACTGGAAGCCTGTCACTAGTGGAGTGCCACAAGGCTCAGTACTAGGTCCTTTTCTATTTGTGGTCTACATAAACAACTTGGAAGTTGGGGTAGGTGGTGAGATCAGCAAATTTGCTGATGACATTAAGATGCTTGGATTGGAGGGTACAGAGGAGCAGTGCCAGGCAATACAACAGGACATAGATAGGTTGGTAGACTGGGCAGATAGATGGCAAATGGAATTTAATCCGGATAAATGCAAGGTGATGCATTTTGGCCGGAAAAATGTAGAAGAGAGTTATAGGATAAAAGGTAAAACTATTCGGAGTATAGAGATGCAAAGAGACTTGGGGGTGCAGGTTCACAAGTCTCTGAAGGTGTCTTCTCAGGTGGAGAAGGTGATAAAGAAAGCGTATAGTATGCTAGCTTTCATAGAAAAGGGTATAGAATACAAGAGTAGGAGTTTGATGTTGCGATTGTATAGAACGTTGGTTAGGCCTCACTTGGAATACTGCGTCCAGTTCTGGCCGCCGTACTATCGGAAGGATGTGGAGTCCTTGGAGAGAGTGCAGAGGAGGTTTACCAGGATGCTGCCTGGTATGGAAGGACTGTCTTATGAGGAACGATTGAATAGACTGGGGTTGTTTTCCCTTGAAAGACGTCGGCTTAGAGGGGATCTAATAGAGGTGTATAAGATTATAAGGGGTATAGATAGAGTAAATGGTGGTAAACTTTTTCCACCTTCAGAAATGGATAGGACGAGGGGTCATGGCCTTAGGGTGAGGGGGGCTATGTATAAGACGAATATTAGAGGGCAGTTTTTCACACAAAGGGTAGTGGGGGTGTGGAATGCACTGCCGAGTAAGGTGGTGGGAGCAGGCACGCTAGGGCTGTTTAAGGGTCTCTTGGACAGCCACATGAGCGTTATGCAGATAGAGGGATATAGTAGGACTGTTTAACTATGGCTTTTTTTTCCACAGGTAATTCGGTCCATACTTGACCAACAAGGAGCATGCATTCGGCAGGTGGTGCAAGGACAGCTCTTGGATGTTGATTCATGGGTTGCCTGGTGCTTCATGTCGTAAATGAGTGCTTTATCTGGACCATCTGAAGGGCACCATGACAGCTCAGTGACTATCGCTGTAGCTGTGCAGACACTTGGAATTGGGCCGGTGTCTGCGGGAGTTTGCGCGTTCTCCCCGTGGTTGCGTGGGTTTTCTCCAGGCGCTCCGGTTTCCTCCCACATCCCAAAAATTTGCTCTTAGGCTGATTGGGGAACAAATTGTCCCTACATTGAGACTCTTCCATATTAGGAATAACCTAAAATTAGAATAGGATAATGGAATTGTTACCATATAGTTATGACGGCGGCGCGGGCTCGTTGGGCCGAAGGGCCTGTTTCCCGTGCTGTGTTGCTCTAAAAAAAAACTCCAAATCAAATTGTTAATTGTATGGAAGTTTCATCCAAAAATGGGCATAACATTCCAAGGAGATGGCATCATTGATTACACTTTCATTCAACTATACATTCCAGCTTAGTAAAGAACTTTTTTGCTCAGAGGGTAGGGGAATCTGGAATGCGCTGCCTGGAAATGTATTGGAGGCGGGAAACCTTACAACCTTTAAAAAATATTTGGATGAGCACTTAAAAAACCATAACATTCAAGGATATGGGACAAGAGCAGGAAAATGGGATTAGCGTGACTTTAGTGGTAGATTCAATGGGCCAAAGAGTTCCTACTGCGCTGTATGACGGGCAAAAGTCCCGTAGAACATGCAAAAGTCCGTTGATCTCAAGCGGGATTTTCCTGTTTTGGGATGAACACAGCCAAAAAATCCAGCCCTATGACTCCCTCTATGGTTCTATATTATTTCGTTCCTTGCTATTGCTGTTCATGTGTGAAAAAATAATTAGTTAAGTATATTGGAATAAATATTGGTTATATATTTCCTCAACATCTTTCTGTTTAAAAATTGGCAAGTCATGTTGCAGCTTTATAGGACCTTTATTAGACTACAATTGGAATATTGTTCCTGAATATTGTATTCAATTCTGGTTGCCACACTACTTGAAGGATGTGAAGGCTCTGAAGAGGGTACAGAAAAGGTTTGCCAGGATGTTGCCTGGTATGGAGGGAATTAGCTATGAGGAAAGGTTGAAGAAATTTGGCTTGTTCTCACTGGAAAGACAGAGATTGAGGGGCCGACCTGATAGAGGTCCATAAGATTATGAGAGGAATGGACAGTGTGGATAGTCAGAAGCTTTTTCCCAGGGTGCAAGAATCAATTACTAGGGGGCATAAGTTTAAGGTCCAAGGGGCAAGGTTTAAAGGAGATGTACGAGGCAAGTTTTTTAACAGAGGGCGGTAGGTGCCTGGAACTCACTGCCTGGGAAGGTAGTGGAAGCAGATACAATAGTGACTTTTAAGAGATGTTTTGACAAATACATGAATAGGATGGGAATGAAGCCAAATAGTTCCTAGAAGGTAGAGGGTTTTAGTTCAGTCAGGCAGCATGGTGAGTGCAGGCTTGGAGGGCCAAAAGACCTGTTCCTATGCTGTAATCTTCTTTGTTCTCTGTTCTTTGCTTTGCATCATTGAGTACACTTTAATTAAACTACACATTCTGCCTTTATAAATCACCAATCCTTGGGGAAGGGTATTTTATATGTGTTCAACAAATAGCTGATTTTATACACATGAATGTTATTCCTTATAAGGTCAATTCATTGAGTGCTCTCTGCCTCAGGCTCCAACTATTTTCATTGCCTCCTGTAAAATCTCAGAGAAAAATAACAGACTGGAACTGCCATGAAACAGAGGAGCCACAGCTTCTCACTGGGTATTTTCTCCATTGGGGATTTGCCTGTCACCTCTGCTCCATCTTGTTCAGTCCCATCAAACCATGCCCCGGCCAACCTCCTTTACACCCCTGTCTCCCTCAATTCCACCTGGATTACCATCTGAACAAAACCCTGTAGCCTCACAATGCAAACTGCAGCCAGTCACTCCTGTTCAATTTTCAGGTACTCATTTAAAGAGAAAGGACAGAAGTTTCTGTGACATTTCTCTGAATGGTGAGAAATTAACCAGTGTGGCCCCGTCCCTGGTTGAAGGGGTCCTGTCGTGATGATGGTTGATGCTTATCAGGTGGCAAGGGACTCTCATCAAGTTTTATAGATGTACCATGGAAAGCTGGTTGTATCACAGCTTGATATGGCTTCTGCTCTGTCCAAGACTGCAAGAAACTACAAAGGGTCGTGAATGCAGCCCAATCCATCAGGCAAACCAGCTTCCCATCCATTGACTCTATCTACACTTCCCGCTGCCTCAGAAAAGCAACCAGCATAATTAAGGACCATAGTCATACTGTCTTCTACCTTTTTCCATCAGAATAAAGATACAAAAATCTGAGGTCACGTACTAACTGACTCAAAAAAATCTTCTTCCCTGCTGCCATCAGACTTTTGAATGGACTTAACTTGCGAGTTAAGTCTACATAGTTAGGATGTAGAGAAATTGACCTTTCTCTACATCCTAACTATGATTATAACACTACATTCTGCACCCTCTCCTCCCCTTCGGTGGCACAGTGGTTGGCACAGTCACAGTGCCAAGGTCCCAGTTTCAATTCCTGCTTAGGTCATTGTCTGTCTGAAGTTTGCATGTTCTCCAGGTCTCTGCGTGAGCTTCGTCCGGGTGCTCCAGTGTCCTCCCACAATTTGCAAGACGTGCTGGTTAGGTGCATTGACCCAAACAGGTGCCAAAGTGCGGCAACTAGGGGAATTTCGCAGTGACTTAATTGCAGTGTTAACGTCTTACTTGTGACTAATACAATAAACTTTATCTTTCTCTGTGAACGGTATGCCTTGTCTGTATAGCCGGCAAGAAACAATAATTTTCACTGCATGCTACAAGACAATAATAAATCAACTGAAATCAAATCGTACTTGGGAGTATCGGAGTCCATAGCACACCAATTGACAACTGTTGGCCTAATTAATCAATGCTTTGGTCATTATGTATGACACCTGTCCTTATTGGCAGAAAACATCCTTGTAGGCCAGAGCCAGGTCAAAGTCTGGAGCAAAGAAGAGATCTCCAAGGTTGCTGAAAGATCTCTAAGCCCAAAGTGGGGAAAGAATAAGAAGCCAGGGTTGGGTGAGAATTGAAGGCCAGAGATGAGTTTGGAAAGGTGAAGGACAATAGAGATTGGAAGGGTTTTGGAACAGGAGGAAGGAGATCAGAAGGGCCACCAGAAGAACTAATGCTCTAAGAACATAAGTTCAAATCTCATCAGGATAGCTGATGGAATTTATATTCAGTTAATTTTTTAAAAATGAGTAGAAAGATTGTTGTTAAAAAAAATCTGATTCATGATGGAAGGAAAATTGCCATCCTTAGCTGGTCTGGCCTACATGTGACTTCAGACCTACAACAATGATATTGACTTTTAATTACCCTCTGAAATGACCAAGTGACTTATTCAGTTCTGTGGACAAGTAGGGATGGGCAACAATTGCTGGCCCTGCTAATGACACCCACATCCCATCAAGGAATATTTTAGAGGTCTATAAAATAATGAGGAGCATAAATCAGCTAGATAGTCAACTCTTTTCCCAAATGGAGGGGAGTTTAAAACTAGAGGACATAGTTTAAGGCAAGAGGGGAGAGATACAAAAGGATTCAGAAGGCCAATTTTTTCACACAGAGGGTGGTGAGTGTCTGGTGGAGGCAGTAATAGAGGCAGGTACAATTTTGCCTTTTGAAAAGCATTTAGACAGTTACATGGGTAAGATGGGTATAGAGGAATATGGGCTAAACATGGACAATTGAGACTACTTAGCGGTTAAAATAAAAAGGGCGGTATGGACAAGTTGAGCCAAAGGGCCTGTTTCCATGCTATAAACCCCTATGACTCTATGACAAATGACTCCATTACCAAAAATTAAATCAAAAAGGCAAAAAAAAGTTGATTGAGCTAACGAAGACCAAATTAATTTTGATTTGATTTGATTTATTATTGTTACGTGTATTAGTATATATTGTTTCTTGCACGCTATACAGACAAAGCATACCATACATAGAGAAAGAAAGACCATGGTGCAGAATGTAGTGTTACAGTCACAGCTAGGGTGCAGAGAAACTTAATGCGAGATAGGTCCATTTATAAGACCCTTGTCAAACTCCACTTGGAGTACTGTGTGCAGTTCTGGTCACCTCACTATAGGAAGGATGCGAAGCTATTGAGAGGGTGCAGAGGAGATTTACAAGGATGTTGCCTGGATTGGGAGGCACGCCTTATGAAGATAGGTTGAGAGAGCTAGGTCTCTTCTGCCTGGAGAGACGAAGGTTGAGAGGCGACCTGATAGAAGTTTATAAGATGTTGAGAGGAATAGATAGGGTGGATTCTCGGAGGCTATTTCCTAAGGCTGAAATGGTCGCTACAAGAGGACACAGGTTTAAGGTGCTGGGGGGCAAGTACAGAGGAGATGTTAGAGATAAGTTTTTCACTCAGAGGGTGGTGAGTGAATGGAATTGGCTGCCATCAGTGGTGGTAGAGGCAAACTCGCTGGGGTCTTTTAAGAGCCTTCTGGATGAGTATATGGGATTTAATGGGATTGGGAATTACGATGTAAAGATGCCGGCGTTGGACTGGGGTAGTAAGAACTCAGTAAGAATTTAGCAACACCAATTTTAAATCCAACCGATTTATTTGATAGTAAAATTGTGAGCTTTCAACACTCTGTGTCTTCGTCAGGCAAATGCAGTGTTCTGGTCACTGTATTTGCCTGACGAAGACACAGAGTGTTGAAAGCTCACAATTTTACTATCAAATAAATCGGTTGGATTTAAAATTGGTGTTGCTAAATTCTTATTGGGAATTACAGACAGTTCTATGGCCTGATAGGTACTGATATGATCGGCACAACTTGTGGGCTGAAGGGCCTGTTTGTGCTGTAGAGTTCTATGTTCTAAAAGTTGGATGGCAGCAGGAAAGAAGCTGTTCTTGAGTCAGTTGGTATGTGACCTCAGACTTTTGTATCATTTTTAAAAGCATAAAACAAGAGTAGAAGATAGAATTAGAGAATATGCTGGAGGAAACTCGCAAGAAATCATCATGCTCCAGCACCATCTTGGATTGGATTCACGACTAACTCGTCGTAAAAGATTAAATGATTCCCAATTGTCAAAAGCTTTGTTAATTTCAGATCATAATTCAATTTGAGCTATCAGTCTGAATTATCACAGGGATTTCATCAATAAACATACACAATCTTCATTGATTGTAGTTGGAGGGTAAAGATTGGGACAAAACTTATCAAGAAGATAAATAACTTCTAATATAAGGCACCTTGTCACATTGTTAAGGAGAGTCGAACAGCTAATTAATCACATTCAAAATGCAGTTCGTTGTTAATATGGAAGAAATTACATTTTTGTTTTCTGTGCCTTTAGCGATTCCAAAGTCACATCCAAAAGACCGACTGTTCTCTGTTCAACTGGAAACACAATCTTCATAGAATTAAAACTCCTTTTTTTTCTCATTCCACACGAACATCTGGAATGAATAAAAAAGTTCTTGAGGTTCTGTTCTTTACGAAGCCTTACAAAAAAAAAACCACTGTTATTTTACAGCAGCAGCTGCACATCTTCAAACTTAATGCCTAGGCAGTGTATGTGGCCAGAGCTTTAACAAGCTTTAACATACAACGTTGGGATATTTTGCCCCGAGAATTAAACAGAGAAGCCATTGTAGTCACAAGAGACAACACCATCCAGAGGAATTGGTTGAAAAGGTGTCCTGCCAATGATTGGAAAAGAATTGATAATACAAGATTTGCCATTCTTAACTTAATATCAACTTAAAATATTTTGTGCATTATTTGATCTTTCGGTGAACAAGCTATATTTATTTGACCCGGTTAATGCAGGAAATTTGGCCTGGCCAACACTTATTGCTCAATCAAGATCACAGAAGTAGATCATAGAATCGTAAAACCTACAACACTGAGACAGACCCTCTGGCAGAAACTGGTCCATGCCAACCAAAAAGTTCATTCCACATATGTACCACCTCTGTTGAAAAGTTGCTCCTCAGGTTCCCATTAATTCTTTCTCCTCTTAACTTAAACCTATGCCCTCTAGTTCTTAATTTCCCAACCCTGGAAAAAATACTGAGCGCATTCACCCAATCCATGCCTCTCAAGAGGCTAAACAAATGTCTGCCACAACATTTTTACAGATGCACCATAGAAAGCATCCCTACCAGATGTGTCACATTTGATGTTCCACAGAATTGGCCACTTTAACCATGCATGAGAACATAATGGCAATGCTCTGTGACATCGGCCCACTCAAGTTTGGGGTAGACTTTTCCCTTCTCTCTGCAGTCGAAGCCAGAATGCTTCGAAGGCCCATTAGTACATTGCACGTTCTTTGCTGCTCCTCACTGATTACCTTGGTATGGCTTCTGCTTTGGCCAAGACTATAAGAAACTACAAACAGTTATGAACATAACCCAGTCCATCATTCAAACCAGCCTCTCATTGACTCTGTCTACACTTCTCTCTGCCTCAGAAAAGTAGCCAGCATAATGAAGGACCCCACACATCTCAGACAAACTCTTTTCCACCTTTCTCAATGGGGAAAAAGAAAGAAAAGTTTGAGGTCAACTAACAACTACTCAAAAGCAGCTCCTTTTGAATGGACCTACCTCACACTAAAGTGATCTTTCTGTATACCCTAGCCAAGACTGGAACACTACATTCTGCACTCTCTCCTTTCCTTCTCTATGAATGGTATGTTTTGTCTGTATAGCACACAGGAAACAATACTTTTACTGTACACTAATACATGTGACAATAATAAATCAAATCAAATCATCTAGCAGCCATGAGGTAAGCATATAAGGATTGGAGTTTTGTCCAGGGCAACTAGAACCTGTATCCAAGTTTCCCTTATCAATAAATATCTTTAGATCTTAATTAAGTCTTGAATCTCTTGGTGACACCAGAATGCCATAGCAAAACATGTTTGCTGACCATTCTTATGAAGAACTTTGGGACATTTCACCATGTCAATAGACGCTGCATAAATCCAAATGTTTTGTTGTTAAGGTTTGCCCCTGTGTTTGATAGTGAAAAGGATAATCACTAAAGAACAGCAAAGAATGTGCAATGTATGAATGGGCCTCCGAAGCATTCTAATTCCAACTGCAGAGAGAAGGGAAGATCTTCCCCCTAGACTGGAGTGGGCTGGTGTCACAGAGCATTGCTATAATGTCCTCGTGCATGTTTAAAGTGGCCCACTCTGAGGAACATCAAACGTGACAGTTAACTGAGTCCATGCACACCTTAACCATTGCCATGTCCTTTCAAGATACCAGCATATTATCCAACTTTCAGGCATTGTTATGTCCCTATTCTTCATACATCTCAGAATCAATGAACCAATAATAACTCTGACAGTCCAAAGATGTGCAGGTTAGGTTGATTGGCCATGCTAAATTGAGTTTGGTATCAGGCGGATTATCAAAGAATCGTAGAAACCCTACATTGCAGAAAGAGCCCATTTGGCCCATCGAGTCCACACCGACTACAATCCCACCAGACCCTACTCCCATATCCCTACATATTTACCTGCGAATCCTTCTAACTTATGTATCTCAGGACGCTAAGGGACGATTTTTAGCATTACCAATCAATTAGCAGGGTAAATTTGTGGGGTTATGGGAATAGGGCATGTCTGGGATTGTGGTCGGTGTAGGATCAATGAGCTGAATATAGGGATTCTATCATTCTATCATGAACTTGTTGATGCATGGAATCCACAGTTATAGAAAAACATCCCAAGGCTCTTCACAGGAGCTTTGAATGGAATTTTAGAATTATAGAATCCTTATAGTGCAGAATGAGGCCATTTAGCCAACAGTACTACCCAGCCCTCCCCCTATAACCCTATATATTAAATCTGCTAATCCTCCTAACATTAAGGATCAATTTATCAAGGCCAACCTGTGGGACTGTAGGAGGAAACTGGAGCACTCAGAGGAACCCATGCAGACACAGGAGAACTTGCAGACTCTGCACAGATAGTGACCCAAGCAGGGAATTGAACCCAGGTCCCTGGCACTGTGCAGCAGCAGTGCTAACCGGAATATCATTTAAATGGAGAGGAGCTGCAGAAGTTGCATTATGGAGAAATCTGGCTGTCTTGGTACAGGAATAACAGGCTATTAATCTCTGCCTTAAAGAATATTTGAAACCTCTTCTTCTACTGCTTTTTGAGGATGAGAGGTTTTATTCAAAAGCTCAAATTTAAAATGACATGATAATTATAATGTTATTTAAAAATGTCAAATTCTCAAGAACTTGTGTTATTAAAACATCTCTGAGAGTTGATTGATGAAATTCAAAAACACAAATGATTTGCATTAAATTATTTCATCACCGAAATTACACGTAACTGATATTTAATTTTTTTAATGAAGAAATCCCATCACACTCCACCCACATGCTCTGTCCATTTCCAATCATTGTCATTTTATTTAAATGCAAATTTGAAATCTTATTGCTGTTGGTACAGAGAGATTGGTGGTCTCTCTTGTCTACTATTTCCATCAGTGAAGTCTTGGACTCAATAAACAAAGACCCAGGCAGCCTGGCCTAACCTGGAACTAGGTTGATAATTTACCCTTATATTTAGTCATCAAGGACTCATAGGCCGAAACTCTACCACCTTGCCTGCCCAGAATTGGGCGAGTTTCCCAGAACAGAAATCCCCATTGGCCTCGTGCAGAATTTTATGATCTTGCCCAAGTGGATCTGTAAAAATCCCACCCATTGAACCTCTTACAGTGCAGAAGAGGCCATTGGGCCCATCCATTCTGTACCAACTCTCCAAAAGTGTATCTTACTCAGGCTCTGTCCCCCACCCTATTCCTGTAACCTGCACTTACCCCATTAATCCTTCTAACCTACACATCTTGGGACACTAAGGGGCAATTTATTATGACCAATTCACCTAATCCACACATCTTTGGACTGTGGGAGGAAACTGGAGCCCCCAGAGGAAACCCACATCGACACAGAGAGAATGTGCAAACTCCACACAACAGTGATCCAAACCGGGAATCGAACCCAGGTCCCTGGCATTCTGAGGCAGCAGTGCTAACCACTGTGCCACCATATTGCTCCTGGATGTTGTCCTTGCTATTTATGTACCACAATGATGATTTTTGCATGAAGTGGGAGGGTTCTGTGTCAGTCGATAAATGGTGGGTCATAACAATGAACAAATGCATTAGTGTAAGGAAACGTCTATGGTCAAAATGGAACAGAAAAGCAGAAAGAACAAGTGAGGATCAGAGTGAAACTGTGAAGGGGAAGGATTTGAAGGAACAAGCTCTCATTGTTAGTGCCTATCTATAATCCAGCTGCCATCAGTTTCGCAGACAGACGATTTCTCTCCCATCCTGCCCATTGATGCTTTAGCCTCTCGATATTCAGCTAAAAATTATTGATTTTGCTATGGCTGCACTCACTTACAAAGCGAGTGAGAGAGAATCAGGCAATGTGATTGTGATGTCTGGTTATTGTAGCTTCCTCAAACTCTGTCCTGTTTTCCCACAGATATTAGAGTGGCTTCTGAATGGTAAACAAGCCTCCAGCAATGTTCCATTTCACTCTCTTGTTCAAATATTTTTTAAATTCATTCATGGGATATGGACGTCATCGGCATTTATTGCCCATCCCTAGTTGCCCTTGGAGGACAGTTGAAAGTCAGTCACATTGTTGTGGCTCTGGAGTTAAATGTTAACCAGACGAAATAAGGACGGCAGATTTCCTTTCCTAAAGGACATTAGTGAATCTGGTGGGTTTTTCTGACAGTAGTTTCATGGTCATCAGTAGTTTCTTAACTCCAGATATTTTTTACTGAATTCAAATTCCACCATCTGCTGTAATGGGATTCGAACCAGAACATTATCTGAGTTTCTAGAGCAATAGACTATTACCACGAGGCTATCACCTCCCCTAAACATAAGAAACTCAAAACATTGGCTCTATTCTCTTTCCACAGGTGCTATTGTATAAGAGACACTGCCCACATTCATCAAATTTAGGAACAACAAATGCTTGGGGCACTGCCCACTTGAACTACTTTTGGGTCACGAATTGTACCTGTACCGACCTGTACTGTAATCAGGGTTGAATGGCTCAATATAATCCACAAGGCCAAAGTGCAATGTCAAGTTGCTAAAGGATTGTGAACAAAGCCATTATGCAAACCAGCCTCCCATCCATTGACTCTATCTAACTTCCCACTGCTTCAGAAAAACAGGCAGCTTAAACAATGACACAACACACCCCGGACATTCTCTCTCCCACCTTCTTCCGTCGAGAAAAATGTACAGAAGTCTGAGGTCACGTACCAGCCAACTCAAGAACAGCTTCTTTCCTGCTGCTATCAGTCTTTTGAATGGACTTACCTTGCATTAAATTTATCTTCCTCTACATCCTAGCTATTACTGTAATACTGCATTCTGCACTCTCTCATTTCCTTTTTCATGAACGATATGCTTTGTCTGTATAGTGCCCAGGAAACAATACTTTTCACTGCATACTAATAAATGTGACAATAATAAATCAAATCAAATCATTTTGTTGGATGCTCAATGTGGATCTTTGCAACATCCCATAAATAAAAATGGGTATGCTTAGAGAATGACCTAGTGAGAGGGATGGTTGGAAATACATCAAAAAATTAGGAGGTGCTTAATGGATTAACAGGTTAATGGGAACTGGGGAGCGAGCTTTCTCAGAAACATTAGGAGATTGATGAAGAGGGAATTATTGAAACAACATAAGACATGTATCGAACAAAGAGAGATAGAACTGAAATGTGATGAAGAGAAGCAGTTAGAAGAGGAACAAAAACAAGAGGGTAAAATCTTAACAAGTTCTTATCAAGGTTTATTAATTTAAAAATCAGTTAAACAGCAAGGTTCAAATACTGCCTGAGCCACTGCATCACCCACATGCACTGTGATAATGAGAAATGTTTGGATTTTAGGGATTTACACAATGGGGGCATTAATTAAGCTCTCATTTCAATTTGATTCTGGATTAAGGCCAGTCTCTTCAGATTAATAAACTTAAGGAATATATTACTAATTACTGAGGGTGGCAGGGTGGCACAGTGGTTAACATTTGCCACCACACAGCGCCAGGAATCCAGGTTCAACTCCAGTCTTGGGTCACTGTCTGTTTGCACATTCTCCCTCTGTCTGCGTAGGTTTCTTCCAGGCACTCCAGTTTCCACCCACAGTCCAAAGATATTCAGGCTAGGTGCATTGGCCATGTTTAATTGCCCCTTAGTGTCTAAAGATGTGTAGGTTAGGGGGGAATTAATGGATTGAATACTTGGGGTTACAGGGATGAGAGTAGGACAGTCCCCTGTCAGAGAGTCAGTGCAGACTTGATGTGCTGAATGGCCTCCTATAGGAATTCTATGTATTTTTCACAATATCGGGTTAAAATCCAACAGGTTTATTTGGAATTACGAGCTTTCGGAGCACTGTCCCTTCATTGGGTGAAGGAATAGCGCTCCAAAAGCTCATGATTCCAAATAAACCTGTGGGACTTTAACATGGTGTTGTGAGACCTCCGCCTTTGCTTTCCCCAGTTCAACTCCGGCATCTCCACATCATGATATTTTTGGCGGACCCGAATGGCACAATCCTCAGTCCTCCTGCTTGCATCGCCACCTCTGGTTCCCACTCTGTGCAAGTGCACACAAACATCAGAGACTCGAGGCTGCACCCTTCCTTCCCAGGAACAGATTCGCTTTGGTACTGAACATGCTGGAGAAGACTTACCCACATGTGAAATTGCATGAAGCCTACGTTCAGTGCTCCGTCACTCCGACCTCAGTGAATGGCCTTGGCGTGCGATGGTCTGGGAATCTCAGACAGCTTTACCAACTGAATGCTGCAGTTTATTTTTGTCGGGAGCGTTTGATTGATTTATTTTCAGACACTGGCAAATGTTTCCCACTGATGATGGGTGAATCCAAGCTGCTTATAGCAGAGTCTCTGACCGCTGGCTGTTTTCACCTGAAAGTTTTTTATTATCCTTCCACGACTTTTCAACAAGGAACAAGTTGTCTATTCAACTCTCTCAAGTTCATCTTTCCCTTTAACTCGGTGCTTAACTGCGATTTCATGGATCACCGATTTAACATCCTTCACTATCCTTGTTGCCTTGTCCACTCCAGTGCGAGTGATTTGTTTTATGTTACGATGCATCATTTCAAATTTACAACACATTAACTGTTTGTCCACTTTCTAACCTTGCAAATCAAGCATTTCAAATTGGATTATTTGAGTTCCCGTTATTGGATGGTATTTAATTAAAAAAAGGTAATTACGGGCAAATCTCTGTGAGCTAACATGTCAAAAACACGTACTGATGCGTCTGTCACATCATCTTGACTTGCTAAGTTCTAAAGATGAGCATTCATATTGGTTCTGAACATGTCCGGACCTTGTGAATTGATCTGAAAATTTGGCTGTAATTTGAATATGGAGGTTTAAAACATTGCTGAGATGATTGTTGCTTCGTTGGGTGGAATTAACCAAAAAAAAAAGCAAAGGGTTGAGTTCTGACTGTAGACCAACATGTTTCATTCCATGTTATGGGAGGCATGATGGCACAGTGGGTAGCTCTGCTGCCTCACAGCAAAAGAGACCTGAGTTTGATTCCTGGCTTGGATCACTGTGTGTGTGGAGTCTGCACCTTTCCCCCAGTGTCTGCAGGGATTTCCGCTGGTTGCTCTGGCTTCCTTCTACATTCCAAAAGATGTGCTGGTTAAGTGAATTGGCCGTGTTACATTTTCCCTTACTGATTGGATTTGTTGTTATGAAGCAGAAGGAGGTGATTCAGCCTATGCTGTCTCTCTTAAATGAGCATTATGATTCAGTTTAGTTTATTTATTAATATCACAAGTAGGCTTACGTTAACACTGCAATTAAGTTACTGTGAAAAGCCCCCCAGTGCCACACTCCAGCGCCTGTTTGGATACACTGAGGGAGAACTTAACATGGCCTGCGCACTTAACCAGCGCCTCTTTCAGACTGCGGGAGGAAACCGGAGCACTGGGAAGAAACCCATGCAGACATGGGGAGGATATGCAAATTCCACACAGTCAGTGATCCAGGCTGGGAATGGAACCAAATCCCTGGCACTGGGAAGCAACAGTGCTAACCCCTGTGCTTCCCCTTCTCCATGCCATTCTCCTGCATTTTCTTCATAACTCTGATATACTTACCTTGCAGTGGAACAATAAGCAGAATTGTAGATAGTATTTTGGGTACAGCAAAATTCACGTCTTCTTCAGTCTCGTATCTATCTTTGGGTGTTAGCTTCTCTTGTTTATCCAGGGATGAATGGAAGGGAATTGATATGTGATCCATTGCATTGGATCTCTGAGAAGGCATTGAAGAGACTATGGTTGTTTGCCCTGGCAAAGAAAAGAGTCAAGAGAGACATTATTCCAGAAAAGGTTTTTGATATAACTTGATCCCCAATAAATAGGTTCAGCATTCCCATGTCCATCTGAATTGTTACCTGGGGCTCAGTTGGCAGCATTCTGGCTAGTATTCTGGATTCAAGAGTCCACTTCCCACTCTAGTGATTGAGGGAAGGATGAGGAGTTCAGACAAGGCCCTGACGCCCACAGTGGATGCAAAAGGTCTCCTGGCATTGTTCCAGAGGAGTGGAAGCTTCCCGAGTGATCAAGAGTTAAATATTTCACATGGAAAGGCAAGAGCCCAATGGTATTATCGTTAGTTAATCCAGAAACTCAGTTAATGTTCTAAAGACCCAGGTTTGAATCCCTCCACAGCACATGGTGGAATTTGAATTCAATAAAAGATATCTGGAATTAAAAGTCTACTGATGATCATGAAATCATTGTCAGAAAAACCCCACCTGGTTCCTTTTAGGGAAGGAAATCTGCCATCCTTACCTAATCTGGCATACATGTGACTCTAGAGTCATAGCAATGTAGTTGACACTCAACTGCCCTCCACAAGCACTCAGGAATGGACAATAAATACTGGCCAGCCAGCAACGTCCATGCCCAATGAATAAAAAAAAATGCAGAACATTGTGGAAAGTGATGAATTACCCTGAATTGCCCGTGCCAGCTGCTCTTTGAAAGAGCTACATGTAAGTCATATGGACCAATGTATCTGCTGCCAATGAGGTCCATTAGCGGAGGTGATGGTACAGTGATATTGTCACTGGATTAGTAATCCAAAATGTCTTTCTGCTTAAGGATGAATGATGAGAAGAAAAATCAAGTCTGTTAAAACTAAACACATCCACAGTGTTGCTCAGCTTCCAGGATCTTGACTCATTGGCAGCAAGTAAATTTCCAAGTCCGGGTGGTGAATAGCTCACAAGGGTTATTTCCAATGATGTTTCCAATGACCTGCTGCCCTTATCCTTCTAGATGGTAGCAGTCATAGATTTGGAAGGTTCAACCTAAGGAACTTTGAGCTCTAGCAATGCATTTTGTAGGGGGTACACACTGCTGCTGCTGTGCATTGGTGGGGGAGTGAGCAAATATTTATGATACCAGTCAAGTAGGCTGCTTTGTCCTAGATGGTATCATGCTCCTTGAGTGTTAGTGGAGATGCACCCATCCAGGTATTGAGGTGACCAAATTGGCAGGTCAGAAATCTGACATCAGAAGCTCTGAGTGGGATGTTAACCTGTGAGTGAGATGAAAGACCCAAATTAAATCTGCCTTCCAGTCTCTGATGGGGCATACTAATAACCGGTCAGTTGTTCATAAGTCAACAGAAGCATGAACTGTGGTCTGTAATGAAAGTCAATTCTCCACAACACATGACTGACTGGCCTTCACTGATGTGTGACCTACACTATAGCCTGCATTCACAAAGTATGTATTCCTACATGTAACTCTTAAGATACAGCAACTGTGATGTGAAAGCACTGAGTTCTGACTATCCCTTAAACAGCGCTAATGAACTAACGCAACACAAATGGTGCAGCGCCACGACGGATGGGTTATGTATGTTGCACTCACCTAGCGGGCACAAGTGAACTGAGGTCTGGCTTGTACATGCCACTCCTTTTCAAATGGGTTTGCGGTCAATACAATTTTCCACTGCTTTCCCAAATGGTTGGCATGAGGAAATTCCAGTGAGTGATCTTTTTAATGAGCATTTATGAGATGTCACTGAATGCAAATGGCATTCGCAACACTAGGCAGTGGGATAACAGACCTGCCATTAACCCTCCATTCTGAGAACTGCACCCTGTTTTTATGCCAGTCTTTTTTGCCCACTGCTTGATTTTCCCACTCCCTCCCATCATAAAACCCACCACGGGGTGAGGAAGGGAGAATTCCACCCCTGAATTCTGTTCCATTCTCCACAGATACTGCCAAGCCTGTGGGGTATTTCCAGCTTTTTCTGTTTTTTACAGCAAATTTGCAACATCCACAGGATTTTAATTTAGAGTTACTTCAATTTAATTTTTTATTGCTAATATTTTTGCACTTTGCGCATGACACCATCTGGTGGCTCATTCATTCAATTGCATGATTTATAACTCTTCTGATCAGAAGTTTGAAATTATGTACAAAGAACACCCAGTTTATTTATTCATTAGTGTCTTCGGCTTACATTAACAGTGCGATCATTGTGTGTGTGTGTGTTTGTGTGTGTGTGTGTGCAACGAAGTTACTGTGAAAATTCCCTCGTCGCCACATTCCGGGTACACTGAGGGAAAATTTAGCATGGTCAATGCATCTAACCAGCACATCTTTTGAACTGTGGAAGGGAACGGGAGCACCCAGAGAAAACTCACACTGATACAAGGAGAACATGATGTAAAGATGCCGGCGTTGGATTGGAGTGGTAAGAACTCAGTAAGAATAATTGGTGTTGCTAAATTCTTACAAGGAGAACATGCAGACTCCGCATAGACAGTGACCTGAGGCTGGAATCGAACCCAGATCCCTTGCACCATGAGGAAGCTGTGCTAACCTCTGTGCCACCGTGTCACCTCTGAAACAACAACTAATTGCAATCCTCCTTCATCACCAAACTTCAAAAGCCTTTAGGTCTTTTATCCAATCCCGCATCAAGAACAGTTAAAAAGAATGTGAAGGCCACTTGACCAAGCATAAAAATTCATGGGAGCAGTAAAAATCCCACTTGATTGGGCCTTTAAATGGTGTATTTAAAACTCTAACTTGGAAGCCCACTGACAATGATATGGCACAACACCACTTTGATGTTGGAGCACCCATACAGTGTTTTGCTGCTTGTGTTTATGCTGGTCTGCATCAGCCACACACTAAATGGAAACTGACCAGGGTCCTGGATGAGTTTAACATAACTTCAGCAACTTTTCAATTCTACACCCCTCAAAACAGATCATACACGCTCACACTTATATACACACACACACACACTTATTCACACACTCACACACACAATCACACACACACACACATTCTCACACATGCTCTCACACATAATCTCACAGACACTGATACAAACACACACACACATTCTCACACATTCACACTTATACACAGACTCACACATACATACACTCACACTTGCACACTCTCACATACACACACACACACTCTCTCTCACACACATACACACACACACACACACACATACAGTTCTGGCATTTGCAAGTTTTATACCTTTGCAAAGCTCTTCTCTTGTGCCTCGTCTTAATAAATAAACCTACAACAGGTTTACCCAATCCCTTATATGGGTGATTGGGGTAATAGTGAGGCACTCCTCTGGCTAGAAAGCACAGGTTTAAGGTGAGTGGGGAAAGATTTAAAGGGAAACTGAGAGGCAACTTCTTCACACAGAGAGTGGTGCATGTGTGGAATAAGCTGCCAAAGGTAGAGATGGATATAATTACAGCATTTAAAAGACATTTGGACGGGTACATGGGTGGGAAAGGTTTAGAGGGATATGGGCCAAATGCAGACAAATGGGACTATTTCAGTCTGGTAAACCTAGTCGGCATGGATGAGTTGGGCCGAAGGGTCTGTTTCAGTGCTGTATCACTCTATAACTCTAAGATACTTCAGGCTGCATTAAGAACAAATGGTATTCATTGATTATGAGAAATCAGGTACAAGAAATTGCAGCCTTGGAGCTGCCTCCCAGCTGCTCCAGTCTTCACACACTTACTACACGGCTTCTCTGCCTGAGAGAGGACACCACCCTCTGGGGTGATCACTCACTCTCGGTTCGAAGAAGGTGACCTCTTCTGCTGTGTTTTCTCAGAGAGGCAGACCCCACAAATCACTCCAGCGGCTGTGTGTCATGTACAGTAAAATAAGCCCAAAGTATTATATCATTATAATAACACCACAGTCAGTACTGCCTCTTTAACCGATTGGTTTAAATCTGCGTGCTCTGATTCTTTGGTTTGAACTTGCACTGGTAAATTCATTCCTGGTAAATTTTACGCACTTTGCTATTCTTTGGCACCATCTGGTGGCTCCTCCAATGAAACATGTGAGCTGCTTGAATTCAGCGAACCACAATTGCTTTTCTTCCTCGTGTCACTGAGAGAGAAAAAAATTACAGCACGGTGGGAGGCCATTCTGCTCATCGTGTCTGTCTGACTGGGAAAAGTCCTGTCCAACCTAATCGCGATCTGCAGCTCTACCCCATAGGTTGTAACACTTCAAATGTATTTTTTAAAGTCAGTCACAGTACGTGGGCATCGCTGTCTAGGTCAGAATTTATTGCCCATCCCTAATTGCCCTTCAGACGGCAATGGTGAGCTGTCTTCTTGAACCGCTGCAGTCCCTGAAGTGTAGGTATACCTGCGGTGCTGTTAGGGAGGGTTTTGGATTTTGACCCAGCGTCTGTGAAGGAATGGTCAAGTTAGGATGGCCTACAGAGGATGTAATAATAAGTTAGGGGAGAACGACAACATGATTGTTTACAGATAAAGATGATAAAAAGACTTGCAGCCTCCATTCAGCCCATCGTATCTTATGATCTTATGATCAATGGTTATTTTCTGGCTGAATATATTTCATTCCTTTTTGTGCAAAGAAGCTTGACAACAGTCTTGACAATTTCAGTGGTTAGCACTGTTGCCTCACAGCGCCAAGTGCCTAGGTTCAATCCCCACCTTGGGTGAATCTCTTTGTGGAGTTTGCACATTCTCCCCGTGTCTGCATGGGTTTCCTCCCACAGTCCAAAAATGTGTGGGTTAGGTAGATTAGCTGTGCTAAATTGCCCCAAGATATTTAGTGGTAAATATCTGGAGTTACAGGGATTGGGTGGGGGAAAACAGTCTGGGTAATAGAACATAGGACACAGAATCATACAGCACAGTGCAGGCCTTTCAGCCCTCGATGTTGTGCCGAGCTATGTCCGAATGCAAGATCAAGCTATCCCACTCCCTCTCATTCTGGTGTGCTCCATGTGCCTATCCAATAACCACTTGAAAGTTCCTAATGTGTCTGATTCCACTATTACAGCGTGCTGTGCATTCCACACCCCAACCACTCTCTGAGTAAAGAATTTGTCTTGGACATCCCCCCTATATCTCCCATCATTAACCTTAAAGTTTGCCTCCTAGTAACAATTAGATCCACCTAAGGAAATAGTCTCTGCACATCCATTCTATCTATCCCTCTCATCATCTTATAAATCTCTATTAAGTAGCCTCCTGTCCTTCTCTGCTCTAAAGAGAAACTCCCAACTCTCTCAACCTTTCCCCGTAAGACCTACCCTCCAAACCAGGCAGCATCCTGGTAAATCTCCTCTGCATTCTTTCCAATGCTTCCACACCCTTCTTATAGTGAGGTGACCAGAACTGCCACACAATATTCCAAATATGGTCCCACCAAGGTCCTGTATAGCATAACCCCACAGCTCTTAAACTCAAATCACCTGTTAATAAAAGCCTTCTTCACAGCTCTATCTACTTGAGTATCAAAGGGTAAGGTCCTCTGTCAGATAGAATCAGTGCAGACTCAAGGGGCTGAATGGCCTCTTTCTGCACTGTAAGAATTCTATGATTCTATGATTTAATTGCACTGATTTCCCAATCCTTACTACCAATATGGACTTGGAAAATTACCCCAAATATAAAATGTAACAGAGTGAGAACAAACAATCCACATCACTGCATCATTTTCAAACTGAAATTAAGAATTCTTTGTGTACTGTTTAAGAATTCTTATTTCGGAATGATTTTTCTTTCTGACCAAGTGTTATCTGTTCTTGAAGTTAGCAACGGACAAACCCTATTGGTCCTCTGGAAAAAAATACTATCTGCTTATTAATTAAACATGGAAAAGCAATCTTAGATGTGAGTCATATTGCATAATTTTAAATGTAACAACAGCACTTGACTTTGAATGAGGAAAATTAGTTATTGACTGTAGGAGAGCACTTCTGAGCACCAATTAATTTATTCATGATACATGTATCACATGAAAAAAGATTTGCATTTATACAATGCCTTTCATGGGTGGCACAGTGGCTAACACTGCTGTCTCACAGTGCCAGGGACCTGGGTTCAATTCCAGCCTCGGGTGACTGTCTACGTGGACAATAAACACCTCTTTAATTCTCTCTCCACTCACATTGTCTATACCTTTAAGACGTGATTACTTGTAAAGACTCGCATTCCAACTATTATGTTGTAAATTGAGTTTGTGTGTTTGTATGCCCTGTTTGTGTATGGAACTCCCACTTACCTGACAAAGGAGCAGCGTTCCAAAAGCTAGTGGGTTTTGCTACCAAATAAATCTGTTGGGCTTTAACCTAGTGTTGTGAGACTTTTTAATGTGGAGGTCTGCGCATAGTCCCCATGTCTTCATGGGTTTCCTTTGCATGCTCCGGTTTCGTCCCACGATCCAAAGATAAAGTTTATTTATTAGCCTCGCAAGTAGGCTTACATTAACACTGCAGTGAAGTTACTGTGAAAATCTGCGGTCACCACACTCTGTTGCCTGTTCAGGTACATGAGGGAGAATTTAATACAGCCAAAGAACCTAAGCATTGTCATTCGGACTGTGGGGGGAACCACCAGAGCAACTGGAGGAAACCCATGCAGACACAGGGAGAACATGCAGACTCCACACCGACAGTGACCTAAGTCCAGGAATCGAACCAGGATCCCTGGTTCTGTGAGGCTGCAATGCTAACCACTGTGCCACCATAGAATGGCTAATGCGCCTAACCAGCAGAACTTTCAGATTGCGGAAGCAAACCGGAACGCCCGTGCGGGGGTGGTGTGATGTGGGGGTTAGGTGGATTGGCCATGATAAATTCTCCCCTAATGTCAGGGATATTAGCAGGGTAAATATGTTGGGGGAAGGAGGGGGGCTACAGTGATAGGGCCTGAGTGGGGTTGTTGTCAGTGCAGACTTGATGGCCTCCTTCTGCACTGTAGGATTTCTATGTTCTGTGATCCAAAGAATATCCCAATGAAGTAACTTTAGAAATATAACATTCACTGTAATGTTGTAATGTAACAGTGTTTGCTGTATGTGTGTGTTTTAATACGCGCTTAATGCAACATGGATTTATTAATAATTAACCTGGAAATAAACTATATCAGTAATTCTTATCATGTTAGTAACAATGCAAATAGTGCAGGCACCAGAATGTGACACTCTTTTTTAAAATGTGTACATAACTCTTGAGTTTGAAGATTATAATGTGACTCTAAATGAACTTAACATCAGAAGATATACGTATCCTGTATAACAAAGTTAATACTGAAATGGATCTTGCAAGATGCATCAATGTCCGAAGTGAACAGAGTGCTTTTGGCTGTATTTCAGTGAGAGTCATTTTAGACTGACAGCCTCATTCGACGGTTTATTTTACACCCTGCCTAATTTAATTCTTCACAGAACGCCTTCCTACATTGCCTCAACATACGTGTGTCAGACAGGCCCTTGTTTAGCTGGCAGCGATCTCGTCTCTTGAGTCATGAGATTGTAGGTTGGCACTCCCCTTCACACCCAGGCAAACACATCAGCGACATACTGAGGGAGTGCTGCACTGGCAGAGATGCCATCACTTTGCTGAGATGTCGAACCATTTCCAGGAACATATATCTCTCCAATATATTGCTGTTTGCGGGGCCTTCTTTTAAATTCATTAATGGGATGTGGGCGTCACTGGCTGCACCAGCATTTCTTGCCCATCACTAGCTGCCCTTGAATTGAGTGGCTTGCTTGACCATTTCAGAGAGCAGTTGAGAGTCACCATATTGCTGTGGCTCTGGAGTCACATGTAGGCCAGACTGGGTAAAGATGGCAGATTTTCTTCCCTAAAGAACATTAGTGAACCAGATGACAATCAGCAATTGTTCCATGGTCATCAGTAGATTCATAATTCCAGATTTTTGAATTCAAATTCCAGCATCTGCCGTGTTGGGATTCGAACCTAGGTCCCCGGAATATTAGCAGAGTTCCTGGATTAATAGCCTAACAATAATACTACTAGGCCAGTGCCTCACCTTAATCTGCTTTGGCTGCCACATTCCCAACGGGGTTTGTGAAACTGGCTCAGTTTCTTACAGTATTTGTCCTGAAGAGGACACATCAACTGACATCCTTCCACTGACCTCACCACCTCCAGAGCCCCTCAGAAGAAACAGGAGGCTTTGCTCTGCTGCTGAGCTGCATCTAGATATTTTATCTTGAGGTGCATCGTAACTGCATCCTTACAAACTGCAACAATGCGCAATATCACTCACACTGCCGCAGGTGAGCTCTCAATATTTTCCAGCTCAGCAACTTATTTGCAAATAAGTATTTGAGAAATGGCCCTCCAAAGTCTACTCACTAAATTTATTCATTTTAGCAAGATCCTTTTCAAGGGACTTAAGTGCTTAAATTTGCAGGGGTCATCTTGCATGTGTGTTTTTCCTCCCTCCTGTTGCATCTTATGCTGCAAGCAAAGAAGGGGCATTGATGTGGGGGCAGTTAACAATTAGATGCTGCAATCTATTGTCACTGTGCAAGAAAAATGCACAAATGCTGTGAGAGTGCTTGAGAGGGCCAGAAAATCTGCCATAGTTACACTCTCCACGACAGTAGAGTGGTGCAGTGGCACAGCGTTAGCAAACCAAGGGTTTGATTCCAGCCTTGGGTCACCATCTATGCAGAGCTTTCACATTCTCCCCATTTCTACATGGGCTTCCTCCAAAGTGAACAGGTTAGGTGGATTGGCCATGTTAAGTTGCTCCTTAGTGTCAGAATTAGTTGGATGAATATGCGGGTTTATGGGGATAGGCCCACCAAGGCCTCTACTTTCTCAGAAGACTAAGGAAATTTGGCATGTCAGTTATAACTCTCATCAGCTTTAACAGATGCAACATAGAAAGCATTCAAAGAACAAAGAACAAAGAACAACACAGCACAGGAAACAGGCCCTTCGGCCCAACGAGCCCGCACTGCCATCCTAACGTCTTAATGACATATAGAGACCAATATAGGGACAATTTGTTACCCAATCAGCCTAAGAGCACATTTTTGGGATGTGGGAGGAAACCGGAGCACCCGGAGAAAACCCACGCAACCACAGGGAGAACGCGCAAACTCCCGCAGACACAGGCCCAAATCCATGTGTCTGCACAGCACAGCGATAGTCTCTGAGCTGTCATGTTGCCCATCTGATGGTCCAGTTTAAGCATACACTAACGACATGAAGCACTAGGCCACTCCTGAAGTAACATCCAAGAGCAGCCCTCGCACGACCTGCCGAATGCTCCCCTCTCCAAGGGAAAACAACCCCAGTGCGTTCAATCTTTCCTCGTAAGACAGTCCTTCCATATCAGGCAGCATCCTAGTAAATCTCCTCTGCACTCTCTCCAGGGCCTCCACATCCTTCTGGTAGTACAGCGACCAGAACTGGACGCAGTACTCCAAGTGAGGCCTAACCAACGTTCTATACACTTGTAACATCAGACTCCTATTCTTGTATTCTATACCCTTCCTATGAAGGCTAACATACCATACGCTTTCTTTATCACTTTCTCCACCTGTACTGACACCTTCAGAGACTTGTGAACCTGCAACCCCAGGTCTCTCTGCATCTTTATACTCCGGATAGTTTTACCTTTTATCCTATAACTCCCCTCTACATTATTCTGGCCAAAATGCATCACCTCGCATTTATCCTGATTAAATTCCATTTGCCATCTATCTGCCCAGTCTACCAGCCTATCTATGTCCTGTTGTATTGCCTGGCACTGCTCCTCAGTCCCCGCCAATCCAATCATCTTAGTGTCATCAGCAAATTTGCTGATCACACCACCTACCCCGTCTTCCAAGTCATTTATATACACCACAAATAGAAGGGGTCCTAGTACAGAGCCCTGTGGCACACCACTAGTGACAGACCTCCAGTTGGAAAAAGAGCCTTCCACTACTACCCGCTGTCTCCTCCTCCCAAGCCAGTTCTCAACTCATCTACATACCTGGCCCTGTATCCCATGCGCCTTCACCTTTTCTATCAGCCTACCATGGGGAACCTTGTCAAACGCCTTACTGAAATCCAAGTAGACGACATCAACGGCTTGTCCTTCATCAACCATTTTTGTCACCTCTTCAAAAAATTCCACTAGATTCGTAAGGCACGACCTCCTCTTAACAAAGCCATGCTGCGTATCCCTGATCAGATCGCAGCGCTCCAGATGCTCATACATCCTGTCCCTGAGAATCCTCTCCATTAGCTTACCTATAACTGAGGTCAAGCTCACCGGCCTATAGTTCCCTGGGTTATCCCTCTGACCCTTTTTAAACAACGGTACTACATTTGCAATCCTCCAGTCCTCTGAGACCTCACCTGTGTCCAAAGAAGAGACAAAGATTTGCATCAGAGGCCCAGCAATGTCATCTCTCACCTCCCTTAGCAGCCTGGGATAAGTACCATCAGGCCCCGGGGCTTTATAAGTCTTTATGCTACCTAAAAGCCCCAACACTTCGTCCCTCGTAATGATTATTTCCTTTAACGGGTCCTCAAAATCCTCAAAGCCGGCATCAGACATCAGGCCCCTCTCCCGCGTGAATACTGACGCAAAGTATTCATTCAGGATCTCCCCCATTCCCTCAGGCTCGAAGCATAGTTCCCCTCCTCTGTCCCTGAGAGGTCCAATCTTCCCTCTAAACATCCTTTTGCTCCTTACATAGGAGTAAAATGCCTTAGGATTTTCCTTAATACTACCTGCCAAAGCCATTTCGTGGCCCCTTTTTGTCTTTCTGACACCCCTTTTAAGATCCCGTCTACACTTTCTATATTTTTCAAGCGCTGCCTCTGTCCCCAATTGCCTGGATCTAACGTACGCCTCCCACTTCTTCCTGACCAAGTCCTCAACATCTCTAGTAACCCACGGTTCTCTAATCCTACCCTTCCCATCCTTCCTCCTTACCGGCACGTGTCTTTCCTGCAAAAATTATAGTTTTCTCTTGCTTTGATAAAGCATTCCTGGCTTTGATATGACTCCTGCGCTGCCTAGGGCTGCAAGGAATTACAAAAGGTTGTCAATGTAGCCCCAGTCCATTACGCAAACCAGCCTCCCATCCATTGACTCTGTACTCACTTCTGCTGCCTCGGCAAAGCAGCCAATATAATTAAGGACCTCACACACCCCGGACATTCTCTCTTCCACCTTCTTCCTTCGGGAAAAAGAAACAGAAGTCCTGAGGTTACATACCAACCCACTCAAGAGCAGCTTCTTCCCTGCTCTGTCAGACTTTTGAATGGACCTACCTCACATTAAGTTAAGTCTTTCTGTATATCCTAGCTATGACTGTAACACTACATTCTGCACTCACTTGTTTCCTTCTCTATGAACAGTATGCTTTGTCTGTATAGCACGCAAGAAACAATACTTTTCACTGCGTGCTAATATATATGACAATAATAAATCAAATCAAAAGGTCTGAGTTGGATTGTTGTTGGTGCAAGCTCAATTGGCTGAATAGCCTCTTTCTGCACTGCAGGTATTCTATGATTCCAAAGAAACACCCAGTATACATTGGCAGCAACCTCACTGGAATTTTAAGTCCATCAATGGAATATCTAAACATATACTTCTTTGTTTCTTATCAACTTTAACTATTATTAATTCCACCTCCTTCACTCGGAGTGGCACAGTGGCACAGTGCTTAGCACTGCTGCCTCCACAATGCCAGGGAGCTGGGTTCAACACCCACCTTGGGTCACTGTCAGTGTGGAGTTTGCTTGTTCCCTTATGTCTGTGTGGGTTTGCTCAGATGCTCAGTTTCCTCCTATAGTCCAAAAGATATGCTGATTAGGGGCATTGACTGTGCTAAATTCTTTCTCACTGTAATCGGAACAGACATCAGGGCTTGGGGACTTTTACATTAACTTCATTGCAGTGTTAATGTAAGCCTTATTTGTGACTAGAAAAAAAACTAACTGGCTCTATTTTTGCGTTCTAGCGTGTGTCTGTATGTCACAGAATCTGGACTTATTTTTGCATTTTTAGTTAGTCTCATACTTATTACAACAAATATATTTGTTAACTCAACGGATCTGGCTGGCTTATTTTTTCACATGGCTTTACATGCAGTCAAACACAAGCCAAACTGAAAAATTACAACTTTTTATAAAATTCAAACTCTATTCTAACCAACCAGAGGACGGATAAGGAAGGAATTTATTCGCTCCCTCTGGTCTTAGTTGCAACACCACAAACAACAATGTGATAATGAGCAGATAATCTGTTTTTGTCTTGATGTTGGTTGAAAGGTCAACATCGGCCAGAACACTGTAGAGAGCTCACCTGATCCTCTTTGGATGATATCACTGGACCGTTTACGCACATCCTCTGGTTAATGCCTAAGGCTTCTTCACTAAAAATTGGTAAGTTATAAGGAGAAGCCGGATAGACTGGGACATTTTTCCCCTGGAGCAAAGGAGACTTAGGGGTGATCTTATAGGTGTCTATAAAATCATGACGATCAACTAGATCGTCAACACCCTTTCCCAAAGGTAGAGGAGTCTAAAACTATAGGGTGCAGGTTTAAGGTAAGAGGGGAGAGATACAAAAGGGTCCAGAGGGGTAATTCTTTCATACAGAGGGTGGTGAGTGTCTGAAATGAGCTACTAGAGGGAGTAGTAGAAACAGGTACAATTTTGTCTTTTAAGAAGCATTTAGACAGTTCCATGGGTAAGCTGGGTATAGAACGATACAGGGCAAACACTGGCAATTGAATATAGTTTAGTGGTTAAAAAAAATGGCGGCATGGACAAGTTAGGTCAAAGGTCCTATTTCCACTCTCACGGGGGTACAGTTCCACACACGCTGACTCTCACTGGGATACAGTTCCACACACGCTGACTCTCACTGGGATACAGTTCCACACACGCTGACTCTCACTGGGATACAGTTCCACACACGCTGACTCTCTGACTCTAGCCACCTCCACTTTGGGGGTTTATAAGTGAAATATCACAAAACTGTCCACAGCAGAAGCAGACTGTAAGATATCAAAACCCCAACAGCATTAAATGTTTCTACAATGTAGCACGTGCAGCCCCTCGTGTGTAGCAGACCCTCATTACAACAATTGTCCCCATTCTGGGCACATTGGTCGATTACAGATGGCAGGCACAAAACAGGAAAGTAAATTATTATTTGAGAAAGGCACCTTCTGTTTTTTTTCATTCATGCCAACCCATCTGTGCAAAGGAATGAATACATCATCACTTAGCTGATTACATTTCTTCTATCTTCTGAATGATATAGGGCTTTCCTCCTGTAGATCAGACAGCTACTGTTCCTAAATCAGAGTCCTTTTTCCAGGGCTTACTGCAATAGAGTATATTAAATGTCACTATGATACATTTTGTTTGGAGCTCCTGCTTTCGGCAATGATTTAGCTCTCAGGCCTGTCATCAGCTTGCTGTCCAGGCAGTAGGATTGTCTAATGCTGTAGTGGGCAAGTGTGGCCCATCTCGGTTATTAGTACAGCACATCAGACATTTTGTTAACTGTGCACAGGCATTCCACTGATTTCTGTGTAGTATTTTTTCTTACCGGTGTGACTGCAATAATTTGCATATAAAGCAAGAGCTAGTGAAGTGCGTGCTGATTACTCACAACATTAACTGTAACCTTTTGATTTTACCGTTTGAAGTTGAGGAGAGTTCCATTAATATATGAATGGTAAAGCTTTTTCTGTAACTCAGTATGAAATATTTGGCATGCATTAAATGAATTTAATCTTATTCATGGGTGGCAGTAAGAGGTCTCACATCACCAGCTTAAAGTCTAACAGGTTTATTTGGTAGCAAAAGCCACTAGCTTTCGGAGATCTGTCCCTTCATCAGGTGAGTGGGTGTTCTATTCACAAACAGGGCATAAAAAGACACAAACTCAATTTACAGAATAATGATTGGAATGCAAGTCTTTACAAATAATCAACTCTTCAAGGTATAGACAATGTGAGTGGAGAGAGCATTAAGTACAGGGTAAAGAGATGTGTATTGTCTCCAGACAGGACAGTTAGTGAGATTTTGCAAGTCCAGGCAAGTTCTGGGAGTCAACTCAACAGACTGATCAAGACGTTTGATGAGGACCTTCGGATCACCCTCTGGGCTCTCATCCCACGTACTCCCCATATTGGAGATCTCTACTGCCTCCCAAAGATACATAAGGTAAACACGCCTGGCCATCTGTTTGTATTGGGCAGTGGGACCCTATGTGAATATAAGATCCCATTGTAAATTGAGTTTGTGTCTTTATGTGCCCTGTCTGTGAATAGAACTCCCACTCACCTGACAAAGGGGCGGGTCTCCAAAAATTAGTGGCTCTTGTTACCAAATAAACCTGTTGGACTTTAACTTGGTGTTGTGAGACTTCTTACTGAGTTTACTCCAGCCCAACGCCAGTATCTCTGCATCATTACTGAATCTCTAAGGTGCAGAAGGAAGTCATTTGGCCCATCAAATCTGTACCGACTCACTGGGAGAACATCAACCCAGAACATCAATGCCATGCTATCCCCTAACCCCACATATTACCCCACCTGGATAGACTGGGACTTTTTTCTCTGGAGCGTAGGAGATTTAGGGGTAATCTTATAGAGGCGTATAAAATAATGAGAGGCATAGATAAGATAGATAGTCCACATCTTTTCCAAAAGCTGGGGGAGTCTAAAACTAGAGGGCATCGGTTTAAGGTGGGAAAGAGGGGAAAGACACAAAAAGTTCAGAGGGGCAATTTTTTCATACAGAGAGTGGTGAGTACCTGGAATAAGCTGCCAGAGTTGATAGCAGAGGCAGATACAATTTTGTCTTTTAAAAAGCAGTTATACGGTTACATGGGTAAGTTGGGTATAAAGGATATGATCAAAGTGGGCAATTGGGACTGGCTTAGTGGTTTGAAGAAAGGGGCAGCATGGACAAGTTGGGCCAAAGAGCCGGTTTCCATGCTGTAAACATCTATGACTCTATAATCCCCTTAACCTGTGCATCTTGGGACACCAAGGGGAAATCTAACATGGCCAATCCATCTAATCTGCGCATTTTTGTGGGAGGAAACCAGAGAACTCAGAGGAAATGTATGCGGATCGGGGGGAAATGTATTGGTGAACAATTATTATGTCAATCTTGCAGCCCTTTGGAGACTCTTCACCATCCAGGCATGACACTTAACCCCAAAATGATCTTCTAACCAAACATCCATCCAGGCAGAGGCTGAGGGGAGACCTGATAAAGGCCTACAAAATTACGAGAGGCACAGACAGGGTGGATAGTGAGGCTTTTTCCAGGGTGGAAATGTTAATCACAGAGGGGAGTAAGTTCAATGTGAGAGAGGGAAGGTTTAAGGGAGAAGTGTGGGAGAAGTTTTTCACGTAGAGAGTGGTAAGTGCCTGGAACACGCTGCCAGTGGAGGTTTTGTAAGTAGGCACATTAGCAACATTTCAGAGGCGCCTGGCTAGATACATGAAGAGGGAGGGAATAGAGGGATATAGACTGAGTAAGGACAGAAGGATTTTTTTGTTTAGTTAGGACATCATGATCAATACTGACTTGGAGAGACAAAAGACTTGTTCTTGGGCTGTATTTTCTTTATTCTTTTTTACTAAGTCTCTCCTTTTGTATCTATGTAACATCATCCAACTCCATCCCTGTTTCAGTATATCTGCTGCATGCGATTCATGGCCAGGGAGTGGAGTTTATGCTGGGATGGAGGACAATAAATTCAGTTTTCCTAATACTTAATTAGAGAAAATTTCATGCTCTTCCTGTGGCAGATGTTGGATAAGCCATCTGACAATTCTGAGGCAGTGGATAATGGAGAGGAGGAGTTTATTATAGAAACATAGAAATATAGAACATTACAGCATAGTACAGACCCTTCAGCCCCCGATGTTGTGCCGAGCTATGTCCAATCCCAACATCAAGCTATCCCTTTCCTATAATTCTGGACTGCTCCATGTGCTAATCCAATAATCGCTTGAAAGTTCCTGAAGTGTCCAACTCCATTGTCACAGCCAGCAGTCTATTGCATACCCCAACCACTCTCTAAGACATATCAATCTAACATTGAAAACAGTTCCTTTTGAGAGTAAAGGCACAGATTAGCCCCATCAAGTTTTACAGTAACTGGCTTCAGAGAAAGAAATGCTATACATTGTTCTGTGGACTATAATCAGTAACATAATGCATTTCCTAGTGTCTATTCCAAAGGGATTTGTTAACTTGGGTCAGTGATATTACTGATTGTGCTACACAGCTAGGCCAGATGGCACAATCTCACCATATGCTTGTTCTGCTTTGCTCTGTCATCCTGTTTTATCTAACAAGTGGTGAGCATGAAATTATTTTCCTATTATATTCCATCCTGAGCACTCGATCTGACTGGAATATACACTCTACACATATTTTTTGGTTGGGCAGTTCATGGTTGCTAGGCACAAGCTGTAAGATCCATACCTTTAGCATTTGGTTGATAAGCTTTCCAACAAGTTACTGACTGGGCACCCAGTCATGTTAAGACAAGTGTAACTTTACACAACTTAGGATGATTTCCCTACTGATGGAGTGCTGCATTGTCAGAGGTGCTGCTCATTTGGATAAGATGTTAAACCAAGGTCCTGTCTTCCATTTCGAAGGGACCAATAAACCCAGGGAGTGAAGGAGGCCATTGAACTCCTTGAGTCTAATCTGCCGGCCTTCATTGAGATTATGACTAATATCACGGGTGTTGTCTGCCGTTCACGCCACCCACTCCCTCTGCAGCGAGGTCGGAGAATTTGGAGCCTAGCAAAATCTCGATTCACTGCAACGGAATGGGAAAATCCTATCTGCATGAATGATGGCAAGATTCCAGTCAACATATCTCCCTTTTGCCTTTGCAATAACTCTTCCATATTTTCGGAAAACAAATCACAGATTTAACATTTGAAATCAATCGAGCTAAAAAAGTTCCAGACTTTTCAAATATAGAGGCCTGATAATGAGGTTCAAATTTATTGTAACTGTGTTTCCAAGTTCACAAATAATCATAGTATCATTATGTACAGAAGGAGGCCATTCAGCTCATCAAGCGTGCATGGACAACAGCGACTGGAGAGAGGGGATTGTCTAACCTGTGATTATCCCTCTCTCCACTCACATTGTCTGTACCTGTGAAGACTTGATTGCCTGAAAAGACTCACATTCCAACCATTGTCTTGCAGTTGTGTGTTAGAACACAGAACATTACAGCGCAGCTCAGGCCCCTCAACAATCTGCGAAACCAATCTAAGATGGCAGATAGAATTCAATCCTGATAAATGTGAGGTGATGCATTTTGGGAGAAAGAATGTAGAGGGGATGTATATGATAAAGGGTAGACCTATTAAGAGTATAGAAACACAGAGGGACCAGGGGGTGCAGGTGAACAAGTCTCTGAAGGTGGCAGAGCAAGTGGAGAAGGTTGTGAAGAAAGCATATAGTATGTTAGCCTTTGTAGGAAGGGGTATAGAGTACAAGAGCTGGCCTTTAATGTTGCAGTTGTATAAAACGTTGGTTAGACCTCATTTGGAATACTACGTCCAGTTCTGGTCGCCTTACTACCGGAGGGACGTGGAGACTCTGGAGAGAGTGCAGAAGAGGTTTACCAGGATGCTGCCTGGTATGGAAGGTCTGAGTTACGAGGAGAGGTTAGGCAAATTGGGACTGTTTTCCTTAGAAAGACGTAGACTTAGAGGAGATCTAATAGAGGTGTACAAGATTATGAGGGGTATAGATAGCGTAAACAGGGTTAAGCTTTTTCTTAGGATGGACTCGAATAGCACGAGGGGTCACGGGCTTAGGGTGAGGGGGGTAAGGTATAATTTGGATGCTAGAGGGAGTTTTTTCACACAGAAGGTGGTGGAGTATGGAATGCGCTGCCAAGTAAAGTGGTGGAGGCAGGTACTCTGGAGTTATTTAAGAAATACTTAGATGGGCACATGAACAAAATGGGAATGGAGGGTATAGAAAACTGATTTAAAATAGGGATCATGAGCCTTGGGAGTCCCTGGGAAGTGTGTAAATAGATGATGATATTGAGGTACTTGTTTTTATCCTACAGGTGCTTTGGTCCACCTTGTTGTCTAACGAGGGACATACACGCGATGGGTCGTGAGAGGGCTGCTCTTGGATCTTTTTCGAGAGTATCCTAGTGCTTCACGTCGTTAGTGTACGCTTGACCTGGACCATTTGATGGGCAACACGACAGCTCAGTGACTATCGCTGTGCTGTGCAGATACATAGATTTGGGCCTGTGTCTGTGGGAGTTTGTGTAGGTTTTCTCCGGGTGCTCCGGTTTCCTCCCACATCCCAAAGATGTACTCTTAGGCTAATTGGCAAAGCAAATTCTCCCTAAATTGTCTCAAATTTGGTTTTCAATCCATAGATCTATAAACATGGACAGGGATCGCGGGTAGAGGTGGGAACATCAGGGTGGCGGCGTGGGCTCGTTGGGCCGAAGGGCCTATTTCCTGTGCTGTTTTGTTCTTTGTTCTTTGTTCTAAAGCTTATCTAACCTACACTACTCCAATATCATCCATATGTTCATTCAATGACCATTTAAGTGCCCTTAATATTGGCGAAATGTCTTTAATGTTGTCTTTGCGTTTATATGCCATGTTTGTGAAACCTACCTCTCCACTCACCTGATGAAGGAGCAGCGCTCTGAAAGCTTGTGATTCCAAGTAAACCTGTTGGACTTTAACCTGATGTTGTGAGACCTCTGATTGTGCCCATCCCAGTCCAACGCCGGCATCGCCACCTCATCTGGCAGTAGACTTCAGTCACTGGACCAGTTTGGCATTGGCCAAATTATTTGTCTAAATTAGAAATAACTGATCATTGTCAATATTTGAACTGAATTTCGATTTCTTACATAAAACTCAATTTGAAGTGATATTCTTGGCTTTCCTATTCCAGGTCTTGCTTGGTGGGGGTGGGGGTGAAGGGGAGGGGGGGGTTGCTTATTTGGGATTACTCCAGGAATTCAGTCACACCAGGCCAAGTGTCCGTTTGTCCCTCACTCATTCACTTCCAAAGCGAAATTTTGTACATGGTTGGATAAACATCTTAAGCGATTTTAGAGGGAGCAAACTTCCTGCAAAGATGCATAGCCAAGTCCTGAATTATTTTCTAGGCTCAAGATGATGCCTTACGTGTCAAAATAGCTCACTGGTTTGCAAATTGTCCATTTTTGAATTTGCAAGCTGAAGTAATTGTGACATAAATACTGTATGTCCCAGCATTCTTCAGTCTCCATTTTTCTTTCTGGTCAGACTCATGCCTGGCACATGCAGAATCCCACCAATGTGGTTAATAATTAAACATCAGAGAAAACCTCACAAGTAAGTTTCCACTTTACGCATATGGAGGTGGGTGGCATGATGGCACAGTGGTTAGCTTGGTTTCCTCATAACACCAGGAACCTGGGTTTGATTCTTGGCATGGGTCACTGTCTGTGTGGAGTCTGCACACTCTCTCCTCTTTCCATCAGCTGCCCTGATTTCCTCTCGCTGTCCGAAACATATGCTGTTTATGCACAATGGCCATGCTAAATTTCCCCTCAGTGTACCAGAACAGGCATCAGAATGTTTAGGGGATTTTCACAGGAACTTCATTGTTGACGTAAGCATACTCGTTACTAATAATTAAGCTTTAAACTGGTTGCAAACTGCTTTATTGAAGCAACTGTTTTTGCTGTTGAGCTACCTATAAAGACATGAAATTATACCTCATTGCTTCTGACTAGGAGAACACACCATCAGATCTTATTCTTCAATTCCTTCATGGAAAGTGGGCATCACCAGTGAGTCCAACCTTTGTTGCCTGATTGGCCTTGAATTAAGTGGTTTACTAGATCATTTCCAAGAGCGGCACAGTAGCACAGTGGTTAGCACGGCTGCTTCACAGCTCCAGGGTCCTGGGTTCAATTCCTGGTTCAGGTCACTGTCTGTGTGGAGTTTGCACATTCTTCTTCGTGTCTGCTTGGGTTTCCTCCTGGTACTTCAGTTTTCTCCCAAAGATGTACGGGTTAGGTTGATTGGCTGTGCTAAGAAATTGCCCCTTAGTGTCCAGGCATGTGTAGGTTGGAGGGATTAGTGGGTATAATGTGTAGGGATATGGGGGTAGGGCCTGGGTGGGATTGTGTTCAGTGCAGACTTGATGGGCTGAAGTGCCTCTTTCTACACTGTAGATTCTATGAGCATGTGAGGTCAGCCACATTGCTATAAACCTGCACTCTTGCACTTTACTGGTCAGTCTGGAAACCTGCATTGCTGCACCACAACCCCAATCAAGGCCCCCTGACGATCATTCTCGGGCCAGCCCCAATCCCACCCTCTTTGTCTAGGAGCGCGCCTCAATCTCCAGCCACTCCCCTTCCCCCCAGCAGTGACGATCCCCCAGGCCTTTCCAGCAGGCAACACCCCACCCCCCCCCATCAGGAGGCAGACTACTCCACAGCACGTCCCGATCATTAGTCTCCCTCCAGCCCCAGTGCAGAGTGGCAATGGGATTCCCCCACCCCCACAGATTGCCCCCAGTTGGTCCTGCTTCCATTGCTCCACCCTCTTGGCACTGCCCTTTGGGCAACAGGCAGTGCTAAGGTGCCCTTTGAGTGTGGGCATTTTGACCCTTGTGCAGTGCCGGGGGCACGTGCCCAGGAGACATCACACCCCTGCCACCCGACCCCCTGAGGGACCCCGATTGCCCCCCTTCACCCAAGCCGAGACGTAGTCTGAACCCCACCAAAGTGAAACTGTATTGTCGGGGTAAAGGATGCCAGCAGAGCTGAAGATTTCAGTCCCGGGCCCAATAATCTCATTTAAAATAGATTAGAAATAGATTTAATCTACTTATCTGCTGTTTCTACCGGTTTCCAACATAGTCCCAGCTGTGCTGCATATCTGGTGCTCAAAGACACTGTGCCATGGGAATGCATATGTGAATCCTGAAGATCAGTTGACGCGCGATTCCCCCGCCCTTCCACACTAAAAAATTAGCACACCGAGATGGGAGAGTTGCATCCTTAGTTTTAGATTTTTACTGAATTCAAATTTCACCATCACCTAAGGTGGGATTCGAACCTGGGACCCAAAGCAATCATCTGGATCTCTGCGTTACTAGTCCAGTGACAACACCACTATGCAGCAATTTATGCAACGAGACAGTGATAGAACAGTCAAATATCGCTGGAAAAAGTCTTTTTGACAAAGCTCTTCATTTTGCACTCATCAGGACAATGTCAGGGGAAACTACATCATTATACTGCATTAAAGGAGATTGGTGATTTGTAGACAAGTGCACTTGCTCACCATGCAAGTTTGATGCTGAAATAAATGTGTAGAGTATAGGGCTAATGGTAGGGCTCTTAATAGTGTTGAGGAACAGAAGGATCTTGGTGTATGTGTCAATAGATCCCTGAAAGTAGGCAGTCAAGGGGATAAAGTTGTTAAGAAGGCTTATGGAGTCTTAGCTTTTATTGGTAGGGGGATTGAATTTAGGAGCCGCAGCATCATGTTGCAGCTGTACAAAACTCTAGTGCGGCCGCACTTGGAGTATTGTGTGCAGTTCTGGTCCCCGCATTATAAGAAAGATGTGGAGCATTGGAGAGGGTACAGAGGAGGTTTACCAGGATGTTGCCTGGTATGGAGGGCAGGTCTTATGAAGAGAGGCTGAGGGATTTGAGGTTGTTTTCGTTAGAAAGAAGGCGGCTAAGAGGAGACCTTATTGAAACATATAAGATGATTAGAGGTTTAGATAGGGTGGACAGTGATAGCCTTCTTCCTAGGATGGAGAAAGCTAGCACGAGGGGACACAGCTTTAAATTAAGGGGTATGAGTTATAGGACGGATATCAGAGGTAGGTTCTTTACTCAAAGAGTGATTAGGAGTGGAATGCCCTGCCTGCAGCTGTTGTAGATGCGCCAAGTTTGGTGGCGTTTAAGAGGTTAGTTGATAAGTATATGGAAGAGAAGGGGATGGTTTAGTTTGGAGGGGCATTGCTTTTTATTTTGGTCGGCGCAACATCGAAGGCCGAAGGGCCTGTTCTGTGCTGTATTGTTCTATGTTCTATGTTCTAAATATTCTGCAGGATAATGGCTACCCTGATTTGATCATTTCTCACTGAGTCTCATGCAAACTGTCTCATGAATGAGCCTAAGCCTGTCACTTCCAGTCAAGTAACACGCCCCGTCTACCTCAGATTACCCTGGAAGGGCAAGACAACTCAAACATTCGAGCAACAGCTGCTTCACACTTCTACAATGCAACAGCAACACAAGTGCCATTCATCACCTAACAGGATGCTTCCCTCAAGCCAAAAAGCTGCTCTGCCTGTCACGCAGTTGAGTAACGTGATATAAATTTAGTGCTCATGTGATGCTAGACATGGAAGTTGTGCGTCTCAAACAATGGCGGATCATAGCAAACAGCATGTCCCTACTGCTCTCCCCAGCGGACAAGATACAGAACAAACCCAATCAGCCCATGCTTAGTAGACAAAAAAGGTAGGGCGGAATTTTACTGGCACATCAGTCCTGGGTTCATACGATCCTGCCCAGGGCCAATGGAGAATGCCGTTCTTCGAGCCCTACGCAACCCCAGAATCAGTGCTGGCCTTCCGATAAAATTCCGGCCACATTTAGGTATGATTCTGTGATTGGGCAATATTTACCAAATAATGTTCAGTGGGCTAAGAGTTACACTGACAACCAATTTAAGATTCTCAGTCTGCCTCGCAGTGTGGTGCATGGGTGGCATGGTGGCACAGTGGTTAGCGCTGATGCCTCATAGTGCCAGGGGTTTGGGCTCGATTCCCAGCTTGGGTCACTGTCTGCATGGGTTTCTTCCCACAGTCCAAGGGTGTGTAGGTTAGGTATATTGGTTACTCTAAATTGCCTCTAAATTGCCCCGGATGTGTAGATTTGAGGGATTAATGGGGTAAATATGTGGGGTTGTGAGGATAGGGCCTGGGGTGGGGTTATTGTCGGTGCAGACTGGATGGGCTGAATGGCTTCCTTCTGTACTGTACGGTTTCTATGATTCTATGATTTGCATGCAATGAAAGCTACATATACTAATACACGGGGCTCTATTCTTTGCAGACAGAAAGGGCAGATGCACACTTTGCACTTGCTTTAGTTAAACAAAATGTGACAACCATTCACTGGTTCCTTCTTTAACAAATTAAAGTCAAATTTCCTGGCTTAAATTTTCAAAATAAAAAGTCTCATGGCACCAGATCAAAGTTTAACAGGTTTATTTGGCAGCACAAGCTTTTGGAGCACTGACCCTTCATCAGGTGAGTGGAGAGTTGGGTTCGCAAACATAATTCACTCTGTGTACTAGCATATGGATTAAAGATGAGATCACAAAGTACTTGGAAGTGCATGATAAAGTAGGACTGAGTCAGCATGACTTTATCAAGGTGAGGTCATGTCTGACAATCTGTTGGAATTCTTTGAGGAGGTAACAAGGAAGTTAGATAAAGGAGAACCAGTGGACTTGATTTATTTAGATTTCCAGAAGGTCTTTGACGAGGTGCTGCCTAGGAGACTGTTAAATAAGTTGTGTCCATGGTGTTACGGTAAGATCCTAGCATGGAGAGAGAATTGGCTGACTGGCAGATGGCAGAGAGTGGGGATAAAGGGGTCTTTTTCAGTATGGCGACCAGTGATGTGTCAGTGCTGGGGGAACCGCAACTTTTCAGAATATACATTGATGATTTGGAAGAAGGAAGGCACTGTTGCTAATTTTGCAGATGATACAAAGACACGTAGAGGGACAGCTTATATTGAGGAAGCAGGGGGCTGCAGAAGGCCTTTGGCAGGTTAGGAGAGTGGACAAAGAAGTGACAAATGGGATACATGTAAAGAAGTGCTAGGTTATGCACTTTGGAAGGAGGAATGGAGTCATAGACTATTTTCTAAATGGGAAAATGCTTGGGAAATCAGAAACACAAAGGGAATTGGGAGTCAATTGTTCAAGATTCTCTTAAGGTTAATGTGCAGGTTCGGTTGGCAGTTAGGAAGACACATACAATGTTAGTATTCATGCCAAGAGGACTAGAATGCAAAGGCAGGGATGTACTTCTGAGGCTGTATAAGGCTCTGGCCAGACCCCACTTGGAGAACTGTGAGCAGTTTTGGGCCCCATATCATAGAAAGGATATGCTGGCCTTGGAAAGAGTCCAGAGGAGGTTCACAAGAATGATCCCCAGAATGAAGAGCTTATCATACGAGGAACAGTTGAGGATTTTGGGCCTGTACTCATTGGAATTTAGAAGGATCATGGGGAATCATATTGAAACTTACAGGATACCGTGAGGCCTAGATAAAGTGGAGGGGGAAAGGATGTTTCCATTAGTCGGAAAAACTAGAACCAGTGGGCACAACCTCAGGCTAAAGGGGCGATCCTATTAAAACAGAGATGAGAAGGCATCTCTTCAGCCAAAGAGTGATGAATCTGTGAACTCTTTGCCACAGAAGGCTGTGGAGGCCGGGTCATTGAGTGTCTTAAAGACAGAGATAGATGGGTTCATGATTAATAAGGGGATCAGGAGTTATGGGGAAAAGGCAGGAGAATAGGGATGAGAAAAATATCAGCCATGATTGAATGGCAGAGCAGACTCAATGGGTTGGCTGGCCTAATTCTGCTCCTATGCCTTATAGCCTAATGGTCTAACCCAGTCCAATGCCAGCATCTCCACTTCTTAAATTTTCATTAATACTTGGCAGTTAACTGCAAGTCAACATTAACCAGTGTATCCTCCATGATAGTGCCTCCACCAATCAGGGTCCACTCGCCAACCATTCGGCAGTCTGTCCTCATACAGTATAAAGTTTTTATTTCCCTGGAATTGGTTTCTTGTTATTGTCCTGATGAGTGCCAGATGAAATGCTTTGACAAAGTATCTTTCTTTAAACAATAATACTGATAGTTATTATTGAGATTATCTTTCAATTCCAGATTTTCTTTTGAATCAGCAGTCATGGTGGGATTTGAACCCATCTCCCCAAAGCATTATACTAAACCGCTGGACTATTAGCCCAGTGACATTAATATTATGCCACCTCTCACCTCTGCGCACCCCATGTTCTACCCTCAGTACTGCTTCTCACGAGCAGATAGGATACTTCCTGTCGACATATACTTGATTTAAAGTTTTATAAAGTTCATTTATTAGTGTCACAAATAGCAAATTAACACTGCAATGAAGTTACTGTAAAAATTGCCTCGTCACCACATCCGGGCACCTGTTCGGATACACTGAGGGAGAATTTAGCACAGCCAATACACCTAACTAGCATGCCTTTTGGACTGTGGGAGGGGACTGCAGCACCCGGAGGAAACCCACACAGACACAGGGAGAATGTGCAGACTCCACACAGACAGTGAGGAGCCACAAGCCAGGAATCAAACCCAGGTCCCTGACAGCAGTGCTAACCACTGTGCACAGTGCAATGGATAACATCCCTCCCTCTGACCCAGAAGCTCCAGGTTTGAGTCCCACGCCAGGATTTGATGGCCAAGAAAGTTGCTTTTGTTCCACGACCAGTTTGAGGATCAATCTGCAAATTCCTTTTAAACATGCCAATGGCTGGCATTAAGAGCGGGAGAGACTTCTGGTCAGCCACATTTGATGTGGAGTGGCACCCGTCAAGATATAAACCTCTGATGGCAGACCAGCGATCTGTTCTACTAATTACTAGCTATGGAAAGAGATGAAAGTGCTGCATGAGAATTGGAATTGGAACAGTAAACAGGTTTTCAAGAAGGAAATGGATTTAGAATCATAGAATCCCTACAGTGCAGAAGAAGGTCCATCTGGCTCATCAAGCCTGCACCAACCACAATCCCACCCAAGCCCAATCCCTGTAACCTCATGTATTATTGTGCTAATTCCTCTTACACTATGGAAACATGGCCAATGCACCTAACCAGCACTTCTTTCAGACTGAGGGGAGGAAACCGGAGCACCTGGGAGAAACACACACAGACTCCACGCAAATAGTGACCCAAGACTGGAGGTAAACCCGGGTCTCTGGTGCCATGAGGCAACAGTGCTAACCACTGCTCCACCATGCTACTGAAGGGATCAAAGTGGGATGGCTGAAACAGGCTATTGAGTTGGATGATCAGCCATAATCATAATGAATGGTAAAGCAGGTCCAAAGGACCAAATGACTTACTCCTGCCCCTATTTTCTATTTTGTTAAAAATGCTTGCACAGATACAGCACCTTTAAGATAATAAACATCCCAAGACATGGGGAGAACGTGCAAACTCTATGTAGACAGTGACCCAAGCTGGGAATCGAACCCGGGATCCTAGCACTGTGAGGCCACAGTGCTAACCACTGTTCCACTGTGCTGCTCCAAGACACAGGGTCCTGAGCTGCCCTGTATTGGTGCTCAGTAGGTTGTGTTTACTACCAGCAGTGACATAGGAAGGAGTGGGAGCAGATGTGTCATCTTTCACACGTCAAGGAGATGGATGACACTAACCACCAACACTTTTGCTATCACAGGAAGTCTCTAGAGCTTCTTTTCTTGGTTCGATGAATGTGTGTTCTTGAATTGACTCAGCCATATTCACTTTATAGACTCTGTGTTATGGACCCATTCAAGTCAATGCTTTTCAAATTATGTTCCAATGTTTTAATATTAAAAACTAACATTACTCCAGATACCAATATAAAAATAACAGCAGAAAAGCAGCATACCAAAATTCAGTAAATAGTTTTTGAAGTTCCTGTAGCTCAACATTTAATACATTAAAAAAAACCTGTTTTTAAAGTTATTTGTCAAAATATTATTATTTTGTGTACTCACCAGCCATTAATTCATTTTTTAATTCTTTCACAGGATGTGGATGTCGCAGGCTAGGCTAGCATTTATTGCCCATCTCTAATTGTCCTTCAAGATGTGATGGTCAGCTGCCTTCTTGAACTGCTGCAGTCTGTGTGGTGTAGGTACATCCACAGTGCAGTTAGGGAGGGAGTTCTAGGCTTTGACCCAGTGACAGCGAAGGAATGGAGATGCATCTCCAAGTCCCGATGGTATATGGCTTGCTGATTGGCACTTAAAAAGCCTGATGTGGAGATGCTGGCATTGGACTGGGGTGGGCACAGTAAGAGATCTCACAATACCAGGTTAAAGTCCATAAGTTTCTTTGGTATCACAAGCTTTTGGAGCACTGCTCCTTCATCAGATGAATGGAGAGTTGGGAATCACAAATAAGGCATATAGAGACAAAGACTCAATTGCAAGATAATGATTGGAATGCAAGTAATCAAGTCTTTACAGATAGAGACAGTGCAAGTGGAGAGAGGGATCAGTATGGTCAAAGAATGTGAATTGTCTCAAGTTGGGATCTTGGGTTCATGTTGTACTATGTGTAACCCCCGTCATTTGGCCTGGGCCTGCATAATCTTACTAACTGTCCGGGCTTCAGACAATTCACACCTCTTTAACCCGTGATTATCCCTCTCTCCACTTGCACTGTCTGTATCTGTAAAGACTCACATTCCAATCATTACCTTGCAATTGAGTCTTTGTCTATTTAGGCCGTGTTTGTCAACATAGCTCTCCACTCATGTGATGAAGGAGCAGAGCTCTGAAAGCTAGTGATTCCAAATAAACCTTATTTTTTTTCCCACAGAGCTAGCTTATTCCACTTCGATAATGCAGTAATAGAGTGCTGATCACAGCAATACCGCAGAGGCAGAGGGACCATGAGATGAGCAGGATAAGGAACAGATCTGGACCCCACCTGGGCCTCTGTATCAATATGGGCTGCAGGCTTGCAGGAGTGGGAGTTTGTGAACCCATTCACTGATCTTACAACCCTGATATTGCTCGCAGTCTACAGTCTGAGAACTGGTGCTTCAAGTCTTGGTGAATTTCTGCTGTAATAATTTGAAAGCCTGTATATCTGATCTGAGTTGTGGTAAACTAAACTAAATATTTAAAACTAGGGGATTACTGTTTAAAAATAAGCAGTTGCCCATTTAAAACGGTGATGAGGAGAATTGTTTTCTTCAGAGCTTTTGAGTCTCTGGAATTCTCTTCCTGAAAAGGTGGTTGAAGCAGAGTGTTTGAATATTATACTGAAGCTGTGCAAGGTTATGTCATCAGTCCCCTACTGTACTCTTTCTATACCTTTGACTAATTCCCCTCCAACTCAATTTTCAAATTTTGTGATGACATCATTATTGCGGGTTGGATCACAAACAATGACACGACAGAGTACAGGAATGAGATCAAGAACTGGTGCAACAACAATAATCTCCCCCTCAATGTCAACAAAATGAAGGAGATTGTTATCAACTTCAGGAAGCATAGTCTACATCAATGGGGATGAAGTAAAATGGTCGAGAGCTTCAAATCTTTAGATGTCCAGATCACCAACAATCTGTCCTGGTCCCTCCATGTGATCACTATAGTTAAGAAACCCCACCAACACCTCTACTTTCTCAGGAGACTAAGGAAATTTGGCACATCTGCAAAAACTCTCACCAGTGTTTACACCAGTGGAAAGCATTCTTTCCAGTTATATTACAGCTTGTTATGGCTCCTGCTCTGCCCAAGACCACAAGAAAGGTCGTGAATGTAGCCCAATCTATCACTCAAACCAATCTGCCACCCATTGACACTGTCTACACTTCCCACTGTCTCAGAAAACAGCCAGCATGCACACTGGACATTCTCTCTTCCATCTTCTTCCATTGGGAAAAAGATATAAAAATCTGAGATCACGTACCAATTCAAGAAAGCTTCCTCCCTGCTGCCATCAGACTTTTGAATGGATCTACCTTGCATTAAGTTGACCTTTCTCTGCGCCCCAGCTATGACTGTAATACCACATTCTACACTTTCTCCTTCCCTTCTCTATGAACTGTATGCATTGTCTGTACAGCACACAAGAAACAATACTTTTCACTGTATACCAATACATGTGACAATAATAAATCAAATCAAATCAAATGTAATACAGAGTTGGATAGATTCATGGGAAGCAAGGGGGTAATAGGCTATTGGAGGTTAAGTGGGATGGAGATTTGAGGTCTCTATTGTTATGAAATTGAGTTTGCAAAGGTGTAAAGAATATTTGTAAAGAATGTAAAATACCAGGAAGATAACAGTGCATGTCCCTTTAAAAACTGGCTTTGAGTTCAATGCTGGGATGTTTAAAATGCGGGTATAATGAGTATACAAATGGCAAATTTGTTGCAGAAGCCAAAACATCAGGGCTGCTTTGATAACAGACTACGCAGGCAGTTGCATTTTGATAGCATATCAGATTAAAGAAGACAGTCAGCTAACAGCCTTTTAGTTTAAATAAAACACTCAGTGAAAGGGAACCTATCAAATTTGAATTTTGTTGTTATTGTCAGCATTAAATTAATCCTGATGCAGAAAACACATAGGTCATTAAGAATATAAATATAGGAACTCAACCAGCTGCTGGCTGTCCAGTTAGTTCAGTTCAGTTTAGTTCAACCGAAAACCATGTTTATCAGGTTATGAAGCAAGTTAAAAATGCAACTTCTGCATCATAATAAATCAGACATTGGGTGGAATTTTACCAGAATGATTCGTGCCCAACTAACATGAAAATGGAAGAGTTCCTGATCTGTTTTTTGGGCTGGTTTTCACAAATGTCTTATGCATTTGATCACTGAAAAAATGAGCTAGAAAGTTTCTTGCTGCTGCAAGCAATGGGCAAGGTTGAATTTGCCAACCAGCCTGTAGGGGGAATTATTGTGCATGTGCAGACTGATACTGTGCATAAGCAATTTCAGCAGCAGGGGTCTGATAGACAGACAGAGAGTTGTTGGGCAGGCCCCTGCTGCTGCAGGCAGCCTGAACCAACAACCAGCCCCTGCAATCACGGGGCTCAGCGGTCAATCACAAGTCCCACAAGGCACAGACATCTAGCCCACTGTGGCTCCCTCCCTGCCCAGATCAATCATGCCCTCTTCCCCCCAATCTAATCGCAATTGCAGACCGGCAGCAGGCCACCTCTCTCTCCTCCAATTAAGCCACCCCTTCATGTCCATCCCCTTCACGCCCTGCCCCCTTCATGCCTTGCCACACTAATGGGCAGTGCCAACGTGCCTGTTGGGCATTGCCCAGATGCCCAGTTAACAGTGAGAAGACGCAAGGTTGGCACTGCCAGGCTGGCACTGCCCAAGGGACAACCTCTGCCCTTGCCCTTGGCCTCCTTGTGAGACCCTCAATGGCTTCCAGTTCCACTGCTCGGTGGCATCACTTAAGGTGAGAGAGGAGATGTGAGGGTCAAGTTTTTTCAGAGAATGGTAGGTGCCTGGAATGTGCTGCCGGGTGTGGTGGCACAAGAGATGCGGTAGGGGCATTTAAAGGGTTTTTTGATAAGCACATGCATTTGCAAGGAATAGAGGGATATGGGCCAAGGGCAGGCAGAAGGGATTAGTTTAATTTGGCATCATGCTCAGCACAACATCGTAGGTTTCTGAGCCTGTTTCCTGTGTTGTACTCAATTATATTCCATGATATATGTTTTTGCAAAGGCCCTATAACAAGATGCTAATGGTTAGAACTGAATGCAGTGGAACGATAAATAATTCTGCATTATGAGCAAGGCTTCAAACAAAGGGAGATGGTGTCAGGGTAGTATTGTCACTGGGCTAGTAACCCAGAGACCCAGGGTAATGCTCCGGGGATCTGGGTTCAAATCCCAATTTGAATTCAATAAAAATCTGGAACTAAAAGCCTAATGATAACCATGAAACCATTCTTGGTTGTCGTAAAAACCCATCTGGTTCACTAATATCCTTTAGGGAAGAAAATCAGTTGTACTTACCTGGTCTGGTCTACATGTGACTCCAGAGCCACAGTAAATGCTCTTGTGGATGGGCAATAAATACTGTGACACCCACAGCCATGAATGAATTTAAAGTCATTAAACTTCCCCCCCTTCAGGTATCAGATTGTACAAATCAATAATCTAGTTCCAAAAAATGCATTTTAGACAAACTGCTTCAGGTCAGTGAACCAGAGAGTCTTATCACGGTTATGTCCTGTAGCACTAAGGTCTTCTGCTCCAGGGATTTGAATTTATTCTTGCGACAAGGTGGGTTGCCAGATGTGTCCATTCTCCACGGGACAAAGCTTTCCAGGAAGGACGAACAATTCCATCGAGCACTTGCCCTGGAATGCACCACATCCTGCTCAGTTCCACTGAGCACCTGCTTGGTGCTCTTCAAAAACCCCATCGCCATTCAACACACGGGCAGGACGTACGGGAGGGAGATCTATTGCTTTGTTAATTGCCAATTGGTGCAGGCAGCCGGAACCTCATGCCTTAATTCACGTTTCTGTCTCAACAAGCGAGAGGCTCTTTGGGTTCTTTATCCCTTTCGTTCCAAACCAACGAACGTTAAAAGCAATTGATTTGAGTGAATGCAATCGATAAAAAACACTTTATCAGATCAAAGTGCTCTGGCAATAAAACAGAGGTAGGTAGCAGAGGATCACACAGGGACTTGCTAAGAGAAGCTGTTTTTATATTGCATTAGCTGTTAACGTCATTTTTACAATGCAATCGGTCTTATTGCGTTATTTGGTGCTGCACTATCAGGCTCCCTCTCTCCCAATGTTACCAGTGAATGTACATTGGAACATCACTGCCAAAATGCACTGCTATGTATATTTGGAGTGTAATGTTGCGAAACAGAAGGTCCATTCACTTTGGTGAGAAGAATAGCAACACAAAACATTGCAAGGAATTTTCCAGCCTCTTCTGCTGATGAGATTTCCCAGTCCATTCTGCTGCTTGGATTTTCCAGTCTGGCAGAAGTCAATAGAGTTTTGAATGGCTCACTGCGTTCCAAGGTGCCAGGGGTAAAATTGTGCCCATTATTTAATTGGCAAAGAATACTTGGAATTGGAAGCACAGGGGTGGCGTTCCTGGACAAGAATTGCAAAATCAAATCAGTGTGCAAGTCCAGCAAGTGATCACACTGGAAAATAATATATATTTTTTTAATTCACAGGAAGGTTAAAGTCCAACAGGTTTATTTGGTAGCAAAAGCCACTAGCTTTCAGGGCGCTGCCCCTTCGTCAGTTGAGTGGGTGCTCTATTCACAAACAGGACATATAAAGACACAAATGCAATTTACAAAATAATGATTGGAATGCGAGCCTTTAATCAAGTCTTGAAAGTACAGACAATGTGAGTGGAGAGAGTATTAAGCACAGGTTAAAGAGATGTGTATTGTCTCCAGACAAGACAATTGATGAAATTTTGCAAGTCCAGGCAAGTTGTGGGAGTTACAGATAGTGTGACATAACCCAAGATCCCGTTTGAGATCATCCTCATGTGTGCGGAACTTGGCTATCAGTATTTCTTTATTCATCCATAGGACATGAGTATCATTGGCTGGCCAGCATTTATTGCCCATTCTTGTTTGCCCTTGGAGAGCAGTTGAGACTCAGCCACGTTGCTGTGGCTCTGGAGTCACATGTAGACCAGACCAAATAAGGACAGCAGATTTCCTTCCTTAAAGAACATTAGTGAACCAAATGGGTTTTTCGATGATCGACAATGGTTTCATAGACATCAGTAAATTCTTAATTCCAGGTATTTTTTATTGAATTCAAATTCCACAATCTGCCATTAGTTGGATTCAAACGCAGCTCCCCAGAAGGTTAGCTGAATTTCTGCATTAATAGTCCAGTGATAATACCACTGGGCCATCACTTCCCCATGTTGACCTTTTGTTGCAAGGAAAATGGAATATAAAACTGGGAAATTTAGTTACAACTTATAGAATGTTGTTGAAGCCACCAACTAGTGAGCTTAAGATCATCTGGGACTATAGTGATTTTTATACAGTGACAATGTTAATTTGAGTTGAATTTGGGATGCAATTTGGAGCACAAAGGAATAAGAACACTGACCCGTCCCAACTTAACTGCTTTGAGCTGAGGTGAAATTCTTTACTGTCTTAAACAAGTGACCCCTTATTTTTAAAAGTAACCCCTGTTTCTAGATTCTCTGACAAGAGGAAACATTTTCTCCATAACCAAGGCTGTCAATACCCCTCAGGATCATAAAGATTTTAGTCAAGTCACCACTTGATCTTCCAAACTCTACTGGATACAAACCTAACACATCCAATCTTTCTTTATAAGACAATATACCATTCCCGTATCAGTCTTCTTTGAGCTGCTTCCAATACACCTCCATCTTCAACCCACAAGCCCAGAAATGTACAATGCTGCACTAGCAGAATAAAGAAAATCTCCCTCATCTGTAGCAACATATCATAGAATTCCTACAGTGTAGGAGGAGACCATTCAGCCCATCAAGTCTGCGCTCAGCACATTCTACCCAGATCCTATCCGCATACATTTACCCCAGCTAGTCCCCCTGACACTATGGGGCAATTTTACCATGGCCAATCCATCTAATCCGCACATCTTTGGACCATGGGAGGAAACCAGAGCACCCAGAGAAAGCCCACACAGACACAGGGAAAACATGCAAACTCCACACAGAAAATGACCCAAGCTGGGAATCAAACCAAGATCCCTGGTGCTGTTAGGCAGCAGTGCTAACCACTGTGCCGCCATTAAATATGTAGTGGCAGAACTGCTAAACAACGTGGAACAACCATAAAGATCCCTATGTCTGTTCAATATTGTCCATCTGGTCGCGCGGTCTGGGTGACCTTCTTCAGAGCCACCAATAATTTTGATTTGATCTGACTTATTGTCATATGTACTAGTATACAATGAAAAGTATTGTTTCTTGTGCGCTTTTCAGACAAAGCATACCGTTCATAGAGAAGGAAAGGAAGAATGCTGCAAGTAATGTTACAGTCATAACTAGGATGTAGAGAAAGATAAATTTAATGCAAGGCAAGTTCATTCAAAAGTCTGATGGCAGCAGGGAAGAAGCTGTTCTGGAATTGGTTGGTACATGACCTCAAACTTTTGTATCTTTTTCCTGATGGAAGAAGATGGAAGAGAGTATGTCCGGGGGGAGGTCCTTTATTATGCTGGCTGCTTTTCCGAGGCAGTGAGAAGTGTAGATAGAGTCAATGAGGCAGGTTTGCATGATGGTTTGCGCTTTGTTTGTGACCCTTTGTAGTTTCCTGCAGTCTTGGACAGAGACATCAAGCTGTGATATGTCCAGAAAGGATGTTTTCTTTGATGCATCAATAAATATTGGTGATAATTGTAGTGGGCATGCCAAATTTTTTTGCCTCCTGAGAAAGTAGTGGCGTTGGTGACGAGAACATCAGCGTTGAAAATTGCTTTGAGGCAAGATCATTTCTTAATCGTAGCTCCTTCTCCTGTGCACCAATAAGGTTATAAAGGCAGCCTGAAGAATTTATTATTGACAGCACTAGAAGGTTAATTTCTTCCTGTTCAAATTAAGTTCACCATCAGCAGAAGCGCACTCTATTAAAACAAAGTCACGGGCAAGTAATTATAATGTTATAGATTTTGTAACAAATTCTTTGTAAAAAATGGACAAAGAGAGTCTTAGAACACGGCTCCCAAACAAACATGACTTCTCTTGCTGATTCCAAGAGTAGCAAACCAGACTGTCCTTATCTCAAGAAGGATCAACAGACATTTGAAATTGAAGAATGTCTTTGATAACATAATCAAATCTTTTAGAAGGTGTAAGACATTATTTACTTTTTGAGAGAACAGGAAATAATTCTTCAAAAGACTGCAATTTTTATTGACTTCACGCTTTGTGGAATATCGACCTGTTTAAATTAACATAGCAGCCATTTTATGTTTTTGACCCCACAGTGGTTAGCAGTGCTGCCTCACAGCACCAGGGACCCGGGTTCGATTCCTGGCTTGGGTCACTGTCTGTGTGGATTTTGCACATTCTCCCCATGTTTGTGTAGATTTCCTCCAGGTTTTCTGGTTTCCTCCCACCCTCCATAGCGTTAGGTTGATTGGCTATTCTCAATTGCCCTATAGTGTCAGGGAGATTAGCAGGGTAAATAAGTGGGATTACAGGAATAGGCTCTGGGAGGGATTGTTGGTGGTGCAAGCTCGATGGATCGAATGATCTCTTTCTACATTGTAGCGATTCTATGATTCTATAAAAGGATCCTCAGGTTAAATCACCACCAATCAGCTCTCCCCCTCAAAGGGCACAGCAGCTAATGGTCATCTGTGACTATAGCAACTTTACCTTTTCACCTCTTAACAATCAAACTGTCGCAATCAGGAGAGATTTTCCCACTCCTCCTATGACCAGATCAGCCATGAACTTGTTGAATGACAGGGCAGGCTCGAGGGGCCGAATGGCCTACACAGCTCCTATTTTGTAAGCTTGTAAAGCTCCACTGGCATTTGACTTAGATCATGCGCTAAGGGTGGATTTGATCCTACAGTCTTCCAACTCTGAGATGATAGCAGAACCAACACCAAGTGGATTTGAACAAAGGTCAAAGAACAAAGAACAAAACAGCACGGAAAACAGGCCCTTTGGCCCAACAAGCCTGCGCCACCACCCCGATGTGCCCACCTCTACCCATGATCCCTGTCTATGTTTATAGATCTATGGATTAAAAACCAAATTTGAGACAATTTAGGGAGAATTTGTTTTGCCAATTAGCCTAAGAGCACATCTTTGGGATGTGGGAGGAAACCAGAGCACCCGGAGAAAACCCACACAAGCACGGGGAGAATGCTCAAACTCCCACAGACACAGGCCCAAATCCATGTATGTGCACAGCACAGCGATACTCTATCTATACCCCTCATAATCTTGTACACCTCTATTAGAGTCCTCTAGAGATTTCCTCTAAGTCTACGTCTTTCTAAGGAAAACAGTCCCAATTTGCCTAACCTCTCCTCGTAACTCAGACCTTCCATACCAGGCAACATCCTGGTAAACTTCCTCTGCACTATCTCCAGAATCTCCACGTCCTTCTGGTAGCAGGGCGACCAGAACTGGACACAGTATTCCAAATGAGGTCTAACCAACGTTTTATACAACTGCAACATTAGTAAATTATTTCTCAATGTGAACAATCGCTTTAATTGCTTACATACTTTAGATGGTGGACCCCTTGTCAGGACACCATTTTCATTATTTACCATTAATCGACATTCATGGGCATCAATCTTCAACAAACAAACTGTTCTGCTAATTGAAGAGACGTATATTACTGAGTATGCAGACTGATCAAACAGTGCAGGCACCGTTCCAATGATTAACCAAACCAAAGAAAAATATTCCATTTTGTAGGTTTTAAAATTCTATCAGGTAGAAAAGAGGCAGAAAACTGCTCTAACCTACCATTGTCAGAAAGTCAAATCCATTGTCTTGCCAAATCATTTTGTGTATTCTCAGATAACATCAATTGCCACTGGTCAGTACAACAGCTTTGAGGTTATTCATGAAGGCCCCACTTTCTCAACCTTGCCCCTCGCCTGAGATGTGATGATCATCAGGTTAAATCACACCAGTCAACTCTCTTCCACAAGGGAGAGAGCAGCCTCCAGTCATTTGGTCATAAAAACTATGGTGACTTTACCCTTTTTAGCCTCTTTAAAACAATCCTGTTACCATCAGGTGAAAACAGGTGAAAGTAGCTCTCCACTGTTCCTACTTCTCCCATGACCACAAATTTTGTTAACTAAAAAAATGCTTCCCAATTCAATGGTATGCCACCTGCTTTATCCAAGACCACAAGAAATTGCAAAAAATTGTAAACAAAGCACAGTCCATCACATAAACCAGCTTCCTATCCATTGATGCAATCTACACTTCCTGCTGACTCAGAAAAGCAGCAGCATAATCAATTACCCCAATATCAGGGACATTCTCTTTTCCATCTTCTTGCCCCAGGAAAAGACACAAAAGTCTGAGGTCGCATACCAACCAATTACAGAACAGCTTCTTCCCTGCTGCCATCAGATTTTTGAATGGACCTATCTCATATTAAAGTCATAGACGTTTACGGGATGGAAAGAAGTCCTTCAGCCCAACTTGTCCCTGCTGCCTTTTTGTTAACCATTATGCTGGTCCCAATTGCCCACATTTGGCCCATATCCTTTCATACCCAATGCACCCATGTAACTGTCTAAACACTTTCTAAAAGACAAAGTTGTACCAGCCTTTGGCAGCTTGTTCCAGACATTTACCACCCTCGGTGTGAGAAAAATGCCTCTCTGGACCATTATATATCTCTCCCCTCTCACCTTGAACCTATGCCTTCTAGTTCTTTGGAAAAAGATATTGACTATCTAGCCATTCCATGCCCCTCATTGTTTATAGACCTCTACAGATCACCCCTAAGCCTCCTACACTCCAGAGAAAAAAGTCCAAGTCTATCCAGCCTCTCCTTATAACTCAATCCATCAAGTCTCGGTTGCATCCAAGTAAATCTTTTCTGTACTCTTTCTAAATAAATAATATCTTTTCTATAATTGGGTGATCAGAATTGCACACAGAATTCCAAGTATGGCTTTATCAATGTCTTGTACAATTTCAACAAGATGTCGCAACTCCTGGATTCAATGCTCTGACCAATGAAACAAGGCATGCTAAATGCCTTCTTCAATATTCTTCTACTTGTGACTCCATTTTCAAGGAGATATGAACCTGTACCCCTACATTCCTTTGTTCTATAACTTTTCTCAATAGCCTGCCATTAATTGACTAAGTTCTGCCTTGGTTTGATCTACCAGAATGCATCACCTCACATATAATGAAATTGCCATCTGCCATTTGTCAGCCCATTGGCCCAATTGATCAAGATCCCACTGGAATCCTAGATAACCTTCTCCATTGTCCACTATGCCACCAATCTTGGTGTTAGCTGCAAACTTACTAATCATGCTTCCTAAATTCTCATCCAAATCATCAATATAAATGACAAATAACAGTGGACATAGCACCAATCCCTGAGGCACACTGCTGGTCACAGGTTTCCAGTTTGAGAAACAACTCTCTTCAATCACCCTCTCTCTTAAGTTGATCTTTCTCTCCACCCTAGCTTTGATTGTAATACTACATTCTGCTTTGCTTCTCTATGTACGGTATGTTTTGTCTGCATAGCTGTATACTAATACAGTGACAATAATAAATCAAATAAAGAGAGTATTTATATGTTGTAAGTGTAAAAGACACAGATAGGTTTCTTGAGATTTTAAAAAAGAAATTTGTATTTAGTGAACATAACCATGTCTAAGATAATTAACAAAAATGCTTCAACTTTCATGCCGACATGCACTCAAATTTACACACACAAAAATAGATTCGAGTGGGAAGACAGATTGAGGGATAATTTTAAAGTCCAAATATCATTAAAATGCTACGTTTCTAATAGGTTGATGACGTGGTTCAATGCAGACTGAGATCAGGTGCTCCTTCTATTCCAATGTTGAGGCAGTTTAAAGATGATAACAGACTACCTACCTACTCATCTGGAGACAGTAACTGCTGAGCTGGCTTCTTAAAGAAATAAAAATTGTTCTCTGCAGCAAATGGATATTCAAAGGTAAGTGGAGAGGGAGAGACACTCCTACGTGGATCTTCCGTTGTATTTGTTTCCAGACTGATTTATTTTTGTCGAGCTCTTGGAATAAAGGATTTGTTATTTATAGACAGTTTCAATCAGATGATCACCAGATCAATACTTCCATTATCCTCATAAATGACTCAAAGTTAGAGGCCATTGCTACCCAATTGGAAATGGATGGTGGCTATTCATATCTACTTGTGGTGAACTGCTTCCTCTACAGTTCTGTGTTCATCTTCACATTTGAGTTTTCGTGCCCATGGATTTTGAATTTGGGTAAATCCATGGGCAATAGAAGGTGTGAATTCTACAGATGGATTTGTCTCAGTGACTCCATTCCAGGAAGGGAAGCCATTCAAGGTCAATTTGTTAAGAATTTTACAGAAACTTGAGATAATTCTGAGTCTGCAGAACCTACAAAAGCCACCTAACTCTCAGTGGCCATCTTAACAGCTTGCTGTTTTAGCCCTGTGTAAGACTTAGTCAGTAATTTTCCACCAGTAAATAAATAAGTCATTTTTGGATAAGGTAAGTCTTCAGGACAATGCAAAATAGAGGGCAGAAGGTGACTGCATCAGCCATAATATTTTCAGCCAGAATTGCTTACTCTGGGAAAAATCCTGCAAGTACTGGTATGTATTTTTGGAATCTAAGCATTGCCACGGAGGTGGTGGGAGCAGATACAATAGCGGCATGTAAGGGGCATCTAAACAGGTACATAAATAGGATGGGAATGGAAGGATGCGGTGGGAACAAACAGCTTTAGTTTCCTGACCAAAGGAGGACAAACAATAGAAATTTATTGGAATAAAGCCTGGGGCAAGAGGTTTGTCCTGTGACATAGATTGAGTAGAATGCACCTGTATTCACTGGTGTTTTAAAGTTTTTTATGTTTAAAGTTTATTTATCAGTGTCATAAGTTGGCTTATATTAACACTGGAATGAAGTTACTGTGAAAATCCCCTAGTTGCTGCATACCAGTGCCTGTTCGGGTATACTGAGGGAGAATTTAGCACGGCCAATGCACCTAACCAGCACATCTTTCGGACTGGGGGAGGAAACCAGAAAACCCAGAGGAAACCTACGCAGACACAGGGAGAACGTGGAGATTCTGCACAGACAATGACCCAAGCCGGGAATCGAACCCACATCTCTGGCGCCATGAGGCAGCAGCACTAACCATGCCGCCCCATAGCCTGGTGATCTCATTGAAAATCTTTGAATGGTTGACATGATATGATTTTTACAAAGTTAAACTGCAAAACTGTGATAAAACCATTGACCTGAAAAGGGAACTGAAATAAATAAAAATGGATTTAATACCCAAAGCTTAAATAAATTTGATGAATCTCATGAAATTAATCCCCGGTAGTCAAAGGACAAGATGTTAAATTCTTCAGCATAATAGAGGGAGAAACCTCAACTTTGGATTTAAATTGGGTTAAATCACATTTCCCTTAATGTGCAATGTGCAATAAAACTGAACTCAACTTCCACCTCAGACAACACACCAATAAAAATCTTCAGAGCTTCTCATAAACAAAAGACCCCTTCATGACCCAAAGAGTGATTAGGGAGTGGAATGCCCTGCCTGCAGCAGTTGTAGATGCGCCAAGTTTGGTGGCGTTTAAGAGGTTAGTTGATAAGTATATGGAAGAGAAGGGAATGGTTTAGTTTGGAGGGGCATTGCTTTTTATATTGGTCGGCGCAACATCGAAGGCCGAAGGGCCTGTTCTGTGCTGTAATGTTCTATGTTCTATGTTCTATGACTTATTTCATGTATCTCTTTCAAAGTGGTATCCATTTCCAATTCCATTGTATGTGAGTAATGTCCATAACTATCACTTAAGCACACTGTTCTCTTTATTTTCAAACATGACTCATCATCCATTTCTGCACTTGCCATCGCCAAAGAATCAGTATGGGTTGAAGAATTCACTAATGGATAAGAGTTGCTCGCAGATATTCAGTCCATTCCTCATATTGAGGGGTACGCAATCTGCTGCTGAGCAGTGGCAAAGCCCATTTAATGACAAACAAATAGATTCTTTGACATTCCCCACATATCCACGCGTGCCAGACATTCTCTCTTTTACCTTCTTCCATTGGGAAAAAGATACAAACGTCTGACATCATGTACCAACCGACTCAAGAACAGCTTCTTCCCTGCTGCCATCAGATTTTTGAATGGATCTACCTTGCATTATGTTGATCTTTCTCTACACCCTAGCTTTTGCTGTAACATTACATTCTGCACTGTCTTCTTTCCTTCTCTATGAACAATATGCTTTGGCTGTAAAGCATGCACAAAACAGTACTTTTCATTGTATATTAATACATATGACAATAATAAATGAAATGAAATCAAATCAAAAATAATTAAGTTAACTTTCAATAACCGGTAAGGAGGAAGGATGGGAAAGGTAGGATTAGAGAATCGTGGGTTACTAGGGATATCGAGGGCTTGGTCAGGAAGAAGCGGGAGGCGTACGTTAGATCTAGGCAACTGGGGACAGAGACAGCGCTGGAAGAATATAGAGAGTGTAGACGGGATCTTAAAAGGGGTGTCAGAAAGGCAAAAAGGGGCCACGAGATGGCTTTGGCAGGTAGTATTAAGGAAAATCCTAAGGCATTTTACTCCTATGTAAGGAGCAAAAGGATGGTTAGAGGGAAGATTGGTCCTCTCAGGGACAGAGGAGGGGAACTATGCTTAGAGCCTGAGGGGATGGGGGAGATCCTGAATGAATACTTTGCGTCGGTATTCACGCAGGAGGGGGGCCTGATGTCGGGTGTTGGCTTTGAGGAATTTGAGGACCCGTCAAAGGAAATATCCATTACGAGGGAAGAGGTGTTGGGGCTTTTAGGCAGCATAAAGCCTTACAAAGCTCCGGGGCCTGATGGCATTTACCCCAGACTGCTAAGGGAGGTGAGAGATGACATTGCTGATCCTCTGACGCAAATCTTTGTCTCTTCTTTGGACACAGGTGAGGTCCCAGAGGATTGGAGGATAGCAAATGTAGTACCGTTGTTTAAAAAGGGTCAGAGGGATAACCCAGGGAACTATAGGCCGGTGAGCTTGACTTCAGTTATAGGTAAGCTAATGGAGAGGATCCTCAGGGACAGGATGTATGAGCATCTGGAGCGCTGCGATCTGATCAGGGATACGCAGCATGGCTTCGTTAAGGGGAGGTCGTGCCTTACGAACCTAGTGGAATTTTTTGAAGAGGTGACAAAAACAGTTGATGAAGGACAAGCCGTTGATGTCGTCTACATGGATTTCAGTAAGGTGTTTGACAAGGTTCCTCATGGTAGGCTGATAGAAAAGGTGAAGGCGCATGGGATACAGGGCCAGGTATGTAGATGGGTTGAGAACTGACTTGGGAGGAGGAGACAGCGGGTTGTGGTGGAAGGCTCTTTTTCCAACTGGAGGTGTGTCACTAGTGGTGTGCCACAGGGCTCAGTACTAGGACCTCTTCTATTTGTGGTTTATATAAATGACTTGGAAGAGGGGGTAGGTGGTGTGATCAGCAAATTTGCTGATGACACTAAGATGCTTGGATTGGCAGGAACTGAGGAGCAGTGCCAGGCAATACAACAGGACATAGATAGGCTGGTAGATTGGGCAGATAGATGGCAAATGGAATTTAATCCGGATAAATGCGAGGTGATGCATTTTGGCCGGAATAATGTAGAGGGGAGTTATAGGATAAAAGGTAAAACTATCCGGAGTATAGAGATGCAGAGAGACCTGGGGTGCAGGTTCACAAGTCTCTGAAGGTGTCAGTACAGGTGGAGAATGTGATAAAGAAAGCGTATGGTATGTTAGCCTTCATAGGAAGAGGTATAGAATACAAGAGTAGGAGTCTAATGTTGCAAGTGTATAGAACGTTGGTTAGGCCTCACTTGGAGTACTGCGTCCAGTTCTGGTCGCCGTACTACCGGAAGGATGTGGAGGCCCTGGAGAGAGTGCAGAGGAGATTTACCAGGATGCTGCCTGGTATGGAAGGGCTGTCTTACGAGGAAAGATTGAACACACTGGGGTTGTTTTCCCTTGAAAGACGTCGGCTGAGAGGGGATCTATTAGAGGTATATAAGATTATGAGGGGTATAGATAGAGTAAATGGTGGTAAGCTTTTTTCACCATTAGAAATGGATAGAACGAGGGGTCACGGCCTTAGGGTGAGGGGGGCTATGTATAAGACGAATATTAGAGGGCAGTTTTTCACACAAAGGGTAGTGGGGGTGTGGAATGCACTGCTGAGTAAGGTGGTGGGAGCAGGCACGCTAGGGTTGTTTAAGGGTCTCTTGGACAGCCACATGAGCGGTCTGCAGATAGAGGGATATAGTAGGACTGTTTAAATATCCTATTTGTTTCCACAGGATGTTCGGTCCACCTTGTTGACCAACAAGGTGCATGCATGCGGCAGGTCGTGCGAGAGCTGCTCTTGGATGTTACTTCAGGAGTGGCCTAGTGCTTCACGTCGTTAGTGTATGCTTAAACTGGACCATCTGATGGGCACCATGACAGCTCAGAGACTATCGCTGTTGCTGTGCAGACACATGGATTTGGGCCTGTGTCTGCGGGAGTCTGCGCGTTCTCCCCATGGTTGCGTGGGTTTTCTCCAGGTGCTCCGGTTTCCTCCCACATCCCAAAAATGTGCTCTTAGGCTGATTGGGTAACAAATTGGTCCCTATATGTCATTAAGAAGTTAGTATGGCGGCGCGGGCTCATTGGGCCGAAGGGCCTGTTTCCAGTGCTGTGTTGTTCTTTGTTCTTCTTTGTTCTTTAACCTGTACATTTGAAGTTAATGCCAACGTGGTATTGTCAGCACCAGAGATCCAGGTAAGATCTGGAAATTCAGGTTTGAATCCCACCACAGCAGATGGTGAAATTTGAATTCAATAAAAATCTAGAATTAAAAAGTCGAATGATGATCATGAAACCACGATTTTTTTCCTGATCAAAGTTTACAAGATCATAAATGGCATGGACAGAGTGGATAGTCAGACATTCTTTCCAAGGTAGAAAAGTCAAGTACTCGGGACATAGATTTACGGAGTGTGGGGAAAAATTTTTTTACCCAGAGAGTGGTGAATTTGTGGAATGTGATGCCACGGAGGTGGTGGGAGCAGATACAATAGCGACATGTAAGGGGCATCTAAACAGATACATAAATAGGATGGGAATGGAAGGATACAGACTCCATAAGTGCATACGGTTTTAGTTTAAGCAGGCATCATGATCGGTGCAGCTTGAGGGGCAAAGGGCCTGTTCCTGTGCTATACTGTTCTTTGTTCTTTGATTGTCACAATAACCCATCTGATTCACTAATGTCCTTACCCAGTCTGGCCTCCATATGACTCCAAATTCACAGCAATGGTTGGCTGTCAAATGCCCTCTAAATTGGAGGACAATTAGGGATGGACAATAAATGCTGGCCCAGTCAGTAACTAAATGAATTAAAAGAATAATCATGCCTGATGCACACATCTAGAGCAATGCACCAGTTCCCACTTTTCCCACATTGATCTCTACCTATTTCCCCCATTCCTCTTTCCGTTACCACTTAACCCCTCAGCTTAGTCTTGGAAAACAAAGTTGGGCAAGTGCATGAAGTAGCAGTGGGGAACTGTGTTGGAAATGGTGATCATAATACAGTTAGGTTTAGCATAATTATGAAACGCGACAAAGGAAACAGGGGCAGAGTTCTCAATTGGGGAAGACACATTTGACAAAGCTGAGAAATGAGCCAGTAAGAGTGGATTAGATGCAGCTATTAGACGGGAAAACTGTCAACGCATTGAGGGAAATTCAAAGATAAGATTCTACAGGTACAGTGTATTTATGCCGCCACAAACAGAAAGGGTGATACTGCCAAAACTGAAGCCCCGTGATTATCCAGGAGCAAGTACAGCAAGAGAAAGCAATAAAAGAAAGTTTCACAAAAGATTTAACATTGTAGAAAGCCTAGAGGTATACTGAGAATACAGGGGTGAAGTAAGAATGAATATTAGGAAAGTAAAGATATGAAAAAAATATTAGCAGGTAAGAATCAAAGAAAACATGAAAATGTTTTCCCAATACCCAATTGGACGGCAAAATGGTTAGCATTGCTGTCTCACAGCACCAGGGACCCAAATTCAATTCCAGCTTTGGGTCACTATCTGTGTGGAATTTGCTAATTCTCCCCATGTCTACATGGATTTCCTCCAGGTGCTCCAGTTTCCTCCCACACTTCAAAGATGTGCAGATTAGGTTGATTGACCATGCTCAATTGCTTCTTAGTGTCAAGGACTTTAGTAGGGTAAATACGTGGCGCTTCAGCGATAAGATCTGGGTGGGATTGTTGTCAGTGCAGCCTCGATGGGCCAAATAAAATGAAAAAAGGAAATTTGACATGTCAGTTACGACTCTCACCAACTTTTACAGATACACCATAGAAAGCATCTTTCTGGTCTAGCACAGTTTGATATGGCTCTTGCTCTGTCCAAGACCACAAGGAACTACAAAAGGTCATGAATGTAGCCCAATCCATCACACAAACCAGCCTTCCCTCCATTTATTTTGTCTACAATTCCCGCTGCCTTGGCAAAGCAGCCGGCATAATTGAGGACCCTATGCACCCGGATAGTCCCTCTTCCATCTTTTTCTTAAACTTTATTCCAATCCAATCCAATCAAATCAAATCCAATTCAGAGTCCCAACAAGTTGAGACATTCCTGATTCAAGCTGACAAAACAGGATTCTCACCTCCTGTCTTGGGCTTCATCTACATGATCCAAGCTGATTGGAGTAGGTGTAGCTCCTCCTCCAAAGCCAGAAGGCCAAGATGCCGTTTGAAAAAATTTCTTTAAATGAATCTAAAATGTAACCTAATGGCTTCAACCAAGTACAGTATGTCGATGCTACACTTGCTCTCAGCCAAAAGGCCGAGAAGGCCACCTTTTCTTTAAAACTTTATTCCAATCCAATCAAGTCAAATTAAATCCAATTCAGAGTCCAACAAGTTGAAACATTCCCGATTAAAGCTGACAAGACAGGACTCTCACCTCCTGTCTTGGGCTTCGTCTACATGATCCAAGCTGCCTTTTTCTTTCAAAAATATACTTTATTCATAAAAATATCAATTAAAACATTGCAAGAGTACATGTCTACAAATTGCAAACAGTGCAGCATGAAACATTTTTACAGCTCTATACAAATTACAGTTGATTTATTTCAATACTTAAAACTATATACATGCCATTATTGCTCATATTGGCACACAGTTATGAAGGTCGAGGGTATTCTGCAGTTTCTGGGCCCTTGGTCTGCCTCCGTTAAAATGTTTTATAGTGTGGCCTTTCCCCATTGTGTCTTTGCAGCGGCTGCCCCAAGCTTCAGCGCGTCCTTCAGCATGGACCTTGGAATGTGCCAGTCTGTAATACTCGGTCGAGGACAGTTCTTTCAACTGGAAGATCAGCAAGTTTCGGGAGGACCAAAGTGCGTCCTTCACCGAGTTGATGACCTTCCAGCAGCAGGTGATATTCGTCTCGGTGTGCATCCCCGGAAACAGCCCGTAGAGCACAGAGTCCTGCGTCACCGAGCTGCTCGGGATGAACCTCGACAAATACCCATTCCACAAGAAGGTGTGTGACTGTCTCATCAGCCCCACAGCGGCTTTGAGGGCAACGTGTGGTGCTGCTGAGGCCTGGAGCGTGCTTAAAGGACCTGATGGGGAGTGCCCTTCTCACCATAGCCAAGCCAGATCTTGGTGCTTGTTTGTAAGTTCTCGTAATGAGGCGTTCTGCCAAATGACACTGACACTCTGTTCAGGGAACCATCCGACAGGATCCGCCATCCCCTTTTCTCTCAGGGCCGCTAGGACATTACACACTGACCACTGCTTAATTGCCACGTGGTCAAAGGTGTGTTTGCGGAAAAATTTCTCCACGAAGGACAGGTGCTGCGGTACGGTCCCACTACTCGGAGCGTTCTGCAGCAGTGTGGCCAGACCCATCCCCTGCAACACTTGGGACACAGTAAGAATTTAGCAACACCAATTTTAAATCCAAACGATTTATTTGATAGTAAAATTGCGAGCTTTCGACACTGTGTCTTCATCAGGCAAATGCACTGTTCTGGTCTGCAATAGCACACATCAGCACAGACAGTTACAGATTGCTGATTAGAATGCGAATCCTTACATCTAACCTGCTATTCAAGTGTTAAAGTGGCTAACAATGTGTGTGAAGGGAATCCTGAGCATTGGTTAGAGAATTGTGTATTTTCTCCAGACAGCACAGTAAGTGAGGTTTTTTGCTAACCCAGGCAAGTTACGGGGGTTACAGATAGTGTGTCATGAAGCCAAGATCCCTATTAAGACCGTCCTCATGTGTGCGGAACTTGGCTATCAGTCTCTGCTCAGCGACTCTGCGCTGTCGTGTGTCACGAAGGCCCCCTTGAAGAACATTTACCCGCAGGTCGGAGGCCGAATGCCCATGACTGCTGAAGTGTTCGCCCACAGGAAGGGAACTGTTTTGCCTGGTGATTGTTGAGCGATGTTCATTCATCCGCGTCGTAGTGTCTGCATGGTCTCCCCAATATACCATGCTTCGGGACATCCTTTCTTGCAACGTATTAGGTAGACAACGTTGGCCGAGTTGCAAGAGTTATGTACAGTGTATCTGGTGAATGGTATCCTCACGTTTGATGATGTCGTCCATGTCTATGGTCTGGCATGTCTTGCAGAGTTTGCTGTGACAGGGTTGTGTGGTATTGTGGTCACTGTTCTCCTGAAGGTTGGGTAGTTTGCTGCGAACAATGATCTGTTCGAGGTTGTGCGGTTGTCTGAAAGCAAGAAGTGGGGGGATGGGGATGGCCCTAGTGAGATGTTCATCATCATCAATGACATGTTGAAGACTCCGGAGAAGATGTCGTAGCTTCTCCGCTCCGGGGAAGTACTGGACAACAAAGGGTACTCTGTCCACCGTGTCCCGTGTTCGTCTTTTGAGGAGGTCAGTGCGGTTTATCGCTGTGGCACATCGGAACTGTCGATCGATGAGTCGAGCGCCATATCCTGTTCTCACGAGGGCATCCTTCAGCATCTGGAGGTGTCTGTCACGATCCTCCTCATCTGAGCAAATTCTGTGTATACGGAGGGCTTGTCCATTGGGAATGGCTTCTTTAACGTGTCTAGGGTGGAAGCCGGAGAAGTGGAGCATTGTGAGGTTGTCTGTCGGTTTGTGGTACAGTGAGGTGCTGAGGTGACTTGTCCTTGATGGAGATGCGTGTGTCCAAGAATGCAACTGATTCTGGAGAATAGTCCATGGTGAGTCTGATGGTGGGATGGAACTTGTTGTTATCATCATACAGTTGTTTCAATGATTGTTCACCATGAGTCCAAAGGAAAAAGATGTCATCAATGTATCTAGTATATAACCTTGGTTGAAGATCTCGTGTGGTGAAGAAGTCTTGTTCGAACCTGTGCATGAAGTTGTTGGCATATTGAGGTGCGAATTTGGTCCCCATGGCTGTTCTGTGTGTCTGGATGAAAAGCTGATTGTTGAAGGTGAAGACATTGTGGTCCAAGATGAAGCGGATGAGTTGTAAAATTGCATCTGGAAACTGGCAGTTGTTGGCATTGAGTACTGAGGCAGTTGCAGCAATACCGTTGTCGTGGGGGATGTTGGTGTAGAGCGCCGAGACATCCATTGTGACAAGGAGTGTCCCTGTTTCTACTGCTCCATGTGTGCTGAGTTTCTGTAGGAAGTCCGTAATGTCAAGACAAAAGCTGGGGGTTCTTTGTACAATAGGTTTCAGGATGCCCTCGATATAGCCGGAGAGGTTCTCACACAGGGTCCCATTGCCCGATACGATGGGACGGCCGGGTATGTTTGCCTTGTGTATCTTTGGGAGGCAGTAGAGATCTCCAATGTGGGGGGTACGTGGAATGAGAGCCCGGAGGGTGTTCTGAAGGTCCGGATCAAAGGTTTTGATCAGAGTGTTGAGTTGACAAGTGTGTTCTTTGGTCGGATCTGCTGGTAACTGTCTGTAGTGTTTCACATTGTTTAGTTGTCGGTACACTTCTTCACAGTAGTCCGTTCTGTTCAGTATGACGGTGGTGCCTCCTTTGTCTGCTGGTTTGATGACAATGTTGCAGTTGGTCTTGGGAGCACGGATGGCCTTGCTTTGTGCTTGGGTGATGTTCGGGACTGTCTTGTAAGTGAGGTTGATGAATCTGGTGTTCACGCACCTCCTGATGGCTTGGGTATACATGTCCAGTCGGGGGCAGCGGCCTTCCGGAGGAGTCCAATTGGATTCCTTCCTCTTCGGTTGCTGCACTGCGGATCCCTCTGACCATAGACATGGACGACATCATCAAACGTGAGGATACCATTCACCAGGTACACGGTACATACTCTTGCAACTCGGCCAACGTTGTCTACCTAATATGTTGCAAGAAAGGATGTCCCGAAGCATGGTATATTGGGGAGACCATGCAGACACTACGACAGCAGATGAATGAGCATCGCTCAGCAATCACCAGGCAAAACAGTTCCCTTCCTGTGGGCGAACACTTCAGCAGTCATGGGCATTCGGCCTCGACCTGCGGGTAAATGTTCTTCAAGGGGGCTTTCGTGATACACGACAGCGCAGAGTCGCTGAACAGAGACTGATAGCCAAGCTCCGCACACATGAGGACGGTCTTAACAGGGATCTTGGCTTCATGACACACTATCTGTAACCTCCGTAACTTGCCTGGGTTAGCAAAAAACCTCACTTACTGTGCTGTCTGGAGAAAATACATAATTCTCTAACCAATGCTCAGGATTCCCTTCACACACATTGTTAGCCACTTTAACACTTGAATAGCAGGTTAGATGTAAGGATTCGCATTCTAATCAGCAATCTGTAACCGTCTGTGCTGATGTGTGCTATTGCAGACCAGAACAGTGCATTTGCCTGATGAAGACACAGTGTCGAAAGCTCGCAATTTTACTATCAAATAAATCGTTTGGATTTAAAATTGGTGTTGCTAAATTCTTACCGAGTTCTTACTACCCCAGTCCAACGCCGGCATCTTTACATCACACTTGGGACAGGCAGAACCTCATAAAGTAGTGGCACTTGCTGTTTGTGTACCAAGGATCTACGCACTGTTTGATGCAGCCACACCACATCAGGATGAGGGCAGCGTAAAGGATCTGCCTTTTTCAATCGGAAAAAGAATACAAAAGTCTGAGGTCGTGTACCAACCGACTCAAGAACAGCTTCTTCCCTGCCACTGTCACACTTTTGAATGGACCTACCTTGCGTTAAGTTGATCTTTCTCTACACCCTAGCTATGACTGTAACACTGCATTCTCTCCTTCGATATATTTTGTCTGCATAGCGCACAAGAAACAAGACTTTTCACTGTATGTTAATACATATGACAATAATAAATCAAATCAAATGGCCTCCTACTGCACTGTAGAGATTCTATGACTATGAATACATTAACAGCAAGAGAATAATTAAGGAAACGGTAGACCTTATCGAGTTGTACATGATACCTTGTGGGTTGATTCAAAAGGTGTGGGCAGTGTTCTCAATGGGTATTTTGTTTCTGTCTTTGTTAAGGAGAGGGATGACTCAGACATCCCAGTTAAGGCAGAGGCGTGTGAAATATTAGACACAATAGGCAAAGTAAGAGAGGAGGTAGTGGAGGGACTGACATCCTTAAAGATGGATAAATCCTATGTTGGTGAAGGAAGCCAGGGAGGAAATATCAGATATTCTGAGGATCATTTTCCAATCCTCACTAGATACAGGTGAGGTACCAGAGATCTGAAGGATGAGAGCCTCAGGCCAGGAAACTATAAGCCAGGCTTCAGTGATAGGCAAATTTTTATAAACAATTTGGAGAGATAGGGTAATTCGCCACTTCAAAAGTCAGGGATTGGTCAGGCATATTCGGTATGGTTTTGTTATGGGAAGGTCGTGTCTAACCAACTGAATAGAATCTTTGGAGGAAATGACAATTTGAGTTAGCTTGATTGATTTATTGTTGTCACATGTATTGGTGTACAGTGTTTATTGTGCTATACAAAGCATTCCATTCGTAGAGTACATGGGGGAGAAGGAAAGGAGGAGGTGCAGAAGTTAGAGTGTACAGAAAGATCAACTTAGTGCGAGGTAGGTCCATTCAAAAGTCTGACAGCAGCAGAGAAGAAGCTGTTCTTGAGTCAGTTGCCATGTGACCTCAGACTTTTGTATCTTTTTCCTGAAGGAAGAAGGAAGAGAATGTCCATGGTGCATGGGGTCCTGAATTATGCTGGCTGCTTTGCCGAGGCAGAGGAAAGTGTAGGCAAGGTCAATGGTTGAGAGGCTGGTTTGCGTGATGGATTGGGCTACATTCACAACCCTTCATACTTTCTTGCAGTCAAGGGGGGGTTGATGAGGGCAGTGCAGTGGATACTGTCTATCTGGATTTCAGTAAGTCATTTAACAAGATGCCACATAGTAGACTGGTCAGAATATTGAGATCTCATGGGTTAGAGGGGAAGGTGATAGGTTAGATCCAAAATGAGCTCAGTGACAGGAAACTATGGGGAATGGTTGATGGATGCTTTTGCAAATGGAAAGCAGTTTCCAATGCTGTTCCACAGGACTCAGTGTTGGGGCCCTTGCTATTTCTTTTAAATGTGGGAGGCATGATTGGGGAACATGCAGGTGACACAAAACCTGGGCTGTGTAGTTGATAGTGAAGAGGACAGCTGTGGATTCCAGAATAATATCATTGGTTTGGTAGAGTGGCAGAGAACAGGTAAATGGAATTCAGTCCAGAGAAGTCAAGAGAGAAGTGTTAAGAATGTATTTGAGGAAGGCAAACAAAGCAAGGAAATATTCAATAAAGGGGAAGTTATTGAGAGGGGTTGGATGGGGTGGTGGTGGTGAGAGACCTTGGAATGCATGTCCATAAGTCCTCGAAGGTGACAGGGCAGGTGGACAAGGTGGTCGAGAAAATAAGTGTAAAACTTTCCTTTAGTGGGTGAGGTATTGAATATAAAAGCAGCATTGTAATGTTAGAACTGCAGAAAATGCTGGTTAGGCCAGCCTGGAATCTTGAGTACATTTCTGGTGACCACATGACAAGAAAAGCGTAGAGAGGAGATTTAGCAGAACATTGCCAGAACCTGAAAATTGCAGCCACAAAGAACCCAAGTCGCTGGCACTGTGAGGCAGCAATGCTAACCACTCTGCCACCGTGCCAATCCCCTCATTCCCCTCCCCGATCCCTTCCCCATCTCTCCCTCATCCCTTTCCCATCCCCCCCTCATTCTTCCCCATACGCTCCATCACCCCTCCCCATATCTATTCTGTCATCCCTCCCTCCTCCCCTCCCCACTCCCTCCCTCACTCCCGATCCCTCCCTCATTCCCCCCTCCCTGATCCCTCCTTCATCCCCCAAATCTCTCCCTCGTCCCACCTCCCCGATCCTCCCTCGTCCCCCTCCCCGATCCCTCCCTCGTTCCCCCCTCCCCGATCCCTCCCTCGTCCCCCCTCCCCGATCCCTCCCTCGTTCCCCCCCTCCCGATCCCTCCCTCGTTCCCCCTCCCCGATCCCTCCCCGTCCCCCTCCCCGATCCCTCCCCGTTCCCCCCTCCCCGATCCCTCCCTCGTTCCCCCCTCCCCGATCCCTCCCTCGTTCCCCCCTCCCCGATCCCTCCCTCGTCCCCCCTCCCCGATCCTCCCTCGTTCCCCCCTCCCCGATCCCTCCCTCGTCCCCCCTCCATCATCCCTTCCCATACCTACTCTCTCATCCCTCTCTCCTCCCCTGCCCTCCCTCGCCCCCCGATCCCTCCCTTGTCCCTCCTCCCCAATCCCTCCCTTATTCTCCCCATCCCCTCCCTCACCCCTCCCCATCCCTCCCTCACCCCCTCCCATCCCCTCCCTACCCCCTCCCCATCCTCCACCCCCTCCCCATCCCCTCCCTCACCCCCTCCCATCCCTCCTCATCCCCTCCCCATCCCCTCCTCATCCCTCCTTCATCCCCTTCCTCATCCACTTTCCTCCCTTATCCTTCCCTATCCCCTCCCCTTCCTCATCTCCCTCATCCCTCCATTCTCATCCACTCTTCCCTCATCATGCCCTCCATTCACCCCCATCCCCTCCCCCTACCTCCCACTCCCTTTCCCATCTCCACTCATCCCGTCCCCCTCCTCACTCGTCCCTCCCCTGAGTTGCTGCCCCAGCCTCTCCTCAGTGAAGCGCAGTCTCTATCACATGACAGCCCAGCACCATGGCTGGATTTCCGCGTTCACTGGCACTCTGAATCCTGCTGCCGGCTTCTCTTGCCTGCCTGTCGGTCTGTCTGTCTGTCCCTCCTGTCTCTCTCTCTCTCTCTGCACTTGAGGAAAGAGGAGAGAGTCGCTTTTCTGCATCAGTTACTGGGTTAAAGAGAAGGCAGAGAAAGAGAGGGGAGCGGAGGTGGCTTGCAGACGTGCCTGGGAGCAGCAGTAACTAACATGCTCACCCGGGTGAAATCTGCTGTGGCCAATTTCATGGGAGGCATCATGGCTGGAAACGCCAGTGCTGAACATGTCAACGGGACCGAGCTGCCGCTGAAATTCCCGTATAGCAGGCCGGAATTCCTGGGATTGTCTCAGGATGAGATAGAGTGCTCTGCGGATCACATCGCCAGACCCATCCTGACACTGAGAGAGAGCAAGAGGCTGCCCTGGGGTACGGGCTATGCGGAGTAAGTAGATGCAGCTTCGCATTGCCACTCACTCACCGTGTAGCAATGCGCTCAGTCCTGAGTCTCTCTCTGTACAGCAAACATCTCCCGGCTTTTAAAACCAAAAATTGTATGTACACATTTAGTATCAAAACCTTGTTTTTTTGCTGCTTTTTAGTGTAGTTATCTGTGAATGGTTTATTGATTACCACAGACCCACGCACTTGTAAATGTGGCGATGTGTGAACGCAGTTTTTTTATTTGCTGGCTTGTCATTTAATGCAGACTTCTGACCTGTTCATCTCAAACCTGATCAGAGCGATAGATTTTCAGCTGATCCCCTCCATCTTCCCCCAGTTTTACCCTTACTTTTACCCCCAGCTCATTCCCCCCCCCACTTTTACCCCCAGCTCATTCCCCCCCCACTTTTACCCCAGCTCATCCCCCCCCACTTTTACCCCAGCTCATTCCCCCCACTTTTACCCATCTCATTCCCCCACTTTAACCCCCAGCTCATTTCCCCCCCACTTTTACTCCCATCTCATTCCCCCCACTTTTACCCCATCTCATTCCCCCCCACTTTTACCCATCTCATTCCCCCACTTTACCTCCATCTCATTCTCCCACCCCTTTAACCCCAGCTCATTCCCCCCCACTTTTACCCCCAGCTCATTCCCCCCCACTTTTACCCCCAGCTCATTTCCCCCCCCCCCCCACTCCCCTTTCCCCCCCCCCCCCCCCCCCTTCCCCCCCCCTACCCCCCACCTCCTTCCCCCCCCACCTCTTCCCCCCCCCCACTCCTTCCCCCCCCCCACCTCCTTCCCCCCCCCCACCTCCTTCCCCCCCCCCACCTCTTCCCCCCCCCCCTCCCCCCCCCACCTCCTTCCCCCCCCACCTCCTTCCCCCCCCACCTCCCCCCCCCCACCTCCTTCCCCCCCCCCACCCCTTCCCCCCCCCCCCCCCCCCCCCACCTCCTTCCCCCCCCACCTCCTTCCCCCCCCCCCCCACCTCCTTTCCCCCCCCCCACCTCCTTCCCCCCCCCCCACCTCCTTCCCCCCCCCACCCCTTCCCCCCTCCTTTCCCCCCCCCCCTTCCCCCCCCCACCTCCTTCCCCCCCCCCACTCCTTTCCCCCCCCCACCTCCTTTCCCCCCCCCACTCCTTCCCCCCCCCCCCCCCTCCTCTCCCCCCCCCAACCTCATATGCATCAAATTGCTATTTATCATTTGTGATATGGTCGATCTGTGGTTGTATTGCTGCTCCAACCCCTGTAGAATTGGGAGAGAGAGATGTATTTTTTTAACTGCCTCCCCCTTCCAGAATGATAATGGGGTTTGAAGCAGCGAGGTCCATGGAGGTGGGGGGGAGTTGGATGGGGGGTGGGAGTTGCGGTTGGAGAGAAGGATCTAAGTGTTCAATATTCATCCTGTTTAAATGACGTGGGACATGAGAACCACACACTTAACACAGGGTGTCAGATTGCAAACTTGCATCCTACTGAGAGCATTTGCTTGTCCAAAGGTGACGTGAGAGTGTGTGGAGCGGGGAGGAAAGCTGTATGTTGATCTTTAAAGCTATGATGTGGAGTTGCTGTGCCTGCTATGCATTGCAAGTTGCAATCTGCTTCAGTACTGCCCCTTTAAGTGGTCAGTGTGGAATGTATATATGTGTGTGTGTGTGCATGCATGCATGCGTGCATATGTAGACATGTTCAGGTTGGCACAGCAATAACTTTTACTGGAGGTTTGTATATGTTTCCCACGGATTATTTCTTCCCCCCCACCATTCCCCAAATGACCACATTTTCTTGCCAGCCCTAATATTTTTATTCATATCTTGAATGGAAATAATCGACCGCTTCAACTGTTCAATTCTTGCAATGGTGCTCCACGCAAAACTGCACTGTGAATGCATTTCAAAACTCTGGATTGGAACAGGTGCAGGGAGCAGCTGGTGCACTGCAGTGGTGGTACACTGAGGTGCAACCTCATCGTGCAGTAGAACATTGACTCCGCTACCCGGCATGGTTGGTTTTAGCCCTGGTGCTGTGAAAGTTGCTTCAGAATCCACTGTGCTGGTGAAGTTACTAGACTGGTAATTCAATAGCGTGGGCAGATCCTGGGCTGGAGAGTGTTAGTTATGAAGAGAGATTGGATAGACTGGAGTTGTTTTACTTGAAAAAGAGGAGACGTGGCGGGGGACGGAGGTGGGGGAGGGGGGTGGTGGCGTAATTGTGAGAGGCATTGATATACAGGAAGAAACCTTTCCCCTTGAACTACCTTGCATTAAATTGATCTTTCTTTACATCCTAGCTATGACTGTAACACTACATTCTGCACTCCTTTCTTTATTTATGAACAGTATGCTTTCTGTATCGTGCGCAAGAAACAGTACTTTTCATTGTGTCCCAATATATGTGACAATGAATCAAATCAGATTATGGAGACTTCTTGTGAGCTGTCCCCAACATGCCCTCAAATTTTACCTTTTATTCTCATTCTATGCTTTTAAAACTCTACTTAACTCTTTTAAACTTTCTAACAATGCTACATTCTACACCGCTCCTTTCCTTTGCCCCTAAGTATAGCATTCAAGAAACAATTTTCACTATATACCAATATAGTGACTCGACATGATGGGAAAGTGGTTAGCACTGCTGCCTCACAGTGCCAAGGACCCGAGTTCGATTCCAGGCTTCGGTCACTGCCTTTACAGAATCTGCACTTTCTCCACTTCTGTGCAAATTTCCCCCAGGTGTTCCAGTTTCCTCCCATAGTCCAAAAGACTTGCCTGTTTGGTGCATTGGCCATGCTAAATTCTCCCTGGGTTACCCAAACAGGTGCTGGAGTGTGGCAACTAGGGGATTTTCACAATAATTTCACTGCAGTGTTAATGTAAGCCTACTCGTGACATGAATAAATAAACTTTAAAAGCTTAAATAATAAATCAAATCGAATGAATCAATGACCAAGGGGGATGCAGGTTTAAGATAAAAGGCAGGATGTTTAGAGGGGTTATGCAGAAAGGCAGTGGATGCCTGGAACTCTCTGCCTGAAAGAATAGTGGAGGCAAAGACTCTCATAATATTTAAGAAGTATTTAGACTTGCAAGTTAGCTTTAGAGTTAGCGTTTGTGATGCTGAGGCTTACAAACGTAAAACATAGCATGCAAGGCTATGGAAAATGGGGTTAAAACAGTTGGGTAGTTTTTCTCTGACTTGCGCAGAAGTGAAGGGCCTTTTTCTGTGCTGTAGTTTCTATGACTTTATGTACAAAATACTATGTATACTGAAAATTTAAAATTCAATCAAAGTGCTGCGAGTTCTCAAATAAACAAAAGGCTGGAGAAACTCAGTGCCTGTGAAGGAAGAAACAGGGTCAATGTTTTGTGTATGATATGGTTCTCCTTGGAAAGGAGATGACAGTTTAGTGGTATTATCGCTAGATTATAAATCCAGGAACTCAGCTAATGTTCCGGAGACCCGGGTTCAAATCCCACCACGGCAGATGGTGGAATTTGAATTCAATAAAAAATATCTGGAATTAAGAATCTACTGGTGACCATGAAACTATAGTCAATTGTTAGAAAAACCCTTCTGGTTCACAAATGTTCTTTGGGGAAGGAAATCTGCCATCTTTGCCTGGTTTCATCTACATGTGATTTTATGAGTCACAGCAATGTTTCAAAGAGTTTCAAAGAGCAACACAGCACAGGAAACAGGCCCTTCAGCCCAACGAGCCCGCGCCGCCGTCATAACTTTATAGTAACAATTCCATTTTCTTATTCTAATTTTAGGTTATTCCTAATGTGGAAGAATCTCAATATAGGGTCAATTTGTTTCCCAATCAGCCTAAGAGCGAATTTTTGGGATGTGGGAGGAAACCGGAGCGCCCGGAGAAAATCCACGCAACCACGGGGAGAACGCGCAAACTCCCGCAGACACCGGCCCAATTCCAAGTGTCTGCACAGCTACAGCGATAGTCACTGAGCTGTCATGGTGCCCTTCAAATGGTCCAGATAAAGCACTCATTTACGACATGAAGCACCAGGCAACCCATGAATCAACATCCAAGAGCTGTCCTCGCACCACCTGCCGAATGCATGCTCAATGTTGGTCAAGTTGGACCGAATTACCTGTGGAAAAAAAAAGCCGTAGTTAAACAGTCCTACTATATCCCTCTATCTGCATACCGCTCATGTGGCTGTCCAAGAGACCCTTAAACAGCCCTAGCGTGCCTGCTCCCACCACCTTACTCGGCAGTGCATTCCACACCCCCACTACCCTTTGTGTGAAAAACTGCCCTCTAATATTCGTCTTATACATAGCCCCCCTCACCCTAAGGCCATGACCCCTCGTCCTATCCATTTCTGAAGGTGGAAAAAGTTTACCTCCATTTACTCTATCTATACCCCTTATAATCTTATACACCTCTATGAGATCCCCTCTAAGCCGACGTCTTTCAAGGGAAAACAACCCCAGTCTATTCAATTGTTCCTCATAAGACAGTCCTTCCATACCAGGCAGCATCCTGGTAAACCTCCTCTGCACTCTCTCCAAGGACTCCACATCCTTCCGATAGTACGGCGACCAGAACTGGACGCAGTATTCCAAGTGAGGCCTAACCAACGTTCTATACAATTGCAACATCAAACTCCTACTCTTGTATTCTATACCCTTTTCTATGAAAGCTAACATACTATACGCTTTCTTTATCACCTTCTCCACCTGTAAAGACACCTTTAGAGACTTGTGAACCTGCACCCCCAGGTCTCTCTGCGTCTCTATACTCTGACTGTGGTTGACTCTTAACTGCCCTCTGAAATAGCCCAGCAAGCTACTCAATTCAACGGCAACTAGGGATGGGTAATAAATGGTGGGCCCAGCCTGCGACACCCATGTCCCACGAATGTCTCCATCGCTGGAGATTCTCAGCAAGTCAGGCAGTATCTGCGGAGAGAGAAATTGCTCGTTCTTTCTTTCAGGTCGAAATCCTTTTATCAGAACTTCTCTCGTTGTTGTCAGGTAGATGGTTCTGGAATTTTGACTCTCGGAATTGGAAACTGATTTAAGGGGGGGATGATTGAAGCAGGTATGGATGGGGTGGGACAGAAGGAAGGAAACAAAGACAAGGTTTGTGAGAGACAGGTGATATTAAAGGACAAAGGGAAGAGGACGATGTAATAGCACGAGAGAGAACAGAATCGCACTGGGGCAGGTAAAGAAACAACAGATAAGTCTTGAGAAGATGTTCATGGCAACAGCAGAATGAGTACCAACATCTGCTGTGTGAAGAAATGGTGGTTATGATCGATGGTTGAAATACTTTTCAATTACTTTCCCGGATAACAGAATGTTATCATCGCAGGTACAGCAAGCAATTTGGAAGGCAAGTGAGATATGGAATTATTGCAACAGTAATGGAATTAAGAATGACCTTGGCTTAGGTCACTGTCTGTGTAGAGTTTGCACATTCTCCTTGTGTCTGTGTGGATTTCCTCCAGGTGCTCTGGTTTCCTCCCACAGTCCAAAGGTGTGTGGGTTAGGTTGATTGGCCATGCAATATTGCACCTTAATGTCCTGCGATGCATAGGTTGGAGGGATTAGTGGGTAAAATATGTAGGGATATAGGGGTAGGGCCTGGGTAGGATTGTAGTCGGTGCAGTCTCGATGGGCCGAAGGGCCTCTATCTGCACTGTAGGGTTCTATGATTCTATGAAGAAAGAAACTTGAAGCAATTATTTAGGACTTCAGTAAGATCACACACTGAGTACTGCACAGTTTTTTAATCTCCCTACCTATCCCTTGGAGCAGAGGGGAGTTACAGCAAAAGTTCATGAGATTCAGAGAATTCTAGATTCTCTACAGAAGGAGATAATTCAGTCCATTGAGTCTGCACCAATTACAATCCCACCTAGCCCCTATTCCCCTAACCCTACATATTTATCCTGCTAGTCCTCCGATCCTAAGTGGCAATTTATCATGGCCAATCAACCTAACCTGCACATCTTTGGACTGTGGGACCTGAAGGAAACCCATGCAGACATGGGGAGAATGTGCAAATTCCACACAGTCAGTGACAGAAGCCTGGAATCTAACCCAGGTCCCTGGTGCTGTGAGACAGCAATGGTAACCACTGTGCCATCATGCCGCCCTTCCATTCATTAATTCCTGGGATGAGAGGGTTGGCTTGTGAGGAAAGATTGAATAGTTAATAATCAAAATTCTCTGGAATTTAGAAGAACAAGAGCAGATCGCAATGAAACATATAAAATGAACTGGGCAGATGCTGAGAAGCTGGAGAACTCGGGTGCATAGACTCATGAGGTTAGCTACTTTAAGACTGAGATGAGAAATTTCTTTATTCAAGGGAGCTGCAAACCTCTGGTATCCTTTAGCGAAGCCTGTGGATGCTCAGTTGATGACTGTACTCAATGATGAGAACAGTAGAGTTTTGGGAATCAAGGAAAATATGGATCAGGCAGGGAAGTGGAGCTGAGGTGGAAAATCAGACATGATTTTGGTGAATAGTGGAATGTGCTTGATGGGCTATATGGCCTACTGCTATTTCTTACCTTCTTAGAGATCAGGATGTTGCCAGTATTAGTAGTATTGATATTGAATAGCCTAACAGTGAGTGAGTATCGGTCCTCACTAGAGAGAGAGATGTGGCAATATGGAAGGCAGTAGTGGTGACATTGCATTGGGTAAATGTAGATAAGACACATATTCTTACAAAGGGTGAAAAGCCACTTGGTGGGCTGTATTCTAGATTATTGAGGGAAGTCGCAGTGGAAATTGCAGAGACTTTGGCCATAGTCTTTCCTGTGTATTGGGGTGGTGCCAAGCGGACTTGCTGTATTACAGTCCTGTTATAAAATAAGGCGGAGAGGGATTAACGCAGCAAATAGAGATCTGTCAATCTTTGCCATCAGTGGTTAGGAAATTTTGAGTTAATGATCTGGATAAAATTAATTGGCATTTAGGAAAATATACGCCAACAAAATGGCAGTCAATATGGGACTTATTGAAGGCAAAGTTCAAGTTTATATATTAGTCACAAGTAAGGCTTACATTAACACTGCAGTGAAATTACCGTGAAATTCCCCTAGTTGCCACACTCCGCCTATTTGGGTACACCAAGGGAGAATTTAGAATGGCCAATTCCCCTAACTAGCATGTCTTTGGAGTGTGGGAGGAAGCCAGAGGAAACCCACGCAGACATGGGGAGAATATGCAAACTCCCCACAGACAGTCACCCAAGCTGAGATTTGAACACTGGTGTCTGGTGCAGTGAGGCCACAGTGCAAACTATTATGCCACCCCTAAAGTAATATTCGATAAACTTGACTGAGTTCTTTGGAAGTAATGGAAAGATTTATGTGGCTGGTGTTGCCTATGTGAATTTATCAAAGGCATTTGACAGAGTGCCACATCATGGGCTTTTCTTTTGCTCTCACGCCTCTGGGATTCAACAGTAATTGACACCATGGACACATTTACTAGACTGGCATCAAGGAAGAGAGACCAGTTATACGGAGAAACTGGGGTTGTTCTCCTTGGAGCAAAGAGGGTTAAGTGGAACAAAAACAGAAAAATGCTGGAAAATCTCAGCAGGCCGGAAAGCATCTGCGGAGAGAGAATAGAGCCAATGTTTTGAGCATAGATCACCCTTCGTCTGAGCTGAGAAGAAAGAGAGTCAGCAGAGATATATGCTGTGATGTGGAGATGCTGGTGTTGGACTGGGGTGGGCACAGCAAGAAGTCCCACAACACCAGGTTAAAATCCGACAGGTTTGTTTGGAACATGAACTTTTGGAGCCCTGCTCCTTCATTAAGTGAGTGAAGAGTTGGGTTCACAAACAGAGCGTGTATAGACACAGACTCAATTGCTGGATAATGGTTGGAATGTGAGTCTTAACAGGTAATCAAGTCTTTACAGGTACAGACAATGCAGGTGGGGTGAGAGAGAGAGTGAGTTAAGCACAGGTTAAAGAAATGTGAATTGTCTCAAGCCGGAACAGTTAGTAGGATTTTGCAAGCCTCGACCACAAGGGGTAGAGAGGGGTGGTGGAACTGGACAAAGAGAATGTAAATAAGCACGCAGAAGGTGTTTGAAAGTGTCCACTAAGTGATCAGAATGTGTGAATGGCAAAACAGAGGTATGGCTGCATAAAGGACTGCCTGAGGAATGTGGCAGTTGGCCTGAAGAAGGAGGGTTGGGGGAGGGTGGAAAGAAAGAGAGTGATAAAATGGAGAATGAGATGAAATAAATTAAATGGAAGTAGGGTGGATGGGAGGGTGCATGCTCTGGAGTGGCTGAACTCAATGTTCAGTCTGGAAGCCTAAAGTGCCCAATCAGAAGATGAAGCACTGTTCCTTGAGTTTGCATTGGGTCCAGTTTTGGGCAGCACTGTAGCACAGTGGTTAGCACCGCTGCTTCACAGCTCCAGGGACTTGGGTTTGATTCCCGGCTTGGGTCACTATCTATGCAGAGTCTGCACGTTCTCCCTGTGTCTGCGTGGGTTTCTTCCGGGTGCTTCAGTTTCCTCCCACAGTCCAAAGATATGTGGGTTAGGTTGATTAGCTGTGCTAAATTGCCCCTTAGTATCCTAAGATTCGTAGGTTAGAGGGATTAGTGGGTAAATATGGAGGGATATGGGAGTAGGACCTTGATGGGATTGTGGTCAGTGCAGACTTGATGGGCCAAATAGCCTCTCTCTGTACTGTAGGGTTCTACGATTCTATTCCATGACTAATGCATTCTGATCACTTAATGGATACTTTCTTCTCAGCCTTTTGCAAGCTCATTTACATTCCCTTTGTCCAATTCTACCACTTCTTGCTATGCTCAGTATAAATTTCTGCTGACTCTCTTTCCTCTCAGCTCTGACGAAGGGTGATCCTGACTTGATGCGTTATCCATTTTCCCTCCTCACAGATGCTGTCAGACCTGCTGAGATTTTCCAACATTTTTAGATTCCAGCACCCGCGATATTTTGCGTTTATCTGGGGGTTAAGTGGAGATTTGATAGATGCGCTCAAAAAGCATGAATGGTTTTGATGGAATCAATGAGACAAAGCGGAACACGCTGATTTAAGATGATCAACAAAATAGATAGTGGGGCACGTGAATTTTTTCCATTGTTACAATCTGGAATTCACAGCCTGACTGGATGGTAAAAATAGATTCAGGAGTAACATTCAAAAGAGAATTGGACAAATACTTGTAGGGAAAAGCGATGACAGAACAATGGGGCAATTGGTTATACCCAAATAAAGAACAAAGAAAATTACAGCACGGGAACAGGCCCTTAGCCCCTTCAGCCCTCCAAGCCTGCACCGACTATGCTGTCCGACTGAACTAAAATCCCCTATCCTTCCAGGGACCCTATCCTTCATTCCCATCCTATTTATGTACTTTTCCAGACACCCCTTCAAAATCACGATCGTATTGGCTTCTAATATCTCCTCCGACAGCGAGTTCTAGGCAGCCACCACCCTCTGTGTTTAAAAAAAAACAAAACTAGCCTCATATGTCTCCATTAAACATAATCCCTCGTACCTTAAACCTGTACCCCTTAGTAACTGAACCTTCCACCCTCTGGGAAAAAGCTTCTGACTATCCATTCTGTCCATGCCCCTCATAATCTTGTAGACTTCTATCAGGTCACCCCTGAACCTCTGTCGTTCCCGTGAGAACAAACCATGTTTCTCCAAAGTCTCCTCATAGCTTGATGCCTCCAGGTCTCACTTCCCTCCAAGTGGAAATGTCTGGAGATAAAGGGAAGAATTAAATATGGCGCAAAAATAGTGTATGGGTGTTCTTGAGAGTTTATTATTGCTTAGACTTGATAAATCAGGCAGAGAATATTGCAGTGGTTTCACACATAACAAATGATTCACATAGTGCATATGATTCAGTTCAGGAATGTCATCTCAATCGAAGCACGAGAAGCTTCCTTTAAGCCTGCAGTTCATTCTAATAAAATGCTGGTGTAATTACTTACATGCGTCTTTCATTCAATTAGGAGCAATGACTATAGCTGCACCATTGATAAAAGCTGGATTGCTATTAATATTTAATGAACACAGTGGCACAGTGGCTAGCACTGCTGCCTCACAGCACCAGGGACGCAATTCTGATTCCTGGCTTGGGTAACCATTTGTGTGGAGTCTGCACGTTCTCACCGTATCTGTGTGGGTTTCCTCTGGGTGCTCCAGTTTTCTCCCACAATCCGAAAGGCACGCCGATTAAGTGCATTGGCCATGCTCAATTCTCCCTCAGTGTATCTAAACAGGTGCCAGAGTGTGGAGACTAGGGGATTTTCACGCTAACTTCATTGCAGTGTTAATGTTAGCCTACTTGTGACAAATAAATAAACTTCAACTTTTAAATGTTTTTGGGCCACCTTGCATTCTTTGAGTGTAAAATTGCTGTGCGTGTTTCTTTCTATCCCCCTGCTGCTAATGTCTTTGGTTCTAGTTGTGCACAGCAGCAACAACTTGCTTTTATATTGTACCTTTTATGTAGTAAAGCATCTCGAAGTTCCTTACCGGAGCATTATTCAAAGAAGGAAACATTGGCATAATTTTCCTGTCCCATCTATCATGGGAATCGTAGTAGGCGGGACACTGACCATGGAAAGGTCCGTTGACCTCAGGTGGGATTTTCCGGCCTTGGGGCGAACACAGCAGGAAAACCCCACCCGTCAGGGAAGTTGCTGGGTGGCACAGTGCTTCACAGCGCCAGGGACTCAGGTCCAATTCCAGCCTTGGGTGACTGTCTGTCTGTGTGGAACTTGTACATTCTCCCTGTGTCTGAGTGGGCTTCCTCCCACTCTGCAAAGATGTGTGGGTCAGGTTGGCTGGCCATGCTAACTTGCCTCTTAGTGTCCCAAGATGTGTAGATTAGGTAGATTAGCCATAGGAAATGTGGCAGGTTACAGGGATAGGGCCTGTGTAAGATCAACCCAGAGAGTTGATGGACCAAATGGTCTCACTGTAGGGGTCCTGTAAGGTGACCAAACACTACGGCAAAGTATGTGTGATAGGCTGGAGTTGACGGAGTGCAGAGTTTGCCAAGAGAATGAGTTGCATTGGGAATTTCTAGTAGTTTCGTTCCTCACATTGTACACCAGTTCACCTCTGAAGAACGGGTGATTGTAATGGAAACTGGTGCAAAGCTATTATAATTTCTTCAAAGAGTAATCCTTTCAGAGTTATATAAAGCTCTACTTTTGAAAAAAAACAATGTAGGAGATTATATGTATTTCTGGCCTGCTCGGCATTAATTCAAAAACTACTGAATATCAAAGTGATTTGAGATATCCTCAGAAAACAATTGTGGTTTCACCTGGGAGAATTCGGTTTGATCATTGCTGTTTATTTTTAAACATGTCTCCAAATAACAATGCCACTGATTAATGAAGTATTTAGGCCTTTTCCGCTCGGAATACCTTGCGAGTATGTCACAATGTTAAGCCGAGGATATCTAACAGTTTAATCACTGGTAATCTTGAAGCCATCATTCTCCCCCTTTCCCAACTTGCAGCATTTCACCAAAATAGTAGGATTTAATGATGAGTTGCTTCAATCGAACCAAACCAGGCAACAAAATACAAGTTAAAGAAGCTTTCAAAATGTTGCATTGTTTATTGCAAGTCATGAGATGAAGGCTATTTCTGTTACTTTTTGAGAGCAGACTGTGGTCCTGGTTTCACTTTTCCAATCTGCCAACAAAGTCAGACCAGCTGTAGGAGATGCAATGGATAATCTATTTAAACACAAGCTACATGAGTACCAAAAGGGAGAAATGAATAGAAATGTTTGCTGAAGGGAGACAAAAGGAGGCTCATATTCGTAGAGTTCCTACAATACAGAAGGAAGCAATTTGGCCCATCAAGTCTATCCCAATCACAATCCCACCCTAACCCTATTCCAGCAACCATGCTTATTTACCCTGCTAATCCCCCGACATTAGGGTCAATTTAGCAAGGCCAATCAGTCTAACTGCACTTCTTTGTACTGTGGGAGGGATCCAGAGCACCCAGAGAAAATCCACACAGACAAGCAAGAATGTGCCAACTCCACATCAATAGTGACCCAAATCCAGATTTGAAACTGCGATCATGGTGCTAAGAGGCAGCAGTGCTAACCACCATGTTGTCCCTGGGGCTAGCATTTGACCAGTTTGGTTAGAACATTGAATACAGGAGTTTGGACTAAAGTTATGGAAAACATTGGTAAGGCCACACTTGGAATACTGCACACAGTTCAGTTATAGAGAGGGTATTAATCTAGAAAGAATGCAGAAAAGATTTACCAGGATGTCATTGAGATTTGATGGTTTGAGTTGTAAGGGAAGCTGGATAGACAGAGACTTTTTTCTCTGGAGCATAAAAGACTTGGGGATGATCTTATAGAGATCTATAAAATAATGAGGGGCATAGATGAGCTTGATAGTCAATATCTTTTCCTAAAGATAGGGGAGTCTAAAAGTTAGAGGGCATAGGTTTAAGAAGAAAGATATAAAAGGGTCCAAAGGGGCAATTTTTTTCTCACAGAGAGTGGTAAGTATCTGGAACAAGTTGTCAGAGATAGTAGTGGAGGCAGGTACAATTTTGCCTTTTAAAAAGCATTTAGAGGCTAATGTGGGCAATTGGAACTAGTTTAGCAGCTTTAAAAAAAGGGTGGTATGGACAAGTTGGGGTGAAATACCTGTTTCCATACGATAACCCTCTGACACTGAGTTAGGTCAAATGATTTGTTTCAAAGAACGAAGAAAAATACAGCACAGGAACAGGCCCTTCGACCCTTCAAGCCCATGCCAATCATGATGACTTAACAAAACTGAAAAAATCCTTTTACTCTTATTTGGTCTGTATCCCTCTATTCCTTCCCTATTCATGTACCCATCCAGATGCCTCTTAAATGTTGCTAATGTGCCTGCTTCCATCACCTCCTCTGGCAGCGTGTTCTACGCACCACTCAGTATGAAAAACCTACCCCCCAACCTCACATCTTCCGCCGCCCCCACCTTGAACCTGTGCCTCCTTGTAATTGACATTCCACCCTGGGAAAAAGCTTCTGACTATCTATGCTGTCGATGCCTGATATAATTTTGTAAATCTCTATCAGGTCTCCCCTCAGCTTCCATCTTTCCAGTGAAAACAATCCTAATTTATACAATCTCTCCTCATAATCAATGCCCTCAAGGCCAGGTGGCTTGATGTAACTCTGCGACACATATAATAGTAAGCTACACTTAACTAATTACCAGGGTTGTGCGTAGGATAGTTCAGATACCTGTAAAGTAATTACATTTTAATTTCTGTGTGGTATCTTGGCTTATTTAGTCATCATTTAGTCATCTAATGTGGATGAGCAGAGAGATCTCGGTGTCCAAGTGCATAGATTCCTGAAAATTTGATAGGGTTGTTAAAAAGACTACAGTGTGTTAGCTTTTATTGGTAGAGGGATTGAATTTCGGAGCATGAGGTCACGTTGCAGCTGTACAAAACTCTGGTGCGGCCACACTTGGACTATTGCGTACAGCTCTAGTCGCTGCATTACAGGGAAGGATGTGGAAGCATTGGAAAGGGTGCAGAGGAGATTTACCAGGATGTTGTCTGGTATGGTGCGAAGGTCTTGTGAGGAAAGGCTGAGGGACTTGAGGCTGTTTTAGTTAGAGAGAAGAAGGTTAAGAGATGACTTAATAGAGGCATACAAGGTGATCAAAACGTTAGATAGGGTGGACAGTGAGAGCCTTTTTCCTCAGATGGAAATGGCTAGCACAAGGGCACATAGCTTTAAATTGAGGGGTGATAAATATAGGATAGATGTCAGAGGTAGGTTTTTTACTCGGAGAGTAGAAAGGGCGTGAAATCCCTGTCTGAAAAAGTAGTGGACTCACTAATATTAAGGGCAATTAAATGGTCATTGGACAAACATATGGATGATATTGGAATAGTGTAGGTTAGATGGGATTTAGATTGGTTTCACAGGTCGGCGCAACATCGAGGGCCAAAGGGCCTGTGTTGTGCTGTGATGTTCTATGTTCATTTGCTAACGAAAATATCTTTTTTGCAGTTTGACTGTCTGTTTCAGATTTCCTGTGTGGTGGAATTGAGTTCAATGCGAGTAAAGTTTGTAATACACCTCTGTGGGCTGATGGTTATTTATGCAGTTGAATAGTCGAAAGTTATATAGAAGATGGTCATTTGGCTCACTGCAGCTATGTGGCACTTTGGAAAAAGCTATCCAATTCATCCCAATTCCCTGCTCTTTTCCCATAGCGTCGATAACTGCTTGAAAAGCATAATTTTGCAAAGTCTCTTTTAAAAGTTAGCTCCTATTGTATGTGCTTCCACCATCTTTCTGAGCAGTGAATCCCAGAGCCACCATGGTGTAAAGATAATTCTCCTCATCTCCCTCTGGTCCTTTTGCTCATTGCCTTCAACCTGTCTTCTGGTTACTGTTAGTGGGTAGTACAGTGGCACAGTGGTTAGCACAGCTGCCTCACAATGCCAGAGACCTGGGTTCAATTTCCTGTTTGGGTCACTATCTCTGTGGAGTTTGCACATTTCCCTCCCCAGCTGTCTCTGCGTGGGTTTCCTTTGGATGCTCCAGTTTCCTCCCAAAGTCCAAAGATATGCAGGTTAGGTTGATTGGCTATGCTAAAGTTGCTCCTTAGTGTCCTGAGATGTGTTGGTTAGAGGGATTAGTGGGTAAAATGTGTAGGGATGTAGGGGTCGGGCCTGGGTCAGATTCTGGTCAGTACAGACTCGATGGGCCAAATGGCCTCTTTCTGTATTTGTAAGGTTTCTATGGTCTGTTCTATGGTCTATGTTGTATCCAGGTGAAGGAAGGCAGGTAAACATGTGAACATTCTTCTTTGGATTTGTATCATTTGGGTGTAGGTTTCTGGCTGTGCTCGCCCCGAAACTGGAAAGTACTGCCCATGGATCTTTCCAAGGTCTGCCTGTTGCCTGTTATGATTCCTGTAGGGAAAATTCTTCCCAGCATTGCCAAAGAAAGTTGCACTTGTTTTCTGCTCTTATTGAAGGGGACCCAAGCATGAACTGTTTATAACTTTGTTGTGCAGTATTGAACAGTCCAGGGGACTGTTACGCCCTTGTTAAAGGAAATGATAGAAATCTCACAGTGCAGAACATAGAACATTACAGCGCAGAACAGGCCCTTCGGCCTTCGATGTTGCGCCGACCAATTATGAAAAAAGCAATGACCCTCCAAACTAAACCATTCCCTTCTCTTCCATAAACTTATCAACGAACCTCTTAAACGCCACCAAACTTGGCGCATCTACAACTGCCGCAGGCAGGGCATTCCACTCCCTAACCACCCTATGGGTAAAGAACCTACCTCTGATATCCGTCCTATAACTATCACCCCTTAATTTAAAGCTGTGTCCCCTCGTGCTAGCTTTCTCCATCCTAGGAAAAAGGCTATCACTGTCCCCCCTATCTAAACCTCTAATCATCTTATATGTTTCGATTAGGTCCCCTCTTAGCCGCCTCCTTTCTAACGAAAACAACCTCAAATCCCTCAGCCTTCCTTCATAAGACCTGCCCTCCATACCAGGCAACATCCTGGTAAACCTCCTCTGTACCCTCTCCAATGCCTCCGCATCTTTCTTATAACGTGGGGACCAGAACTGCACACAATACTCCAAGTGCGGCCGCACTAGAGTTTTGTACAGTTGCAACATGATGTTGCGGCTCCGAAATTCAATCCCCCTACAAATAAAAGCTAAGACTCCATATGCCTTCTTAACAACCTTATCGACTTGATTGCCAACTTTCAGGGATCTATGCACATATACACCAAGATCCCTCTGTTCATCAACACTATTAAGAATCCTACCATTAGCCCTATACTCTACACATTTATTATTCCTGCCAAAGTGCATTACCTCACATTTTCCACATTAAACTCCATTTGCCACCTCTCGGCCCAGCTCTGCAACTTGTCCAAGTCCCTCTGCAAACTACAACACCCCTCTTCACTATCTACCACTCCACCGACTTTAGTGTCATCTGCAAATTTACTAATCCATCCTCCAATACCCTCATCCAGATCATTTATAAAAATTACAAACAGCAGGGGCCCCAAAACAGACCCCTGAGGCACACCACTCGTCACCGAACTCCACGATGAAGATCTCCCATCAACCACCACCCTCTGTCTTCTATCTGCTAGCCAATTCCTAATCCAATTAGCTAAATCACCCTCTATCCCATACATCTGCATTTTCTGCAGAAGTCTTCCATGGGCCACCTTATCAAACGCCTTACTAAAGTCCATATATACCACATCAACCGCCGTACCCCCATCCACCTCCTTAGTCACTTTTTCAAAAAACTCAATGAGGTTAGTAAGGCACGACCTACCCTTCACAAAACCATGCTGACTATCTCCAATCAATTCATTACTCTCTAAATAACTATAAATCCTATCCCTAATTATTCTCTCCAACACTTTGCCCACCACCGAAGTAAGACTCACTGGCCTATAATTCCCTGGAAGGTCTCTCTTCCCCTTCTTGAACAACGGGACCACATTCGCTATCCTCCAGTCCTCCGGAACCACACCCGTAACCAACGACAACCTGAAGATCAGAGCCAGAGGCTCTGCAATCGCCTCTCTTACCTCCCAGAGAATCCTAGGGTAAATCCCGTCCGGCCCAGGGGACTTATCCAACTTCAAACCCTCAAGAATATCTAGCACATCCTCCCTATCTACTTCAATACTTTACAGTTTGCAACCCTGTACCTCAGTGTTCTCCACAACTACATTTACATCTCCCTGCGTGAATACCGAAGAGAAATATTTATTCAGTGCCTCTCCAATCTCTTCAGCTCCACGCACAACTTCCCACTGCTGTCTATGACTGGCCCTAATCTTGCCCGAACCAATCTTCTATTCTTAACATATCTAAAGAAAGCTTTAGGATTCTCCTTAATCCTATCAGCCAAAGTCTTCTCGTGTCCCCTCTTAGCTCTCCTCAATTCACTCTTTAGCTCCCTACTGGCTAATCTATAGCTATCCATTGCACTAACCGAGCCTTCAAGCCTCATCCTGACATAAGCCTCCTTTTCCCTTTTAACCAGCGAATCAACTTTTTTCGTACACCAAGGTTCCCTTACTCGACCATTTCCTCCTTGCCTGACAGGGACGTACTTATCAAGGACTCGCAGCAGCTGCTCCTTGAATAAGCTCCACATTCCAGATGTTCCCAGTCCCTGTAGTTTCCTAGTCCAATCTATGCACCCTAATTCTCTCCTGATGGCATCATAATTACCCTTCCCCCAGCTATAACTACTGCCCCCAGCTTCATGCCTATCCCTATCCATCACTAAGCTGAACGTAACCGAATTGTGGTCACTATCACCAAAATGTTCACTAACTTCCAAGCCTAACACCTGGTCTGGCTCATTGCACAGCACCAAATCCAATGTAGCCTCACCTCTAGTTGGCCTATCTACATACTGAGTCAAAAAACCTTCCTGCACACTTTGTACGAAAACTGACCCCTCTAACGAGCTAGAGCTATAGCTATTCCAATCAATATTAGTAAAATTAAAGTCCCCCATAACAATTACCCTATTACTTTCACTCCTGTCCAGGATCGACTTTGCAATCCTTTCCTCTACCTCTCTGGAACTTTTAGGAGGTCTATAAAAGACTCCCAACAGGGTGACCTCTCCTCTCCTGTTTCTAATCTCAGCCCATACTACCTCAACAGACAAGTCCTCATTAAACTTCTTTTCTGTCACTGTGATACAGTCTTTGACTAATAATGCCACTCCTCCCCCCCCCACCTCCTTCTCTACTCTGACTAAAGCATTTGAACCCCGGAACCTGCAACATCCATTCCTGTCCCTGCTCTACCCAAGTCTCTGAAATGGCCACAACATCGAATTTCCAGGTACTGGTCCAAGCTGCAAGTTCCTCCACCTTATTGCGAATACTTCTTGCATTAAAGTATACGCATTTCAAACCATGCCCTACTCCACCCGTACGCTGCTGTGTTTTACAGTTCTCCTCTATGACCCCCTATTCTCATCCCTCTTAGCACCCCAACTACTCAGGATCCCACCCCCCGTCTGAATCAGTTTAAAGCCCCCTGCATAGCCTTTGCAAATTTTCCCCCCAAGATGTTAGTTCCCCTCTGGTTCAGGTGTAGACCATCTCTCTTGTAGAGGTCCCACCTATCCCAGAATGAGTCCCAATTGTTCAGGAACCTGAACTCCTCCCTCCTGCACCATCCCCGCAGCCACGAGTTCAAACATTCCCTCTCTCTGTTCTTCTCTAAACTATCCCGTGGCACAGGCAAGAGTCCAGAGATAACCACTCTGCCAGTTTTGGCCCTAAGCTTTCCACCCCAACTCCATAAATTTCTGTTTAATATCCCCTTCCCTTGTCCTACCTATATCATGTGTCCCTACATGAACTATGACTTGGGGCTGACTCCCCTCTCCCTTAAGAATCTTAAAAACCTGCTCTGAGACATCCTGGACCCCAGCCCCTGGGAGGCAACACACCAGCCCTGAGTCCCTTTTATTACTATTTACTCTCCTATCTGTCCCCTTAACTATGGAGTCTCCAATTACCAGGCCCAATTGCTTATTACCCCTACCCACCTGAGCATTCTCAGCTGGCTCACCCCCAGAGACCTGCTCCCTTTGGCCATCTCCAGTTGATTCTTCCTCAACTGTAGCCTCCAGGACAGAAAATTTGTTTTGGAGGGGAACAGCCCCAGGGGATTGTCTACCCGATTGCTTCTTACCCCTCTTCCTATTAGTTACCCAAGAATCACTTATCCAAGAAGGAGGCCAGTCAGCCCATCGAGTCTGCACCGACAACAATCCCACCTATGCCCTAACCCCACATATCTACCCTGTTAATCCCTCAAACCTACAAATTCCAGGACAGCAAGGGGCAAGTTACTATGGCCAAAGCACTTAAGCTACGCAACTTTGGACTGAGAGAGGAAACCAGAGCACCTGGAGGAAACCCATGCAGACGCTGGGAGAATGTGCAAACTCCACACAGACAGTAACCCAAGCCAGGAATCGAACCCAGGTCCCCTGGAGCTGTGAGGCAGCAGTACTAACCACTGTACACTTTAAAAGTTATTTTCTGTCCTCGCCAGGAAGTTAGCTTGTCTTCCTGTGCAAAATGTGCAGCTTAAGTAGATGGTTTAAAAACAACTTGAAGTTTAGAAGTGGAACGTCTTTGCTCGCACTAGCTCGAACTGAGTAAAGTCAGCAACTCTGACTGTATTTTTGGAGATTTCGTCATGTGTCTTCCCAACCACAAGCCACCCAACCAGCAGTCCATTGTGAAGCTGCTGTATGTTGCCCTGGGCCAATTAGAAATAGAACAGACTCCTCATTCAATGCTTAGTTGAACAGATTACCCATCCCTGCCAACTGCACGCATCTCCGATAATTTTATAATTAATAAATTAAAATGTCTCAAGAAGCTGAGACAAACTTTTTATTGACGCCTCTGTGATTTTTCTCTCCACTTGCTTTGACACAGTGTTCTTGAGACCGCAGAAAAGATTTACTAGGACGCTATCAGGGGATTGATGGTTTGAGTTATGAGGCTGGAGAGACTGGAACTTTTTTTCCCCTGGAGTGTAGAGGTGATCTTATAAAGATTTATAAAGTAACGAGGGGCACGGATCAGCTAGATAGTCAACATCTTTTCCCAAAGGTAGGGTAGTCTAAAACTAGAGGGCATAGGTTTAAGGTGAGAGGGGAGAGATACAAATATGTTCAGAGGAGCCACTTCTTCACACACAGGGTGCTGAGTATGTGGAATAAGCTGCCAGAGGCTGTAGTAGAGGCAGGTACAATTTTGTCTTTTGAAAAGCATTCAGACAGTTACATGTGTAAGATTGGCATGGCGGGATATGGGCCAAATGCGGGCAATTGGGACTAGATTAGTGATTTTTTTTTTAAAAATGGCATGGACAAGTTGGGCTGAAGGGCTGTTCCCATGATGTAAACCTCTATGACTCTGAGATTAGTTCTCAGTTCCTGGAAGCTCTGGACTTGTTTTAGCAGGTTGGTAACAAAAGTGTGGGTGCTTGGGCCCAGATCAGAAATGTTTCTAAAACAAGTAGGTTTCGTCAAGTTTTTAATTTTTCACAGGATGTAGGCGTTGCTGGTTAGGCCGACATTTATTACACATCCCTAATCGCCCTTGAGAAAGTGGCGGTGAACCATCATCCAGAATCTCCATGGCCGGTTGTGTAACTACACCCTAATGCCATTAGGGAGAGAGTTCCAGGATCCTGACCCAGCAATGGTGAAGGAATGGCGATCCAGTTCCAGATCAGGACGGTGAGTGGCTTGGAGGGGGTCTTGCAGGTGAGGTGTACCCATGCATCTGCTGTCCTTGTAAGTGGTAGAGGCTATGGGTTTGGAGGTTACTGTTGAAGCAGCCTGGGTGAATTGCTGCAATGCAGCGTGTAGGTGGTACACACTGCATCTGTGGAAGAAGGAATGAATGTTTAAGGTTGTGGATGTGGTGCCAATCAAGTGGGCTGCTTTGTCCTGGATGGTGTCCAGCCTCTTGAGTGTTTTTGGAGCTGTGTTCATGTTGCCACAGAAATGGAGTTTGAGAGAGGAAAGGTTAAGATATCCACGTGAACTCTCAAGACAAAGTTAGTCTATCAAGATCCAGGAGAGGGAAGGCAGCTGTAGGCAGCATAATGCTGCGGTACACCATGCAGCAACATAGGTGGGAACTCACAGCTGGACTGAATATGGTGGCACAGTGGTTAGCACTGCTGCCTCACAGTGCCAGGGACCCAGGTTCAATTCCCAGCTTCGGTGACTGAGGACTTTAGACATTCTCCCCATGCTCTGGTTTCCTCCCACAGTCCAAAGATGTGCACATCAGGTTGATTGCCTGTTAGTGTGAGGGATTAGGAGGGTAAATATATGGGATAATAAGAATAGGCCCTGGGTGACATTGTTTTAGTGCGGGCTCGATGGGCCAAGTGGGCTTCTGCACTGTAAGATTCAATGACATCAAATTCATGGGGAAAAACATTAACATTGGGAATTATAATTGAGGGGAGGGGGGAGGAGCCATCAAGGTCCATCGACCTCGGGCAAGATTTTCCAGTTTTGTAATGAACACGGCCATTTGTAATGAAATGCGCCCACCCCCCACCCCCCTGGAACTTCCAAACATTTCTGTAAGCAACTGAGAGGGAGTCACTGCAAATTCCAACAAATACTCCAAAGAGCCTGTTTTCGAAAATTAAATCCCATGTGTTCTAATAGCGTCCAGTAATTCCATGAATAGGGAAAAGATCCAGTGACTCTTGGTGTCTCAGCAGGGTCTGTTTGCAGAATCGCTGTGGTCCTCAAACTCCATTTGAAAGTTTGCATGTTGGAATATATTCCAAAAGAATGAAAAGGAAGCCTGGCTGAGGGAGGGCAGGTTCAATGTGAGGAGGCGATGGCCTCGTGGTATTATTGCTAGATTATTAATCCAGAAACTCAGCTAATGTTCTGAGGATCTGGATTCATATCCCACCACAGCAGATGGTGGAATTTGAATTCAATTAAACAAAAATCTGGAATTAAAAATCTACTGATGGCCACGAAATCACTGTTGGAAAAACTCATCTGGTTCGCTAATGTCCTTTATGGAAGGAAATCTGCCATCCCTACCTGGCCTGGCCTACATGTGACTCCAGATTGAGAGCAATGTGGTTGATTCGCAACTGCCTTGGACAACTAGGAATGGGCAATAATAAATGGTGGCCAGCCAGCGATACCCATGTCCCACGAATGAATTTTAAAAATTGAAGCATTTAAGAGGCCATTAGATGATTATTTGAAAAACCAGTGTGTAAGGGTATGGGGAAAAGGCAAGAGAATGCATTAAGATGTGATGCTCAGAATCACTGCAGACACAAAGGGCCAAATGGCCGCCTTCTGCTCTTGAACAATTCTGTGATATGACTTCAGAATGTCGCAAATCGCCTTTAGCCAATGGAAAACCTCTGGAGGTCTGGCAGCTTCTGTAAGGAGAGAAAAGAGCTAACATTTCAAGTCCCGAATACCCTCTGTCAAAACTAAAGGGCATAGAAAGTGGGAGATATTTATACTGTAGAAGAAGGGGATGAAAGATGAGTCATAGCCACAGAAACAAGGGGAAAGGCTGCTAATGGCAGCCCATAGGGAGAAAAGACGGTGTGAATAGCCAAATGGCAGAGAAGCTGAAATTAGATGAAGATATGCTCTGGATCTGCAGTCACATGTAGGCCAGACCGGGTAAGAACAGCAGATTTCCATCCCTAAAGGACATTAGTGAAACAGATGGGTTTTTCCAGATGGGAGGGTGGAGATGGGTAGGAGAGAGGTAAAATTGAGAAAAAGGGGGAGAAAAGATAAGGAAAAGGGAAATAAAAAAGGGGAAAAGAGTAGAAGAGATGAGGGATAATAAAGAAATAAAAGGTAGAGAACACTTAAAGATAAATAAATTGAAACCAGAGGTAATTTTAAAGTGCAGTTACCAATGTCATATAGGAAAAAGCAAGAACATGTCATAGCACAAAGAGGACCTTGCCATTCCAGTTCCTCGTAAGGTTTGTTACACATATTTAAATTATGTTGCAAATAACACACTGGTCTTAGTTCCTGTCCTATTGTCTTTTTGACTGTAAGAGAATTGGTTTCCAAAGGGTTACAGTAAAGTAAAAAAGGAGGATGCTGTTTGCATACACAATAGTGATACACATTTTGTGGGAGTCAGCAATAGTGTGCGCTGCGGTGAAGAAATTATAGCCAATCGGTCATTGGAGGCGTTTGTTGTCCTTGACTCTGGCACTGATTTAAAGAGGAGTCCTGCCAGAATTAACAGAAGCTTAGAATGTGCATTCCACTCTGAATCTGAAACCTATTTACCAGATCACAAAGACGTTATCTGTTTGTTATTTAATTTCACAGCTGTTGAAATAGAGTGTCATTGTTAGAAATCGTGAAGAACGCAATTGCTTCTTTCTCAAGTTCATATCCTGATTTAGGGGGGTGGATGCAAAATGTAAAGAAACCATCTCACACAACCGCAACACCTCATAGGTTGATCCCCCCCCCCCCCCCGCCACACCCACCAACCTCTAAAAGTAATCGAGAAAAACTGGATTTTATTCACGTGTGGGGCATGGGCTTTGCTGGCTGGCCAGCATTTATTGCCCATCCCTGGTTGCCCTTAAGAAAGTGGTGATGCCTTCTTGAATTGCTGCAGTCCATGTTCTGTGGGATTGACCTACAATGCCGTTAAGGAGGAAATTCCAAGATTATGACCCAGCGATATATTTCCAAAAGTCAGGACTGTGGGTTGTTTGGAGGGAAACTTGCAAGCAGTGGTGTATCTGTTGCCCTTGACCTTCTAGATAGAAGCAGTTTGGAAGATGCTGTCTAAGGATCTTTGGTGAATTGCTGATTATGTCTTGAACTTTGACCTGCTGCTCAAAGGGTTTGTCACTGTTTGCAAATTCCAACTAAATATTCATCCAGCTTTTTGAGAGTGTGGACTGACCTGTTTGGACTGAAAATCTGTTCCTTGTGTATGAATCATGAGGGACCTTCAGTTTTCCAATTTCAGTTGAGGCTTTGGTAATTTAAATATGTTCTTCCATTTGTCATTCCCTGGTGGCAGATAGCTTGCTTATATTTCATCATAGAAATTTATGGTTATATAAGCTCTAATTTATTTTTCTTAGAATCATAGAAACCCCCACCGTGTAGAAGGAGGCCATTGGCCCATCAGGTCTGCACTGACAACAATCCCTCTCAGGTTTATCCCCGAAACCCCAAGTATTTACCCCGCTAATCCCTTTAACATACACATCCCAGGACAATCAACCTAATCTGCATATCTTTGAACTGTGGGAGGAAACCAGGGCACCCGGAGGAATCTCATGCAGACATGGGGAGAAGTCGAGGATTGAACCCAGGTCCCTGGAGCTATGAATTCTTTGTGCCACCATTTTTGTTTCACCAAATGAAAATTAAATCTGCTCTTAAAAAAAATCTCTCTTACCTTCAGAATCTCCTTTCCAAAGTCCATCCTCCTTGTTCTAACTGCCAACATGCTGTTGAAATTGAAGACCAAAAGATGGGCACAAAAGTAGTAAAACAAATAATTTCTATTTATATAGAGCCTTTCATGCCCTAAAGCACTCATGAATCCATCGAATCACGCGGTGTAGAAGAGATCCTTCGGCCCATCAAGTCTATGCTGACACGTGAAAAACACCTGACCTCCCACCAAATCTCATTTATCAGCACTTGATCTGTTATCAAAACACTAAAAAATCTCACCAGGTCTGGCAGCATCTGTAAGGAGAGAAAAGAGCTAATGTTTTGTGGGGATGACCCTTTCTCAAAGCCTTGAATGTTATGTTGTGCCAAGTGCTCACCCAGGCACTTTTTAAATGTTGTGAGGCAACATGCCTCCATCACTCTCCTAGGGTGAAAAGGTTTTTCCTTACATTCCCCCTTAAATCTCCTGCCCCTCATCTTCAACTTGTCTCTTTTGGAATGTAGTTACTATAATATCTTAAGAAAAGTGGCAATCAATTTAGGCACAGCAAGGTTCCACAAACAGCTGTCCAATGATGACCACATCACCTTCTGTTCTGGTGAAGGTGGCTGAGGGTTAAATGTTAGCCAAGGCAACAGAACTCCCTTGCTCTTTTTAGAAATAACGCCGTGAAATCTTTCACACCACCTGACAGGAAGGACTTGTTTTGATAAGCCCTCGATCTTGACAAAGGCTCAGTGCCCGCTGTTCTTATTGCCATCTGACAGAACGTTGTAACGTGGTGACTTTTCTGCAGTGGAACATGCAGAACTGCACAAAAGCCCAGGAAACGTAATATTATTCCCCTGTTAATTGTGTCAAAGCTGCCTTGTGAGGTATTGTTAACATAATCTCCAACTTGTTAAACGGGGGAGGAGGAAAGAAGAGAATGTGTGCAACAAAGTTTGGCAATCTCGTACAAAACACAGGATCATTTTCATTGGACTGGGAAAAGCTTGCAAGCGTTTGTAGTCTCTAGCCAAAAGCACCTGCAACTTTTCTCCCTCAAATATGTGTCGGTGTGCTTGCATACTTGTCTTTTTGCAAGTATTAATTATAGTCTGTGTAATATTACCAGCATTTATTCTCCATACACGCTATTTAAAATATGCATAGCAATATTGCATTTAAAACCTTTTTAAGGACATGTCAGGTACTTTTTTGGTCCAGGGTCTTCATTTTAATTTGTTAATTGAGACAAAAACAATAATGGCTAGTATTGTCCTTAGTTCCTGTTCACTAACAAATCAGAGATGCTAGGATCATGGAGCACAGAGAGACTATTGGCCCATTCTGGTCCGACCATCAATAGAAATGTTGAGGATGTTGCCATACCACCACGTATCAATGTTGATAATGTGACATGAATGCTTGTTGATGGCTTCACATATCTCAGCTCCACAATCCTCAGCAATCTGTCCCTTGATGCGGAAATCAGCATACACATCACAAGAAGCTGCAACTGTTCTGTCCAAGCTAGTAAGAGAAAGGATGGGAGGCAGTGGTATTGTCACTGCGCTAGTAATCCAGAGACCTACAGTAGATGGTGAAATTAGTATTAAATAAAAATCAGAAATTGGTAATCTGCTTATGACCACACTGCAATGTGATTGACTTTCAAATGCTTCTGGAATGGAGGGCAGTTAGGGATGGGCAACAAATGCTGGACCGGCCAGCAATGCCCGCTTCCCCCAACCCCACAGATAATTTCCGAGATGAAAACATAAAAATCCTTACATATTTTTGTGTGACCCTGAGACACAGACAACACCAGCAAGGCAGCATTTGTCAATATATTGTTATTTGTTGAGGTGTCTGCCTATTTAAGACCAAGATGAGGAGGAATGTTTTCACTCAAATGGTTGGGAATTTTTGGAATTGAGTATTGAGTCCATGATGATGAGAGTTTCATAATCGAGGGATATGTGGATGGTGCCGTTGATTTAGCAGTTCAGTTGTTATCTTGATTAGTAGAATATGCCTGGAAGGACTGAACGGCCTGCTGTTTGTTGCCATTTCTTATGCTTTTATTGCCCGTTCTTAGTTTCCCTAATTGCATTAGCATTGACTATAGAGTGGAATGACTTATGGAGGTTGGAGGCTCTTTTATGAAAAGTACTTGAGAGCGGCCAAGGTGTTTACAACAACCCAGCGGTTTTCCTGTCCCACTCTGCTAGCCCACAAATTATCAGGTTTATTAAATTAGTCTTGTAACTCCCCCATGGTGGGGTTATGGGGTTACAGCTCAACCTCTGGATTGCCCATGCCATCTACCATTAGGTAACGTAACCTGCAGTACTATTTTCTTCATTGTCCTTGTCGATACATTTACCCCCAGTGAGAGAAGAATAGCAAGTGAGTTTTACAATTGGTAACGGATGTTGCAATGGAAAGGTTTACTATTTGCTTCAGCATCAGAATAGATCCTGCCAAGGTGTTGCTGGCTGCAATAATCTTCACCATTTCAGTGCAGTCATAGTCCTCGTATATTAGCATCTCAAAGTTGGACATTGGCTGCAGTTGGGTATTTGTAGGTGCAGACACATCATTTACGCACGTGATTTGTGGTGTCTTATTGCACAAGGTGCTCCTTTTACCTTGTCAGTCCCACTTTAATTCACGCCACAGTAAAGCAGAATATAGTTTAAGGGAATCAGTCTTGCACAGAAGCTGGTCGTTTGGCCCTTGCATCGTGTTGAAGTTCTTTTGAAAGAGTCTTGCAGCACTAGGTTAAAGTCTAATATCTGTAATCCTTTTGGCATCTCGTCTGCTTTCTTGTACCTAAATAGAAAATTGATGCCTTTAGCGATATGTGCAATCTTCTTGGAGATCCTCTCTGCTTTGAGCTGGCAGTTTGTGTTGGACTTGAATCTGGTGTTGAGTCTTACTGTGCTCAGCCCAGTCTAACGCCGGCTTATTCACCACTCTTGAATAATAAGTAGTCTCACAATACCAGATTAAAATTCAACAAGTTTATTAGGTAGTATGAACTTTCAAAGTGCTGCTCCTTCATCAGGTGAGTCACCTGATGAAAGAGCAGCCCTCCAAAAGCTCATGCTACCAAATAAGCCTGTTGGACTTTAATCTAGTGTTGTGAAACTACTTAGTGTGTCTACCCCTGTCCAACGCCAGCAACTCCACAACGTTTGAACAAGACATCCAATTTATAGTATCTTTCCCCATGGCCCTCCAAATCTGCTTTTCTTCTCCTTCTCTTCCCCCAAACACAATTCCCTTTTGAAAGTTACTATTGAATCTACTTCCTTGTCAGACAATGGCATGTTTACCAGCGGCTACAAAATGGTGTTATTATGTTTGCTGCAGTTTTGCCGTTTTACTCAAGTCTGTGGTGTTGACACAGGATTTGCAGCTTTGACACTTGTTCTGACCACATTATACTTATCTCCCACCAAAGCCTACAGCTGACAGTTATTCCCTCCCTCTATGAATTGATAAGTTAGGCCAAGAGTTAGAACTTTGGCACAGCCTTTACTGACACCTGAAAAATAACTCTTTGTGAATTTAATTTTTTTTTGGCAGGGTGATAAACAAGACAGTTTAATATTAAACTTGAAACGTACAGTTTTTTGAGGGTCATTGAAGCATGAGTTTGTAAGTTCCAGTGGGAAATGATTAACTGTCTTACATTCCTGAACTCCCTCAATGCAGCTGCTTCCCATCCATTTGATGCCTGGTGTTTTGATTCTAACTGGGATGCTTCTTTTATAGATTTCCCTTTTTTTTTGCTTTTAGTGCAGATTGTGTGAGATGCGAGGTAATAACATTTTCTACTATTTGCAATCCTCCCAACCATTTTTTTTTTCACGTATTGGCTTCTTCCTGCTTGAGAACCTCTATCGGTTTCAGGTGTTCCCCAACCAAACAGCTAATCTTGGGAGTTTAGAAGGTTACTTTACTTTGTAGGGTGTGCCACAAATCACCACACCCCTGCCCTTACATGTACTCTTTACATACTTGTATGGGTGCCACCAGATAATGATTGAGAGCAAGTACCATAACTGGATTTCTTTAATAATCACAGGGCCCTGAAGTTCATTGGCTTACTGGCTAATGCACAGTAAATTTTCACACCCACTTGTTGATGATACTGTAGGACAAAGGACAGCACCTTTGGAGTTCAATGTGGCTCTGTATTGCATTCACATGAAAATGCCAAAAATGTTAAGTAAGGAGAAAGAAGAGCCATGTTTTAGTATGTGACTGTCACGGCCTGCTAATTGCAAGCCTCCGCCACAAATTTCCAGTGTGTACAAGGGGAAACAGCAGCAGGGCCAGAAGATCGCATACAATTCTGCTGCTGCTGCTGATGGCTCTCATGAATGCTGAGTCTTGCTAGCTCTATCCCGTTTAGTACAGTCTTAGTACCATACAATACAGTGGGGTATTGCCGCAAGACAGGACTTGAAGAGAGTGAGGACAATCATGAGAGACAGACATTACATCACCACCTTTCACAAACTGTCCAGTTACCCAAACATGATCATAGCAAGTTGATTCTAAATCCACCAATGATGGGCCACCACCGCCATTGCAAGTCTCACCACGGAGCGGGGGGGGTACAGAGAAGGGTGGGATTCTCCAGTCTTCACCATGGTAATGAGGAAGTGAGTGAGTGATTGAAGATAATAAGTTGTATTGAGGAAATAAGAACCTTACAAATGGATGTGCAAAGGTTCGGAGACTGGGCCAAAATGTGGCAGATGGAGTTTAACATGGATACGTGTGTGAGATAATGCATTTTGCTTGCAAAAATGGAAAGGTGACTTATTATCTAATGGGGAGAGATTTTGGGATGCTCCGGTGCAGAGGGATCTGTGTGTCTTTGTTCATGTGCCGCAGAAAACTGACATGCAGATAATGAAGAAAGTGAATGGGATGCCGAAATTTATAGCTAAAGGAATAGAATATGAAGATAAGAAAATATTGTTGCAACTATACAACACACTGGTGAGGTCGCTCCTGGAGTATTGTGCACGGTTTTGGTCCTCTTATTTGAGGAAAGACGTAGTGGCATTGGAGGCAGTTCAGAGGAAGTTCACTGAATTAATTCCAGAGATGAGGGCTTGTCGTATGAAGAGAGATTGAACAGTTTAAGTTTATATTCTGTGGAATCTGGGGAGATCAAGTTAAAGTATACAAGATGATAAAAGGTATGGATAAAGTAGATATGGAGTGGATGCTTCCTCTTATGGGGCATTCTAAGATGAGAGGTCACAGTCTTAGCGAAAGGAGTAGCAAATTTAAAACCGAGAAACTACTTCTCCCAAAGGGTTTGTGAATCTGTGGAATTTGTTATCTCAAAGTGCGGTTGATGCTGGGGCAGTGAGTAAATTTACAGAGGAGTTAGACAGATTTTTAATTGGGAATGGCTTGAAGGGTTATGGGGAGAAGGCAGGAAAATGAGAAAGAGGAGTATAAGGAGTATATCAGCCAGGATCGAATGGCCTAATTCTGCTCCTTTATCTTATGAACTTATGTTAAGATTTGTTGTGAGCGAGAACCGAAAATTTGGCATTTCAGCCAAAACTCCTTTCACTTTCAGCGGCACCGGGGAAACCCCAGACACGAGCGAGGATGGAAAATTTCCACCAATTTCATGATCTAAATAAATATTCAAGTGGTACAGCCACCTCATGGTTCCAGAATAGTGCCTGTGGCTTGAGGAAAATATTGTTATTGTCACCGTTTTTCTTTCAAATAAGTTTGAGATGATGAACTACTCTAAATGTGCCTTTTTAATCAGAAGAATCAATTGCCTAACATCTTAATTCTTTGCATCTTAAATAAAAGTTTGTTTTTAAAGATTACTTTACACTGACAAAATTTTAGTCAAAAGCCTGATCATCCAGAAGTCTATTTTTGGTGCAGTGATGATGCATTTATTTTATGTAATGTATTTTATCTGTTATATATTCAAATCACACATGCTGCAAGAGACAAACTTGTCACATGTTTGCTTTGGAAATGACAAATTTTCATCTTGCAGCTCCCAAATCAAAGTTTTTTTTTAATACACAAAAAGGACTCTTTGGGTAAAAATGGTGTGGCAAGGTGGCACAGCATTGCTGCCTCACAGCACCAGGGACCCAAGTTCAGTTCCCAGCTTGGGTCACTGTCTGTGCGGAATCAGTATGTTCTCCCTGTGTCTGCGTGAGTTTCCTCCGGGTGCTCCGGTTTCCTCCCACAGTCCAAAAGACGCGCTGGTTGGGTTAATCGGCCATGCTAAATTCTCTCTCGATATCCCTTGAACAGATGCCAGAGTGTGGTGATGAGATGATTTTGAAAGTAACTTCATTGCAGTGTTAATGTAAGCCTACTTGTGACAACAATAAATAAACTTTATGCCGCTGCTATTGGACAAGGGAAAGATTGTCATCATAAAGAATGTATGCAGTAAGTTCTTTGGGTCAGGAGGAAGGCTCTATCCATTTTTTTTTGGTGACAGCACCTTCTTATCTCCTGACTTAATTTACTGGCTTGAAACCCACAATTTGCTCCCAATTCCTCTCAAAACATCCAAAGATTTGATGTTATAAAACCATTTTTTAAGTTTATTTTATTTGTTGACTGGAATGAAATCATTGGATACACTTAGGTCTCAACAACAACATTTTAAATGACTTGAACTGTAGATCCCAAGATGGCCGAACGTTGTCATCGGAGCCACTCTGTCTAGAAGTAGCCCACCAGAGACAAGTAACTTGGGCAAGTGTGAATGACCCTTTTCCTCAACTCTTCACAAGCCGTGTAGACATATTCTGTAAATTGAGTTTGTGTTTTTATATGCCCCGTTTGTGAACAGATCCTCCACTCACCTGACAAAGGAGCAGCGCTCTGAAAGCTAGTGGTGTTTGCTACCAAATAAACCTGTTGGACTTTAGCCTGGTATTGTGAGACTTCTTATTGTGTTTACCCCAGTCCAGCGCCAGCATCTCCACATCATTGCTTCTGCAACCACAGCATCTTTGCAACTGGTGCAAAGTAATTTCAGGTCAATGATGATTCAACGAGGTCTTGGTGGGGAATTTGCTGATGGTAACGTTGACTCTCCCTGAGTGGAGATAGTTAGTGTTTGGCCCTTGTCTCACTTGCCATTTATCAACCCAAGCTTGAATGATGCTCAGGTTTTGCTGCCTGGGCTGCTTCATTATCTGCAGAGTTGCAAATAGCACCAAATGCTACATGTGTACCTCCTCAAGTCTATAAAACTTAATTACTATTAAATAAACATTACGTGAGTACTAGGCAAAGTCAATTAAGAGGTCATGCTGGCATCCTCGTTCCCTGTGTTTTGTAATTCCAAAGTTGTTGTTTATTAAAAAAAGGAACAAAAGAATGTGATTGACAGGAAATGCACACTAAAGGGGGGAGTTTCTCTGGCTTTCCTGCAACATCTTCCTCGCGGTGGGAGATGGTGTGCCATTTGCCAGCAGTGGGATCTTCTGCACATTGACTCCGTCTCCTGCCACCAGGAAACTCACAGCGGGGATGCGCTGTCGGTGGGAACAGAAGATCCCATTGGCATGAATAACCAGTGTGTGGCAGCCATCGTTTTTATTCTGCAATAGCAATAAGGATAAATTTGCCTAACACTCGTGCTTAAAGAAAGAGCAGATCTGAGAATTGACATGCTTGTCCTGTACTGAGCCAATCTTCTCTGCAATGTTTACCTGATATTGGCCTGGGGTTTGCTCCTTGGGTGAAATGTAGGCACAAGAACCTAAAATGTGTCCAAAAATCCTCACAGTCCTTTTGGAATATGGAGATTGAGATGGGTATGAATTAACACAAGGAAGGAGAGCCCAAGGACTTCATTGAACCTACCTGCTGTACATCATACATATTCTCTTCCACTTTCTTCTGTCGGGAAAAAGATTCAAAAGTTTGAGCTCATGTACCGACTGATTTAAGAACAGCTTTTTCCCTGATGCCATCAGATTTTTGAGTGGACTTGTCTAGCATTGAACTGATCTTTCTCTACACCCTAGCTAAGTTTAAGTTTACTATTAGTGTCACAAGTCGGCTTAAATTAACACTGCAACGAAATTACTATGAAAAACTGCTAGTTGCCGCACTCTGGTGCCTATTCAGGTATACTGAGGGAGAATTTAGCATGGCCAATGCACCTAACCAGCACATCTTTGGATTGTGGGAGGACACTGGAGCACCCAGAGGATTCACACGCAGACACAGGGTGAACATGGAACTCCACACAGACAGTGACACAAGCCAGGAATTGAATCCCAGTAGCAAGATGTAACACTAGATTCTGCGCTCTCTCCTTTCCTTCCCTATGAACGGTACACTTTATCTGTATAGCGTACAAGAAACAATACTTTTCACTCTATACTAATACATATGACAATAAATCAAATCAAAATCAAATCTATTTTATATCACCTGCTAAAACCAAATACAGCAGGGTTAAAGAAGACACCTTTTGCTCATTCTTCAATGGTATCAGTCTGAAAGGAATAAAAAAGGCATTGCTATCCTCAGTGAGGATGCATTCTTTAAAGTCAATTGTTCAAAACAATTGCAAATTGACTTGACTTGCTGATGCACTCTCTCAATGGCAATTATTTCGTTTAATCTCAAAAGAGGCCTCCCAACGGCAATTGAGGGAGGTGCTGGCATTTGATTCTCTAGGGAGGGTGGGGTGACCAGTTTTTCTTGGCAGTGATCCATTCGGGCAGAGTGTTTGATGAAAAGAGGTTTCTTTTTATTCATTGTTGAGACATGGGCGTCACTGGCTGGGCCAGCATTTATTGCCCATCCCTACTCGCCTGAGGGCGGTTGAGAGTCAATCACATTGCTGTGATTGATATGTTGGCCAGACCAGGTATGGACAGCAGATTTTCTTCCCCAAACGACAATAGTGAACTAGATAGGTTTTTCCAACAATCGACAACGCTTTCACAGTCATCAGTAGATTCTTAATTCCGGATTTTTTTAAAATGGAATCACCATCTGTTGTGATTCGAATCTAGGTCCCCAGAGCATGAGCTGAGTTTCTGGATTAATAGTCTAGCGATAATACCACTAGGCTATCGCCTCTCTGGTAGTAAGAGGACTGAGGGAGGATTGTAGTGATGCCTCCAATGTAGGATTGTAGTACATTCTACAAATGTACAATGTAGTTGTTCTGTGAAACTACATTGTACATTTGGGTCCAGGTCGCACTGGGAACCAAGGTGGCGAATACTAGAGACTTATGGACTTGCTTAGGATGCTGAAATGTATAATTATTAAATACTCAATTGACTACCATTTCTATTCTCTCTCAAATAGGCAGCACAGTGCTGCATTTCTTCCCATCTGCATCCCATACTAGAACTTTGGTTTGAATATTTAAAGGCTGGGTCTTAAAATATTTATGAAGTGTTTTATTGATTTGACATTACGTTTCTCTTCTTTGCTGGAAAAATATCCTCCCAGCATTCTAGTTCCTCTTCTGCCACTTAGTGTATGATGTAACATTTATTACCCTATTGCAAAAAGTCATTCTGTGCACGCTTTACTTCTGTTGAAAACATTTCAGCTTTAATTAGATGTTTAATTGGATAAAAGGTTTTCTACAGCCCTGCTAACCTTTTTATTCTCAATATAATAAAAGGGATGCATTATCAGAGACCATTGTGGGCTATGATATGTGAGCATCTGGTAATATGGAGCGCCCTGGTTACTCCTGAGTATGGGATGTTCACAGTACTCTTTGCTAATCCACTGTGACATTGCTCTTTACGTGCCAGAGGAGCACAGACTGTATAATCATTCCAGCTCGGCATCCTTTAAGGCCCCAGAAGTAAAACTACTATGGATTTAACGTCTCTGCAGTGTGTAGTCCTAGGGACTTGGGTTTGAATCCCGCTATAGCAGATGGTGGAATTTGAATTCAATAAAAAAAACTGGAATTAAGAATTTACAGATGACAATGAAAGTATTGTTGATCATCGAAAAGAGCCATCTGGTTCATTTAGATCCTTAGGTGGCTTCACCTACATGTGACTCCAGACCCACACCAATATGGTTGACTCCCAAATGACCTCTGAAATGGCCAAGCAAGCCACTCAGTTCAAGGGGAACTAGGGATAGGCAATAAATGCTGGCCCGCCAGTGACTCCCATGTCCCATGAATGAATGAAAAAAAGTTAATGTTACTGGACTAGTGATCCGGAGGTGCAGACTAATGCTCTGGGGACATTGGTTCAATTTAAATTCAATTATAGATTGAAAACTAGCCCCACTAACGGTGACCATGAAACTATTATTGATTATTGTAAAAACCCATTGAGTTAGCTGATATTCTTTTGGGAGAAAAATCTGCCGTCCTCACCTGGTCTGGCCTACATGTGACTCCAGACCCATGGTAATGTGGTTGACTCTGAACTGGTGTCTGCAGTGGCTTAGCAATCCAATCACTTGCAGCTATTGGTGATGAAAAGTAGATGCTGGTGACACCCAAATCCCATAAAAAAAAATTTTTTTAAAAATCTTGCTATTGATTGATTCTTGTTTTTAATTCCATTTGTGGGAGATGGGTGTTGCTGGCTTGGGCCAGCATTTATTGTCCATCCTTGATTGTCCAAGGGCAGTTGAGAGTCAACCACATTGCTGTGGCTCTGGGGTCGCATGTAGGCCAGACCAGGTAAGGATGGCAGATTTCCCTCCCTAAAGGACATTAGTGAACCAGATGGATTTTTCCCGGCTATGGTTTGGGTGGGGGGGTGGGGGTGGAGGGGGGGGGGGGGGTGTCGCTACTTCAGCCAGCCTTTACACGTTGCTCTGAGAGTTCAGAAATAGCAGCTGAATTCACATCAGCCATTAATATCACCCAACGTCAAAATTATGGTCCAAATGTAGGATGGTTTTTCTCTACACTGGCAATGATTAGATATCTTTTTTATTCTTAAATACTTTTGTTTGAGTGCAGTTGAAATCCCAATGCGGATCTCCCTCCTATCTCTAATCAAGCTGATGACAGATTGACTGTTGCCAGAATTATCCCTGCTGCCCTCATTGTGTTCCTGATACTTTGCCAATAAATTCTGAGCCTACAAATATAGAAAAACACATTAGCTGATTCCCAATCACCTTGAGCAGTGCCACGTCCTAGGATCTGTCCAAACTGTGTCCTCTGAAACGCAGTATGCAGTGTGACATTTTTCAGACATATGCACTGAGTGCTCTTTGATATTCCGAATTGCATCTATCACCATAATTCTTCACTCATTGCGCACTCTTTCCAGATGTATCACAACTTGGTATAGCTCCTGCTCCGACTAAGACCACAAAAAACTACAAAGAGCCATGAATGTGGCCCAATCCATCACTCAAACCAGCCTCCCATCCATTGATTCTGTCTTCACTTTGTGGAAAAACAGCCAGCACAATCAAGGATCCTGTGCACCATGGACATACTCTCTTCAACTTTCTTCCATTGGGAAAAAGATTCAAGAGTCTGAGGTCACATGCCAACTGACTCAAAAACACCTTCTTCCCTGCTGACGTCAGACTTTTGAATGGTCCTACCACACATTAAGCTGATCTTTCTCTACACCCTGTCGATAACTGCAACACTACGTTTTGCACTCTCTCTTTTCCATCTCCCCTACGTACTCTATGTTTTGCTCCAGAAACAATACTTTTCACTGTATCCCAATACATGTGGCAATAATAAAATAAATCAACTCCCATAGCCCCTTCTGGTCCTCCTGTGTTCTGGAGACCTACACGAGACGTTGAGTGGGGGACGGGACTGCTGTTTTCAACTGGTGGCTGCCTGTATTTAGCCTGAAGAAATCAAGCAGCAAACAGTATAACAGTTTGGGACATCCCAGCCGTGTCACTGATATTCCAGACTCTGCGGATTTGCAACTTGTAAGTGTGAGCGGGTGAGCAACATACCCAAGTGCTTCTAGCGTAAAGCTGCTTAAATTTATAAGAGGGGTGGTCAACGAGTGTGGGCAGTGGGCGAGTGCAGGCGGTCAGGGAGCGTGGGCAGTCGGTGAGTGCATGTGGTCAGGGAGTGCGGGTGGTCAGGGAATGCGGGCAGTTGGTGAGTGCAGGTGGTCAGGGAGCGTGCCTCCCAGCTGGTTGTACAGGTTCAGCAGAGTGCTCTCGTTGTTCACTGTGGGACTAACTTCTAGAAACTCCACTTTTCCAGACAGTAGGCATGCATTTCTTTATATTGGAGCCAACAGGAATTATTTTCTTGCCGCCATTTCTTGAGACAAATGTTTCTAACTTTGGAGCAACAAAGCATCCAATTCGGTGAAAAGCTGTGTCATTTGAACTGGGGGAAAAATAAGTTTTGTGAGGTTCTTTTTTCTTAGAAAAAAAGAAAGCGAGCCGGCCATGATGTGTGTAATTATAGTGTGGCTTCTTAACTGATTCACTGGAGGACTGGAATAGCTTTGGCTGCTTTGTGGATGCAATGACTTCAAAGACAGAGAGGAAATTAAATTGTATAAGGGGGTCATCTATTTTGCGCAAGTCATTCATTTCCTTCTCAATTTCAGCATCGCGTGTATCTCGTAGTCATACTGCACGATTGTTTGTCTCTAATGGTTTATGCCAAATGACAAAACCGCTGGATTCACAAGATCACAGCATCAAGCAGCACTGAATGAGGCTATTGAGTCCATTGGGTCTGGCTCTTTGAAAGCACCATCCTCTTTAGCTCTGCATTTAAAGACAAATAAGTTAAGAGGCTTGGGCTATTGCTCCAATAACTAAAAATTGCAGAAACCCAGAACATAACAAAGTGAAGTTGTGGCATGATTCATTGTAAACAATTTTGTGTTTTGTCCACATGTTACTCTGCCTTCCTTTCCCTTCACCTTGTTAGGTTAGTGGTTAGCACTACTGCCTCACAGTGCCAGGGACCCCGGGGTTCGATTCCCAGCTTGGGTCACTGTCTGTGTGGAGTCTGCACATTCTCCCTGTGTCTGTGTGGGTTTCCCATCCGGATGCTCCGGTTTCCTCCTCCACTCCAAAAGACATGCTGGTTTAATGCACTGAATTCTCCTCCTGTGTACCTGAATAGTGTGGTGACTTCATTGTCGTGTGAATGTAAGCCCATTTGTAACACTTGTAATAAATGAACTTTTTCTAGGAGGTTTATGGTGACAAAGAGCTGAATTTTTACAGTTTGGGATTGCTGTTCAGGGATAGCCTAGGAAAAGGTATTTTGTGTGAGAATTATCCCCTCAGACAAGAGGCAAATTTCAGTTGCTGGTGTACAGAAACTTGGCCACAGCCCATTGCCTCCACTGTGAATATCACTGCATATTTAACACATGAGTTTGGGATAATGTAACCATTCAATTCTTCTTCAAGTGACCTCATTGCACAAGTGATGAATACTGTGCAGTTAGAAAAACAAATGATTATGTGAGGATGTCAAAGATACTCCATAAGCAACTACTCTGACGTATGATGCAGGTTGGCTATGGGGCTACCTGGTTTGTAATGATATATTAATCAAGTAAAAGGTGGGCACAAATGGAATGATTGTTGTCACTAATGAATTTACAAAATCCATTAAGTTTATTTATCAGTGTCACAACACAGTGTGCGGCACGGTGGCACAGTAATTAGCACTGCTGTCTCACAGCGCTAGGGACCTGGGTTCAATTCCTGGCTTGGGGTCACTGTCTGCGTGGGTTTCCTCCGGGTACGCCAGTTTCCTCCCACAGTCTGAAAGACATGCTGGTTAGGTGTATTGACCCAACAGGAGTGTGGCGATTAGGGGAATTTTACAGTAACATCATTGCAGTCTAATGTAAGCCTGACTTGTGACTAATAAATAAACTTTGCTTTGCTTTACAAGTAGGTTTACTTTAACACTTGCACTGAGGTTACTGTGAAAATCCTCTAGTCTCCAAACTCTGGTGCCTGTTTGGGTACGCTGAGGGAGAATTTAGCAATTCGAAGCCAAAGATGGGGTGCAAGGCCTCATTGTGTCAGCAGGGATGTCTCTCGGGGACCATGAATTAGATTCAATTTGAATTTGGTTTGTCGGATGAAATAAAGAACAAAGAACAGTACAGCACAGGAAACAGGCCCTTCGGCCCTCCAAGCCTGTGCCACTCATTGGTCTAACTAGACAATTTGTTTGTATCCCTCTGTTCCCAGTCTGCCCATGTGACTATCCAGGTAAGTCTTAAACGATCCCAGCATATCCACCCTACTTGGCAGCGCCTTCCAGGCCCCCATCTGAGTTAAACCTCCCCCCACCTTGCGCCTGTGACCCCTCATGATGTCACCCCCAACCTGGGAAGAAGCTTTCCACTGTTCACCCTATCTACACCTTTCATAATTTTGTACACCTCTATTAGGTCTTCCCTCATTCTCCGTCTTTCCAGGGAGAACAACCTCAGTTTACCCAATCTCTCCTCATAGCTAAGACAAAAATTTAAGGCCTTCTTGAAGTCTGTGGCACAGAACTGAACATCCCAACCAGAGTTTTGCGTGACAGGAAGAATTCACGTGCTGTTTTGCCCTTTTGTTTTTTTTTTGCACAGTAGATTAGGGCAATTAAAAGCATTTCACTCTTAACATCTGGGTCTCCTCATCAGTGTTCAAGTTGGACCAGTCTTTTCTGTGATGCACTAGTGTATTTTATGATACGTAGGGGTAAGTTCTCCTCTATGGTAAAAGCTTTGCTAATGGTGTGCCCATTCCTCTGTTCTGTTATGCAATTTGCACATCTGCCAAGTGACATATCTGGTCCAGATTGAAGAGGCTTAAATTTGATTATTGCTGTAGTTACAGACTCCAGTTTGGGCAGGAATGTAATCATGTGCCTTTTAAGCACACTCTCATTTATTGCAATCGAGTTAATCCACAAGGAGCCTGATTCTGTCTTTCTAAAATTAAACAAAAATTCTGATCTGTTTACTTTTTGTGCACCATTTTCAAAGGCTTACAATTATGGTATATTCCCATTCTGATTGCATAGTGCAGGTATCTGTTAATGAAGATAACAACAGCTCTTACAAGAAGGCGGTGAGCACTGAGAGAATCAATTGTTTCAATTAGGGGTGAATTGCAGTGTTGAACTCTGGCTGCTAGATGAAACATTAAGATATTTTCCTATTTTGTATAAATTTGTGTATGGCAAATTTCTCCTTGGTCTTTACCCGCACCAAATTCTCATTTATTTTTCACTCCTGTATTTACAGTTAGGCCTTGCCATAACGAGACACAGCTTTACATGGCTTAGTCTCTCATTATCTCTGCAATCTCCTATAGCCCTACAACCTGCCTCGAAGCTATCTGCACCCCTCTCATTCTGGCCTGTTATGTTGGCGGCAATGCTACCTCACAGCTCCAGAGATCCAGGTTCGATTCCCGGCTTGGATCACTGTCTGTGCAGAGTCTGCACGTTCTCCCTGTGTCTGCGTGAGTTTCCTCTGAAAGATGTGCTGGCTGTGCAAAATTCTTCCTCAGTGTACCCGAACAAGCACCAGAGTGTGGTGACGAGGCGATTTTCTTAGTAACTTCATTGCAGTGTTAATGTAAGCCTACTTGTGGCAGTAATAAATAAACTTTTAAAACTTTCTTACGCATCGTCACATTTAATTGCTCCAAAATTGGTTGTGCCTTCAATTGCTTCATCCCCAAGCTCTGCAAAATTGCTCCCGCGGCTTCTCTGCCTCTCTACTTCTTTTTAAGATGCTTCTTAAAAGCTACCTATTTGACCAGATCTTTGACCACCTGTCCTAATATTATCTTCTGTATCTCCATATCTGGTTTCGTTTTACATTGCTCCTGTAAATGCTGTTCTGAATTTTTCTGACAAAACTTCATGGTCACCATTAATGATATGAGCTTCTTATTCCAGATTTATTTAATTAACTAGATTTACCAATTAGATGATTTCCCCCAACTGCTACGGCGAGATTCACGCTTCCCTCCACGCTTTTAGTCCAGCATATGAATTATTTGCCTAGTAAAATAACAATGATGCTTTCGTACCAGGTATGCTACCATTATGCAAACCAGCTTCCCATCTATTTGACTCTATTTACACTTCTTGGAAAAGCAGCCAGCGTAACTAAGGACCCCACGCACCCTGGACATTTCTCTTCCAACTTCTTCCGTCGAGAAAAAATACAAAAGTCTGATGACATATACCAACCAACTCAAGAACGGTTTCTTCCCTGCTGCTATCAGACTTTCAAATATACCTATCTCATTAAGTTGATCTTTCTCTACACCCTAGCTACGAGCGTAACATTGCACTCTCTCCTTTCCTTCCCTATGTAGGGAATGTTTTGTCTGTATATTTAGTTCACTAATATCCTTTTAGGGAAGGAAATTTGCCGTCCTTACCTGGTCTGGCCTACGTGTGACTCCCCAGAGCCACAGCAATGTGGTTGACTCTCAGCTATCTCTCTGAAATGGCCGATCGAGCTACTCAGTTCAAGGACAAATACGTTCGGGAAACAAATGCTGGCTCAGCCAGCAATACCTATCTCCTACAAATTAATGAAAAAAAGATTTAATTTAATTGGTGAATTGCAGAGTTTGTGAATTGCGAAGTTCCCAACTATTTCAGAAATTTGGGTAGCTCATCTTGGATTGCTATGATTTAACAGTATTGGCTGAATGGCCCCCTTCCATAGCAGGTGATATACAGGCTTACTATACTTCACAACTCAGCCCTCAACACCCTGAAGCAGTTTTAAAGCTATGACCCAAGTCAGATGAAGTGTATTTACCTATTAGTACAAACATGAATGATGCCAAAAAAATCTGTCAACCAGTTGAAGGATGAGGGTTGCAAGGTTCTACGTGGCCCATGTCAATTGAAGGTTGAAAGGCAGTATGGAACTCAGCCAGTCACCCTCTCCTTTTGTATTAATTTCAAGGACACTTATCGGAAGCTATTCTATTACTGTTGGTTCCACCTCTGAAATTCAGCCTCACTCCAAGCTGAATCCAGCTTGATCTGAGGTCCATCCACCCCCACCTTGGATCCTGTGCAGCCCCCACCTGACTACACACAGACACAGACACACAAACATACCCAACCGTCACTTGTGTTTCAGGTTGTGCTTTCGCGGAATACTGACCTCTGTATTTCTGTTGACGCATCCTGCTATATCACCTTTATGCCATTATTAGCACCTTTCCCTTAATATTGTCATTAACTAACTCTGACTTGTGTATGGCAAATTTCTCCTTGGCTCTCATCTATCTCTGACCTTCTATTTTGCTCCACCTCTTACCTTGTATAAAATCCATCACATTTCTCCCTCTCTTTATTTGATTTAGTATTGTCAAATGTATTAACATACAATCTTTCTTGCATGCTATACAAACAATTATAGAGAATTATACCATTCGTAGAGAAGGAAATGAGAGAGTGCAAAATGTAGTGTTACAGTCATAGCTAGAGTGTAGAAAAAGACCAATTTAATGCAACGTAGGTCTATTCAGAAGTCAGGGGCAAAGCTGTTCTTGAGTCAGTTGGTACATGATCTCAGATTTTTGTATCTTTTTCCCAACAGAAGAAGGTGGAGGAGAGAATGTCTAGGATGGGGGGGACTTTAATTATGCTGGCTGCTTGGCTGAGATAGCAGGCAATGTCGACAGAGTCAATGGATGGGAGGCTGGTTAACTTTAACTCTATAGAAGAGTCATACAGACTCGAAACGTTAACTTTATTCCTTTCTCACAAAAGCTGCCAGGCCTGCTGTTGTTTATCCAACATTTTCTGTTTTTATTTTAGATTCCAGAATCTGCAGTATTTTGCTTCTATCACCTTGGCTTCTGGTTCACTGAAACCTTGATTTGAAAATTCCCACCTTGTTTCTAAATTCTTCCATGGCCTGGCTCCTCCCATTCCCTGCAAACTCTTTTAGCTCCAATAATTTCCACATGCTCAGGTTTCGTCCAGCTCTGGGTTCTCATGCGTTCCCCAGTTTTCTTTGTTCTGTCCTTAGTAGCCATGCCTTCAGGGACCAGGACCTGAATGAAACTCTGCAGTTCCCTCCCCGAACATCGCCTGGCCTCCAATCTTATTCCTGGTTGATTGTAAAGATTTGCTTATTGAAAACTCCTCCTTCGACCAAGCATTTATGTCCTAACATCTCCTTTTATCAGCTTCATTGTCAAATTTCACTTGATAATCACTCCTGGTTTTAGTTTGATTTATTATTGTCACATGTTTTAACATGCAGTGAAAAGTATTGTTCCTTGCGCGCTATATAGACAAAGCACACCATTCATAGAGTACATCAGGGAAAAGGAATAGAAAGGTCACCGAATGAAGTGCTACAATCACAGCTATGGTGTAGAGAATGATAAACTTAATGTGAGATAAGTCCATTCAGAAGTCTGACAGCAGCAGGCAGTTCTCGAGTCGGCTGGTATGTGACCTCAGACTTTTGTATCTTGTTTCCAACTGAAGGGAGCGGAAGAGAGAATGTCTGGGGTGTGTGGGATCCTTAATTACGCTGGCTGCTTTGCCCAAGCAGTGGGGGGGTATAGACAGAGTCAATGGATAGGAGGCTGATTTGCATGATGGATTGGGTGACTGAGTTTGTCCTCTTTTGACCATGCAAAGCTTGAGGGAAAATCTTAGAGATGTTCAAAATTCCAAAGGATTTTGAGAAATGAAAGGAAGATTATTTTTCTGAAAAACTTTTGCTGAAGGCATGACATAGAGCAAGCTTGTTGTCCTTATTGATGAAATTTCAGATTAAACTTAATCGGCCAAATTGACATCTTCAGCTGAGAAGGATACTAATTCCTGCTTACCATGTTAGTGGTTAATTTTTAATTTATTCATTTGTGGGATATGGCTACCACTGGCTGGGCCACCATTTATTGTCCATCCCTAATTGTCCTTGGAGGGCATTTGAGAATCAGCCACATTGCTGTGACTCTGGAGTCACATGTAGGCCCAGAGTGGGTAAGGACGGCCGATTTCCTTCCCGAAAGGACATTAGCGAACCAGATGGGTTTTTCCAACAATCGACAATGGTTTCATGGTCATCAGTCGATTCTTAATTCCAGATTTTTTATTGAATTCAAACTTCACCATCTGCTGTGGCAAGATTCAAACCTGAGTCATCAGAACATTAGCTGAGCTTCTGGATTAACAGTCCAGCGATAATATCAAAAGGCCATCGCCGTTGGTTCCTTTCCAGTTAAGGAAAGCTGACATTGCAGCCTGCACGAGACCATGTTTGGAATAAATGTGCCTAGTACAGAGCAAAAATAATGGACCCAAAATCCACATGAAAAGGTGCTTGGAGGGGGAGAATAATGTGCGTATTTAATGCACGGTAGAACTAATGTGACTTGGTGCATTGTCTCAGAATAGTTCATATGTTTTGTACGTAGCTGGCTGATGTCCAGCGTGTTGCTCAAAGAGGAAAATAAAACAGGATTGCCTCCATCTTTCTTACTATTTTATCTCATTTGTTCTGACCTTCATTTTTTTCCCTCCTTTATCCTCCACTCCTCTCGATGCTTTCAGACTCTCTCATTATTCTGCCTACTTCTCTTTTCTCCCAACTCTTTTTAGTGTGTGAGTCTCTCCGTTGACATGTCTCCTGTGCATTTTTATGCTTTTACATATCATTCTATATTGATTGAACAGAGGCAGGCACAGACAGAGAGTGTTAACACTGCAGAGAGAGTGTGCATTCGGCTGTCTGGGTGCACTACATTGAGGAGCCTGGAAAAAGCTCTGGCTTGGTGATCTGGGGGTTCTGAATGAAGAGTTTGTGTCTTATAGAATACAGTGTGTAAGAGGCCATTCAGCCCACCCAGTCTGTATTAGGTCCTGACAGAGTATCTTACCCAGGCCATCTCCACTACCTGATTTCCGTTAACTCACAAATTTCCCATGGCTAATCCATCTAACCTAAGCATCTTGGGAAACCAAGAAACATTTAGCATGGCCCAGCCACCTAACCTGCACATCTTTGGACTATGGGAGCAACCCCATACTGACACAGGGAGAACACAGTCATCTGAGACTGGAACTGAACCTGGTGACAGTCACCCTATTTGGCAGCAGGGAACTAGTCTGGGAGCAACCAAAGGGTTAAAAAAACACTTCACGCAACCCGATGTATTGAGGAATGGGTGGGATATGAGCATGTATAGGAGCTGGGGTCTCTGAGTGGTCTGATTGATGGAGGGTATGGTCTTGGGGCACTGGGGTCTTTGAAACTCAGTTCTCTCTGGGTAGGTTAAGATTTTGGAGCTGGGGTTAGGAAGGAGGTCATTCAAAGTCCCTCTTCTGGACATCTGCTGTGATAGATGTGATAGTCTTGTCACCTATGAAAGTGATTGGCTTAGGTGGCAGAACTCCTGGGGCCTGTGAAACCTGAGCCCCAACAATGAGTCATTGCTTGGGTAAGGGGAAAAAAAAATTGCTGAGATGAAGTTGCAGTTTGAGTTCTGAATCCTCCCACTATCTTTTCAACGCTCAGTATATCTGTCTTTGATGTAATGAGGGTGCGGGGGCAGACAAGACGCAGGGGAATTAAGTGAAAAATTTTGGCAGAAGCTTTTTTGTATAGAGGGAATGAAACATTTAGTTTCAATGTTCATCATTTCTTGCTCTTTTCATTCTTCCCCATCCAATGTTCCCCACTTCAGGGTTATGATACATTGCCATTAGGTGATCACCAGCATGTCCATGTTGTTTGCCTAGTAGAAGGAAGGTTGCTATTAGTGGTTGGACATATTCCAACAAAATCTCCCAGTGCAGTCAAACAGTCTTTCCTATTTTCTCCCACATCCTCCAAACTAACATTTCCAGTGTTTCTACGAGTAATAAATGACGTGGAAAGAAAATGAGAAATATAACTTTCTTCTAAAGCTCCTATGAAATTTTTTCCTCCTCAATTGCGCATGAGAGATTAATCTTCAATTCCTTATGAGTTCAAAGCAATCCTGGTGGATTGTTAACTCTGTCTATAGCAGAGACTTCCCAGCTCTATTTAAGCAATTGCATGGGTAAGATGGAGAGAGGAATATGGGCCGATTGCAGGCTATTGGGACTAGCTTAGTGGCTTAAAACAAAAGAGTGGCATGGTGAGTTGAGTTGAAGGCCTGTTTCCATGCTGTAACCCTCTACGACTCCATCTGACATCTCCACAATCTCACACTTGATCGTATTCTCCAGCCATTCGCACCGGTGGGATTCTCTCATCCCGCTGCAGTGAATGCAGATTTGCTGAGTGCCAAATTCCCTGTCATCGCAGGCAGTGATGGAAGGGCCTGCTTATAAACACAAAAGAAGGCAATTTGCTACTCTGCAGTGTCAGGCAGGAATTTTGGCGTGATTCCCGCTGGGAATCATGCATCATCTTCTGCTGTTCAGCTCAATAATTATGCACCAATAAGTAAGCTCAGTGAATCTCATGGCAGATATGGCAAGTCTTCTATTCCGTTGTTACCTAATGGGAATCAAAGGTCCTGGTATATATTTAGAGGGCACCCGAAGAGAGATTCAGACATTACAGGCTCCGTGTTCTGCCCTCCAGAGTTCTTGCAGTCGTAGCAAGATGTAAGTGATTCCATCCTGAGATGTTCAAAGACACCTCTGGCATTGCCTTTCAGCTATCTCTGGAGAAGCGCACCATTGGTGACACACCCGTGGTTGAACCTGCAGTGTTCCTTGCTCATTAGACTCGTAACCTTCTAGCGAATCTGCTCTCTCTTACAGTTCAGGCCCTTGCTCATCCTGGCTCTTTGTCAATCACTGGGCCCTTCTCATCTGAATGACAGCCATTAGCAAGGCAGGGTAGCCTGCAGGCAACATTATTGACTCCCCTATTGATCTGTGAATGAACTGAAGTGAAACATTTAGTGAGCGTGTCCTTTATGGATTCTCCCCCATCTCAAAGCCAACGGGAAAGTGCAAAGCCCTTTGCCTGGTTAGACAGGGCATCTCCACCCCTTCCAGGTAAAGGTCATCCTGGAAGACCAGAGATAGATGTTCCTCCCATTCATACATTGCTCTTTTCCATTTGTCTCCAAGTTTCTCGAATCTTTATAATGAGATTGCTGCTTCGGCAGTTTAGAAAGATTGTTGTAAGATCCTATGTCAGCCATGGCCAATCACCCAGAAGGATGAAGGTTTGGGGTCGGAAGTTGTCTGCCCTCTATCAGCTCTCACCTACACCCCTCCCTCCCTTCACCCCTGCCCCTGACTACAGCTGATGGTAAATGGCACAGAACGGAAACCAGCTCGAATCCTCATTGAGATCTCGGATGTTGTGAATCCCATGAGTCAAGTCAGGGCTGAACCTGAAGCAAAGCAGGCTGAACCGTGGGGAGCAGGGCATAACCGAGCATCTTTGATATCTAATTGATAATTGTTAGGTTTCAAATTATTCGGCCACGTGCGCTAATGTTGAGCTCCACCCTTCAGTAAGGGATCTCACTGACTATCTAATGCGGTGGTGATGGTTAGACTTGAAATATGTAACCTTTCCAACTCAGTCCAACTACTGGAGGGAGAAGTTGGAGTATGAATCTGTAGTTATTAAACAGCAACATTGTTGACTCTTTTCATGTGTTTATCTAAAGGACTGCTTCCCCCCCATCTCCTCCACCATTGCAGTGCACATTTTTCCTTAACAAAGGTCACATTCCTATATCCTGCAGTCCCCCACCTTTTCCCATGTCACCTACCAACTTCTTCCCAGCATCACAAACCCACCCAATATCTCCATTCCTCCCCTGCATGTGACCCTTGAATCTTCCCCAGTTAACCAGGCCTCTCTCAGGTTCCACATCCATGTGATATTCCTCCCCCCTGCCCATCTTGATCCTGCCCCTCCCTTTACCTGTGCCACCTGCTTTGCGCCCCTTTGTAACCCACCCCATGCTACTGGTCCTTACTAGACTTTCACTATGGACCTGCCACCATACCGCATCCCAATACTCACCTACGCCCCCGCTGTCTGATTGTGACCGTCCAACACCAGAGTTCTCTCCCTGCAAGGTGCATCTCCCCCACCTGAATTCATAAGGTCATAGAATCCTTCAGTGCGGAAGGAGACCATTTGGCCCGTTGAGTCTGCACCTATCACAATCCCACCCACCCCCTAATCCCATAACCCCATATAAATACCCTAACTAATCCCCCTGACACTAAGGAACATTTTAGCATGGCCAATCCACCTAACCTGCATATCTCTGAACTTCCCCAGACAATCTTTCTCTTCCCCACTCTCTTTTCCCTAGACACTCTTCACCAACTATTTTATCCGCTGTCAAAAAACCATCCGTCAGATTAGTGCCCATAATTGCTGCGGTTAGCAGGAGTGAACACTCACGCAAGGTTACACCTGGTGCCTCCACACTCTCCCAGTGCAGTGAGCTATTGAGTCATCACCCCTGTGATCTCCACGCCTTGCGTGAAGGTATAAAGTAGGCGTTTGCGTGAGGATCTCCCAATTTTTAGTTCACTTGACCCAATGGATCAGTTAATTGTAGGCAAGGAGAGGTCACAGGTATAGATTAAGAGGTGGTAGATTTAAAACTGAGATGAGGGGGAACTATCAACCGCCGAGGGTGGTAAATTTGTGAAACTTGCTGCCCCATGGTGTGCTGGAATCTGAATAATTGAATGGTTTCAAGAAGGGAAAGAGGGATATAGAAAGAGATATAAAAGGGTCTAGAGGGGCAACTTTTTCACTCAGAGGATGCTGAGTGTCTGGAACAAGTTGCCAGAGGCAGTAGTAGTACAGGCGGGTAAATTGTGCCTTTTAAAAAACATTTGGACAGTTACATGGGTAAGATAATGTGGTGTTGCCGGCATTTGACCAGGGTGTGGGACACAGTAAGTAGTCTCAGAACACCAGGATAAAGTCCGACAGGTTTATTTGGTAGCACAAGCTTTCGGAGCGCTGTTCCTTCATGAGGTGATTGCAGGATTTCTTTCACAAACAGGGCATATATATAGACACAAACTCAATTACAAGACTTGCATTCCAACCATTATCTTGTAATTGAGTTTGTATCCAAATGCCCTGTTTGTGAAACAAATCCTGCACTCACCTGGTGAAGGACCAGCACTCCGAAAGCTCGTGCTACCAAATAAAGCAGTTGGACTTTAACCTGGTGTTGTGACACTATTTACTATGAGTAAGGTGGGTAGAGAGGGATATGGGCCAAATGCTGGCAATTGGGACTAGCTTAGTGGTTAAAAACCGGGCGGCCTGTTTCCATGCTGTAAACCTCTATAACTCTATACAGGTGGATTTGAGATCAGGGAGAGATCAGCCAGGATCTAATTGAATGGCGGAGCAGGCTCGAAGGGCTGAATTTGCCCAGCTTTGCTCCTAGCTCTGATATTCCCATGACTTTGTTTGGTATTAGTGAGTTAGATGTTGCATTTGCGTCGATGTGTTTATTTGGGATTTTTTTTTCCCTCTGCTGACAATATTTGCTTCTCCAGTGATCTGCTTTTGACCGTGAACTGGAGAAAGAGAGAGGATTGCAGCAAAGACTTTTAGCTGCAGGGTATGGGAATGTGACCTTTGTTGAGGATTAACACGCACTGTAATGGTGGAGGGGGTGGCGGGGGTGAGGGAGAAGCATCCTTTTAGATAATCACATGAAAAGAGTCAACAATGGTGCTGTTTAATAACAGTGGATTTTTGCGTCAACTCTTTCGTCTGCTGGGTGCTTTCGAATGAGTAATCACTGGTGTATCTTTTTTTAACGCTGTTTGAAATATGGAGATATTGTTCATTCATCAAATTAGCCTCATACATTTTGCAAATGTTTGCAGCTGCCGTAGAATTGCTTTCGGCAATGTGGCTTGTTATTATCTTTGGCAAGGGCGTAAGCTTTTTGTCTCACCTACTTTTTATTTTTCAAAGCTCGGGTCGCTGTGGTTTCAACATTTATGATTCAGCGTGAAAACAAGAAGTACAAAGCACAGTAACAGGCCCTTTGGCCCACCAAGCCTATGCCAATTCGTTGTTTCTATCCCTCTGTTCATGTATCTTATCAAGATACACCTTGAATGTTGCTAATGTATCTGCTTCCATCACCTCCACTGGCAACACGCTCCACACACCCACCACTGTCTGTGTGGAAAAACTTTCCCCGCACATCTCGCCCAAACATAAGAACTAAGAGTAGACCATCTGGCCCCTCGTACCTGATCTGCCAATCAGTAAGATCATGGCCGATCTTTCCATGGACTCAGCTCTACTTACCCGCCCGCTCACCATAACCCTTAATCCCTTTACTGTTCAAAAACTGATCTATCCTTGCCTTGAAAACATTCAATGAAGTAGCCTCAACTGCTTCACTGGGCAGGGAATTCCACAGATTCACAATCCTTTGTCTGAAGAAGTTCTTCCTCAACTCAGTCCTAAATCTGCCTCCCCTTATTTTGAGGCCATGCCCTCTGGTTCCGGTTTCACCCGCCAGTGGAAACAGCTTCCCTGCTTCTATCTTATCTATTCCCTTTTATAATCTTATACGTTTCTAGAAGATCTCCCCTCATTCTTTTGAATTTCAATACGTCGCGTATTCATCCAGTTGGCGCGGGACATCTGCCTCCATCTCTTTCACCACTGATCCTACCCAACGGCATCAGCCTTTCCCAAATCATAATTCCAAGAAATTCTAACTGTCTGGTCCTGACCTTTTGGACCCTGTGCCTTGTTTCCATGAGCTGGGTCCTCATGAGGTCATCTTCCTGTTGAGTCATGCAATGCTGTGAAATGATCACTGTGTTGCTTCTTCTTTATCAGTGGTCACTGCTGGTGCTGGCGTTATCATTATCCTTGCTGCTGCACGTTTGGGAATTTATAAACACAGGAAATGTCACATCATCAACTGCACTGCAAAACATTCCGTAGCAATTTTTGCGTCAACACCACAGCTTGCAGGGAAGATAATTTAATGATGTAGAGTTTAGGTTAGCCTTTTCATCTATGGAAAAGACTCTTTGGTTCAAATTGTACCGGGGTATCTCAGTGTGCCTCAATCATTAAGACCATTCCCCAACACCCTTTGGATTGAAATAGTTTAGAGCTGAAAGTGCTGGTTATCCTTGGCACGAAGAGGGCAGCAAGGCACCGGGGACCTTATAGAGTGGCATGGGGAGACAGTGGTTAGCACTTCTGCCTCACAGCGTCAGCAACCCAAGTTCAATTCCCGGCCTCGGGTCACTGTCTGTGTGGAGTCTGCATGTTCTCTCTGTGTCTGCGTGGGTTTCCTCAGGGTGCTCCGGTTTCCTCCCACATGCCAAAACTGTGCAAATTAGGTGGATTGGCCATGTTAAATTTTCCGTAAGTGTCAAGCAGATTATCAGGGTAAATATGTGAGGTTACAGGGACAGGGTCTGGGTGGGATTGTGGTTGATGCAAACTTGATAGGCTGAATGGCCTCTTTTGGCACTGAATGGATTCTATGACCTTAGAACCAACCAGTCTGTCTCGTAACTAATGAAATTTCAGGATTGAAGAGAAAAATAGGATTTTCCAGTGCCGCCTGAGATCAGTGGCGCTTTAAATGGTCTGTCAAGTTTTCCAGTCCACCTGCAAAGATTCCCACGGTGGGCAGGACTGGAAAATTTGGGCCTGAGACATTAGGAAAGAAATAGTGAATTGGAGTCAAATCAGATAGAGAAATAATGAAAGGAAAGAAGAAATGAATACAGAGAGAAAATTTAAAAAAAATTGGGGAGCGGAAATGTTTTGAAGTTTATTTATTAGTGTCACAAGTAGGTTTACATTCATACGGCAATGAAGTCACTGTGAGGATCCCTTAGTTGCCACAGTCCGGTGTCTGTTCAGCTACACTGAGGGAGCATAGCCAATGCATTTAACTGGTATGTCTTTGACTGTGGAAACCGAAGCAGCCAGAGGAAATCCATGCAGACAAGGGGTGAATGTGCAAACTCCGTACAGTTAGTGACCAAAGCTGGGAATTGAACCTAGGTCCCTGGCGGTGTGAGAGACAGCAGTGCTAACCACTGTGCCACCCTGGGAAGAGAGTTGATGTTAAGTAGCTAAAGTAAATGATTACCTGAAGGAATGAGACTACGATTCCAAATCCTCTCAGTGCTGGAGGGGGTGAGTGGCATAAATCTGGTCATTAAAAGAATGCTGACCTCCCAAAGCATCAGCCCTGATGTTATGTGGTAAGTATAATTGGCAATTACGGCATCAATATCATGAAACAGAGGGTGAGTGAGAGTCAGTTGCTCTTGGGTACAAGGGTAACAAGGGGCTGACACACGTCATCCAATTGCATGTCATCATTCATGAATCATGGCATATCTCCTCACTAAGAGGTGCTGGATAGTTTCCACATTAATATAAGCCTATATACCATTAAGCTATTGGTTTATGCTGCAGATTCCAGTCCATTGTGTCCAACAAAACATCTCCTATTAATGGACAAGCAGAAAGACCTTCTAGGATTGAAATTGGTCTTAGGTGATAGTGAATCAACAGCCTATTTCACACTTGCCCAGTTTCCTGCCCTTTGAAAGCTGGGAACAAGGGGAAATCCTATTTGCTGATTATACCCAAGTTAGGAAATTATTTAGATTTGTTTGTAGTCTGTTGGCATTAATTCACCAGAAGCGTATTGGAAATCTTGTTCACACATTGTGATTAAATGGGTAAAGTAATGCTGGCAAACAGAAATAGTTCTGAGAATTTTTCCAGGCATGCGTGTATACATGTGTGCACACATATAAAGTAGCTATTTTCTTTTCTCTCCCTCTTTCTTTCTCACTCACAGTCTATTTCTTGCTGTCTCGTTCTTGTTCGCGCTCTCCCTCTCATCATATCTCTTTCTGTCTGCCTAGAGCAGCATGGTAGCACAGTTGTTAGCGCTGCTGCCTCACAGTTCCAGGGACCCGGGTTTGATTCTCCACTTGGGTCACTGTGTGTCTGTGTGGAGTCTGCATGTTCTCCTCCTGTCTGCATGGGTTTCCTCCAGGTGCTCTGGTTTCCTCTCTCGGTCCGAAAGACTTGCTGGTGAGGCGCATTCTCCATCAGTGTACCCGAACAGGCGCTGGAGTGTGGCGACTTGGGGATTTTCATAGTACTTTAATTGCAGTGTTAATGTAAGCCTTACATGTGACTAATAAATAAACTTTCTTAGATTATGTTTAAAGTGATGACCATTCAATGATGACAGTATCTCGATGATGACAGATGCCTTTTGGCGATTTATTTTTGTAGAAAAACTCATCAGTAGTTTGTTTAATTTCTGGAGCCATAATCTACATTCATATCATAAATCTAATATTTTGGGAAGCATCAGACTCACCAGTATTTAACAAGCTGTTGCTTTCCTTCCTAATGTTCCCATTAACACTTCTGAAGAGATTTGTTCTCCAAATGAAATTTTCTAGTGAAAGGTCCATTGGTGGCCATTTGCCAAGAACATTTGCCCAGTCAGTCTCATATAAAGGCTTTTGTCAGCAGCAATGTAACTGGCCTTGGGATATGTAGCTCTAGATTTAATGACTTTCATTACTCTCATCCTCTGAACGCACAGCGAGGTGTCATGCAGCAACTTTACAGGAGGTGGATCAAGATTCGGCAGCAAGGAGGGAGTAAAGGAAAAGAAGGATTAAGATAGGGATATCCCTGAGAATAAGAGCACAAGGTGGGGATCTGAAACCTGGCAGCACAAGCGATAAGGGTGAAGAAACAATACTTTTTACTGTATACTACTACATGTGATAATAATAAATCAAATCAAAGATTCCAAAGGATGATCTGGCTTACAAAAGGACCTCTGATAATGGGTCAGAGGGAATGAAGAAGAAGATGGGCTTACAATGGAATGGCGGGTTGGGAGGGAAAGGAGAAGAAGAGATTCAGAGTGGTAGCATCCCTGTCTGTGAGCCAGAGGCTTTGGGTCCTAGTCCCAACTCAGGACTTGATGATCAAGGAAGGCTCGTAACACAGTTAAACAGGTTGATGCCAACCTGCAATTCCTTCCAACACAAGTTGTTGGCTGTAAGAGTGGAAGACACTCCTGGTCAGTCACATTTGTTGTAGAGTGGCGCCCCTCAAGCAACAAGTCCCTGGTAACAGGCTAGCGATTTGTTCCGGAAATAATTAATGATTGAAACAGACAAACGTCTGCAGGAAGAGAATTGGAATGTGGAATTATATCAGGAGAATGAACGGATTTTTCGAATTGGGGCAAATGGGCGATTGGGATGCAAAAGGCGATGGAGCCAAGGATGATTTTTGATGTGAGAACGAGGATCTTAAAATTGATTTGCAGAGACACAGGATGTTTGTGTTGTGAATGAAAATGAGGATTATGAATTTTTCCAAAGTGATTTGAATACTGGATATCATCACTAGCCTAAGTATGTAGATATGGGGTGGCATGGTGCCACAGTAGTTAACACTGATATCTCTCAGCTCCAGGGACCCAGGTTCAATTCCTGGCTTGGGTCACTGTTTGCCTGGAGTTTGCACATTCTCCCCATGTCTCTGTGGGTTACCTCTGGGTGCTCCAGTTTCCTCCCACAGTCTGAAAAACGCAATGGTTAGGTGCATTGGCCGTGCTAAATTCTCCTTCAGTGTACCTGAACAGGTGCCGGAATGTGATGAATAGGGGATTTTTATTGCAATGTTAAAGTAAGCCTTATTTATGACCAATAAATAAACGTTTCAATATAATATTGAATATATACATGGGTTAACATGTTATACATTTTCTTGATCTGGATATTATGATAAGCATTTTCCTACAATCATTTAATCCTAATCTGCTGTGATCTGAAAATACATTTTAATATCCTTCAGTTTAGAGTATTATCATGAGGAATAAAAACTTGATGCAATCTAGTTTATGACTGTGACTTTTAAAAGTGCAAAGCGCTTTGGATTTCCTGAGAGGTGCTATGTGAAAGCTACATCTTATGAAGCCTCATTGTGGCCTTGTCCAAATGGGAAGCTGAAGAAAAACCAAATTTCAGATGTTGATGTGATAAGAGTGACAGCCCATGGCATCAAGGCAGCATTTGACCAACTGTGCCATCTATCATGGAGCCCTGGTAATCTTGAAACGAATGAGAAATAGTGAGTCTCTCTTTCTCTATTGGGTGGCATGGTGATGCAACAGTTAGAACTGTTGCCTCACAGCTCCAGCGACCTCAGGGTCATTGTCTGGGTGAAGTTTGCACATCCTCCCCTTGTCTGCATGAGTTTCCTCCCACAGACCAAAGATGTGTGGGTTAGCTGGTCATGCTAAATTGCACCTTCATGTCGGTGGGACTAGCAGGGTAAATAAGAGGTTAGGGCCTGAGTGCGATTGTTGTCAGTATAGACTTGATGGGCCGAATGGCTTCCTTCTGCAATGTAGGGATTCTATGATATGAGCCATAACCAGTGCAAAGAAAGGTTCTTCTGGCCTTACACCCTAGCTATGCATGTAACACTACATTCTGCACTCGCTCCTTTCCTTCTCTGTGAACGGTATACTTTGTCAGTATAGCGCGCAGGAAACAATATTTTTCATTGTATATGTGAATACATGTGACAATAATAATCAAATCAAAACCTTGGATGCCAATCATCTCAGACCAGGACGATAACTACCACTTTGATTTTTATGTAACACCTCCAATGCAATGAAATGTCCTAATGTGTTTCGTTGGAGCATTATAAAGCAAAGCGTGACACCAAGCCACAAGGGGAGATAAGATGATTGAAAGCTTCACCAAAGTAGTAGATTGTAAGAGCAGTCTTGAAGGAGGAAAGTCAGGTGGAGAAGTGTAGCAAACTATTCCAGAGCTTAGGGCCCACACAGTTGAAGGCATGGCCACTAATGATGGAATGAAAATAATAAGGATACACAGGAGGGTGGAATTAAAGGAACGCAGATGTCTTGGAGGGTTGTGAGGCTGGAGGAGCTTACAGAGATGTGGAGAAGTGAGGCTATAATGTGATTAAAGAACGCAATGAGACTGCCTAAATCAAGATCTTGCTTGACCAGGTATACCGTAGGCTAGCAAGGATGGCAGAACAGATCTTGCTGTGAATTGAGACACTGGCAGCAGAGTTTTGGATGACTTCAAGTTTGTAGAGTGGAGGGTAGGTTGTGGAAGACATTGGAATTCTTGAGACTAGAGGTAACAGAAGAATGAATGAGGGTTTCAGCTGAGATGAACTGAGAACAGGGGTATCACTGCACAATCCTTTTAAGTAGTTTTTTTAAGCCTATCTTCAGCTGCTTTACCAATGTTTCCAAAACAAGGTCAGAAGTAAGAGCGATTGCTGTTGTCTTCACAATATCAGATCCATTTGGAATTTCTCAGATAATTAAGCAGTCTTTGCCTGCAGGCAATGAGACTTGGACAAGATTTGGGCTTGGGTTGATGAGTTGCAAGTGATGTTTGCGCCACACAAATGCCAGGCCATCTCCAACAAGAGACAATATAATAATCTCCCCTTGGAAGATGATGGCCGAGTGGTATTATTACTAGACTGTTAATCCAGAAACTCAGCTCATGTTCTGGGGACCAGGTTCGAATCCCACCATGGCAGATGGTGGAATTTGAATTCAACAAAAAAAAAGTGTCTGGAATTAAGAATCAGCTATTGAACATGTTATTGCACATTGAACATTTGTTATTCCTGCCAAAGTGAATTATCTCACACTTTTCCGCATTAAACTCCATTTGCCACCTCTCAGCCCAGCTCTGCAACTTGTCCAAGTCTCTCTGCAAACTATAACACCCCTCTTCACTATCCGACTTTGGTGTCATCCGCAAATTTACTAATCCATCCTTCAATACCCTCATCCAGATCATTTATAAAAATTACAAACAGCAGGGCCCCCAAAACAGATCCCTGAGGTACACCACTTGTAACCGAACTCCACGATGAATAATTTCCATCAACCACCACCCTCTGTCTTCTATCAGCTAGCCAATTCCTAATCCAATTAGCTAAATCACCCTCAATCCCATACGTCTGCATTTTCTGCAGAAGCCTTCCATGGGGCACCTTATCGAACGCCTTACGAAAGTCCATATATACCACATCAACTGCTCCTTGAATAAGCTCCACATTTCAGATGTTCCCAGTCCCTGTAGTTTCCTCGTCCAACCTATGCACCCCAATTCCCTCCTTATGGCCTCATAATTACCATTCCCACAGCTATAACTACTGCCCCCAGCTTCATGCCTATCCCTATCCATCACTAAGGTGAACGTAACCAAATTGTGGTCACTATCACCAAAATGTTCACCACTCTAGTGGGCCGCACTTGGGAGTGTTGTGTGCAGTTCTGGTCCCCACGTTGTGAGAGAGATGTGGAAGCACTGGAGAGGGTGCAGAGGAGGTTTACCAGGATGTTGCCTGGTTTGGAGGGAAGGTCTTATGAAGAGAGGCTGAGGAATTTGAGGTTGTTTTCATTAGAAAGAAGGCGGCTAAGTGGAGACCTTATTGAAACATACAAGATGATCAGAGATTTAGATAGGGTGGACAGTGATAGCCTTTTTCCTTGGATGGAGAAAGCTAGCACGAGGGGACATAGCTTTAAATTAAGGGGTGGTAGTTATAGGATGGATGTCAGAGGTAGGTTCTTTACCCAGAGGGTGGTAAGGGTATGAAATGCCCTGCCTGCTGCAGTTGTAAATGCGCCAAGTTTGGGGGTGTTTAAGAGGTCCGTGGATAGGTTTATGGATAAAAAGGGAATGGTTTAGGTTAGAGGGTCATTGCTTTTTCGTAATTGGTCAGCGCAACATCGAGGGCCGAAGGGCCTGTTCTGCGCTGTAATGTTTTATGTTTATGAAGCCATTGTCGATTGTCAGAAAAAACCCATCTGGTTCAATAATGCCTTTTAAGAAGTGAAGTCTGCTTTCCTTACCTGGTCTGGCCTACATGTAACCCCAGAGCCACAGCAACATGGTTGACTTTCAACTGACTCCAAGGCAACTAGGGATGGGCAATAAATGCTGGCCGTTCAGTGACACCCTATATTAACCATTGACCAGAATCTGAATTGGACTAGCTATAGAAAAACTGTGACTACAAAAAGAGGTCAAAAGCTGGAAATTCTGTGGAAAGTGACTCAGCTTCTGGCTTCTGAAACTTTTCTGCCATCTGTAAGCAGTGAGGCAGAGATACGATGGAATATTCTCCACGTGCCTGGATGAGTCGAGTTCCAGCAACACTCGAGAAGCAATCATTCAACACCATCTGGGACAAAGCAGCCCGCTTGATTGGCACCAAATTCACGATCTTAGACATCCACTTCCTCAGCCACTTGCACACAGTGGCAGCAGCGTGTACCATCTACAAACTGCACTGCAGGAACTCTTTGAGCCTTCTTTGACAGCACCTTCTAAAACCCTGATCTCTACCACTTAGGAGGACAAGGGCAGCAAACACAGGGCAGAACCACTACCTGCAAGATTCCTCCAAGTCACTCACAATCCTGACTTGGAAATATGTTGCTTTCCTTCGCTGTTGCCGGTCAAAATTCTGGAACTCTCTCCCTAACGGCACTGTGGTTCAAGAAGGTGATTCACCACCAGCACCTCGAGGGTAATTCCAAATGATGCACAAACAGCAGCATCCCCTGAGTGAATAAAAGACATTCTCTTTTCCTCTGAAGCTCTGAAGAAGATTCACACGACCTGAAACTCTAATTTTGTTTCTATGCTGCCACACCTGCTAGGTTTTCTGTTTTTAATTCAGATTTCCAGCATATGCAATATTTTGCTTTTATTCCTTCAAGTCATTCGTATAGATGGTGAATAGTTGAGGCCTCTTAGAGTCTGGCAATCTGAAAAAAAGACCCACTTGTTCCTACTTTTTTCTATCTACCAACAAAGTCTCAATACCAGCTAATATTATCACCCCCAAAATAACAATCTCTTATCTTATATGACATCTTTTGTCACACTTCATTGAATGCCTTTTAGAAGTACAAGTATGTTTCATCTACTGGTTTCCCCTTTATCTACCCTGCTTGTTCACCCTCAAAGTACTCTAATACACTCATCAAACACACTTTGCCTTTCACAAAATCACGTTGACTCTGACTGATTGTAATATGATTTTCTAAAGATCCTGCTACCTACAATTTAGCAACAGATTCCTGCATTTTTACAACATCAGGTGTTAGACTAACTTGCCTATAGTTTCTTTCTTTTTATTATACTCCTTTCTTGAATAAAGATGTTATGTTTGTGGTTTTCAGATTCCCCTCAGAGCTTTCTAGAGTCTAGGGGATTTTAGAAGATTATCACCAATACATCCACTGTCACTGAGCCACTTTTAAGAACTCAGTAAGAATTTAGCAACACCACTTTTAAGAGCCATCAAATCCAAGAGACTAGTCAGATTTGAACCTCACTGTCTTTCCTCGTACTCATTCTCCAGTGATTGTGATTGTTTTAAGCTCTGACAAACACACAAATGTACAAAATAAGAATCTGCTCTGTTATTTGATTGTGTTACAAGTTCTACATTCTCTTCTATCCTGACAACCTTTGATTCCCATGCCTAAGACTCTTTTGTTCTCTCACCCAAGAAGAATTTATTTACCTCCACCGTAAAAATATACAATGACCATGCTTCCAGTGCTGTTTAAGGCAAAGTTCCAAATCGTAGAATCTACGGGGCAGAAGGAGGATGATAAGCCCACCGACAATAATCCCACCCAGGTCCCATCCCACATATTTACTCTCCTGATGCCTCTGACACTAAGGAGCAATTTATCATGGCAAATCAACCTAACCCGCACACCTTTGGGCTGTGGGAAGAGACCGGAGCACCTGAAGAAAACCCACGCTGACATGGGGAGAATGTGCCAACTCCAAACAGGGACAGTTAGCCAAGGCCAAAATTGAACCCAAGTCCCTGGTCCTGTGAGGCAGCAGTGCTAACCACCATGGCACTGTGCTGCCCTTCCCTCTGAGAAAGAAACATTCTCCCTTCTTTTTTCCTCTTGATTTTCCTTGGCAATGTTTCCTGTGCCTTCCACAGCGAAGACAAATACTCAATACCTGTTCAAAGTCTTTGCTATTGCCCTGTTTCCCATTATTAATTCCCCAGACTCCCCTTCTAAGGGATGAACATTTACTTTATTTATTCAGTTCCTTTTTTATTTATTTCACCTCTTCTGTGTGTTTTCTTGCAGATCTTTTTATTATTCATCCTAATTCTTTTAAACAAATTAAGGCTTGGTTTAAGAATTGCCCAATATAACCAGTTGTATTAGATCAGCATTTTATTTGCATTTTGCCCATGTAAGTAGTTGAAGTATCCACATTTCCAGCAGTTGAATTCTTGGTTTAGTTTGGAGAGAATTTGGGGAATTTCTGTGTACAGCACAATAAAACATTATGGTACTTGGGAATCTGCATTTTTGCCTTTGGCATGTGTGTGAACCCTTAGATAGCAAAATATCTTGAGGTACTTCATTGTAAGAATTCATTCCCTGAAACATATAACCTATATCTCCCAATGTAGAGTCCTGTCGTGTTTAGGATAAAGATGAGGTAAGATGAAATGCCACATGCTGGGATAATTGGAAATGTTGAAGCTGTCGTGTGCTAATCTGGAACGTGCATTGCTGTGCTGATATCTGGCATTCAGGTCTGTACACACTTCAAAGCTCGCTATCAGAAGGGTCTGTTTTGTAAACAAAGTGACTGTTTTCCAGTATTAGCTGGGAGATGTATTGTATCTATAATCTCCTAACCCGGGCACGACAGTTCCCATCTCATCCATGCTGTGAGAGGGCAAGTCCTTGATTAGAGGTCAGGGAACTCCTTCAGAGTGATGGACAAGTATTGGGAGAAAGGAACCTCTTTCACTGCACCAAGCAACTCTCAAGAGACGGAGGAAGCTGCAGTCAATGGAATTAATATTAATTCTACACTCTACTGGATTTTCAGATCACGTACTGGATTTTCTGACCATCAAAATGCTAATTGGGAAGACTTTAGAGCTGTCTCTAAAGATGTGGACTGATTTAAGATGATGGGCAAAAAAGTAACTGCAGAATGAGAAAAATCTTTTTTTTAATGCAGTGCGTGGTTAGGTTCTGGAATGCACCGTTTGAGAGTGTAGTGGAGACAGGTTCACACAGCGAGTGGTTAGGATCTGGAATGTACTGTCTGAGAGTGTGGTGGAGACGGATTCAATCAAGGCCTTCAAAAAAGAAAACTAATTAGGGTAAATTTTTAAGGTGACAAAGGAAAGACCTGGAGTGTTGCAACCAAGAGGGCTGCTTTTCCAGGGGGCTAGCAAGCACACAATGGGCCGAATGGCTTTCCTCTATGCTGTTACCAGTCTATAATTCTGTGGTGATCTGAAATTATGAGTGTAAATTGTCCAAAGAACTTTCACGCAAAGTAGTCTAATCAAATAATTAAAATAACTCCGGGACAAGATAATTATTAAGCATGATAGTTTAAATCTTGCCCTGAGTAGTCTCACAAGACATTCTCAAATGTAAAGATTCCCCCAGTTCACGTGGAAGAATATCATGATGCCAGCAGTTATTCAGTACAGTTTTCCATCGCATTCTGGACTTCAACCCCATTAGATGGTGCAGGTGCATTAAAAGAAAGAATTTGCATTTATATAGCACCTTTTGGACTCACAGGATGTCTTAAAGCATTTCACAGATGGTTAAATACTTTAAGTGTTATCACTGTTGAAGTCCAACTATGGATGAGGAGTTGTAGTCTTCGAATAAGGAGTCAAACATTTAGGACAAGGGTGAGGACAAATGTCTTCACTCAGAAGGTTGTGAATAGATTTTGGAACATTAAAGGAATCAAAGGGTTGGCACAGGAAAATGGAGATTAAGTAACAGATCTGTCATCATTGAATTGAATGGCGGAACAGGCTCGAGGGGCTGAATGGCTGATAAGCTGCCCCATTTCTCGTGTTCTTTAATGGTCAGGAAACGAATGAATCGATGCTTACGCTGTGATATTGAAGCAATGTTGTTGCTGGGTATGGTTCGTCCAATTAATCCCCGGTGCGGGGGAGGGGGGGTGGTGGTGTCAATAGTAACTCTCCGGGATGTTTATGGAAAGAGATTTTGATATGAGATTTTGGCATGAGTGTCTTTTGATGGTTAAGTGAGGTATTTGGGATGGTTCTTATTGGAAATGGTCATTGCCTAGCAACAGTATGGTACAAATAATACCTGTAAGATGTGTGCCCAAATATAGTAATGATCCTGGTCAGGTTGCAGGAGGCATGATGAATGGAATTGAATAGCATAGAAATGACTTCCCAATCAACTTTAATCCAATAATCGGGGAACACTGGGGCGATTCACCCAAAAGTGCTGAATTGAGTAGGAAAACTATTCTAGATCACGATTGTTTTCTTAGTTCAGCTTCACACTCGAATCTCTGCACTCTGTGCACTGAGGAGGTCCCAGTAGTGAATCTTATTAAAAACCCAGGGGGCGGGGCCTATTCATGCCGAAATTTGGCTGTTCTGGAATTCTGCGCATGTGTAATGGCCCCAATCTGTCAATCTCCCCATTTTACTGTCCAGCCCAGGACCTCTCACAGTGCTACCCCTCCAGCTTCCCCCCCCCCCCCCCCCTTCTCCCACCACCCATGTCCCGATAGTGCCCCCACAACAATCCCCAGGCCAGCCTGACCACCACCTTCCCACCCCGGAGTTATCCCCACCCCCCCTGCCCCGCCCCAGAAGTGGCAATCCCCTCCCACCCTCTTCACCCTGTCAGACTGCCCGAAATCCCAGCCTGCCCCAATTGCTGGACTCTCTCCAGTCCAGACCGATCCCCATACAGAGTGGCAGCAGGACCCCCAGACCCTTGCCACTGCCCGATGGGCATTTTGCCCCTTGGGCATTGCCCATGCTCAGGAGTACTATCGCCCTTTGCTGCCCAGCCCCTTAATGCGGGGGGGGGGGGCAATTGACCTCTTCATTCCAGCAGGATCTCCCACTAGTTCCCCAAATGTGGGAAGCTACTTTAAACCCCATTGGGGTGGGAGATACAATCAGGACTGGTACGTTCCTGATAATGACATTGAAAACATATTTAAACTACATTAAAAAAGACTCGAGTGACTTACCTGTCCTCCTACCAATGCGATCTAGTCTCTGACTGTTCTCTGGCTCAGGGAGGCACGCGTGCATTCCTGGCTAATGCACATATCCCAGAACAGGGACCCTGACACGCATCTCCCAGCCCAACTTGCCAGAAAAGTTGTGGGTCAGGATGGAAGAACCACCCCCACCCCCCTTATCTCTGAAATTTGCCAAAGGAGGTGGAGCTAAGGATGCTGTCCTAAGGAACTCCAGCTTTGATTTTCTGAATCTCTAAATGTTTCTCAGCTGTGACTAGGAGAGTTTCTCCATTTGATTCATTGATTTCAGTTTTAGAAAGGTCCTGAGTGATATATTTACCTAGATTTCCAGGGCAGCTACTATATAATGTTGTGGGTTTCCTTACATTATCCACATCAAGGACTTCCAACAAAGGGAACTTACTTATCAGCTCAGTGCTATCTCCTGGAGAGGCGGGGGGAATGACTCCAGGGCTTCCTGGAGGGGGGGTTTCCTAACCTCCTGGTTTGGGGGGGCGGGGGAGGAATGATTCTCGGCCTCCTGGAGATGGGGATTCCCATCATGTGATCTCTTACCTAGCTGCGTCATCTCTTTCTCATTTGAACGCTTGGTCTACAACTATTCTTGGTTTTCCTTTGTGTTCAGCTCACGTGCTTGTGCCTGGATCGAGGCTATAAGGAGGACGGGAGGGAAGCGTTTCTGGTCAAACCTGTCAGCAAACAGGTTATTGCAGAGTTAGTTTAAAAAAAAGTAAGTTACTGCGCGTGCTGGAATCTGAAACCAAAAGAGAAAATGCTGGAAAACCTCAGCAGCTCTGGCAGCATAAGGAGAGAAAAGAGTTGATGTTTCAAGTCTAGACGACCTTTTGTCAAACCTCTCTCCAGATTTTGCCAGACCTGCTGAGATTTTCTATTTTGATTGCAGAGTTAGTGTTGCATTTTATTATTGACAGGAACGGAGGTGGACTGAGTCCTAATTAACTGGGTCATTAGGTACCCTGTTTTGTTTTTATTGGACACTTGGACGTTTTACATAATGTTGGGTGGATATCCGTGTCCAAACTGTACAGGGCTATTTGGCTTTAGTGGGGAAGCATTATTAAGTCCAGTCCATAGTATTTGAACTGGAGCTGGCTGTTATTGGATCTTGTATCCTTTCTGCCTTGCATGGGGACACAATGGAACAATAGCTAAAATGCTAGGATACTCATTGTTCATGGGGTGGATGTTAGTGCAGCCTTCAGTACATTGCTTTAGCTAGCACCAAGCAGATAAATGTCATATTACAACAAAAAGCAGCCAAATAATTCTGTTCCTGTTAAACAAGTTTGTAGTTAAAGGAAGTAATTAATTACCTTTAGAGTTGAAGTTTAACTAACTCAGATGCGGAAAGTTTTATTAGACAGGGTTGAACGCAAGCAAAAGATTTCTAATGAGTAATATTGAAAATTGGGGTTGGGAATGACTCATCATTGTAATGGCATCACTGAACCTGTACTTGGCATCACTCTTAAACTTTTCCCCTTTCATTGTCTCCTACACTATTAGCTTGTACCCGTCCCTGTATAGAACAATAGAAAGGCAGCTTGGTGGCACAATGGTTAGCATTGTTGCCTCACAGTACCAGAGACTTGGGTTTGATTCCTGGCTTGGGTCACTTTATGGAATTTGCACGTTCTCGTATCTGCGTGGGTTTTCTCCTGTTTTGTCCCACATTCTGAAAGATGTGTTGGCTAGTTGCATTGATCCAAACAGGGCCCAGAGTGTGGTGACTTGGGGATTTTCACAGTAACTTCATTGTTATGTTAATGTAAGCTTATTTGTGACTAATAGATAAACTTGAACTTTAGCAATAATACCATTTGACTATCGTCTCCCGCATTATTATTGAGATTACCTTTGAAGTTCAGATTTATAACCAAATTATAATTTCACCAACTTGCCATTGAGTCCATGTGTCCAGAGCACTGGCTTGGGCTCTGGAATACTAGTCTAGAGACATGGTCACAATGCCACTTTCTCTCCTAATGTTGGAGAGGTACTGAATCATTATAAACCAAAAAGACTCCAGTTCAGATTCTAATCTGAACTCACTCACCCTTGGTTGGAATGCTCTCGTGAATGCTAAAATTGATGACCTTTCTTCATTCATGATGGGACATGGGGCGTTGCTGGCTGGGCCAGCATTTATTACCCATCTCTAGTTGCCCTTGAGGAGGTGGTGGTAAGGTGCCTTTTTGAAATGCTACAATTCATGTTCTATGGGTTGACCTACCATGCTGTTAGGGAGAGAATTCCGGGATTTTGACCCAGCAATTGCAAAGGAATGGTGATATATTTCCAAGTCAGGATGGTAAGAGGCTTGGAGGGGAACTTGCAAGTGGTGGTGTTCCCGTGTATCTGCTGCCCTTGTCCTTCTGGATGGAAGGTCATAGGTCTGGAAGGTGCGGTTTAAGGATCTTTGGTGAATTGCAGCAGTGTATCTTGTAGATAGTACACAAGCTGCTTCGGAGCATTAGTGGTGGAGGGATTGAATGTGAGTACATGTGGTGTCAATCAAGCGGACTGCTTTGTCCTGAATGATGTCAAGCTTCTTGAGTGTTGTTGGAGCTGCACTCATCCAGGCAAGTGGGGAGTATTCCATCTCAAACCTGACTTGTGCCTTGTAGGTGGTGAATAGGCTTTGGGGAGTCTTAATTGAGAGTGGAATAGGTAATCAGGTAGAATTCAGAGGGTGGGGGAATCTTGCTGAAAAGTGAAAATTGCTCAGTTGGCAAGTTTGATTAGATGTTCAGGTGTCAAAAATGTGCAACCTTAAGGCAAACCTCCACTGCAGCCATCATCCCGGTACCTAAGAGAAACCAAGCAGCATGCCTTAGTGACTATCAGTCAGTGACTCTGATATCCATCATTGTGCAATGCTTTAAAAGGGTAGTCATGTCACAAATCAGTTCCAGCCTCCCAAACTATCTGGATCCATTACAGTTTGTCTACCGCCGCAACAGGTCCACAGCAGACACCATCTCCCTGGCCCTGCACTCAACTCTGGAACACTTAGATAACAAGGACATATGTCACACTCCTATTTATTGACTCAGCCTCCAACACTGCTGTTCTTATGAAACTCATTCCCACACTCTGATGCCCAGAATGTATCAATATCCTAGCAATTGTTATGGCATAATTATATGGCATGATGTGGTCCCAACATTAACAATTCACTTCAATGGCATGGTGGAAAAGTTGTTAGCACAGCTGTCTCTCTGCACCAGGAACTCCAACTGTCTGTGCGGAGTTTACACATTCTCCCACTATTGTGCTAAATTCTCCCTCAGTGTAGCTGTACAGGCGCCAGTGTGTGGTGACTAGGGGATCTTCACAGCAACTCCCTTGCAGTGTTAATGTAAGCCTACTTGTGACACTAATAAATTAAGCATTAAACTAGCTGCTGTTTCCTACATTCCATTAGTGACTACACCTAGATAGTACTTGTAAATTCTTTGTGATGTTCTGTGGATGTGAAAGGCATCATATAGCCAATATCATTTCCCTAAGGTAGGGGAGTCTAACACTAGAGGGCATAGGTTTAAGTGAGATGGGAGGGATACAAAAGGGTCCAGACGGGCAATTTTTTTCACACAGAGGATGGTGGATGTCTGGAACAAGACGCCAGAGGCAGTAATAGAGGCAGGTAGAATTTTGCCTTTTAAAAAGTGTTTAGACAGTTACACAGGTAAGATGGGTGTAGAGGGATATGGACCAAACACAGGCAATTGGGAATAGCTTAGTGGTTAAAAAAGGGGCAGCATGGACAAGTTGGGCTGAAGAGCCGATTCCATGTTGTAAATCTCTGTGACTCTATCAGAAATACAGATTCATTGCACATTGCCTGGGTTGGCGCACAATTGATTTTCACTTGCCTTCCTTCTGTTTGTTTATCTTTCACTGACAATTTTAACTAGAAGTACAATGACTGTTCTTTGTTTTTTTTGCTAAATGTCCTGGGTTGAAGGCTTCTGATATGCTGAGGAAACAATTACATTTTTGAAAAATTTTGAACATTGACCCTGAAATTTCTCAATAAGTAACGTTTAAGGAACATTCCAGAGAAATGATCTCCTTTGATCCTAGGCCTTCATTCTTGCTGATTGCTATTGTTTGAATCTTTGGTGTAGGATATAAGCGGCTTTTGTGCTGATATTTTACCAGTAAATCTGTGTTGCTTTGGGTGAGCAGTGACCGTGAAAATCTTTAATTAAGTGAGGGGAAACACTTATCACCCTTTGTGAGTTACCGTGACATTTCAGGGCAAGATGCTTTTAAGATAAGAAGGATCCTGAAGGCCAGTCACCATGGACACCACATTCCATACTTAGCAATGGGACAAGAATAAATATCAAGTATTGTAGTATGGAATGTGAAATGTTTAATCACTTCAGATGAAATCAGAGAAATGAATGTGGTAACTGCCTCTAATCGACACGCTGCATGGGAGTTTCTCTCTTCTGTTTAATAGACTCCTACAGTGTAGGAGGAGGCCATTTGGCCCATCGAGTCTGCACTGACCACAATCCCATCCAGAGCCTATTCCCACAACCCCACATATTTACCTCGCTAATCTCCTTGATGCTAGGGTCAATGTATCATGGCCAATCAAGCGACCCCACAACATCTTTCAACTGTGGGAGGAAAACTGGAGCATCCAGAGGAAACCCATGCAGACATTGGGAGAACAAGCAAATTCCACATAGACAATGACCCAGTATTGGAATTGAACCCAGGTCCTTGGCGCTGTGAGACAGCAGTGCTAACCACCGTGCCTCCCCAACCCCGGAGGGCAGCAGATATGTACCTGCTCCTCAAACTAATTCCAAAAAAAGGCAAGGAAAGTCCGCTGGGGAGTGGCCCTACAGTATTTGGGGGGAATTTCAAGGATTTCTGACATTGTGCAGACTATATATCTGCCTCAATACATGTGTTAAAGTTTATTTATCAGTATTTCAAGGAGGCTTACATTAACACTGCAATCATAGAACCCCTTTAGTACAGAAGGACTATTATTAAAAGACTATTAATCCAGAAACACAGCTAATGTTCCGGGCACCTGGGTTTGGATCCCGCCACAGCAGATGGTGGAGTTTGAATTGAGTGAAAAATACCTGGAATTAAGAATCTACTAATGACCGTGCAACCATTGTAGATTTTTGTAAAAACCCATCTGGTTCACTAATGTCCTTTAGGGAAGGAAATCTGCGGTCCTTACTCGGTCTGGCCTACATGTGACTCCAGAGCCACAACAATGTGGTTGACTCTCAACTGCCCTCCAAGAGCAACTAGGGATAGGCAGTAAATGCTGGCCAGCCAATAATGTCCATCTCCCACAAACTAATTTAAAAAAAAACCCATCATTTTTTTGTGGAAACCCATCTGGCTCAGTAATGCCCTTAAGGGAAGGAAATCTGCTGTCCTTACCCAGTCATGATTACATGTGACTCCAGGTTTACAAAGATGTGGATGCCTCTTAAACCTCCCTTTGAAATGCCTGGCCAATAGCTCAAGGGGTAATTAGGGATGGGCAACAAAAGTGAGCTTGTCAATGATGTCCACACCCAATGAAAGAATAAAAAGAACAACCCATTCAGCCTTTGCACTGAGAGGTTAACACGGCTGCCTCTCAGCACCAGAGACCCATGTTCGATTCCCGGCTTGGGTCACTGTCTGTGTAGAGTTTGCACATTTGCCCCTGTGTCTGTGTGGGTGCCCTGGTTTCCTGCGACAGTCCGAATGAACAAAGAACGAAACAGCACGGGAAACAGGCCCTTCGGCCCAACAAGCCCGCGCCGCCACCCCGACGTTCCCACCTCTACCCGTGATCCCTGTCCATGTTTATAGATCTATGGATTAAAAACCAAATTTGAGACAATTTAGGGAGAATTTGTTTTGCCAATCAGCCTAAGAGCACATCTTTGGGATGTGGGAGGAAACCGGAGCACCTGGAGAGAACCCACGCAAGCACGGGGAGAATGTGCAAACTCCCACAGACACAGGCCCAAATCCATGTGTCTGCACAGCACAGAGATAGTCACTGAGCTGTCATGTTGCTGACGTGCTGATTAGGAGCATTATCCATGCAGAATTCTCCCTCAGTGTACCCAAACAGACACCGGAATGTGGCAACTGGGGATTTTCACAGTAACTTTATTGCAGTGTAAATGTAAGAATATTTTTGAAACTTAAAAGAAACTTTAAAAAAAGTTTATTTTAAGGTAGGTGGAAGAGGAAGGCTGCCCATTAGAAAACTGCAGGGACTTGAAAGAAAGCGAGGCTGCTCTGAACACGAACAATAAATTCAGCTGCCATCCACTATTATGTTGCAATCACAGAAAGATCGTTTAACACAATTTTCTTTCGGTGAAGGGAAAATTACCTCAACGTAGTCAGTGTAGGTGAACAGGGGAAAAGAGTATAAATTATTTCTCCTCATGCCATCTTTCTTGCTAAGAGGAGATTAACAAAACAGAACTGCTAATGGCTATAGACTGTCATTTCCTCACCAATGTAATTACTCAGCAGTACCGTTGCCATCTACATTTAATAAGGTGAGTGGGATTGAGCTATGAATCACCAGCAGTCACGGACCTCTGTGTACAGACTGATTTGTGGGGATCGCAACTCCCAACATTGGGTCTCATGGCCAACAGACTTTGTTGAAAGTGGAGCAAGGAAATGCAGCCTACAGAATGAAGAACTACATTAGACAAAAGTAGTGTGATCGTCAAATTGATACTCAAAGACACTCAAACTCATTATTGTATAACAAATCTCCTTTATTATATAGCCCCAAGTTAAAGGCAGGAAACTTCGCAACGTTAAAGATGCGTTTAGATGAGCACTTGAAACGGCATAGCATAAAGGTTGTGGACCAAGTGCTGGAAAATGAGATGAGAATAAAGAACAAAGAACAAAACAGCATGGGAAACAGGCCCTTCGGCCCAACGAGCCCGCGCCGCCACCCCGATGTTCCCACCTCTACCCACAATCCCTGTCCATGTTTATAGATCTATGAATTAAAAACCAAATTTGAGACAATTTAGGGAGAATTTTTTTTGCCAATTAGCCTAAGAGCACATCTTTGGGATGTGGGAGGAAACCGGAGCACCCGGAGAAAACCCACGCAAGCACGGGGAGAACGCGCAAACTCCCCACAGACACAGGCCCAAATCCATGTATCTGCACAGCACAGCGATAGTCACTGAGCTGTCGTGTTGCCCATCAAATAGTCCAGGTCAAGCGTACACTAATGACGTGAAGCACTAGGATACTCTCGAAAAAGATCCAAGAGCAGCCCTCTCACGACCCATCGCGTGTATGCCCCTTGTTAGACAACAAGGTGGACCAAGCACCTGTAGGATAAAAACAAGTACATCAATATCATCATCTATTTACACACTTACCAGGGACTCCCAAGGCTCATGATCCCTATTTTAAATCAGTTTTCTATACCCCTCCATTCCCATTCTGTTCATGTGCCCATCTAAGTATTTCTTAAATAATTCCAGAGTACCTGCTTCCACCACTTTACTTGGCAGCGCATTCCATACCCCAACCACCCTCTGTGTGAAAAAACTCCCTCTAGCATCCAAATTATACCTTACCCCCCTCACCCTAAGCCCGTGACACCTCGTGCTATTTGAGTCCATCCTAGGAAAAAGCTTAACCCTGTTTACTCTATCTATCCCCTTCAAAATCTTGTACACCTCTATCAGATCTCCTCTAAGTCTACGTCTTTCTAAGGAAAACAGTCCCAATTTGTCTAATCTCTCCTCGTAACTCAGACCTTCCATACCAGGCAGCATCCTGGTAAACCTCCTCTGCACTCTCTCCAGAGTCTCCACGTCCTTCCGGTAGTAAGGCAACCAGAACTGGACACAGTATTCCAAATGAGGTCAAACCAGCGTTTAATACAACTGCAACATTAAAGGCCAGCTCTTGTACTCTATACCCCTTCCTATAAAGGCTAACATACTATATGCTTTCTTCACAACCTTCTCCACTTGCTCTGCCACCTTCAGAGACTTGTTCACCTGCACACCCAGGTCCCTCTGCGTTTCTATACTCTTAATAGGTCTACCCTTTATCATATACCTCCCCCCTACATTTTTTCTCCAGAAATGCATCACCTCACATTTATCAGGATTGAATTCCATCTGCCATCTGTCTGCCCAAACTACCAGCCTATCTATGTCCTGCTGTATCGCCTGACATCGCTCCTCACTATCCGCAAGTCCAGCCATATTTATATCGTCTGCAAACTTGCTGATCACTCCACTTACTCCCTCTTCCAAGTCATTTATACATATTACAAATAGAAGAGGTCCCAGTACTGAACCCTGCGGCACACCACTAGTGACCGACCTCCAGCTAGAGAAACACCCTTCCACTATTACTCTGTCTCCTATTACCAAGCCAGTTACTTATCCATCTAGCTACCTGTTCTTGTATCCCAATGATCTTCTCAACTAACCTCCCATGAGGGACTTTGTCAAACGCCTTACTAAAATCCACATAGACAACGTCAACGGCTCACCCTTCATCCACCGTTTTCGTCACCTCCTCAAAAAATTCTACCAGATTTGTAAGGCACGACCTCCCCTTAACAAATCCATGCTGCATATCCCTAATCAGATCGCAACGCTCTAAGCGCCTATACATCCTATCTCTAAGAATCCCCTCCAACAGCTTCCCTACCACTGACATCAAACTCACCAGCCTATAATTTCCAGGGTTATCCCTACTACCCTTTTTAAACAACAGTACAACATTAGCTATTCTCCAGTCCTCTGGGACCTCACCTGTTTCTAAGGAAGAGACAAATGTTTACGTCAGAGGCCCAGCAATTTCACCTCGCACTTCCCTAAGCAGCCTGGGATAAATGCCATCAGGCACTGGAGATTCATCAGTTTTAATGCTACCTAGAAGCTCTAACACTTCCTCCCTCGGTGTGGATATTTCCCTCAACTGGTCCACAGTGCTTGATGGCTGGCGCAGATATGATGGGCTGAAGGGCCTCTTTTTGAGCTGGAAAATTCCACAAATTGTGTCAGCTTTCTTGCATTTATATGGTGGCATTATGGCACATTGGTAAGTCTGCTGCCTCAGAGCGTCAAGGACAAAGGTTCAATTCCAGCCTCGGGTGACTGTCTGTGTGGTGTTTGCGCATTGTCTCTTTGTCTGTGTGGGTTTCCTCCAAGTGGTCCGGTTTCCTAGCACACTCCAAAGATGTACAGGTTAGGTGCATTGGCCATGTTGAAATTTCCCCTTAGTGTTGGGGTGGGGTGGGGGACCAGCAGGGGAAATGTGTGCTGTTACAAGGATAGGGCCTGGGTGGGATTGTTGTCCGTGCAGTCACGATGGGCTGAATGGCCTCCTTCTGCACTGTGGCAATTCTATGATTGTCTAAAGCTATCCACGATACTTCATTGAAATATAATCAGACAAAGATTATATCAATCCAACGCTGGGTCAAAAAGGAATCATTTGAAAGAAGGAGAGAGAAATGGCCAGATTAAGGGAGGAACTTCCAGATCTTTTGGGTCCAGGCAGCCGAGGGCATGGCTGCCAATGATGGAACAAAACAGTAGGGTACGCACAAGACACTGGATCTGAAGGATCGCTGAGCTCCCTGAAGATAGTAAGATACGATTGGGTGGCAGAGCAGTTTGGTGTTTAAAATGGCAGGTGCTGTTTGAAAGGCTGGGTGCCGATATAAGCATTAACTCTGGTCTCCTCATTTTAATGTATTTCTCGCGGCTCGGTGGGGTGGGGAAGAGAACATTGGAATAAGAATAGGCCATTAAACAAGTGGTACTGAGAAGACAGATCATTCTCACAATGGCAACTGAAGAAATATACAGGAGGAAGCAGATTAGTCAATCTCAATGGGCCAAATTTAATTACACAAAAATGTTGAGAGAGGGATAACAAACGCCAAAGGATGAACATTTATAACATGACTTTTCAATGTAATTAGAGATTTAATTTGATTGGGGTAACACTCGTGAAAAACGCCTTTGAGGACAAAGGAAATGTATTTAATAGCAAACTGAGCGTACACGATAAATATATACCCAGGGCTAGCAGGTATAAATTATGCAAATATGACTAGATTAATAATACATTATAAAGCAATTTAAGTAGGAATAATAACATTGTATCAAATCATAGTTAAGGGAAATCAGTGGATAAGGTGACCTCCTTTTTAAAAAAAAATAGAACGGTTAAAACGTAGAAGGTGGTGATTTAGCCCATCTTGTTTGTGCTGGCTTTCTGTCACAGCAGCTCAGCTAGTCTGCCCCCGTGCCCTTGTCCTTCTGCCCAGCAAATTTTCATCCTATTTCAAATGATTTCCTTTTGAAAGTCAGGATTGAATCTAACACATCCCCAACCTCAGGCAGAACCTCCCAGATCCTAGCCGTTTGCTGAGTGTGTGTGAGTAAGACCCCTCAGTGTGGGACTCGGAGACGTCAGAACACAGCCCATCGAGAGGGAATCTGATCAGTTTGCCTCGCCACAGATAGTATCTCCAAGTTCAAGTCATGAGTTTAGATATTTTGTTAAGTTTTGATACCTTAAAAGTTGGTTACTTTGTGTGTAATGACGTTTGATGCCTGGTTCTAATTTTTCTTCATGCTGCCTCTGGTTCTCCTCCGGTTCTCCTCTGTTCAGACCCCTCGTGACTTTCATTGAATCCCTGCAGTGCAATAGGAGGGCATTCGGCCCATCATGTCTGTACCGCCTACAATCCCACCAAGGCCCTATTCCCCTAACCTCACACATATTTACCCTGCTAATCCTGACACTAGGTTCAATTTAGCATGTCCAATCAACCTAACCACACACATCTTTGGACTGTGGGAGGAAACCTGAGCACCCAAAGGAAATCCATGGAGACACATGGGAGAATGTGCAAACTCCACCCAGTGACCTGAGGCCGGAATTGAACCCGGGTCCCTGGCAGCAGTGCTTAACTACAGTGCCATCGTGCCACCCTTTGAACACCTCCATCAAATCGCTCCTCAGCTTTAGGGTGGCATAATGGTTAGCACTGCTGCCTGCCCAAAGATATGGGGGTTAATGGATTGGCCTTGCTAAATTGCACCTTAATGTCCCAGGATGTGTGGGGGATTAGCAGGGTAAATACATGGAATTACAGAGCCTGGGTGAGATGCAACTTGATGGCTGAATGTCCTACTTGCGTACTGTCAGGATTCTAGGGACTCACAGCACCAGGGAGCCAGGTTCGATTCCCAGCGTCAGTCATTGTCTGTGTGGAGTTTGCGTGTTCTTCCTGCATCTGCATGGGTTTCCTTTAGGTGCTCCGGTTTCTTCCTCCAATTCAAAAATGTGTAGTTTAAGTGGATTAGCAATGGTAAATGTGCGGCATTATGAGGTAGGGCAGGGAGTGGGCCTGGGTGGGATGCTATTTCAGAGAGTCAATGCAGACTCAAGTGCCCCTTGGCCTTTTCCTGCACTGTGGGAATTCTATGGTTCTCTTCCCCAGGAAAGACAGTCCCAACTTTCTCCAGTCTGTCCAAATTTTTGAAGTGTGCCATCCTTAGAATTGTATCCAAGAACCTTTTCTACATCCTCTTCAATCTCTTCACAAGTGTGATGTCCAGAACTCCATGTAATATTCTAGTTTAAGCCAAACCGTGATATAAATCTTCACCACTTCCTTGGAATCTCTATCAATATTTTAAAGCAATGTGTCCCATGTGTTTTATTGCACAAGCTGTGCCCATGTACCATCAGAACCTTTTTACTCCTGTGCCCTCCCCCTTTAGAATTTCATTGCCTTTCTTAAATGTATCAGTTTACCCTTTCCTGCATAAAATGCCCATCAATTTCACCATCCTGTCCATGTCCTTTTTACTCTCTTTTTAAAATTCACTCATGGGACATAGGCATCGTTGGCTGGCCGGCATTCATTGCCCATTCTACTTGCTCTTGGAGGGAAGTTGAGAATCAACCACGTTGGCCCTCGATCTCATGTAGGCCAGACCGGATAAGGATGGCAGATTTCCTTCCCTAAAGAGCATTAGTGAACCAGATGGATTTTTCCGACCAATGATTTCATGGTCATCATTAGATTTTTAATTCTAGATATTTTTCCTATTGAATTCAAATTCCACCATTTGCCATGGCAGGATTCAAACCCAGTTCCCCAGAGTTTCCGGATTAATGGTCTAGTGATAATACCACTATCACAATCCTCACAGTTCACAATACATCCCAGGCTTTGTGAAATTTGCAAATTTTGGAACAGTGTCTTGCACATCCCAGTTCAGTCATTAACATAGATGAAAAATCGTGGAATCCCTACAGTGCAGAAGGAGGCTTGCCCATCGAGTCTGCACTGACCACAATCCCACCCAGGCCCTATTCCCTTAACCTCATGCATTTATCCTACTAGTTCCCTGACACTGAGGCAACTTAGCGTGGCCAATCCACCTAACCCACGCATCTTTGGACTGTGGGAGGAAACCCAAACAGAAAAGCAAGAGCCTGAGCATATCCTGCCCTCACTAAATCGCCTTCTTCCAAAAATACTCTTCTTAAAAATTTCAGAAGTTTCTTTAAAAATCCAGTATTAAAGCAGCAAGAAATTTATTAAAGAAAAAAATGCTTGAGGTAGAAAGTGTCGAGAGCTTCAAGTTTTTAGGTGTCCAATTCACTAACAACCTATCCTGGTTCCCCCGTGCCGATAGTATAGTTGAGAAAGCCCACTAACGCCTCTATTTTCTCAGCAGAGAGAGGAAATTGGCATGTCAGCTCCGACTCTCACCAACTTTTACGGATGCACTATAGAAAGCATTCTTTCTGGTTGTATCACTGCTTGTATGGCTCCTGCTTTGCCCAAGGCCGCAAGGAACTACAAAAGGTTGTGAATGTAGCCCAATCCATCCACAAACCAGCCTCTGGTTGACTGTCTCTACATTTCCCGTTGTCTCGGCAAAGCAGCCAGCATAATTAAGGGCCCCACTTACCCTCTCTCCCACTTTTTTTCTTTGGGAAAAAGATATAAAAGTCTGAGATCACATACCAACTGACTCAAGAACAGCTTCTTCCCTGCTGCTGTCAGATTTTTGATTGGACCTACTTTGCATTAAGTTGATCTTTCTCTACATCCTAACTATGACAGTAACACCACATTCTGCACTCTCTTATTTCCTTCCCTATGAGCATCTTGCTTTATCTGTATACAGCACAAGAACCAATACTTTTCATTGTATGTAAATACATGTGACAATAATAAATCAAATCAAATTCCATAAAGGTGCAAACTTTGAGATGAACTCAAAATATATCAGACGGTTATTGGAAGAATTCATGAGTGTAGTTCCAGGAATTTTTAACCCGTAATTTACTTTTCCTTTACAGCTGTTAACATTTTTATTCTCACTTGGTGCAGTTTTCTTTTACTTGCAGCAAAAATTATGGTTTTCCGACACTCCAAAACCCTGAACATTTTAAATGTGCTGTTGAGTATGATGGTACACAGCGCGACTAATAATTACTGCCTGTTATGCTATTGTGCTAACCACAGCTTTGTCAGTCGCCTCTCATTTTTGAGCCAGTTTGGGGGGGACTTCAGATGCCTCTCCAGACACTTGAGTGCGTATCCTAGGCTGAAGAAAGGGGATGCACTGCAGTGTCAGCTCTCAGACAAGACAATAAACTGAAGCTCTTTCTGCCCTCGAGGGTAAACACGATGGCAAAAACAGAAAATGCTGGAAAAACTCAGCAGACCTAACAACGTCTGCAGAGAGAGAATAGAGCCCACGTTTCCAGAGTTAGCTCTATTCTTTTCTTCACAGTTGCTGTCAGACCTGCCAAGTTTTTCCAGCATTTTCTGTTTCTGCTTCACATTCCAACATCCACAGAATTTTGCCTTTTATAGAAAAGGTGGTGGTACTATTTTGAAGAGCTACCCTCCCCCATCCCAAGTGTTCTCAACCAACATTACTGAAAGAGATTGTATCCCTATGACCATATTGCTATTTGTGGAACTTTACTCTGCGCACACTGGCTGCTGAATTTCCTGTATTTCATTTCAAAAGATTAAATGTAGTGCTTTGAGTCAGGGCAGGCGCAATATAAATGCAAGCCTGTCCTTTTTGCAATATAAATGCAAGCCTGTCCTTTTTGCAATATAAATGCAAGCCTGTCCTTTTTGCAATATAAATGCAAGCCTGTCCTTTTTGCAATATAAATGCAAGCCTGTCCTTTTTGCAATATAAATGCAAGCCTGTCCTTTTTGCAAAATAAATGCAAGCCTGTCCTTTTTGTATTGCACTGGACACTGTTTGATTTATCTGCAATGGACTTCAGTTTATTGCAAGATCATAATTACCACAGTGTCCAATAAATAAATGAAAAAATAAATTTATTTATTAGTGTCACAAGTGAGGCTCACATTAATGCTGCAATGAAGTTACTGTGAATATCCTCCAGTTGCCACACTCCAGCGCCTGTTCGGGTACACTGAGGGAGAATTTACCATGGCCAATTCACCTAACCAGCATTTCTTTCGGATTTCGGGAGGTTGCACCCGGAGGAAATCCACACAGACAGTGTACAGACTCCACACCGACAGCGACCTAAGCCGGGAATCAAATCCTGGTCCATAGCACTGTGGAGCAGCAGTGCTAACCACTGTGCCACCACGCCGCCCATAGCTTCTACTTCAGGTTAAAGCCAACAGCCAAATTTATTTACAAAGCCAATATAATTACGAGCACAGCGAGGAGTTAATTATTGCACATAACGTTTCAAGAACAGAATATAGTCCTAAGTGCAGTTCCTGTCAGCAGCTTGTCTGAAGAGTGTAATGGAGTTGGAGAGGGAACAGACACAGAGCCCCTCAACTCCCTCTTGTGGTTGAGATGGTGCAAAACGAAAAAGGAACTCTGCAACGTGACAAAAGTTATTTATTCATCACAGATCAAGGGATCCGAGAGAAATTTCAGTGACAACATTTCACTCGAGCTGCAGAGATTCCAGAATTAACATATAGCACCTTCTCCTTTCCTTCTCTATGAACAGTACGTTTTGTGTAGTACACAAGAAACAGCATTTTTCACTGTATGCTAATATGAATCAAATTTTTAAAAATATCCGTTGTCCTTCAGAGGATTTGCTAGTTTTCTTATTTTGGGCTCAACTGGGATTGTGGCCAGTGCCACTTAGTTGCAATCAGCTTAACTGTAGATGCAGCTAGGGTGGTACGATGGTTAGCAGTCTCACAACGCCAGGGTTCAATTTCCGGCTTGGGTCACTGCCTGTGTGGAGTTTGCATGTTCGTTCCGTGTCTGCATGGGTTTCCTCCAGATGCTCTGGTTTCCTCCAGATGCTCTAGTTTCCTCCCACAATCCGAAAGACGTGCTGGTTAGGTGGACAGGCCGTGCTGAATTCTCCCTTAGTGTACCCAAAGTCAATGGACATTTCCATTGTCCGTTCTTCGCACGCTCCGATTCCGGAATGAGGGAGTGGTAGAATTCTGGCAATTGGGTCAGATGTCCAAAAATTGGTTGATAGTTTTTAAGGAATGTCTTAAAGGAGAAAAAAATTATAATGTTACCTATAATATTTATCCATCTAAATTCATGTAAGATTGTGACTCAGGATGGGAACTGTCATTTCTACTGCACTGACCTGTAGAATTTTAGGTATTCTCTTTCAGAAGCTGATTAATTTGCTTTATATCAACAGCACTTTCACAGACTCCCTATAGCATAGAAGGAGGCCCATTGAGCCTGCATTGCACTATCCAGGCGCTATCCCTGTAATCCCAAGTATTTACCTTGCTAATTTCCCTGGCACTAAGGGTCAATGTAGCATGGCCAATCAATCTACCTTGCATATCTTTGGACCGTGGGAGGAAACTGGAGAACTGGGAGGAAACCTATGCAGACATGGGGGTAACATGCAGACTCTGCACAGACAGCGACGCAAGGCTGGTGTTGAACCCGGGTCCCTGGTGCTATGAGGCAGCAGAGCTAACTGCTGTGTTGCCCACCATAGAAGTCCTACAGTGTAGAAGGAGGCTTTCAGTCCATCGAGTTCACACCAACTCTCCAACAGGACATTAACTGTTCGTATTTCTGATTTTGGGCTTTTGTGGGGGGGTTTTTTGTTTATATTGTGTACAGCCTTGAGCTTGCTTCCTCGTCTTTCTTTAATTCTGTTCTGGTAAAGAATCGCAACACTCAGACTTGAATTTTCATCGTGTCAGAAGGGGTCATCACGCTAATCAAAACATGGTCAGAGTCCAGATTCCTGAAGCTCCCCTGCCCTCCCCCCAAACACAGCACAATTTGGTGGTGGTGGTGATACAAGGGCCAGCAGCACCAAGCACAGAGCCCGCTGTACAATCGCTCACAACCAATCCGAATCTGATATTTAGGCTTTTGGAAAAGGTCCAAGTCCGCTGGAGAGGGCAGGTATCCTACTGGGAGAAATCAGGTACCCTTTGACAGGGTAATTGAGGGTTGAGGGGGGGGGTTGTTCAGACTAAACTTGAATGTATGCAAAAAGTGGAAAAGCTCTGTCATTTAAATTCCCTGCTATTTAAATTTTTGGAAAGAAATGTTTATATTTGGAATAAAGTTAGCGCTTGCAATTTCATTAGCTGTTTGTTGACATAAGCCTGAGGGGTATCATTATAATATTAGTGCTGCTTGACTGCTTCCACAACCTATGGTGGGTCTATAATTTCACAGTTTGATTAACAGCTCCAAGTAATTATAAAGAAATTAGCTGTCTTTGATGTGGGGTTATGAATACAAATGTTTTTATAGAGGATTAAGTATTTGAAGAATGTAAATGTATTGAATGAGCTTTTATTAGTGATATTTGTTTTAATATAGTGAAGTCTTTAATAGATATTTTGGGTGGAATTCTCCCATTTTGAGACCAAGTGCGGTAGCAGTCAGCTCTCGTGGCACCTGTCCTGCCAAAGGAAGGGCGAGACCCATCCTAGATTGTGTGCATTTGGAACCTAACTAATTATGCACAGACAAGTTCCCTTCCAATTCTCCAGGCAGCCAGCAGCTAGTTCATCCACCCATTCTCAGCTGAAGGGTTCGAAGGTCCCAGCACCATGTTTAGACAACACTCGCATCACTTTCCCCAGTCCATCTGTCTTCACTAGATCATGCAGGACGTCAGCAATCCTGAGGCAAAAGATTCGCAGTCTCCAGGAAGAAGTTTGTGATTTGACTCAACCATTTTTTCCCCCAAACCCATCACTTCTGAGGCACCCAAGCCTTGCTTGGAACTCTGCCCTTGCATCTGGAGTCTTTGTGAATTCCTTTCCCTAAGAGTCACAGCCTCTTGACCCCTTTACTTGTGAGTTTTTCATGCAACCTGTTGGGGTCCAGCTTCCTCCCTGCTGTCTTCCCTGTGCCTTCCATTGTTTATTATCATCCCCCACCTCCTTGCTCCTCTCCCTGCCATTCTCACTCTTCAGCCCCTCTGCCCTTGCACAATCTTCCTCCAATTTGTCTCCCTAATGTTTGTCAGGCCATATACACCCTCTCGGCCTTTGGGCGGGCACAGTAGGTAGTCTAACCATGTCGCTCCTGTTTTGATAAAGTTTACTTATTAGTGTCACAACTAGACTTACGTTAACACTGCAACAAAGTTACTGTGAAAAAACCCCGTTCGCCACACTCCGCCTGTTCGAGTACACAGAGGAAGAATTTAGCACAGCCAATGTACCTAACCAGTACGTTTTTCAGACTGTGGGAGGAAACTGGAGCACCCGGAGGAAACCCGGATACTGGGAGACCGTGCAGTGTCTGCGCAGACTGTGACTCGAACCTGGAATCGAGCCTGGGTCCCTGGCACTGAGAGGCAGCAGTGCTAACCACTGTAACACCCATAATTAGAATCAGTGAAATGGATTAACTTGTTTTTTTCATCTCACTGCTTGTTGTGGGATCTTGCTGTGCACAGGTTAGCTGCAACGTTTGCCTTCCAGAACATCAGCAATTCATCGCCTACGTTGTCCTCAGGTGGCGAAAGGTGCAATATAGATGCAAATGCTTTCCAATCTCTCAGCATTTTACCACAAGCCATTTCATTATTGCAAATTAAGTTTCATTATGACTGTAATAATTGACCCAGCTTGCACTTGAGACTATTAACATGATCAAATGCCAAATAAATGGGAAGAAAGAGTGCAGTAAGGTGCTTCTGGGGTCGAGGGGGGCGGGTGACTACGTCACGTGGAAGGGACGGATGGGATATACCTACTGTCACTTATGCACAGTAATTAAACTGAAATGTTTGCTGGTGGCTTGCAGGGTGATCAATGCTGGGAAAAGCACACACAATGAGGACCAGGGTTCCTGTGAAGTGGTGACTGTGAGGAAGAGATCCAGCGCTCCCATCACACCGAGTAAGAACTCCACAGCCAAAAGGAGATCGTCATTACCCAACGGGGAAGGGCTACAGGTCAAAGACAATTCGGTAAGTTGAGGCTTCGTTCCACTTTCAGTGGGAGCTGGTACAAAATACACAGGCTACACAAAGATTAAGTTGCACCGATGTGAATTACTGTGTAGCATAGAGCCTGCAGCACACTAAACAGGCCATTTGGTTGACTGGTTAACGCTGACCTTTATGCTCTGCACAGTTTTCTGCAATTCTTCATCTAATTAGCCCTTCAGCATGTTCTTCCAATGCTTTCTCCCTCATGTACTAACCTGACTTCTCCTGAAATCAATCTGTGCTACTTGTCTGGATTGTACCTTGTGGCAGCAATTCCCACGTTACTCACACTGTCTGGCTGAAGAGGTTTCTCATGAATTTGCATTTATTGGTGACTATTTTTAATAGAATTTCATTGTAATTTTATTGCAGTGTTAACGTAAACCTTACTTTTAACTAATAAATAAACTTTACTCCTTTTTCATATCCATTTTGTTCTCTGCCACCAATGAAAAGAATCTTCTGTACATTTATCCTTGCACCCATTGGGAGTTTTAAAGAACTCCCATGTTGCATGTTCCTCAGGGAAATCCCTGCTTTGTTAACTTGCTTTCCTGTGGCCTCTGTTCTTTCACACTCGCTGGAGGGAAGCTAGTTAGAAAGCAAAATCCTGGCATTCCCTTCCCGACGGCATTGTGGGTCAACCCACAGAACATGGACCACAACGATTCAAGAAGGCAGCTCAGCATCACCTTGTCAAGGGCAACTAAGGATGGCAATAAATGCTGGCCTAGCCAGCAATGCCCCATGTCCCACAAATGAATAAAAAATAAACCATCGGCAGCTCTGTCTTAAGCCACACAGTTTCACTTTCTGGAATTTCCTCCAGCCACTGTTCTGTCTTCGTCCATATTAAGACTTGCTGAAATACATCTTTTCTTCAACGCTCTGATATCTCCCCGTTTGACTCTGCACCCTTTTATTTCAAATTTCCAGCATCTGCATTATTTTGATTCTATATTAATCCTTTCTTCTGCCTCTTTGAAATACTTGGACATGTCGCTCTCAACATTAAAGGCACTTGGTAAGTGCAGGTTCTTGTCGAGAAACTTGCAAGTTGCTTACTACTTGTTGAATTCGTGCTGGTGTTTTATTGTGCATGGGCAGCACAACGGCACAGTGGTTAGCATATAGAACATAGAACGTTACAGCGCAGTACAGGCCCTTCAGCCCTCGATGTTGCGCCGGCCAATGGACCCTCTAACCTAAACTATTCCAATATCATCCATATGCCTATCCACCGACCATTTGAATGCCCCCAAAGTAGGCGAGTCCACAACTGCTGCAGGCAGGGCATTCCACGCCCTCACCACCCTCTGTGTAAAGAACCTGCCTCTGACATCCGTCCTATAACTACCACCTCTTAATTTAAAGTTATGTCCCCTCGTGTTGGTCATCACCGTCCGAGGAAAAAGGCTCTCACTATCCACTCTATCCAGTCCTTTGATCATCTTATATATATAGCACTGCTGCTATGCAGCACCAGGGACCCAGATTCACTTCCGGCCTCAGATAACTGTCTTTGTAGAGTTTGCATGTTCTCCCCATGAGTGTCTGGGTTTCCTCCGGGTGCTGCAGTTTCCAACTACAGTCACAAAGACGTGTGGATTAGTTTTAATCCACTAATCTGAGTGGATTGGCCATGCTAAATTGCCTATTAATCCCCTAATTGTCAGGGGATTAGTAGGATAAATACATAGACTCACAGGGATGGGGTCTGGATGGAACTGTTGTCGGTGCAGGCTCGATGGGCTGAATGGCTTCCTTCTGCATCATAGGAATTCTATGTCAAGAAGAATTTAATTCACTTTCCTCTTGTCGCTGAGAAGTGCTTCCGTAACCCACCAGTACAAAACTAAAATCACAAGAGATGATAAAAATCACTGGGATAGTCATAGTTCAAGCTTTAAGAAAGACCTAGATTCCACTCATTCTACTGTTCCTCAAATGATTTGTGTTTTGTTTTTTGTTCACTGATCCACTTAACAGGGGACGCAGTCTCAGGATACAGGGTTCGGCTATTTAGGACTGAGATGAGGAGAAACTTCTTCACCCAGTGAATGGTGAACCTGTGGAATTCCTGACCACAGAAGATGTAGAGGCCAAGTCACTGAATATATTTAAGAAGATTATAGACCTTTTGACTCTAAAGGTGTCAAGGGATTTGGGAGAACTTGGGAATATAGAGTTGAGGTAGAGGATCAGCCATGATCACGTTGAATGGTGGAACAGGCTTGTAGTGCTAAATGGCACATTTCTGGCCGTATTTTTCATGTTTCCATCTTACTAATGCACATGCTGATTGCTATTTAATCATGTTTTATTTATTTTTTAATCGGATGTAGACACTGCTGGCAAGGCCAGCATTTATTGCTCAATCCTAACTGTTCACAAACTGTGTGGCATGTCAGATCATTTCAGAAGGCAGTGAAGGGTCAAGCACATTACTGTGCGTCTGGAGACACATGTAGGACAGACTGGAAAAAGTTGGCAGATTTCCTTCCCTAAAGGGCATAAAGAACGTCTTTCAGTGAATGGAAATGTTGGCATAACCATTGTTCTGGTTACGTCATCAAGTGGACTTCGGAGGTCTAACAGGGCAGTGTGGGAACATGAACCTCTTTCATCTTCATTCTTTTCATCCAAAAATTTGTTTTTCCTTTGCGTTCTTTGTTGTCTTGCGTCTTGGTGCAATTTGGTAGTTGATCTTCCTGATGCTTTGGTCAGTGGCTATTTTTATTCCAATCTTATACCCTTGGTATGAAGCCTTATCATAGAATCTGCTGTGCAGAAGGAGGCCATTTGGCCCATTGAGTCTGCACCAACAACAATCCTACCCAGGTCCTATTCCCGTAACGCCACATATTTACCCTCCTCATCCCCCGACACTAAGGGGCAATTTAGCATAGCCAATCAACCTAACCCACACATCTTTGGACTGTGGAAGAAAACCCATGCAGACTCGGGGAGAATGTGCAAACTCCGCACAATCACCCGAGACTGGAATCGAATCCGGGTCCCTGGCAGCAGTGTTAACCACTGTGCCATCGTGCCTTGTCTTGTCAACAGTGCATGTCAGAAATTCAGACTCATGCCATGCACAGTTAATCATAGGATCCCTATAGTGTAGAAGGAGGCCATTCAGCCCATCAAATTTACACCCACCACAATCCCATCCAGGCTCTATTCCCATAACCCTACTCTTTCACCCTGCTGATCTGCTGGCACTAAGGCCATGCTAAATTGACCCATCAGCCAAACCCACACATTTTTGGACAGAAAAATCTGTGTCAAACCTGCTGGAGTTTCTACTCCGCATTCTGAGCTGAGAGTGCAAAATCAGAAAAAGCACTCTGTAACCGTAGAGCTTCTGTTCTTCTGATGACTCTGGGCCTCGGTGTATTTCACAGCAGGCTGGCTGCTTCCAGCGTATCTTCCCAATTTAATTTCACAGTTCTCTCTAGATTGAGTTTCTAGTTGTGTAGGCTGGAAATTCCCTGGTGAAAGCAGAATTAAGAAATGATTTGTATAACCTCATTCATCACTGAAGGATGTACTTTGAGGTGTAACTCACTGATGTATTTACGAAACACAGCAACAATTTATGCCTAGCAAGCTCCCACAGACAACAGTGTGGAAATGATGGATTTTGATATTGGTTGAGGGATAAATATTGCGCAAGGGAATGGACAGAAGTCCCCTGTTCATCTTCAAAATGAGATCCAACTGGCAGAGTAGTCACTTCAGATGAAAATATTGGGAGATTTGATCTATGGCTAGCAAAAAGAGAACATGTTGCATGGTTACTTAAAATCATAAATCCTTGCGCAGGAGGAGTTCATTTGGCCCATCGAGTCTGCACTGACCACAATTTCACCCGGGTCCATTTCCTCCATAACCCCGCGTATTTACCCTAGCTAGTTCCCCTGACACTAAGGAGCAATTTATCACAGCCAGTTCACCTAACCCGCACAGCTTTGGACTGTGGGAGGGAACAGGAGTACGCGGAGGAAACCCACGCAGACACGGGGAGAATGTACAAACTCCACATGGACAGTGACCCGAGGCCAAGAATTGAACCCAGGTCCCTGGCGCTGTGAGGTGACAGTAGTAACTACTCAGTGACTAGCATTAAATGAAAGATGGTGACAATTCAATAAAAGACACGCACAGCTGAAGACTCGAGTGATGATACGAGATCATTGTGGTTTTGTGGTCAGTGGTGACCCAAGGGAGTATCGGGCACAAATCTATTCTCCGCCACTGACATTGTGGTTAGGCAAATAATGTCATCGCAAATCATGTGCATCAAGTTCAGAATAAGCAGGGTTTAGTGCAAGAGACCCAGATACAGCAATCCAAAACTTAAGGAAAAACAATGCTACGTCTTGTATACGTGTTTTGAACTGTGGAAGGAAACTGGAGCACCCGGAGGAAATAAATGGGGAGAACATGCAAACTCACCTAAGCTGGGAATCAAACCCAGGTCCCTGGCGCTGTGAGGCAGCAATGCTAGTCACTGTTCATTGCATTGAGAACTCAGTAAGAATTTAGCAACACCAAATTCTTACCACTCCAATCCAACGCCGGCATCTTTACATCATTGCATTGAGTTCAGAGCGAGAAGGACATTGCTAACAATCTAAAAATCAATGATCCCTGAATTTGGATGGTCCCGTAATTCTCAGAAATCATAAGTGTTTCCTCGAGGTTGCTGAAGATCTGATGTTAGCCAGAATCCTGACAACAAGCTGTCAGCTGGACTCGCTTAGCTACAGGAAACCCAAAAGACCAGAGTGTTTGGAATGTCAAAGAGGAAAAGAACAATTAAATTACTCATCTCTTCTCCCTCGTTACAGCCAGGCTGTGAGAGAGAGATCGGGAATTTAACCAAGACCTGCATACGCCAGGCTGCCTTGCTAAAAGGTGAATTGGATGTTGCAGTTTTGAATGGGCAGTTTCGTACAAATAACATGATGTGAGTCCTTGGCTTCAAAGCAGTATTTGACAAAGCGTGCCCTAGCAAAATTGGAGTTAATGGGAATTGGGAGGACAACTCTTTGATGGTGGCAGTCATAGCTAGCACAAAGGAAGTTGATTATAGTTGTTGGAGGCCAAACAGTTCAGTCCTTGGACATCAGTGCAGAAGTTCCTCAGTGTGTTGTGTCCTTGGTTCAATCTTCTTCAGTTGACTCGTCAATGATCTTTCCTCCAACGTAAGGTCAGAGATGTGAAGGATGTTGGCTGTTGATTTGTTCAGTATCATTTGTAATCCCTCAGATATTGGAGTAATCAGTGCATTCTTGCAGTAAGACCTGGGCAACATTCTGGCTTGGGCTGTTAAGTGGCAAGTAGCATTCACATCACACAAATAACAGACAAGGGAAACCTCCAACAAGGAAGAATTTAACCATCTCCCTTGACATTCAATGGCATTAATATCACTGAATTCTCCACTGTCAATGTTCTAGGAGTTGCCATTGACCAGAAACTTAACTGGGCCAGTCATATAAATATGTGGCTGTAAGACCAGGTCAGATGCTAAGGAATTCTGCAGTGAGTAACTTGGCAATGCGATGGCTTCACAGCACCAGGGACCCAGGCTCGATTCCTGCCTCAGTTCACTATCTGTGCAGAGTCTGCACAATCTCTCCATGTCTGTGCGGGTTTCCTCTGGGCACTCCAGTTTCCTCCCATAGTCCAAAAGACGTGCTGGTTAGCTGCACAAGCCTTGCTAAATTCTCCCTTGGTGTACCAGAAATGGTGCTGGACTATGGTGACTAGGGGATTTACACAGTTACTTCATTGCAGTGTTAATGTAAGCCTACTTGTGACTAATAAATAAACTTTAAAGATGTGTAGGTTAGGTGGATTAGCCAGGATAAATCATGGATATAGCACGGAGGGGAGCAGCTTGGTGGGAAGCTTTTTTAGAGAGTCAGTACAGAGTCAATATGCCGAAGGGCCTCATTCTACACAGTGGGAGTTGTATGGTTCTATCTCTAAAAGGGAAACAGGAGTTAGAGAAGTGAAAGGGCTTAAAAGGAATATTTTAGCACATGGGGCCAAGACAATTTGGACACTAGTGATACGACGTAGGGAGGAATGGTTCCAGAAGAAGTTGGAGCTGGAGGAACAGTGCATTATTATGAAGTTGTTAGATCATTGTGAAAATCCTTGTTCACTGTTTAGGGGAGGAAATTCACTATTGTAACTAGGCCAATGTATTACTCTGGCCCCACCCCAAGGTACTTTATTCCAAATTACTATCCAGAGTAAGATGAAAGCGAAACAGCTGCACGGTAAAAAGATGCCATTAGACTGGGCTGAAGTTTGTGCAGAAAGAGGCCATTCGGCCCATTGAGCCTGCACTGACCACAGTCCCACCCAAGCCCTGTCCTCATACCCTGTGTATTTACCCTTCTAATCCCCTGACACTAGGATCAATTTAGCACGGCCAATCAACCTAACCTGCACACCTCTGGACTGTGGGAGGAAATGGGAGCATCTGGAGGAAACCCATGCAGACACAGGGAGAATGTGCAAACTCCACACAAACCAAAGCCAGAATCGAACGCAGGTCCCTGGTGGTGTGAGGTAGCAGTGCTAACCACTGTGCTGACACAAGCATAGATCAGTCAGGCTGAATAGCCTCCTTCTGTTCTGTGAATTGGAAGTAATTTTGTCATCTACTTTCTATTATTCAACATCAATCACACTGTATAACTTCAACCTTAATTCTTTGTTTAATTTAAGCTGCTGTAATTATTAGCGACTAATTTATCGCACTTGATTCTGATCATTTTTTAATTCCCTTTTCTTGAATTCTTTCATTTGATCTCTTCTCCAAAGTTTCCGTGACTATTCCCTGACTTGCTGAAAGAAGTCTTGATTCGGTGAAATGTTTGGCAAATCGGTGTAGAACCAAACAAACTACATATTTTCTTGGTGGTGTCAGGGTATTCCGGAATATTTCCCAAATCCACAAGGCAATGGAGAGCAGAAGCATGGCTAAAAACATCATTACGGTGCCGACTGCATCTTGCATAAAGCTGAAAAAGAGTGAGAAAGCAAACCATCTAATGTTGCATCACTTCCTGGGATGATGTACACAATGGCTGATTAGCATATACACAATTAAATTTAATCCCTGACATTACATCTGCTGAGCACATGGACCTTTAGAATCAATTCCTTATTCTATGGGAAAATTACTAATTGACCTCTTAATTGGCTCGTTGATGAGGAGCTCCCTGGCGATTGGTAATTCGTCAACCAGGTGGAGCTTGTAGACCAAGTCCTATATAAAGCAAGACCCCAAGAGTGTCTATTAATCTTTTAGTCCTAGTTGGGGCCTGTTGTGTACATCACAGACTTGTGGTTATTGTTTATTTTGATTTGTTCAATAAAAGCACGGTTCCTTCAAAATTGAATCCTGAAGTTAGTATATAATATGTCTGATTAGCATATGCATAAATACAATTAACCCCTTAATAACATATACACATTTATACTACATCTACCCCACCCACCCTCCAAGTTTTTGACTTGCATTTCGTTATTGTCAATATCGAAGAAATCATGAATTTAATTCTGATATGTTGTAGTCCGTAATCTTGTTTGTCCTCTTCTTTCCTCCATTTGTGTTTTATAAGGACACCCGCTGTGGAGTTTTCACAAGTCTACCAGAATGGCTCCTCTTCTGTTTTTGGAGATCACTGGGGGCTGGTTTGAGTCCGGTGGGTGGTCTCTCAGACTCTGCTCAGGATGGAGGGGAATTGGCAGATGAGTCCAGTCCACTAGACAGATTATCCTCTAGATTAGTGGATGAATACAGCATCTCTGCCAGTTCAAGACTGCCTCCATGGAGTAGGAATAGACCAGTGCAGATCTATTCTGCCAAGCCGTACCTTGCTGTGTTTGGACAAGGATTGAATGTGAATATGGTGTCTATCCAACCATTTATCCACAGCGAGCTTGATCTTCAATCCAACGTTTTGCGAAGTTCCAACATATGGCCAGATGATGTTTGTCCTCTTCTCTTTTACTTTTCCAAGTCACCAGCTTGTGTGTGCACGTGCGTGTGCATGCAGTGAGCTGCATCCTCAGCTTTCTATCCATGAGAAATTCACAGGGCAGTCAATTATCCTGGAGTAGAGTTGACTAATAGTTCCAAAGTGCAAGTTGGATATCATCATTCTTCTTCAGCAATGCTTTCAATGTATACAACCTCTTTCAGCTTCAACATTGCATGGGTATATCCTGCTGACTTGATGATGTGGACAAATCCGTAGGATACTGTGATCCCTTATAAAGTATTCATTGGCAAACTGCAGTCCATTGGTTGAAATTATGAGGCCTGGGATAGCATAAATTGCCAATATCTCCTTTGCAATGTAATAATAGCATCAGGAATGTGACCCAGCAGTTGTTTGACTTCTATCTATTTGGAGTAGTCGAATACTATAATCAAGGACATCTTCCCAGTATTCAAAGAGGTCCATCCCACCATGTTCCCACAGTCATGATAGAAAGGAAGTTGAAATCAAAATAGTTTTCTCCTAATGGTGGATAGCACAAATAGTGCAGTGTGATATGACTTTTTCCAGTGACATTTCAGAGACTCAGCTATCAGTATCTGGTGCTGGCTCGACATTTTGTGATGCCCAAATGTGTTTGGTGCAACTATTGTAGTACACCAAGTCTCCAAATTTTCAGAATGACAGTCTCTCATTATAGATGAGTAAATCGTCAGCTACACTTGAGACATCCTCATTGTTCATAATATTGTCTAAGAATCGCATTACGTGACATGCATTCATTAGCCTTCCTTAGACACAGCACTCTCTGACCCAAGCACATTCTCCTTCAGATTTTCTCCCATCTCCGATTTTGTTCAATCGTAGAGTTGTTGTTGGTAATGTTGTCGATGCAAAGGTTTCCAACGAGGGCTACATCACATTATCCATTCACCTTGTGACTAAGATTTGGGACAAAGCACTTGATGTGCATTTCATCATTCAGTCTTTGTTAACATTAAATTGTTGCAGTGAGATCATTTCAGTAATTGAAATGCTCCTTAACCAATGCGCTGTGAGGCACAGAAGTTAGCACTGTTGCCTCACAGCGTCAGGGACCTGGGTTCGATTCACTGTTTTGTGGAGTTTGCACGTTCTCCGTGCTGTCGATCTGGGTTTCCTCCTGGTGCTCCGGTTTCCTCCCACGGTCTGAAAGACGTGCTGGTTTAGGTGCTTTGACCCAGACAGGCACCAGATTGTGGCGACTAGAGGATTTTCGCAGTAACTTCATTGTGGTATTAATGTAAGCCTTACTTGGGACTAATAAATAAACTTGACTGTTGGTTGAAGTTGTCCATTTTCTCCCTACAGGACTCGGAGGAGATTACATTTAATTACTGGGCGCTGTTTGATGGGCACGCAGGAGCTGGAGCTGCCGTGATGGCCTCCAAACTCCTCCACCACAAGATAGCGGAGCATCTCCAGGAAGTGGCTGGAGTCCTGAGAAACTCGTCAGTGCTTCCCCCGACCTGCCTCAACGACGAGCCAGAAGTGGTGAGCAACACAAGGACGTTAACCAGAGCTGCTTCGCTGCGGGGCTCGATGGGTACCCCAGGGTCTCCGAGCAGCCCTCCCACACGGTTTTTCATCGAGAAGAAAATTCCCCATGAGAGTTTGGTTATTGGAGCAATAGAAAATGCTTTTAAAGAAATGGTAAGTGTTTGCGTGGCGGTCATTTAAAGAGCAACTGTCATCGTCAGTGCCTGTTAGCTGTTATACAATCCTTATGGTGAATTGTAAGATTCTGTTCTTCCCCTTGGGTTTGGCAGAAACCCCTGTGCTGACCTCCCAGCAAAGAGAAAGGACTTGCCATGTACCTTTGGGAAATCAAAAGAGAAAATGCTGGAAAATCTCAGAAAATCAGGTAGCATCTGTAAGGAGAGAAAAAAGCTGACATTTTGAGTTCAAATGACCCTTTTATCCAGTGCCTTTCAAAACTTCAGAATGCCCCAGAGTGTTTAATGACCAGTGAAGTACTTTCCTGCCATAATATAATTTGTTTCCGCTGGCGGGTGGAAAATAAGGGGTGGGTAGATTTAGGACTGAGTTTAGGAGGAACTTCTTCACATGAAGAGTTGTGAATCTGTTGAATTCCCTGACCAGTGAAGCAGTCGAGACTACCTCATTGAATATTTTTAAGGCAAAGATAGATAAATTTTTGAATAGTAAAGGAATTAAGGGTCATGGTGAGCAGGCGGGTGAGTGGAGCTGAATCCATGAAAATATCAGCCATGATCTTATTGAATGGCGGAGCAGGCTCAAGGGACCAGATGGTCTACTCCTGCTCCTAGTTCTTATGTTCCTATGACAACCAGTTTGTATACAGTGAGGTCTTATAAACAGCAACATGATAAATGGCCAGATAAGCTATTGGTTAGAGTTAAAGTTTAGTAAATGTGCTGTTACGTTGCTGAGTGTTTACTGTAAACCCCAAATAGTCAAAAGCAGGTAAAGGAAAAGTATGAAGGCAGATTCAGAACAACGCAAAGATGATGGAGTGTTAATGATCGGGAACTTCAGTTACCCGAACGTAGAGTGGAAAAAAAACAGTATAAAAAAACAATGAAACTGAAATGTCATGAAGAGAATTTCTTAATCAGTCTGTTTCAAGGCCAACAAGGAAGGTAAACCTAGTTCACAGGATGAAGTGGGAAAACATCTGGGTAGCAGTGATCATAAAGTAATTAGATTATGAAATCATTGAATTCCTACTTTGCAGAAAGAGGTCATTCGGCCCATCAACTCTATTCTGACCACAATCCCATCCAGGTCCAATCCCGTGACCCCACACACTTAGCCTACCAATTCCCCTGATACTAGGGTCAATTTAACACTGCCAATGCACTTAACCCGCGCAGCTTTACACTGTGGAAGGAAACCAGAGCACCTGAAGGAAACCCAAGCAGACATAGGGAGAACGTGCAATTTCGCACAGTGACTCAGGCAGAAACAAACCTGTGTCACTGGCACCAAAGGGAGCAGTGCTCACTTCTGTGCCACTGTGCAGAAAATAACAGAAGTTAATCAACTCAAAATTATGAGAAGTTTTAAGGGAGAAAGCAGGAGAAAACTGTTTCCACTGCCAACTAGTAACCAAATCATAGATTTAAAATAAGTAGAGGGAAATTAGATTTTTTTTTTGGAAGGATGTCTGGACTGCTTTAACTGAAAGGTTGGTGCGAAGTAGGTTCCATGGAAAATTTCAAAAAAGCAAATTTGCAGGATGACGGGGAACAAGCTGGAATGTGGAAATAAATTGGACAGCACTTTCAAAGAGGCAACACAGGTAAGGCTACCCAGGCTATCGCCAACTGTTGTTTTGCAGTTGGTTTTTTGTAACGTTGGTTGAGGTGTTGGCCAGGACAGCAGTGAGACCTTTCCCATTCTTCTTTGAAAAAGAAGGGAAACTTTTACATCCACCTGATACAGACTCAGTGTCCCATCTGAAAGACGGCACTGTCAGCAGTGTAGAGCTCCTTCAGTATTGTCAGCCGGCCTACGTAGAAATGTAACCACCTAACCCGCACGCCTTTGGAGTGTGGGAGGAAACTGCAGCATCCGGAGGAAACCCATGCAGACACAAGGAGAATGTGCACACTCCACAAAGACAGTGACCCAAGCCAGGAATCAAATCTGGCTCCTTGGCACTGTGAGGCAGCAGTGCTGACAACTGTGCAATTGCACCGCCCACAGTGAAGGGGTTCATTGAAATGGATTGATCATTTGTTTTTTTTTTAAAATACAATATGTGAACAGAAAAATGCAAGAAATATTCTGCACTGCTTCCTGACCTGCTGGACATTTCCAACATCCAGAGGTTTATGTTTCAGATTCTCAGAGACGACAGAACTCTGATTTTTCACCAAAATAATAAAACCTGAAGCGAAAACCAGATTGAAAGCCGAGACTTAAATTGCAAATTTCCGCTAATTTTTGTTCTGGCTTGAGTTAATGGTTTTGAAGGAAGGATTCATTTTCAGGAAGCCCATTTCAAGCCCCATCTTGTTGCTTCGAGCATTGCTGTACAGTGCAATCAGAGCTTGCTGGAGTCCCTTGTGACCTTGCACGTAATAAGTTGCTCATTACCACCTGGAACCTAGATAGATTGTTTCCCATTCTACTCCAGTGATGACATTTGGCAAGATGTGGAGAATTGGTATTGATACCTGGGGCAGTCTTTTCTATATTCATAGAATGAGCAGGACGCAAAGTCTTTCGTAGCTTAAGATTTTAAATTATACAAATTTTAAATTGTCGGTTGAGTGTGTATTGTGTATTGACATGAGCAGCCTCTGGTGACTTTGGAACATAGAACATAGAAAAACTGCAGCACAACAGGCCCTTCGGCCCACAAGATGATATCCATACCCATACCTGCTAGGCTTATCTATAACCCTTACCTATAATGTTAGAAGTCATGAATTTGGGGGGAATTCTCTGGCCTCCCTCTGTATTTTTCTCAGCAGTGATGAACAGTGGGATTATCTATTCCCGCCGCTATGAATGGGAGCTCCCATTGAAGCCACCCAATGTTGCTGGGAAAACTGTAGCAGAAATACGCCATCAGAGAATCCTGATGGCGGAATTCTTCGGCCGTTTTGTCTCGATGTGCTAGTGAGTGCCTCCCTTCCATCACCTTCTGCATTCCAGGAATTACAAGCCCCATGATCCAAGAACGCAAGAACTAAGAACAGTTGAGTAGGCCATTTGGCTGCTTTGCTCCTGTTCTGCCAATCGTGGCTGAACTGATCGTGGCCTCAATTCCACTTTGCAGTCTTTGTGCCCTACCCCCTCCTCCCATAACCCTTGACTCCCACCTTGTCAATCAAAAATCTATCCATCCAATCTTTGAATATCTTCAATGACCCAACTTCCACTGCTTTCTGGCAAAGAAAGGTTGAGCCTTCAACCTACTGGAGAGGAAACAAAAACTTATTATTAAACTAGAAAGAGTGCAGAAAAGATTTACTAGGATGTTATCAGAACTTGATGGTTTGAGTTATAAGGAGAGACTGGATAGACTCTTATCCCTGGAGTGTAGAAGGCTGAGGGGTAATCTTATAGAGGTCTGTAAAATGGTAAGGTGCATAGATCAGATAGATAGTCAATATCTTTTCCCAAAGATAGGAAAGTCTAAAACTAGAAGGCATAGTTTAAACTGAGAGGGGAGAGATGAAAAAGGTCCAGAGGGGCAATTTTTTCACACAGGGTGGTGAGTGTCTGGAACGACCTACCAGAGGTAGTAGTAGAGGCGGGTACAATTTTAAAAGCATTTAGATGGTTATATGGGTAAGATAGGTATAGAGGGATATGGGCCAAATTCAGGCAACTAGGTCTAACTTAATGGCTTTACAAAAAAAGGGGTAGCAAGACCTGTTTCCATGCTGTAAATCTCTATGAATCCATGTCCAAAAACACACGATTGTTCTCCTAACATTGCAGAATCATAAACATCCAGTAAAAGTAAACAAATCCCTGTTTAAGGATCAATAAAAGAACAGCTCCAGTCAAGTACGGCAGCAAATGACATCAGCTAAGGCTGTGAGCTGCAGAGAGCATGATTTTTAAAAAATCTCTTAAAGGTACACCAACATCACAAAATCACGTCAGTGTCATTTTCAGACTGAAACCTACCGAGTGTTTTTCCAGCTGCACAACTGAATTTTCTATCCAGATTTTATGACCCTCGGTGCATCAAAATCTGGGGCGTGGTTTGTGACATTACTCTGCTGGAGTGGAGCCTGACAGAGGTGGGAAGCCAGGCTCCACAGAGATCAGAGCCATCTGGAATTGACACCAATCCCTACACACCTTAGTCCAACATGAATCTAAGTATAGGTTTTACTCCTCCAAGCACTGAATATTAAATTAAACCCAATTAAAGTATACCTTATTTCTAATGATTACCAAGACAAATATAAATCTCTTGAAACTGCCATTGTTTTCCTAACACTGCTCAGATATCTGCATCAGCCCTGTTCTTTTTAACTCCACTATGGGTGACCATGTTTTCAACTGCCTAGGCACTATGCTCCAAAATTCACTCACTAAACCTCTCCAACTGCCTCCCTCTCTTTTTAAGATGCTCCTTAAAACTGACCCTGAGGACCAAATGTTTGATCTGCCCTAATATCTCTTTGCATGGTTTGGTGTCTCATTTAAAAGGAGATGAGAAACCAGGGGCCATACCTTTGGGGTGGGGGGAAGGGAGGGTACCCTCTGCGCATTGGCCTAAGATAAGGCCTCCTGATCCCCTCCCACCTTCTCCCCTCAGCTGACCGAACCCTCCCCGCCCAACACCTGGGGTTTGCCTTTCTCCAGTACTCAGATGGGCATCTTCTTGAGGCTGATTGCAGTGGTGCCCACTAATGAGATCTTGCTGCTGCTGGGTCAGCTGGAGCTACTGGCCAGTCAGATTGGTCACTGGCTCCCAGTGGCAGGAATATTCCTCCTCTGTGAGGGACAGAAGTCTCACTGTCTTCAGCATGTTGTGGCTGGCGTAGTTTCTGGAAAGGTAGAGGTGTGCGTGCACTGTTTTCCCCCCCCACCCCTACTATGCAGCCCACTAACCTTTTAAATTTAGAAATGCAGTTAGAAAAGGTCATTAAAAATCAAATCACACATTGGGTCTTTGATTTTATACCAAAGGAATTAACATTAAATTAATATTTGGCTGGATTACAGTTAGAGTATTTGACAAAGGGTCGTCTAGACTTGAAACGTCAGCTCTTTTCTCTTCTTACGGATGCTGCCAGACTAGCATTTTCTCTTTAGGTTTCAGATTCCAGCATCCATAGTAATTTGCTTTTATTTATGTTGGTGTATTGTATGCATTCTAACACTCCATCAGAATAAGGGAGGTATGAACATTAAAAGTGTACAGCTACAATTCATACCAGAAACAGACTATTTGTTTTGATTTATTATTGTCACATGTATTAGCATACAGTGAAAAGTATTGTTTTTTTTGTGCACTATACAGAGCATACCGTTCATAGAGGAGAAAATGAGAAAGTGCAGAATGTAGTGTTACAATCATAGCTATGATGTAGAGAAAGATCAACTTAATGCAATGTAGGTCCATTCAAAGGTCTGAGGGCAGCAGGGAAGACGCTGTTCTTGAGTTGGTTGGTACATGACAAAGAACAAAAGAAATTACAACACAGGAACAGGCCCTTCGGCCCTCCAAGCCTGCACCGACCAGCTACCTGACTGAACTAAATCATACTAATCCCTAGTTAGGGGGATTTAGTTAAGTCAGGCATCATGGTCAGCGCAGGCTTGGAGGGCTGAAAGGCCTGTTCCTGGGCTGTAATTTTCTTTGTTCTTCTGGAGACCATATCCCTCTATTCCCATTCTATTCATGTATTTGTCATGACGCCCCTTAAAAGTCACTACCATATCCGCTTCCTCCACCACCTCTGGCACCGAGTTCCAGGCACCCATCACTCTCTGCTTAAAAAATCTGCCTTGCACATATCCATTAAACCTGTGCCCCCTAGTATTTGACTCTTCCACCCTAGAAAAAAGCTTCTGACCTCAAAAGACCTCAGACTTTTGTATCTTTTTCCTGAGGGAAGAAGTGGAAGAGAGTACATCTTCCACTTCGGGGATGGATGGGTTCCTTAGTTATGTTGGCAGCTTTGAGAAGTGTAGACAGAGTCAATGTTTAGGAGGCTGGTTTGTGTGATAGATTGGGCTACATTCACTTTTGCAGTATTTGTAGTTTGTTGAGGTCTTGGGCAGAACAGGAGCCATACCAAGCTGTGACATAACCAGAAAGAATACTTTCTATGGCGCATCTGTAAAAGTTAGTGAGAGTCAATATTCGTGAAGAATAGCTTGACCAGAAATGAGTTCTTTCACTAAAAGAAAGTAGCAGGGATGAAAACATGTTTTCCCAGATGATAGAAGAGAATGTTACATGCAAAGCCTTGGATTGGTTGACTGATTGGGAACAAGTTTGCATGGTTCTCAAAATCGCTTACAAGGAGGCTATGGCCTAGTCGTATTATCACTTGACTATTAATCCAGAAGCCCAGCTAATGTTCTAAGGATCTGGGTTCAAATCCTGCCAGAGCAGACTGTGGAATTTGAATTCAATAATTTTTTAAAAACCTGGAATTAAGAACCTTCTCATTAAACTATTGTCAATTGTCAGAAAAACCCATCTGGTGCACTAACATCCTTTAGACAAGGAAATCTGTCTGGCCTACGTGTGGCTCCAGGGCCGTAGCAATGTGGGTGACTCTCATTGTGAAGAGCAACTAGGGATGGGCAGTAAATGCTGGCACAGTCAGCGACGCCTATCTCCCATGAACAGAAAAGAAAACCTTGGAGTTTGTGCAGTGCAATGGAAATTGGAAGAACTTTTTTGAAAATGGAATGTTTCAGCTGTGAGTGGCCACTGAGGCAGAAACTAAAACAGCACGTCAAAAGGAATTGATAGTCATTTTAAAAAGGGAATATGAAAGGGATCAGAAAGGAATTGAGGTGAAAGAAGTTCAATTTGAAAAACTTAGGTATCAGTACAGGCCTGGTGGACAAGTGGTCTCCCTTGATGTAATTTTGTAATTTGAATGGATCTAAAGTTCTTTTTGCTAGAATCATAGAATCCCTATTGTGCAGAAGGAGGCCATTCAGCCCATTGAGTCTGCACTGACTACAGTCCCACCAAGCTCTATCCCAGGGGATCTGGGTTCGAATCCCACCACGGTAGATGGTGAAATTTGAATTCAATCATTTAAAAAAATCTGGAATTAAGAATCTATTGATGATCATGAAACCATTGCCAATTGTTAGAATTGTTTAGAATTAATAATCTAGTGATAATACTGTTAGGCCATCGCCTCTTGTAAGTGATAGGTTCTTTGAGAACCATGTGAGCTTGTTCCCAATCAGTTAACCAATCCAAGTGAATTTGCATGTGACATTCTGTTAAAACCTTTTATCATCTGGGGAAATAAGATTTAATTCCTGCTGCCTTCTTTCTCTAACAACTCATTTCCCTAACTAGTCCCCCTGACTCTTAAGGGGCAATTTAGCATGGCCAATCCACTTAACTTGCACATTTTTGGACTGTGGAAGGAAACTGGAGCTCTCAGAGGAACCCATGCAGACACAGGGAGAATGTGCAAACTCCACACAGACAGTATCCCAAACTGGGAATTGAATTGGGTTCCTGGTGCTGTGAGGCAGCAATGCTAACCACTCTGCCACTATTATGTTGTTTGTTGTGGACACCTTTAAAAGAAAAACAGTGTCTTTCAAAGCGATTTCTTGTTTATGAAGCACTTTGGAAAGGTTCCTGACATTATGGAATATGTCGATGAAAGCTCCTTTCTTTTCCTGCGCATCCAATTGGCAAAGGTCTAATCAGATTAAAATATTCCCAATCCTCAAAGAGAATTTGAGTGTCAGAAAGCGGCAGCAGTACAAGATAGCGCTGTCAACTTAACTTTCAAAGATTCTGCCAGTGCAGCTGGTTGAGTTCTACTCAGTAATTCTAGATTAGCAGAAAAGATCCTTGCAACATCAGAACCATTGAAGGAGGTCACAAATAATTTGCAAGGAATTTAATGAACTGTCTAAAATTACAACGCTGCCATGACTGGCGCAATCAAATGAATGACCTTGTATGTATTGTGTGATTTCAATTACTAAACTGCAACTTGATACTTTTACCCTCTACAAGAGCACTTTCAGGTCTTGTCATTTGAACCAATTTCCTTAACAATGCATTGCGTAATTAAACATCTACGTATTAGTAATCCTGTTATTTAGCAACACTAATTCTATAGCTGTGGGGTCTCAGCTCCTTCAGTCAGAGAGGGAAACCAAGCATGATAAAGCTTTCCTCTCTGAAGCTAAATTCTCCTGACCCTTTTGTCGATGAAAAACAGACTAGCAAAGGTTGATAAATGGAATTAAGGACAGATCAGCCATGTTCCGATTGAATGTATACGAAATGTAAATTCGGCCTCTCGAGCCAACCCCATCATACAATATAATCAGAATTAATCTTCTTCCTCTTTTCCACCTTCCTGCCCATTTTTCATATTTCTTGATTCCCTGAAGAGATCAAAAATATATGTATTTCAGTCTTAAATATACCCAACTGTAGAGCATCCATAACCATTTAAGTGTGAAGTTTCTCCCCATCTCAGTCCCAAATGATTGACCGCTTTGTCCTTGGGCTGTGCCCCCTTGTTCTAGATTCCTTAGCCAGGAGAATCAGCCTCTCAGTGTCCTATCTGTCAAATCCTTTCAACACCTTGTACGTTTCAAATAGAACCCTTCCTTTCTTCTAAACCCTGGACCATATCGGCACATTTGAGATAGTACCGTGTGCAAGAGAAATGTCAAAGCCTTAGAGAAGGTGCAGGGAGAGGTGCTAGAATGGTACGTGGATAGAGAAAAAAAGTGATAGAGCTCATCAATTAGATAATGGCACTTCTCAACTTTATCAGTCCATCTTGGATTCATAACCATAACAGCTTTTGCCAAAGAAAAATCTTACCAGTTTTGGTTTTGAAATTTTGGCCATCCTCAGCTTGATGAGCCTGGATGAGTGCAGTTCATCTAACAAGAAGCTCCATATCGTCCTGAAAAATACAGCCTTCTCCCCCCTCCCTGCCCCATTCAGTACCCCATCCACCATGCTAAGCAGTCATTCACTCCATCATTGTGTACTACCTTCCAAAGTCCACTGTAATAACTCACCAAGGTTCCTTCGAAGGCACCTTCCAAACCGGTGACCCCTACAAGCTAGGAGAGCAGGGATAGCAGGCACGTGGAGACAGATAGGGGAGGCAATAGCCAAGTGGTTTAATCGTGAGACGATTAGTCCAGAAACTCAGCTCATATTATGGGGACCTGGCATCGAATTTCACCATAGGTGAAATCTAAATTCAATATAAAAAAAATCTAGAATTAAGAATCCACTGATGACCATGAAACTATTGCCGGTTGTCAGAAAAACCCATCTGGTTCACTAATGCCTCTTTGGGAAGAAAATCTGCCAGCCTTACCTGGCCTGGGCTACATGAGACTTCAGAGCCTGTGGTTGATTCTCAAATGCCCTCAGGATGGGCAATAAATACTGGCCCAGCCAGTGACAATCATGTCCCATAAATGAGTTTAAAAAAAACTACCTGCTCGCAAACCCATCCCATCTTGGAAATTGATCATCATACCTTCATTGTTGCTGGGTCAAAACTCTGGAACTCTGCACTACACACATTACAGTGGTTCAAGAAGATGGCTCCCCTGCATCTACTCAAGGACTATTGGAAATGAACAATAAATGCTGGCCTTGACAGCAATGCTCACATCCCATGAATGAATAATAAAAAAGAAAGTTTATTGCAAGGGTGTTTAGATTTCTTTTGCCCTTCATATGATTATAAACAAGGGATTTTAGTTCTGCGGGGAAACGAGATAAATTGGGATTGTTCTTCTTAGAGCAGAGAGGTTTAAGAGAAGATTGACTGAAGTGCTGATGATTATGAGGGGTTTAGGTAGAGTAAATAAAGAAGACAAGAACAGAAAAGGCTGGAAAATCTCAGCACAGCTGACAGCATCTGTGGGGAAAGAATAAAGCCAATATTTCAAGCCTAAATGACCCTTCATCAGAGAGGGTTAACCAATAAATTCCCCAGTTCTGACAAAGGGTCATCCAGATGCGAAACTTTGGCTCTATTCTCTCACCCAGATGCTGTCAGACCTGCTGAGATTTTCCGGCATTTTTGTTTCGGGTTTCTGCATCTGCAGTATTTTGCTTTTATCTTGATAAATAAAGAAAGCTGCTTTCTCTGGCACAGTGTTTGGTAACATAAGAATATGATGTGAGGTGATAGATGAAAAGATATGATGGAAGTTATGATGATCTGGAATGCACTGGCTGAAAGGCTGATGAAATCAAATTCAACAGTAACTTTAAAAAGGGAGTTAGACAGGTACTAGAGAAGGAGCAATTGACAGGGCTGGGGGATGACAGGCGGAGTGGGATTAATTGGCTGGATCTTTCCAAGAATTAGCACAAGCATGGTGATCTGAATGGCCTCCTTTCAGTGCTGAATTACTTTATGAAAAAGTAAGTAGTTTCACTTCAGTGGCACAGTGGTTAGCACTTCTACCTCACAGAGCCAGAGACCCTTGGGTTACTGTCTGTTTGGAGTTTGCACATTCTCCCTGTGTCTGCTTGGGTTTCCTTTGGGTGTTAAGGTTTCCTCTCACAGTCCAAAGATGTGCGGGTTGGGTGGATTGGCCATGCTAAATTGCCCCTCAGTGTCAAGGGGACTAGCTAGGCTTATGAGGATAGGGGCTGGGTGGGATTGTGATTGGTGCAGACCCAGTGGGCCAAATGGTCTCTTCCTGCACTGTAGGATTCTACGATTTTAAATCTATAATGGACTTTCCTCCAGAAATAAGGGGGGAAAATCTGACAAATTCCCCAAAATGTTAGCTATCTTTTCTCTTACTTGATGTTACCTTTGTACGATGTATTCATTTTCTGACTTTGATGTATTTGCAATAGTTGAATTCCAAGGTTGCCAGAAGATTGAGATTGTTTCTTCACAGTTGCGAATTGTGATCACGTTTTCATGAATGCTGGAAGGGTAAAGAAAAGTTGACGTTGCAGGCTGATGAAGACTTGGAGCTTGCCACAATAAGTGCCGCCTGATTAACAGTATGATCTCCTTTGTGTCTCCTGGCTGCTGCTGTCTGCAGGACATGCAAATCGAACGAGAGAGAAGCAATTACAATATCTCGGGTGGCTGCACCTCCTTGGTCGTGGTTTTTTTAATGGGCAAGTTCTATGTAGCAAATGCTGGCGACAGCAGGTAGGACCAACTTTGCAAGCTTTTGTCTCTCTTGCCTTCAATGATAAATGTGACATGGAAGTTTCGTGGAAAAGATGATATTGCTCACTCATTATCAAGCAGTGTGGTCTCATCTAGTCTCAAACAGACAAATGGTGTGGGTTCAATTTTAACCTGACTGCCCATCGGGAAGCTGACAGGATTTGATGCCAACATCAGGCATCAATAGAGAGAACGTCAACCTGAGTATAAAAACCAACATTCAACAATGGTTTTCCCATTGGATGAGTTGGGTTACAATTACCCACTTAAAATTTGATCAGTTGGCATTTTTAGTATTTTTCCCTCCATGCAGTTAGCACAGTAAAGAAAAAGGAACAGCATCAGTGATATCTCTAAATAGCAGAGATTGTATTTTAGTCGAGCTTAAGACAAGACAAAGAGAAAGTTGAAAATACTTCATATTTAGTGATGCTGTTTTAATTATCCTCGTTCAAGTTGGCTGATGCATTACAGCCATAAATGCCCCCAGCGGAGAATTGTAATTGGCCTCTTGAGGTATATATCACTTTTCTGCAACTTTTATTTACCAGGCTGAATTTGGCACAGTGGTTAGCACTGTTGCCTCACGGCCCCAGCGAACCGGGTTCGATTCCTGACTTGGATCACTGTCTGTGCAGAGTCTGCACATTCTCCCCAAGTCTGCCTGGGTTTCCTCTGGGTGCTCTGGTTTCCGCCCACAATTGGAAAGATGTGCTGGTTAGGTGCATTAACCATGCTAAATTCTCCCTCAGTGTACCCAAACAGGCACCAGAGTGTGGCGACTAGGTGATTTTCAGTAATTTCATAGTGGTATTAATTTAAACCCACTTATGACTAATAAATCAATTTTTTGTACACATTTGCAGATTTGTAATTGTAATATTTTATGACGGTTTAAACTGAATGATTTGGCAGACCATTTGACATTTTTTTTGTTAGCGTCACAAGCATGCTTACATTAATACTGCAATGAAGTTACTGTGAAAATCCCTCTGTCTCTCGATTTTTGCTTTTTGTTTCCATTTGACTCGCTAATGCCCAGTTTACACTTTCCCAGAAAGTCAACATTACCCTGCTGAGAGCAGAAGTTTAATAAATCTAATTAATCCATTGCTAAGATGAATTCCATGAGTTGAGATGTCAACTTTTGATTTTATTATATGTTCCAGTCATGAATTGTGACTCGGTAGACAAGAGGGGATTATGAAAAGCTCTCGTTTGCACTCCATAATGAGGACTTTATATTTGTGTGCACCGAGTGCCTCAATGTATATTACAGCACTGCACACAACCCCCCCATCTCCATATTTTAATGCTAAATTAATATTACACATAGATGAATTATTTGCTTAAGGAATGATTTATACTGGAGAGTTTTTGGAGGCCGTATTCCAGAGACAGAGGATTATGAAAAAGCAATTCAGTGACTCTCCAGGGAGGCCTTGCGATTTGAACCCCTGGAATGCAGTTCAGAAGTTAAATCATTCAAAAACTGACTAGTATTGCTAATTGTGTGGTCGTGTTTAACTGTCTCATTTACAATTCTATTTGGAAGCTTGTTGAAGTGACTATTCCTGAGAATTGAAGCCCTTTTAAGTGTCTTGTCCTACCAGAATGGGTGAAATATATGTCCTGAATTTGAATGTGATGCCGTTAAAATGTTCAAGATGCTTGCAAAGACTAAAGAAGTGTTGGGTAGCCAATTGTAGAACATGTTGGTTTATAGAACATAGAACATTACAGCACAGAACAGGCCCTTCGGCCTTCGATGTTACGCCGACCAATATAAAAAGCAATGACCCTCCAAACTAAACCATTCCCTTCTCTTCCATATACTTATCAACTAACCTCTTAAACGCCACCAAACTTGGCGCATCTACAACTGCCGCAGGCAGGGCATTCCACTCCCTAACCACCCTCTGGGTAAAGAACCTACCTCTGATATCCGTCCTATAACTATCACCCCTTAATTTAAAGCTGTGTCCCCTCGTGCTAGCTTTATCTGTGAACAAGGGAACTTAGGAATTAGGAGCAAGCATAGGCCATTTGGCTCTTGAGTTCAGTCATGATTTTACTGAATGATGGAGCAGGATTGATGGGCTGAGGGGCCTATTGCATTCCCTAATTCACATGTTTGTATCTTGGTCAAAATTGCTCCGCAATTAAGTAAGTTCATGACTGGTCTGGTTAAGATCTCAGGCGGGATTTTCCAGCTACGCTTACTCCCCAAAGCTGAAAAATCCTGCCTGAAGTCAAGGGAGCTTTGCATGGCCCGCTACAACTACCATGGCAGGCGGAATGGGAAAATCTTGCCCCTCAACTCCACTTTCCCTACTAACCCCATTCCCTTAGAATTCACTTAGAAGCCTTAAGAACAGGAGGGGGCCATTTGGCCCATTGAATCTGCATCCTAACCCCATAACCCCACATATTTACTCCGCTAATCCCTCTAACCGTGAACATAAAGGGAAATTAGCATGGCCGATACACCTATGCATCTTTGAACTATGGGAGGAAACCAGAGCATCCAGAGGAAACCCATGCAGACACAGGGACAATGTGTAAACTCCATGCAGACAGCGACCCAAGCCAGGAGTTGAACCTGGGTCCCTAGAGCTATGAGGCAGCAGTGCTAACTGTCGTGTCATTGTGCCGCCCCTCGATTCCTTTTTTATGTCGAGCATCGACTTAACTCTGCCTTGAAAAGTTCTGAGATGCAGCCTGAACTGCTTTCTCGGGAAGATAATTCCACATCCCAATGATACCTTGAGAAAAAATAGTTCCCCTTTCCTTTTTAAAAGGGAGACCCACTTATTTTTAAATGGTTTCCCCTAGTTCTAGTCTTGCCCACAAGAGGAAACATCCTCTCAGTGTCCACCTTTTGAAGAGCCCTCAGGATTGTACATGTTTCAATAAGATCTTCACTTATTCTTCTAAACTCCCAAGTAGGCCCAACCTGTTCAACCAGATAGCTAATTGGCATTCAGCTGAGACCTTTTAACTTCTTTATTAACAAATTGCCACAGGGATGTGGGAGAACACTTGACTTGTATCACTGAACATTTGTCACGGAATATTTATTACATGAGTGGAATTATGTAGAATTGGGAGTGAGTAATGGTAAGTGGGAGTAAATAATAATGGAAGCTTCTTCTGGCAATAGATCCTTAATAAAATCAAAACTGCCACGTCTGAAACACTGACACTATAACTGAAGCCAGGGATTGCATAATAAGATTTAAATGAGCATCCCTTGCTCACAGAGAGGAGATCTGTCAAGTCACTTGTATGTTTAGTTCCTTATGCATTGGCAAAAATGTTCTATTTTGCACTTATTGCAGCTATAGTGCATACTCCCAATTAAGTTTTAGTCATTGATTGGTTAACTTTGTGTTCTTGGAGCTATTGATGTAGTCAGGCGCACTGAAGACTAGGGAATTTGCCATAAAGAAGCAAGCACCCCCAAGAGTAGTCCTTACAATTTTCTGTCTCTCTGTTGAAATGGATGACAAAATTGAGTGGCCTGGCTTTCCGATATACACTGATGTCCATCCAGTTTTCCTGTATTCACTAGTCCAAGCACAGGGACCAGAAGAATCTGCTCCCTGCTCAGCTGATGTGATGGTGCCATGCAGTCCCACACTTCCAATGCATCCACTTTCATTGTACAAGTTTATAGAACTTACGAGGCAGCACGATGCGCAGCAATTAGCACTGCTGCCTCACAGTGGCAGGGACCCGGGTTCAATTCCCTGCTTCAGTCAGTATCTGTAAGGAGTCTGCGTGTTCTCCCCGTGTCTGCACGGGTTTCCTCTGGGCACCCCAGTTTCTTCGCACAGTCTGAAAGATATACTGATTAGGTGGATTAGCCACGCTAAATTCTACCTCAGCGCCAAAGTATGGCGACTAGGGGATTTTCACAATAACTTTATTACAGTGTTAATGTAAGCCTACTTGTGACTAATAAATAAAAAGAATGTAAATACAAATTCATCGAATTCTTACAGTGCAGAAGCAGCCCATTCGGACCATCAAGTCTTCACCGACTATGTGACAGGCCCCCCCGCCCCCCTATCCCTGTAACCTGGCATATTTACCGCATTAATCCCCCCACCTACACATCTTAGGAAACTAAGGTTCAATTTAACTAATTTAACCAAACTCACATCCTTGGATTGTGGGAGGAAACCAGATCAGCCAAAGAAAACCCATGCAGACACGGGGAGAATGTGTCTGTTCAGATTCTGCAGTGACCCAAGCCGGGAATCAGACACGGGTCCCTGGCACAATGAGACAGCAGTGCTACCCACTGTTACTGTGATATGATATGATATGATAGTTAGCCTGAACTACATTTTCTTTGTCACATTGTGAGAGTTTAAGGAAGCTATTTTTTGCATTTGTGCTTTCTCCCAAGCATCACTGGATCCTCCAGATTCTCCTGCTTTATATAAATATTCCAACTTCTTCCATTTCAGAGCCATTATTATTCAAAAAGGCGAAGTCATTCCAATGTCTTCAGAGTTCACACCAGAGACTGAACGGCAGAGACTTCAGTACTTAGTAAGTGAATATGAGAGTAATACAGTGGGTTTACACAACATGTTATCACGTGAAAAGTTGACTAAAAAGTTAATTGCATTTTTCTGGCTTTGTAAAATGGTGCACTGAAATGCCAATTCGTATTTTGCAATTTTTTGAGTTACTTTCAGAAAGCTTGCAGTGAGTTTCTTTTCATTCAGGTTTCAAGCAATCAGGCTGACACTTCGATATTACAGTAGGGAAGTATTTGCTGGAATTCCAGTACCCCGCCCACCGTAGGAATCGGAGCAGGTGATGGGTGGAGAGTGGGAAGGTCCATTGATCTTGGGTGGGATTTTCCAGTCAAAGGTTGAGCGAGGACGCACATTGTGTTGTTGGAGGTGCTGTCATTTGGATGAGATATCGAGCTAAGGTCCTTCCTTGTTGGATGTCCCAGCACTATTTAAAGAAAACAAAGAGTTGTTCAGTATGCTGGCTGGCCCTATTTTTCCATTTGGTACCACTATCAGAAACGGATTTAACTTGATCCAAGTGGACAATTCAAATATCTTTGCACCATTTGTAATGACCATTCTGAAATGTTGGTAACATTTCTCTAACTGTACTGAAGCACCTCAAGAGTGCAACACGATGTATGGAGAGAATCTGAATGTTATTGAGCTTTGTGAGGTGGCCATTTTGAAATATTTGCAATATTCTTTCAGATATTTCACGAGTTAAGTATATATTTGCAAAATAAAATGTGTGTGTCACTGACTGGGACAGCATTTGTTACCCATCCGTAATTCCTTTGAACAGAGCGGTTTGCTGGATCATTTCAAGGGCAGTTAAGAATTGCAATGGGTCTGAAGTCACATGTAGGCCAAGGAAGGACAGCAGATTTCTTTCCTGAAGGGACATCAGTGAACCAGATGGGTTTTTACAACAAATGATAATGATTTCATGGTCATGGTTAGACTTTTAATTCCAGATTTTCTTTTTAATTGAATTCAGATTTCACCATCTGCTGCGGTGGGATTCAACCTGGGTCACCAGAGCATTACCCAAAGTCTCTTGATTAGTAGCCCAGTGACAATACCGCTCCACCATCACCTCCCCTTGATCATTCATTTTATTTCCATTCTGTGAGACAATGCTGTTTGCAAATAGTGTTTCTCTATTTGCTTAGATGGCAATGAACACACTCCCAAGAATAATCTTTGAACACTGGACATAAGGTATTACCCTACATAACAGTGCAACCATATTGTGTCAAGCATGGTTCAATTGCCACTGATTCAGTTTCAGATAAGATGTTAAACCCAGAGCCTTGTCTGCTCTCTCAGGTAGACATAAGAGATACCTTAGCATTATTTTGAAAAAAAACATGGGAGTTTTCCCCAATTTCCTGATCAATATGTATCCCTCAATCAACATCACAAAAACAGCAGATTGTCTGGTCAGGGGAGCATGGTGGCACAGTGGTTAACATGCTGCCTCACAGCGCCAGAGACCCTGGTTCAATTCCAACCTTGAGTCACTGTCTGTGCACATTCTCCTCGTGTCTAAATGGGTTTCCTTTGGGTGCTCAGGTTTCCTCCTGCAATCCAAAGATGTGCAGGTTAGGTACATTGGCCATGCTAAATTTCCCCGTAGTATCCCAAGATATATAGGTTGTAGGAATTACTGGTATACATACGTAGGGTTATAGGGGTAAGGCTTGGTTATGATGCTCTGTCAGAGTTGGTGCAAATTAAATAGATCAACAGACCTCCTTCTGCACTATAGTGATTCTATGATTCCATGACCCAGGTTCGATTCCTGGCTTGGGTCACTGTCTGTGAGGAGTTTGCATGTTTTCCAAGTATCTGCATGGGTTTTCTCTGGGTGCTCTAGCTTCCTCCTGCAATCCAAAGATGTGCAGGTTAGGTGGATTGGCCATGCTAAATTGTCCTTTAGTGTCCAAAGATGTGCAGGGGGATTGGGAAATAGTCTACTTGAATACTATCCAACTGAATTTCAATTTCTGTAAATGCAATGGGACTAGCAGGGAACAAAACTCTGATCAGACTAGATTGCACATGGGTCAATTGAACACTCCCAACAATAAGCCACATGCAAAGTTACAGCTCTCAATCAATATCTGTACCTCATTCCAGCACAACTCCTCACCTGGAAGGAAAGAAATACTATACTTATTCTTGTGTCTCAACATAAAAATATATTTGGGCCCAGTTTCTTTGGCTGTTTATTCAACCAAAGCTGCAATCTGTTCACTTAACAGCTAACCAGAGAGCGAAACATCATACGAGCAAATGTGTAGGCCCCTACACTATTAGTGAAATGCACAGAATCATCCTGGTTGTTATTTTGAACTGATTTATTCCGGCTATGATGAAAGAAGGACAGACTGAAAGCTAGGTGGCAGTATACTCACTTGCTACCCATTGCTGGACATTTCAACCCAACAGAATGTTGCTGCTCTCTGACACAATCACAGAATTCAGTGCTGAATTTCTCCTTCCGCTGTCAGACAAGGAATATTTATGGCATGATTTGATCTTGATGCCATTCCTGTAGATTTCTGTAGTGTAATGGCTCGGGTTCTATGATAACAAACTTGGCGATTTTTAAAAAACTCATTACCTTTATATCTTTGACTGGCTTCCCACCTCTCCATGTCTAATCCCCTGCAGCATTGCAACCCTGTGAGATCTCTGCTCATCTCTGGTTCACCTGATTTTTGTTTTTTCATTTATTTAATGGGATGTGGACATCGCTGGCTAGACCAGCATCTATTTCCCATTCCTAGTTGCCCTTGAGAAGGTGGTGGCAAGCTGCTTTCTTGAACTGTTGCAGTCCCTGCTGTAGATCCACTCATAGTACTGTTGAGTTCTGCCAATGGTGGTGCTTTCAGTTAATAAAGTCCCATGTCTGGGAATCCTCTTCGTAAATTGCTCTGCCTCTCTATTACTCTCTTCTCCTTTAAAAATATCCTTAAAACTCATCCTTTTGACCAAACTTCTGGTCATCCATCATATTAATCTCTTTTATGTGACTTGGTGTCAAATTTTGTTTCGTAAAACTTCTGGGAGGTTTTACTGTACTGGAGGTTATATGATAGTGGCATTTAAGGGGCAACTAATACATGAATAGGTTGGGAATGGAAGGATACAGACTCCATAAGTACTCACGATTTTAATTTAGGCAGAAATCATGCGCAGTCTTGGAGGATCAAAGAGCCTGTTCCTGTGCTGTACTTTTCTTTGTTCTTTATTCTTTGAAGGAGCTGTAGAAATGTATGTTGTTGTTGAAGTTTTGATTCTTTAAGAGGGCCATTGTGGCAAATTATGAAACTGGCCAATTAAGGGCTGATGGGCATATGATCATCATCACTTTCCCAAGGGCAACTAGGAATGGACAACAAATGCTGGCCAGCCAGTGAAGCCCATGTCCCATGAATGAATACTGGTCGCATAGCACGTGGTTCACTCAGTGCCTTCTGAAATCAGCTGGAGAATAAACAAACCCAGTCGACTCTTTCTAGAGTCTGTTTGCCTCTTAATGGTTACATGGTGGTATTACCTTGGACTAGTAATCCAGACAGTCAGGATAATGCTTTAGGGGTCCAGGTTCAAATCCCATTATGCCAGATTGTGAAATTTGAATTCAATACAAAATCTGGAATTAAAAACCCAATGATGATCACGAAACCATTTCCAGTTGTTGTAAAGACCCATCTGATTTGCTAGGGAAGAAATCCGTTGTCTGTATCTGGTCTGGCCGACATGTGACTCCAGACCCACTACAATGTGGTTGACTCTTAAATGCTCTTTAAAATGACCCAACAAACCTCTCACTTCAAGGACAATTAGGGATGGGCAATAAATGCTGGCCCAGCCAGTGATGTCCATATCCCATGAGTGAATTTTTAAAAAAAAATCATTCTGGACTTGCAGCGGCCTGATAATCATATCCATTATCCAGTTCTGTCATGAACATCCCTATCCAGCAATATCCTGACCCACCAGAGCATGTGGAAGAATAGTATAAAGTAGTTTGTAGTCTTGGATTGCATTTGAAACCCACAAAGCCTCAGCTAATATATGCTTTGAACATATGTTACTGTTATTTCATTGACCCTAGGTCAATATCCTGGAATTCCCTAAGTCACGTCAATGTGGAAGCAGCATCACCATATGGGTTGCTGTAGTTCAGGAAGAAATCTAGTTACTGTCCTTCGAGCAATTAAAGATGAACAGTAATTGATACCTTAATGGAATCATCCAGTTGTGAATTTTACTAAAACTGAAGTAAGATACTTTTTGGATCAGAAATATTTTTAGTACTTGACAATAACCAAATAGGAGTAAAGTGCCAACAGAAGTTAATTTTTGTTGGGGAAATCTTTGGTACATTAAGTATTTGTGATGAATTCGGAAGATTTATGCATTTTACAAGATACAGCTGCCCTGGTTTATTAGCTAAATGCCTCAAAGTGAGATAGAGATTGATTTGTGATTATTATTCGCACCATTCTTTTCCATCTACATGTACACTCAATCAGAATGAGAAATGACTCATGAAATACTTTATTAATCCTTAACCCATCTCCCTGAGTAAAACACCACCTCTTTGAATGTGGTTTCTTGTAAGGCAATGGGCTAGGTAAATTGCCATCTGCTGCATGTCAACTGATTTTAGTATTTAATTCTTTCTTCATTTGGGGGTGACTTTGCTTTAGGTTTCTGCTTCATCAGACTGAATCAAGCAATGATGAGACTGTGACATCTTCTCGTAGGTGTAACCACGGAAATCTCTGTTTGTCATGGAAATGATAACAAGCAGAGTGGAAGAAATATGTTGGGCAGTGTGAATGAGAGAATGGAAGACTCTTCAGTCTGGAAGGCATGCTAGTTAGGTGCATTGGCCATGCTAAATTCTCCTTCAGTGTACCCAAACAGATAGCCAGAGTGTGGCAACCAGGGGATTTTCACAGTAACTTCATTATAGTGTGAATATAAGCCTACTTGTGACACTAATGAATAAACTTTAAATGATGCTTTGAGGACAATTGTTACTGAGCCCATGTTGGTAAACTGGTGCAATTGGGTAGCAGTAATATTTTGCAACCTGCCTGATTTTACTCTCCACTGAAGTCTTGAGAGAGGAATGTTGGGCATCTTGTAAAAACAGCCTTCTGATGAACTCATGGATACCCTGCCTGGTGAATTGGATCAAAGCAATCCACTTCATGTTTGACCTTACTTGGCCTGTGACGCACGGTAACTTGGATGGCACAGCGGTTAGCATTGTTCTATCACAGTGCCTGGAACCTGAGTTCAATTCCGACTAGGATCATTGTCTGTATGAAGTTTGCACGTTCTCTCTGTGTCTGCATGGGTTCCTTCCGGTTTCCTCCCACAATCTGAAAGGCGTGCTGGTTAGGTGCATTGGCCATGCTATATTCTCCCTGTAAAAGAAAAATTAATTTATTATTAGTCACAAGTAAGGCTTATATTAATTAACACTGCAGTGAAGTTACTGTGAAATTCCCCACATCCAGTGCCTGTTCTGATCAATGCACCTAACCAGCACATCTTTCACATTGTGGGAGGGAACCAGAGGAAACCCACGTGGACACGGGGAGAACGTGCAAATTCTGCAGACAGTGGCCCAAGTCAGGAATCGAACACAGGCCCCTGACACTGTGAGGCAGCAAGCTAATCACTGTACCACATCTAAACAGGTGCCAGAATGTGGCGACTAGGGGATTTTTACAGTAACTTCATTTGCATGTTGATGTAAACCTACTTGTAACACTAATAAATAAACTTAAAACCTGTCTTAAAACCATACAGTAAAAGCTGGGAAGATCTCAAGAGCAAGAGTGGACACAGGCTAGTGGCATTGCAATGTAAAAGCACATTTCCTCTCCCACAGCCAGTTTTCTTTTCTCCCTGCAGGCTTGTTTGCAGCCACATTTGTTGGGAAATGAATTCACCCATTTGGAATTTTCCAGGAGAGTGCAGCGAAAAGAACTTGGGAAGAAAATGCTCTTCCGTGATTTTAATATGACTGGCTGGTAAGAACATACTCAAAAGAGAATTGAAGGGGTTTTGTGAAGCCTTGCTAGCTTGGATTTTTGCTGATGTATTAATTGATATAGATTTACTATGAATGAAGACAATTTAATTTGAGCAAAAGCAATTTCTTAACATTCAACTGCAGCATTATTCCTTGATAAATCTCTCACTGGGGTTCAGAAACATAACAGAAATCAAATAGTTTGATGTACGGAGGCAGATAGAATGCAGTAATTGAATTGAGAATTCAAATTTTGAGATAACTTGAAGTGAAAAGAGGCCATGGAACCCACCAACTGCTTCATCCCAGTGTCCATGTATGATTAGTGGTTAATGGCACACTGGCTAGCACTGCTACCTCACAGTGCCAGGGACCCGGGTTCAATTCCAGACTCAGGTCACTATCTGTGTGAAGTTTGCACGTTCTCTCCCCGTGTCTGCCTGGGTTTCCTATGGGTGCTTTGGTTTCCTCCCACACTCCAAAGATGTGTGGGTAGGTTGATTGGCCATGCTAAATTGACCGCAGTGTCAGGGATATTAGCACGGTAACTGTGAGGAGTTATGGGAATGGGGCCTGGATGGGATTGTGGTTGATGCAGATTCGATGGGCTGAATGGCCACCTTCTGCATTGTAGGGATTATTTGATTGTTCCTCCAGGAACAAACTCTACCCTTATCATCTAGCTAATGCCCAATGTAAGCAACACCACAGAACAAATGTTCTCCTGTGCTATTCATGTGTGTGACTCCTACAATTTGCAGTCCATTTATTTGACTGGAGATCGCATGCTTGAATTCCTGGTGTGTGCAGTCAGCAGGAGATGCTTTGCGCTGGGAGTACAAATTCACCCCTTTTCTACCTCTCTCTGCTGCAAGTGTCACAAAACACAAGACAGTGATAGCCATTACTTGAGCCGCATAATTAAATGTCATTGCTCCTGGTTAAACGTGGTTCTGTTTTCTTTTAACAATATGAAAAGGGCTAGTTTCTTCAGAGTAAAAAGTTACCAGAGCTCCCCACATTTGATGAGGTGCGTCAGTGCGAATGATGCTATTGTGACCTGGGTACAACCATCTACACTGCCAGCGGCTTTAAATCTGTGTTTCCACTTAAAATATCCACTTATACTTATTCTGTAAATCCCACACAGTCTATTACACCCACGGACACAGATGCTGGGAGAAAGAGTTGAAATAAACTGGGAAATATAACCTGAGTTGTGGAGTGAGGAGGTCACATCCAAATTGCTAATGGATTTCAGTTTCAATACAACCCCCATTTCCCCCCCCATATATAAAAACATGTACATACATACACACATACTCATGCAAATTGTACCACCCACTGTGACTGCTTTTGAAGCAAATCAGCTTGGTACAGTTCCTGCTCTGCCCAAGATGCAAGAAATGGCAAAAGGTCACGAATGTAACCCAATCCATCACGCAAACCATTCTCCCATCCGTTGACTGTCTATACTACTTGTATCTCGGAAAAGCGGCCAGAATATTCAAGGATCCCGCACACCCAGGATGTGCTCTCTTCCACCTTTATCCATTAGGAAAAAGATACAAAAGTCTGAGGACACAGTCTAACCTGCAGCGGTTGTAGATGCGCCAAGTTTGGTGGCGTTTAAGAGGTTAGTTGATAAGTATATGGAAGAGAAGGGAATGGTTTAGTTTGGAAGGGCATTGCTTTTTATATTGGTCGGCGCAACATCGAAGGCCGAAGGGCCTGTTCTGTGCTGTAATGTTCTATGTTCTAACCGACTCGAGATTAGCTTCTTCCCTGCTGCCATCAGAGTTGATCTTTCTCTAAACCCTAGCTACGATCGTAATACTACGTTCCACATTCTCTTCTTTCCTTCTCTCTGAACGGTTTGCTTTGTCTGCATAGCACACAAGAAACAATGCTTTTCACTGTATACAATAATAAATCAAATTAAATTGAAATCACCAGGTCGCACAACTTGACATCGCTTTCCGGTGGAAAATTATTTTCCACAAGTAGTTTGTTATCTGAATGGGTGAATACATACTTGATACTACACCATTTTAGGAACATTTCACACTCAATCATTGATTAGCACTGAGTTAGTTAATCTCAGTTACAACAGGAGCAGGGTGCTACCAGCTGCCCCAGTTGAGGATTGTTAGATCAATCATTATCTCATTGAATGGTGGAGCAGATTTGATGGGCCAAAAGGCCTACTTCAACCCTTTCACCTTATGATCTTGTACTTAGAATGGAATATTAGAGAACAGGTTGCTCCTGAGTGTGATCGGCCCATCATTAAAGTAGATGGCACAATGGCATAGTGGTTAGCACTGCTGTTTCACAGTGCCAGGGATCTGGGTTCAATTCCCGGCTTGGGTCACTGTTGGTATGGAGTTGACACATTCTCCCCGTGTCTGCGTGGGTTTCCTCCGGTGCCCTGATTTCCTCCCACATTCTGAAAGATGTATTGGTTAGGCACATTGACCTGAACAGGCGCCGGGGTGTGGCGACTAGGGGAATTTCACAATAACTTTATTGCAGTGTTAACGTAAGCCTTACTTGTGATTAATAAATAAACTTTAAAGCAGCATGCCAACAATAACTGTCTGGACTGTGGCACGAAGATTGGCGTGGGGTATCGGTGGACGACTGATCCCTGTGCGGTCACATCCCGACAAGAAATGTGTAAGGTTCAGATCTTTCTGCGACAGAGAAGCCTACATCCCCATGATGTTTGCGGAACTTGCCATCTCCCAGCAGATCTGCTCACATTTCCATTTCCCAGACATCTAATTTCCCAAGCCTGGATGTATAATTTTAATTTAACTGTGAGTGGCAGCTCCATCAGTGGATATGATTAGAGGTGTTGCATTACAATGGGGGAAGAGGTATAATTATTTCAATCTCCAAATAACAAAAGCAGTGCTGCACATGGTTCGAATTATTGCAGCCTATTGCACAACTCAGTAACTCTCACAGCTGTGATTTTAGTATTGCTTCGTGCGTGCTAAGCCATGTTTATAGGTAGATTATATTTTAAAGAAAGCCTTTTTAACAGCTCCTGCAAAGCGATGAGGCACACGCCAGGCATACAAACGAGAGCCCAGTGCACCTAATGAGTAGTCTTTACACGCTGCAAGAGGCGAACGGCAGCTAAAGCTGGAGCCAAGCCTGGATTGTTAGCGCCGATGATAGATTATAACTCTGCCGCATGCAAATGCTGGATGTCTCGGTATATATATTGCACGGACCATGAGGAGCGGCAGGGGACCTGACCCAAAGTTGTGCAGCGTGTGTGACAGTGATGAATGACTGCCGCTGGGTCTACAGTCGTGTGTGCGTGCGGAGGGGAGGGTAACACAAGGGGGGTGTTGGGGTGGGGGGGGGAGGGAACAAACAGAACAATCCTCCTGATAATAAAACATTCTCTGATCTTCATTTATCCTTGCACCGGAATATTTAGCTGCTTGCATCTTTTCATTCCTTGTCTGCTAGAGCAAAAACCAAACAGATTTTCAGTCCGATCTGTTCAGATTGACTGCGTGGACAGTGAGATCTAATGTTTGATTTGGTTTATTATCGTCACACGTATTGGGATATGGTGAAAGATAATTATTTCCTGCGACAAAGCAAACCGTTCGTAGAGCACATAGGGGAGAAGGAGGGTGCAGAATATAGAATATAATTTTGTTTTGCTGGTGGATGGGATGGCGGGGAGGCAATGAGGGAAGGGAAAGACTATCTGATTGTGTCCTTTATCATTTGTGCACAGGTACTCCCAGGGCTTTCTGGAAGCAGGCAATTTGCTTTAAAAGCTGCTGTCTCCTTTCGATCGCAGACAAAAATCTGATCCTCTACTTCTAACCGCCGCTTGCAGGAATAATTGCTCTGCCTCTCGTATCCACCATTTAAGACGGGACGCTTGAGAAAATTAGGTTGACACATTCTGTGTCGTGCGCCGCCCCTCGTCCCCGGGGGACTTGACATAGCCATAAATCAGGTCCTGTCATCTTGTGCTGAGGGAGATTGAAGGGGCTGGGGGGGGGGGGGGGGGCGAGTGAGGTGGGGAAGAGTAAATCTACTGTGTTGATGGAAGCTTTTTTCTCTTTATTACAACAGGGCGTACAAAGTCATAGAGGAAGATGACCTAAAATTTCCCCTGGTCTATGGCGAGGGCAAGAAGGTAGGTTGTTACATTGCATATAACGAGGAATGCTTTGCATTTCTGTCAACCTAAACGGTGCTGAGATTAAGATCGGAGGTGTTTCTCGCACTGTGGCAGTCGAGTGTACACAACCAACCACCCCCTCCCGACCCCCTACACTATCCCTGAGCAGGCACTGCGCTCTTCTGCTGAAATGACTTGTCAAGCTATGGAAGGTAATTATTTCCAAGAGTCACACAGCAATGATGAATGCGAGGCACATCATAGACCTGGACTTGCTTTCAGTCACAGGCTTGTGCGCAATGAATTTACCCTACCACATATTTTTCAAACTAATACATTGTTTAGCGTTTATTCTTCTCGCCTAGAACATTCACGGCTGATTGATTAATTTCCATTTCTCTCCTTGGGGTTTTTTTTTTAAACAATTTCTCGCCCTTTTGTTGCTGATTTCCCCCCCCCCCCCTTTGCTTTCTTCTCAGCCTTTCTTCTGCATTGCAATTTTTTTCCTCTCCGTTCATTTTCTTCTTTTTCAGCGGGTTCCAGTGGCAAAAGGCTTTGTTAACCAGAGGGTAAATTTGACAGAAGGACCCAAGGTGACTCAGAACTGAGGATGGGCCAGTAGTTACAGGGCCTTAAGCCGAGAGTAAGGGAGTGGGACTCATGGATAGGTCTACCATAGGGCCAATGCAGACACCATGGACTCAGTCTGGGAAATTCCTCTCCAATTCTTCCCCATGTGATCAAAACTAGCTTTGGTAGCTGTGCTGCTACTTGGTTTCATATCATGCGGTTTCTTTGGTTAACTTTTTTTTGCTTTTTCTGCCAGTGTGTTCCTGTTTTTATTTACCCCTCTTACAGAAATGTAATTATTAAAAATCTTCAATCTCTGCTCATGAACAATTCAAGCTCAGTTGAGATGGTGGCATTGCGGTATTGTCACTGTACTGTGACTAGAAAAGTGGCTCTAAATCACACCTCCAGAGAGTTGATTTCAAAAAAACAATTATAATTTCAGGTGCAGATATGTTTTATTGTATGATTCTGTGGGTGGGATTTTCCAGCCACGCTTGCCCCCAAACCAGAAAATCCAGTCCAAGATCAATGGACCTTTACATGGTCCCTTCCCTTCATTCCCAGCCTGGCCGCTGTGATTCCTGCGGTGGGCAAGGAGGGAAAACTTCTCCTCCATGAATGTACGACAAAAAACCATACTTACACCTCTGACCATAACATTGTATAAACATATAGTGATGATAGAGAAATAAAAACTGAGGCTGGATTTTCCGAACTTGCCTGTGGCTGGGATTCTCCAGTCCTGCTGCAGTGAATGAAGGTTTGGCTGAGTGTCAAATTCTCCGTTCTCACTGGCAGCAGAGTGTGCGAGACCGGAGAATTTCAGAAGAACTAGAAAATGCTGGATAATATTTGCATGATGATAATCGTTGGCTTGTGAAAATGTTTTTTAAAAATTGTCAACTCAGTTAGCTTAAAGAAAACATTATTTTCTAACAGAAAAGCAAAATATTACGAATGGTTGAAATTCTAAAAAAAAGTTGGCATTTTCTTTTGGTAACCGTTTTCTTGCTGGTAGCTCTGCTTTTCCTGCCCCCATCCATTCCTTTCTCTTTACTCTTTGTGAAGCCCAGCCAAACATTCGTGCAGATGGCACAATAGCATAGTGGTTAGCACTACTGCCTCACAGTGCCAGGGACCATGATTCGATTCCTAGCTTGCATTGCTGTATGTATAGATTTTGCATGTTCTCACTGTGTCCACGTGGGTTTCTTTGCACAGTTTGAAAGGCATGTTGTTTAGGTGCATTTACCTGAACAGGCACTGGACTGTGGCAACTTGGAAAATTTTACAGTAACTTCATTGCAGTGTTAATGTAAGCCTGACTTATAATCAATAAATAAGCTTTAACTTTAACTTCAGATAAATTGAGTGAAATGCTCCCATTGTTTGGTGAGTTGTGATGTCTTCACCATTTGTTGTTAAGAAGGCATATGGAGTCTTAGCTTTTATTGGTAGGGGGATTGAATTTCAGAGCCGCAACGTCATGTTGCAACTGTACAAAACTCTAGTGCGGCTGCACTTGGAGTATTGTATGCAGTTCTGGTCCCCGCATTATAAGAAAGATGTGGAGGCTTTGGAGAGGGTACAGAGGAGGTTTACCAGGATGTTGCCTGGTATGGAGGACAGGTCTTATGAAGAGAGGCTGAGGGATTTGAGGTTGTTTTCGTTAGAAAGGAGGAGGCTAAGAGGGGACCTAATCGAAACATATAAGATGATTAGAGGTTTAGGTAGGGTGGACAGTGATAGCCTTTTTCCTAGGATGGAGAAAGCTAGCACGAGGGGAACACAGCTTTAAATTAAGGGGTGATAGTTATAGGACGGATATCAGAGGTAGGTTCTTTACCCAAAGGGTGGTTCGGGGGTGGAATGCCCTGCCTGCAGCAGTTGTAGATGCGCCAAGTTTGGTGGCGTTTAAGAGGTTAGTTGATAAGTATATGGAAGAGAAGGGAATGGTTTAGTTTGGAGGGTCATTGCTTTTTATATTGGTCGGCGCAACATCGAAGGCCGAAGGGCCTGTTCTGTGCTGTAATGTTCTATGTTCTATTCCATTAGCACAGCACATTGAATAATAAGACCTATAGTTTCGATGAAAAGGAAGAAAGTCTTAAGTCACTGTGCAGGGGGCCTTGTTTTGTGAAATTTATACTTGTATGCACTCAAGCTCTAGAGACCACAAAAAAAAATCTCAAAAAAGTCTGTCCCGTTACAAAAAATTCACTTCGCTGTGATCTGATCCATATATCTCAGCATTGTAAAAAATGAATGAGAGATTGTTGCTCTAAATGATTCTTGAAAGTCACCCCGTGACACCACTTTCAATTGTTGGGTAAGTATTGGAACTCATTAATATTCAAAGGCCCACTGATTGAAAATTTGCAAGATGTGAAATGTTCAGTGTGACTAGTTCAGGATGAGTGCATTTTGCTATGGGATTCTGGAAGGTCAGCGGTGATGTACACAAAGCATGTCCCGACCACTCCGGAGATTTGAGCACAAAATCAAGACTGACACTCCAATGCATTACCAAGGAGATGCTTCGCTGTTAGCAGGTTCACTAGGCTAATCCCAAGAAAGGTGGGTTGTTTTAGGAGGAAAGGTTGGAGAAATTTCCTGTCTTGCCTGCCATGGGAATTGTAGTGGCCAGGGCACGGACCATGCAATGGTCTGTTGACTTCAGGCGGGATTTTCTGGTTTTGGAGCGAATGTAGCCAGAGAGCCTCACCCCAGGTTTGTATCCACTAGAATTTAGAAGAGTAAGAGGCGACTTAATCGAAACTTTTAAGAGCCTGAGGAGTAGTGACAGGGTGGATGTGGAGAGATGTTTTCTCTCTATGAAGAATCTAGAATGAGGGGTCAATGTTTAAAAATAAGTGCTCACTCATTTAAGACAGAAATGAGGAGAAGTGTTTTCTCTCTGAAGCTCATGAGTCTCTGGAACTCTTCCTTAAAAGAAGTAGGAGCAGCGTTTTTGCATCTGCTTAAAGCAGAGCTAGATAGATTCTTAGTTTAATAAGAGGCTGTAGGTTATTGGGTGTATGCAGGGATGTGAGGTTGAAGTTACAATCAAATCAGCCATGACCTTATTGAATGGTGAAGGGAATGAGTAGCCTCAGTTTTGAAGTTTATTTGTTAGCATCTCAAGTAGGCTTACATTAACACTACAATGAATTTATTGTGAAAATTCTCTAGTCACCACACTCCAGTGTCTGTTTGGTAATACTTGAGGGCGAATTTAGCATAGCAAGTGCACCTAGCAGCATGTCTTTTGGACAAAAGCAAATTACTGCAGATGCTGGAATCTGAAACCAAAAACAAAATGCTGGAAAATCTCACCAGGTCTGGCAGCATCTGTAAGGAGAGAAAAGAGCTGATGTTTCAAGTCCAGATGACCCTTTGTCAAAGCTAAAAGGCATAGAAAGTGGAAGTTGTTTATACTGTAGGACAAGGGAATGAAAGATGGGTGTCTTTTGGGCTGTTTTAGTTACCACATGTCTTTTGGACTGTGGGAGGAAATCCACGCAGATATGGGAGAACATGCAGACTCCACATAGACAGTGACCCAAACCTGGAATTGAACCGGGTGCTAGAGGTGTACAGTGGCACTGCTAGCCACTGTGTTGCCCATATAGTCATATGTTAGAGATGCTGGCTTTCTAATGAATCATTAAACCAAGGCCCCCCTACAGATAAAAGTAGAAGACTATGGTATTGTTTCGACAGAGAGCAGGGGGCTCTCCATAGTATTCTGACCAATGTTTATCACTCAACCCACAATCCAAAAACAGATTATCTGGTCTTTATCACATTGTTGTAGTTAATTTGGCTGCTATGTTTCCTGTATTCTAACACTTCCAAAATACTCAATTGGCTCTAAAGTTTTCAGGATATTCTGATGCTGTGAAAGGCGTCGTATCAATGTAAGTCTTTTACCTTGCCTGCATCTAGCTATTTCACTTCACTGCTAAAAAAACAAATGTCATTCAAATCATCTGTTTTTTTTCTGAGGTTCTGAGTAAATTATGTGCTGGTTTTCAAATGACTCATATTTTACACTGAGATTCCCTACTGAGTCACCCTCTTTACATAAGGAGCCATCAGATTACGTAATTGACTTTGATTGCATGAAAATATGTTTTGGAAAATACAAATACTGCACCTATAATTATAAGCATGTAGACACTGTACCCTTTACACTTGAAAACAAAGAAAATTATAGCACAGGAACAGGTCCTCAAAGCCTCCCCCAACCATGACACTGGACTAAATTATGACCCCTTACCCTTACGGGGGACCATATTGCTCTATTCGGTCCCTAGTCATTTATTTGTCAAGACACTCCTTAAAAGTCATTATCATATCTGCTTCCACGACTTCCCCTAGCACCGAGTTCCAGGCACCCACTACTCTCTGTGTAAAAACTTGCCTCGTACATCACCTATAAACCTTGCCCCTCGCACCTTAAACCTATGCCCCCTACTAATTGATTCTTCCACCCTGAGAAAAAGCTTCTGGCTATCCACTCTGTCCATGTCCCTCATAATCTTATAGACTTCTATCAGGTCGACCCCTCAATCTCTGTCACTCCAGTGAGAACAAACCAAGTTTCTCCAACCTCTCCTTGTATTATACGCTCACTTATAGGAGGGTAGATTTTACAGAGCAAGGCTGCCAGCAGTGAATTACATTGGAAAAAAGTGCACTGAAGGAACTTGAAAGTCAGTTGTTAGAATTTTGAGTCCCAGTGATGTGAAAATGAAGGGTCACCTCAAGGTGCGCTACCCTCTGTGACTAAACCTCCAATCCAAGTTCCTGTTGAGTGAGGAGATCAATTTTCCCAGAAGTGTGTCATCCATAGCAGTACAGTTGTTTAGCCACAAATAAAATTTATTTATTATTGTCACAAGTAGGCTTAAATTAACACTGCAGTTAAGTTGCTGTGAAAATCCCTCAGTTGCCACATTCTGCCACTGCTCCAATACATAGAATCCCTACAGTGTGGAGGCCATTCAGCCCATCAAATTTGCACCAACCACAATCCCACTAAAGCCCTATTCCCATAACCCCCTCAATTTACTCTGCTAGTCCCCCTGGTTAATTTAGCATGGCCAATGCAGCTAACTCACATGTCTTTGGACTGCAGGAGGAAACTGCAGCACCTGGAGGAAAACCACGCAGACGTGGAGAGAATGTGCAAACTCCACACAGACAGTCACCCGAGGCCAGAATTGAACCTGGATCCCTGGTACTGTGAGGCAGCACTGCTAACCATTGTGCCGCCATGTCATTGTACAAATGTGCATCTTTGTTCTTGAAAGCTGCAATTTCTGTTCAAAAAATTGCCAATTCTTGTTCCATCATGAAAGGGAACCTCGTTAGGACCCTGTTTCCTAAACCTACAATGATTTTCTATTGAGTGGAGTAGTTATCTCTTGCCAGTTACCCCTCTTGTTTCCACTGTAATCATCTTGGTAAATAACTTGGATTGAACTCAATATTTTTAAAGTTCATTCACGGGATGCAGGCATTGCTGGTAGAGCAGCGTTTTATTGCCTGTTCCTAATTGCCCTTGAGAAACTGGTGATGAGCTGCCTACCTGAACTGCTGCAGTATGAATGGTAACGGTGCCACAGTACTTTTGTCAGGTAAGAAGTTCCATGATTTTGTCCCAGTGATGGTGAAGAAACAGCAACATACTTCTAAGTCAGAATGGTGTGTGACTAGTAGGTAGTCGTGCTCCCAAATGACTGCTGAATCTGCATTGACTGTAGCTAGAATTTTATCCTTCCATACATCTTCTAATACACTATCTCTTCCCTAACCCTCTCTTAACATCTGTATAATCAATGAACAGCTGAGTTAATTCTGACATGAGGTGGAGTATTTACCATTTGAAAACCCATTTTACGGGGAAATGGTGGTAACATTCAAAGTGTACTGAGGAAGCAGGTGAATGTGCTCACAAGATTTGTCAAACCGCCTAGGAGAAAGTTCAATCATGGGGATTGAACCAATCCAAGTAAAAGTTCACCTGTAAATTAAGTGACAGATTCTGTGAGGGTCTGTGCCTCCAATCATAGGCTGTTTCCTTCCTGCATTTCTCTACTGTCATCTACATTTTTTGATTTGATTTATCGTCACATGTATTAGTATCGAGTGAAAAGTATTGTTTCTACATCCCATAATTTTCTTCAGTTCTATACTCCTGGGGTAGCAGTAGCATTTGCCTCACTCTTATAGCTTGGTCACAGCAGTGTGACAGCGCATGCTGGATACAGTGGCCCAGAAATTCCATTCTCCATGAGGCTGTGTTCCAGAGATGAATTAGAACATACGCTGGGGAAATGTCTCTGCAAGTCCCTTGGCAAAGATTGCACAGGAATTGCCCAAGAAGTTTAAACTTCTGATGGCTTTTACCCTACATGTGGAAACATCAGTTGAATTGGAGGGTTTGCATGGTTCCAGTTCTCTTAGCAGAATAGTTAACCAGGAAAATATAGAAAGATTAACATCACTTCTAACTCCTGTGTAACTGTGGTACTCACCCACCCCTACAACTCCCTGTTGGTCTCCTAACTAACCGTCTCCCTACTCCACACCCTGACTCTATGAAGTAATCAGAAAAGTGCTAAGTGAAATTCAACCCAGAGTGAAATGATGCATTTAGAGAAGTCAAACAAGGCAAAGGATTATACAATAAATCATAGAATCCTTACAGTGCAGAAATAGGCCATTCAGTCCATCAAGTCTGCACTAACTACAGCTCCTATCTCCCTAACCCCACATATTTACCCTGCAAGTCCCCCTGACATTATGGGTCAGCTTAGCATGGCCAATCCACCTAACCTGCATATATTTGGACTGTGGGAGGAAACCAGAGCACCCTGGAGGAAACTTAAGCAGACACGGGAAGAATGTGCAAACTCCACAATTATTTGAAGCCAGAATTGAACCCTGCTCCCTAACACTGTGAGGCAACAAAGCTGACCACTGTACCATTGTGCTGCCAGAGGATACTAAGTGGTGTAGAGGATACAAGAGACCTTGGAGTGAATGTCCACAGTTCCCTGGCTGCATTGGGTTAGATTAACAAGGTGGCCACGGAGGTATATTTCATTCATTAGCTGAGGAATGGAATATGAGAGCAGGGAGGTTAGTTTTAGCTAGGTCACAATATGAGGACTGAGTGCAGTTCTGTCACCTCATTCCAGAAAGGATGTAATTGCATTAGACGGGGTACAGAGGAGATTCACTGGGATGTTCCAGGGTTGGATAATTATAGCTTTGAGGAGAAATTGGATTGGCTGCGGTCATTATCCTTGGAACAAAGGAGACTGTGAATTGATTTAATTAAGATGTACAAGATTGTAAGGGTCCTGGATAGAGTGGATAAGAATGGCCCATTCACTGTAGCGGAGAGGTCAGTGACAAGGGCATAGATTTCAAGCAATTGGTAGAAAGTTAGGAAAATATTTTTCACCTAGAGGATCTTGGCAGTCTCGAACCCACTGCCTGAAAGGGTAGTTGAGACAGAAAACTTCAACACCTTTCAATGGTACTTCATTTTTTAGCTGGCACGGACACAATGGGCTAAATGACCTCTTTCTCTCTTCTAAACTTCCTATGATTCAATACTGTAGCCTCCCCCACCCCCGCTACTCTTCCAAGTAGCCAACTATCCTCCCGCCTGGCCTTGTCCCACCCTCCCCCCAGCTAAACCACCCCCAGTATCCCTCAACCAACATTCCCACAACCCCAATTAACTGAAGCCCTGACTACCTGTAAACAACTAGCTTAGGTACCCACCTCCCCCACCCTAGACAATTTTACCCCCTCCCTCCCTGTCCACTTACATTATACCCCCAGTCATCTCCCTGGCTTCTCAAAGTGACCTTCAGACTTACCAGAAAATGGTAGTTAGTGCTGTTAAAAGAAGGGGGGGGCAGGGTGGGGGCGTTAATTTACATTACTGATGCTGACGCCTTGTACTCAAAGGACTATGGAGTGCTGCACTGCACATTTCTTACTGGGTCCAGGGTGGACCAATCTGGATAAAGACAGTAAAAGGATAGTGTGGCAATCCAACCATCATTACCACCCCATGCTTTCTGGGTTTTGTTGAAAATTAGACAATGGCCAGGAGTTCCAGGAGAGATCGAAATCAGTGGATGTTTGGCGGCCTCTCTGAATTTTCCATCCTGCCCACGACAGGCTTGCCATGGAAGGAACCAGAAAATCCCCGGGTACTTGTCTTTGTTGATGTATGTACTGAAATACAAAATGTGATTTATTTGACAGGCACGTGTGATGGCAACCATAGGTGTGACTCGAGGACTTGGAGATCACGATCTGAAGGTTCACGATTCCAATATCCACATAAAGCCATTTCTCTCGTGCACTCCTGAGGTAAAGAAACCGTTTTCAGTTCATTAAAAACAGAAAGCATGTGCATGTAGCCTCTGCCTGGCTTTTTGACCTAATCTGTCTCTGCTACCGACTCTTGATTATAAGGCTATTGTAATTTGATATCAGGTCCTGGACGAGCCTATCTTCCCCGCATTTCAAACCAAATCATTCTCCTCATAGAATCTACAATGCAGAAGAAGGCCATTTGGCCCATTGAGCCTGCACCAACAACAATCCCACCCAAATCCCACCCCCGAACCTCCACGTGTTTAACTTCCTAAATCCTCTGACACTAAGAGTCAATTTATCATGCCAATCAGCCTAATCCGCACATCTTTGTACTGTGGGAAGAAACTGGAACATCTGGAGTAAACCCATGTAAACATGGGGAGAATGTGCAAACTCCATACAGACAGTCACCTGAGACTAGAGTTGAACCCAGGTCCCTGGCGCTGAGAGATAGCAATGCTGACCATTGTACCACTGTGCTGTCATCTTAGTAAAATAAAACTATATGACCCCTGTAAAAACACAGATGATTTCAGACACTTTGACAGGGTTGTGAGAAAGAGGGATTTTCCAATTCAACACACAAAACATAGACCCACAGAGAAGTTACAGCACAAAAAAAGGCCATTTGGCCCATCTTGTCCTTGCCTGAGGACACTTGGGTGTCCTTTTTAATCTCACCTTCTGCTCCTGGTGCCTGCCGGTAGCTTACGGTACTTAAACCTGGAATCCCAGCCTAAGGATCCCATTCTTACTTTCCTCCATACAGTGGCACGATGGCACAGTGGTTAGCGCTGCTGCCTCACAGCGCCAGGGACCTGAATTCAATTCCAGCGTTGGGTCACTCTGTGTGGAATTTGCACATTCTCTTTGACAAAAGGTCATCTGGACTTGAAATATTGGTTCTTTTCTCCCCTTATAGATGCTGCCAGACCTGCTGAGATTTTCCAGCATTTTCTCCCCTTGTCTGCATGGGTTTCCTCCGCATGCTCCAGTTTCCTCCCATAGTCCAAAGATGTGCAGGTTAGGTTGATTGGCCATGTTAAATTGCCCCTTAGTGTCAGGGAGATTAGCAGGGTAAATACATGGGGTTATGGGGATAGCATCTGAGTGGAATTGTGATCAGTGAAGTCTCAATGGACTGACTGGCCTCCTTCTGCAGTGTAGGGATTCTATGATAAATCCATGTACCAAATATCTCCTATTACCATTCTGTCACGACTATTAAGTTGGCCTAATGATTGGGCTATCCCGCACGATTGTTTGAAGTTTTTGTTAGTGAGCTCTGCAGACTGAGGGAAGCATGAGAGCCCCAACCAATGCCTTTACTGAATCAATGGGACACACCAATGAGGGCTTGACCATGAAGGGGAAACGATCTCTTGGGAAGGCATGTGCTAACTGACACTAGGCTGCAGTATTTCTGGCTGAAAGGAAGAACACACGTGCCCCAATACAAATAACGAGTTTTGGAGCCCTTTTATGGAGCTGCCTCTAATGAAGGCACATTCACAGCTTGGTACAAATGGATAGAATATACACAATGCATGTGTATTGGTCCTTCATAATTGAAGTATTAAAAATTTAATTTGTTTTTTGATAATTATTTGTTAAGGAATATGGACTTAACTAGCAAGGGCAATATTTGTTGTCCATCTCAAATTACTCTTTGGGAGCAGTTGGTCCTGGAGTCACATATAGGCCAGACCGGGTAAGGATGGCAGATTTCCTTCACTAAAGGCTATTAGTGAATTAGATTGGTTTTTTGAAATAATTCAAGATAGTTATCACGGTCGCCATTATGAGAATAGCTTTATATTACAGATTTATTAATGGAGCTGTCAAGGTGGGATTTGAAATTATATCCCCAGAACATAATTTACCAGGATGTTGCCTGGTATGGAGGGCAGGTCCTATGAAGAGAGGTTGAAGGATTTGAGGTTGTTTTCGTTAGAAAGGAGGCGGCTAAGAGGGGATCTTATTGAAGCATATAAGATGATTAGAGGTTTAGATAGGGTGGACAGTGATAGCCTTTTTCCTAGGATGGAGAAAGCTAGCACGAGGGGACACAGCTTTAAATTAAGGGGTATGAGTTATAGGACGGATATCAGAGGTAGGTTCTTTACTCAAAGAGTGATTAGGGAGTGGAATGCCCTGCCTGCAGCTGTTGTAGATGCGCCAAGTTTGGTGGCGTTTAAGAGGTTAATTGATAAGTATATGGAGGAGAAGGGAATGGTTTAGTTTGGAGGGGCATTGCTTTTTATTTTGGTCGGCACAACATCGAAGGCCGAAGGGCCTGTTCTGTGCTGTAATGTTCTATGTTCTATGTTCTATAATGCCTCTGGATTGCTAGTCCAGTTGCATTACTACTATGCCATCACCATGATACTGTTTTGCATATTTAAGCAGTCTCTGAACTGAAATCAGCAGGCATGCAATGCATCCAATATGCAGGCTAGCGTTCATTAGATTGTTACTGGGCATCCAAGGGCAAACAAGGCAAATCCTCTCTTCTGTATCCTCAACCATTCCCCAGCCCCCACCCTCACATCATCCTTTGCCAATTGCCCATATATAACACGTTCCCTTTGAATAGAACTGAACACGTGTGAATGTCAAGATCAGCTGTGATTGTATTGAAAGGCGGAACAGGCTCGAAGGGCTGAATTGCTGGCTCTTGCTCCTAGTTCTTATGTTCTTAGCACTGTGCTGGACTCTGGGCTTAAATTCTGAAAATTCCTGTCTGTTATGGCATATTTGCTCGGAAAAGTCATTCAGCTTAATGCAAGCTTGTTTTTCCAAAAAACATTTGTTCCCAATATGAAACGCACAATTTGTGTAACCTAATTATTCATCTATACAACGAGTTTCAACATGAATAATTGTTTCCTCAGATATAGAATAGACATTTGGGTCTAACTGTTTCATGCCACCACAAAAGCCTCCTTCCAACCCTAACTCATTCTAATTGCATATTGTTTTACTCCTTTCTCTCTCGTGTTTACCTAGCTTCTCCTTACTCGTCTCGGTGCTGTTTGCCTGAACCATTCTATGGTAACTTGATCCACATTTGAATGCAGACCTTTGTTTTTCCTCATTCTATCTCATTGGATACCATTTTATGAGGCATTGCTACTTTTAATTTTTTTATATTTGAGAGACATAGGCATCGCTGACTGGCCAGTATTTAATGCCCATCCCTAATTGCCCTTGAACTCAATGGCTTGTAAGGTAGTTGAAAGTCAACCACGTTGCTGTGGCTGTGGAGATTTCCTTCCCTCCTAATGAACCAGATAGGTTTTTCTGATGATCAACAATAGTTTAAGAACATAAGAACTAGGAGCAGGAGTTGGTCCTTCTAGCCTGCTTTGCCGCTCACCATAAGAACAAAGAACAAAAAGCAACACAGCACGGGAAACAGGCCCTTCGGCCCAGCAAGCCCGCGCCGCTGTCCTAATGCCCTAATGACATATAGGGACCAATATAGGGACAATTTGTTACCCAATCAGCCTAAGTGCACATTTTTGGGATGTGGGAGGAAACCGGAGCACCCGGAGGAAACCCACGCAACCACAGGGAGAACGCGTAAACTCCCACAGACACAGGTCTAAATCCATGTGTCTGCACAGCAACGGCGATAGTCTCTGAGCTGTCATGTTGCCCATCAGATGGTCCAGTTTAAGCATACACTAACGACATGAAGCACTAGGCCACTCCTGAAGCAACATCCAAGAGCAGCCCTCGCACGACCTGCCGAATGCATGGACCGAATAGCCTATGGAAACAAATAAGATATTTGGACAGTCCTGCTATATCCCTCTATCTGCAGACCTCTCATGTGGCTGTCCAAGAGACCCTTAAACAACCCTAGCGTGCCTACTCCCACCACCTTACTTGGCAGTGCATTCCACACCCGCACTACCCTTTGTGTGAAAAACTGCCCTCGAATATTCGTCTTATACATAGCCCCCCTCACCCTAAGGCCGTGACCCCTCGTTCTTCCATTTCTAATGGTGGAAAAAGCTTACCACCATTTACTCTATCTATACCCCTCATAATCTTATATACCTCTAATAGATCCCCTCTCAGCCGACGTCTTTCAAGGGAAAACAACCCCAGTGTGTTCAATCTTTCCTCGTAAGACAGACCTTCCATACCAGGCAGCATCCTGGTAAATCTCCTCTGCACTCTCTCCAGGGCCTCCACATCCTTCCGGTAGTAAGGCGACCAGAACTGGACACAGTACTCCAAGTGAGGCCTAACCAACGTTCTATACACTTGCATCATCAGACTCCTACTCTTGTATTCTATACCCCTTCCTTTGAAGGCTAACATACCATACGCTCACAAAAGACAGTTTACATTGCCATAAGTGGTCTCAGAGGAGCAATGTTCAGAGACCTGTGACTATTCTCCCATATTTAACTCACTTCCTATCATTGCTCCAATCAAGACCTGTCGGAGGGTCAAGGCACCCCAATTCTCATGGCTAAAAAATAGAAGGAATCCAATTACAACAAGATGTATTTATATAGCACCTCTAATGTATTAAAACATCTTGAGATGCTTCACAGAATGTTACTGAAAACCTGCCATTAAGTCACATAATGTTAAGGCAGGTGACCAAAAGATTGGTTTTAAAGACTGTCTTAAAAGATTAAATAAGAGTTAGAAATGTTAGGAGCTGAATTGCAGACTTTAGGATTTTTGCAGCTGAAGGCACAATTGTGAATGGTGGATGATTAAAATCAGAGGTATGCAATAGAAATATTGCATATAGAATTGGAGGAGAGCAGATAACATAGAAATGTGTAAGGCAGGAGAAGTTATGGAGATGGGGAAGGGTGGGCTATAAAGGAATTTGAAACAAGGGAGAGAATTTTAAAATGGAAGAGTTGTTTAACAACTGGGAGCAAATGTAGGTCAGCAAGCACCAGGCTGATGGGTGAACAGGACTTAGACGTGAGCTAGAAAACAGGTAGAGTTCTGGATGACCTTGAACTTATAGGGGAGAGAATATAGCACAGTCAGAAAAGTGCATCAGAAAAGCAGCTTCATTGGATCAGGTTGACATAGTACCCAGCAATCTGATATTGATGATGTTTACTCAATGTTGGAGATGTTTTAAGAGCCCAAAGGCCTTGAATTAGGATAAAGCATCTAATTAAATGATTTTCACAGTTGTGTGGTGATGTGAATCACATGCGGGTAGCTTGAAACATCAATTTTCCCCTCTCAGATTTTTGTTTTTATCTATCCAGAAACCTGGGAATTAATTAAACTTTGGTATTAAGAACAAACTTAAACACAATGAAAACCTGGATCTGTTACAAAGCCCTTTAATTCTTTTACTATCCAAAAATCTATCTATCTTTGTCTTATTAATATTCAATGAGGTAGCATCAATTGCTTCATTGGGCAGGGAATTCCACAGATTCACATCCATTTGTGTGAAGAAGTTCCTCCTCTGCTCAGTCCTAAATCTGCTTCCCTTTATTTTGAGGCCATGCCCCCTAGTTTTAGTTTTACCTGCCAGTGGAAACAACCTCCCTACTTCTATCTTACCTATTTCCTTCATAATCTTATAAGATTCTATAAAATCTCCCCTCATTCTTCTGAATTCCAGTAAGAATAGTTGCAAGATACGCAGTCTCTCCTCGTAAGCCAACCCTCTCAACTCCGGAATCGACCTAATGAATGTCCTCTGCACCCCTTCAAGTGCCAGTATGTCCTTTCTCAAGTAAGAATACAAAAACCATAGTTATCAGTAGATTCTCAATCCCAGATACTTTTTATTGAATTGAAATTCCACTCTCTGCAGAGGCAGGGTTCGAACCCAGGTCCCCAGAACATTAACTGAGTTTCTGGATTAATTGTCTAGTGAAAATACCACAAGGCCATTGCATCCCCCTTTATATTTATTCACTTAAGAGCTGCACCAGCTGAGAATATGATTCAGTGCAATGAGATGTATTGGCAGTCTGTAGGAATAGACCAATGTGGTTGTGCTTTTACCTAGCAACTTCTTAATAGTTGACAATACAATCCTGCAGTTGACCAATGTACGTGCCAAGCAATATGGTTCTGAATTAAGCATTTGATATTCTGCATTAGATGCAAACTTAATACACATATTTTCATTGAATATTCCCTGCTCATGTACAATGAATTTGTGTTCAGGGGAATGAATGCCATAATTCAGTTCTGGCGAGTCTCACTTCCAATATCCCAGAGTTGTAAAGTCACTGATGACTGAAAGCATAAAAAATATTGAATGATTGATGCGAGTGGCCCCATGATTTCATAATATTTCATTTAGCTTTCCTGGCTTGTGCATAATCATCATGGAATTAGTATTGGCATTCACAGCATGATGGACTAGGAGTCTACTTTCTCAAGATTGAACCTCGCACCCGGGCAATTTTATTTCTATCCACATGGTGCACAAAAACCGATGCCTTAATAGCTTTTTGTGTGGAGCCTACGTTTCACTAAAGTGACCCTTGCATATGTAAATCAGTGCAAAGCAAGGCAAATTTTTTTGTAAGGACAGACACTGTTTTGAAGCAATCCATTTTGAGCTTGTCATATTTTTAAACAGAAGTTCATGCTTTACAGTTCTCTCAATCTTCTTTCACAGATGCAAATTTCTTGCACAGTCCATATGCCTGGGCCAGTAACTTCTATGCCTCGATAATGAAGATTCTACCACCTAAAACAAAAATTTAACCAGTTTGTTGTAATTGTGCATTGGGATTGTTGAATTCTGGTTGATTGGTGGGGTTAGTGCATGCAGCCACCCTGCAGGTTGGATACCAGTCCATTCCTAGGTCAGCCTGCACATGGCTGCGCTACAATTTGGGGGCCAGCTGATTTGCGAATAGCTGATACTTGCCCTCCATTGAGTTGAAGGGCTTTTAGTGTTGGTTGTTCACACACTGACTGCAGGTGCTTGGAGACAGTAATGCCAAATTGGCACCTGGTTGAGCCTTGCTTGACCTCATTCCATGGCGAACCATTTTGCTTTGCCATGCAATTGCTGTGTGTGATTGTGAAAATCCAGTGTCAACGCTGGCTCAATTAAGTTTCAAGCTACTGGGGAGGGATAAGATTAAATTAAGATAACCTTTGTAAAGTTACATGAATTCCTGATCTCCCAGAAGGTCCACCTGAATGAAGTGGGTCTTAGGTACACAATGTACAGATTTGTAACTAAACTGATTTTTATTTATTAGTGTCACAAGTAGGCTTACATTAACTCTGCAATGAAGTTACTGTGAAAATTGCCAAATTCCGGCTCCTGTTCAGGAATACTGAAGGAGAATTTAGCAAGGCCAATGCACCTAACCAGTCTTTTGGACTGTGGGAGGAAACTGGAGCACGTGGAGGAAATTCATGCAGGCATAGGGAGAACGTGCAGATTCCGCACGGACAGCAACCCAAACCGGGAATTGTCTGATGCTGTGAGGCAGCAGTGCTGTTTAACTGAGCAGCAAAAAAGAGACAGTATTAGATGTTTTCAAACTTTTAGTGTAAACAGCTGTTAGTGCTGATTGCCGCGCACATTGGTGCATGCTCACATTTGGGCAACTCTGAGTGAGTGAGTTCAAGTGAGGAATGAGTGTGGAATCAATAGATCTGCTCTGCTACTTGCTTTTGCAAATACAATTACATTTTATTACAAATTTTGCATTCTGCCGCACATAAATGCAGCAGAATATGATGATTAACCATCGGGCGTTTCAGAACTGTTTTAAATTCTGTAGGTAAAAACAGTGGCTTCTAATATACATCAGTGAGGCTTTTACATATTGTGACTTATATATGTATGTGCATTAGAGTAAGGCCAAGACTTCTGCACAAGGCTTTACAGCAGCTAAGTCACCTGTGCTCCGCATATTACAATTTCTCATCTTGCCTGCTCAGACTAATTCAATTCAAGAGTGTAAATCTGCAAATAAGAGTGTGGCCTACCCTGCATGGTTTATGACCTGTGCAGATGAGATGAGATAGAATGTCACAGTGTTGCCATGGAAACGTTAACTGCCTGATTTTCATATTGAATCCAGCAAAATTCTATTTACCTCAAAGAATGTTTGCTGGAAGTTGATGGAACCTAAATCAGTGGCGCACCCTGAGGCCCACGGCTTAGACTGCTAGTGACAGCTGACAACATTTGTGAGACAGAAATTAGAACGGGGGTATTATTTTGGTTTAAAAAAAACAGCATTTTTATTTGGAATTCTTTCTGACACAAAGAGAAGAATGAAATGCAGTATTCTACCACTGAAACTATGCTTATAATGATTTGTTAAGGTAGAAATTTCTTTTACTCTGTCATTTTTTTTGTTTTATGGTCATGGGAATCTTTAAAGCGGGCTTGTGAATAATTGATAGTGTTGCAGTGGGAAAATTTATGTTCTGTGCAGGTATAAAAAAGACTGGGCTGCTTTTGAAATTTTTTTATTCAAAAAGAAAGTTTATTCAACTGATCTGTACACAGGTACGAGTTTACGACATCTCAGAACATGATCATGACACAAATGACGTGTTAGTTCTGGCCACGGATGGACTTTGGGACGTCTTGTCAAATAAAGAGGTGGCTGAAGCCATAACAAGCTTTCTCTCCAATTGCGATCCTGATGATCCACGCAGGTTTGTGAAGGATTTTGATCAATTTTGAATGAACACCCCTAATTAATAATCCAGAAGGTGGGACAGACCAGAGAGTCTACAATGGAAATAAGTTTTACAAAAACACCAAAATGCTGAATTTTGATGGTGGAGTATTTGATATTGTTGTTGCTGTAACTCCTGATGACAAATGGAAGAACTGCGCAGAAGGGGAGGCTGTTTATTCCATTATTTCTGTGCTGGCTGTTTACTAGCTCAATCCAAATCTAATCCCAGTGCCCTGTTTTAATTTCAGATTTTACTCTGCTTCATATTTACCCATAGAGTGTCTTAATAGTGTTTCAAGGCAAGCTCTGCCATCAATAACCTTCCACATAAATATATTTTTCCTAATGAGATTTAAATTGCAAGACCTACATTACTGATCAGAAGAAGCAATATTATTTTCTTTGACCCCTTCAGATCCAGCATATGATTCAATCACGATTTTGATGATGTATATTAAATGTCCTCTTGCTCCACTGTAAATAGCTCACATATATCAAGTCCTTCCTTGTGCTTACAATTTCCCATCTTTGACCTTATCCTCCTGAATCTATGGTGTATACTCTCAAAAGGTTTTAAAATCCTTACTGATATCTGGGGATGACTGGTGGGAGTGGATTTACTATTGAGTGTCTGCCCAATGGAATGCACCACACAGTTGTCCACACTACCTCTCTTGACCCTTTCACTGTCACCAGTTTGTCATACTGATTGTTCACATTGAGTGAGCAGAACGCTTAACTACTGAGTATCGGAAAGACAAAATATATTGTCTTCAACCTTCGTCACAATCTCCGTTGCCCAGCCACCAGCTCCATACCTCCTCCAGGAAACTGTTTGATGCCGAATCATACTGTTTGCAATCTTGGTGTCGTATGTGATCCTGAGATGATGTTCTGATCTGCCCCATTACCAAGACGCTATTTCCACCTCCAAATGTACAACTTTACTTCTGCCTCAGCTCATCTGTTGCTGAAGCCTTCATCAATGCCTTTAACACTTCTGGCCTCAACTATGCCAATACTCTTATGGCTGGCCTCCCATTTTCCACTCCATGTAAATTTGAGCTTATCTAATACTATCAGTAGCCTAACTTTGGACCGAGTACCAGTCATTCATCACCCTCCCTGTGCTTGCTGACTTGCATTGGTTTCCCGTTTGACAATGCCTTGGTTTTTAACACTTGCCCTTGCTCCCAAATCACAGTTTATCTCTAGAAAAATGTAAGAGATCACTGTCTTTTTCCCTGTGCATTCTCAATTTTATTGTACATCATCTGTTACAGTTCTGGTCACCCTATTGTAGAAAGGATATTATTAAACTAGAAAGAGTGCAGAAAAGATTTACTAAGCTCCTACTGGGACTTGATGGTTTGAGTTTATGGAGAGGTTGGATAGACTGGGACTTTTTTCCGTGGTGTGTAGGGGACTTGTGGATGATTTTATACAGGTCTGTAGAATAATGAGTGACATAGATCAGCTATATAGTCAATATCTTTTTCCCAAAGATAGGGGAGACTAAAACTAGAGGATATAGATTTAAGGTGAGAGGGGAAAGATATGAAAGAGTCCAGAGGGGCAACTTTTTTCACACAGAGGGTGATGAGTGCCTGGAACAAGCTGCCAGAGATAGTAGTAGAAGTGGATGCAATTTTGTATTTTAAAAAAGCATTTAGACAGTTATATGGGTAAGATGGATATCGAGTGATATGGGCCAAACACGAGCACTTGGACTAGCTTAGTAGTTTAAAAAAAAAGGGCCAGCATGAACACATTTGGTCAAAGGATCTGCTTCCACGCTGTAAACTTCTACAACTCAATGACTATAATAACTATTCCGAGCCCCTAAGCTTTGGAATTCCCTCCTTTAACTTCCCCTGCTGCCTACCACACTTAACTCCTCTAACATGCTGCTTAAAAACTGCCTCAAAAGATTTTAGTCATCTATTCTATTAACTCTTGAATTCCCAATTGTATTAATTAGTGATCATCTTGTATTTATGACTGCTTGTTCTGGTCTTTCCTATAAGTGGAAATATCTTCTTCTTGTCTATGCTATCAAACCCTTTCACAATCCTCTATCAATTTACTCTTCAGCCTTTGCTTTTGCAGTGACAAGAACCCCAGCCTGTTCAGTTTTTCATTTTTTTGATGGCTTTGGCCTCTTCCGTCCTATTATCATCTTTGTGAATCTTTTCTCTGTATCCATTTTGTAACATAATTTTTAAAAAATAGTTTGTCTTATCAAAATTTTAAGGCAACAGCTTCTGCACATATGGCACCTGCCAATGACACAGAATTGTTTGCGCAGCTGATAAAGGAAAAGAGAGAATCTATTGATCTTCACCCTCCGTACGTTGCTCTGGAATTTCCTTGAGAAGACTAAGCAATATACTACCACCGACAAAAGGCTCAAGCATTGAAAGAAGATGATTGGCATGAGGTGGGGGAGGGAAGGAGGGCGTATATTGGCATATCATTATCTCGCTTTCAGTCAGGTGGGCAACCACATGGGAGGATGACTGAAGCCTGCAGCAATGGCTGGCTTTCTGCTGAATTATAGGCTCAGGTTTCTACGTGGGATCATAGAATCCCTAAAGTGCAAAAGGAGACCATTTGGTCCACCGGGCCTGCACCAACACCCATCCCTATCCTTGCAACCCCATGTATTTACCCTATTAATTCTCCTGACACTAAGGAGCATGGCCTATCAACCTAACTGCACAGCTTTGGACTGAGAGAGGAAACTGGAGCACCTGGAGGAAACCCACACAAACACTGGGATAATACAGTTACCCAAAGTCAGATTTGAATCCGTTCCTGGCACTCTGATGCAGCTTTGCAAACGACATTTGGGCACATGGCAAAGACTGGAATGATTCCAGGTTTCACTCCTAAAGATCTGCTCTGATTTTTCTTACTATGTCCTCGAGCTTCCTTAGTCAGTGAAAATAATTTTTGCCTATTTACCTTACCCATCCCTTTATATCTTGTTAAATTTGATCAGATAAACTCAGAACCTCTAAATTTCAGGGAATACAAGCTTAGTTGTGTAATCTTTATTAGTAATTTAACCCTTTCATTCTGTTCCTCTTCTTTGCACTCTTACATTTTACTGTCTTTGTCTTGTGTTTAGATGGTGTTATTTTAAAAGTTATTTGAAGTATTGCAGTATATAATTGAAAGCAGTCTAAAGTGAGAGCAATGTTGAGTGAGGTGTGAAACATTTGAATCATTGATCAATTTTCATCTTTTAATGGGTGCATGGAAAGCTATATGTTTTTTTCATGGAAAATGCAAGCAGTATTTCTAAGCTTACAAGCATGATACTCAACAGTTGTTAAGAATGAGGTCTTAGTCATGGTTTGAATTGTTTTTCGGAAAGTTGGTGCAGGTGCCATGAATGACGGATCTCTTTCTGAATGTCATTCTGCTTTGTGATTAGTAAATCTTCCAAAAAAAAATCCTCAAGATACAATTTAAATTCAATTACTACCATTAATGGATCCAGTGTATGAGCACTGATACAGGTTCTTTCTCTTTTGTTGAAAGTTCCTTTCCTGTCATGAAATGTTCTGACAATCAGTGTTAAGACTGATTGTCGGAACATTTTCTTTTCCATTATGATGAGTGGAGAGGACATAGTTTCAAAGGACCAATGGCCTACTTCTGTTCTTTATTAATTCGTGGATCATGGACATTGCTGGCTGGGCCAGCATTTATTGCCCATCCCAAGTTGCCCTTGAATGAGTGGCTTGCTGAGCCATTTCAGAGGGAAGAGCCAACCACGTTGCTGTGGATCTGGAGTGATATGCAGACCAGAACCAAATAAGGATGGCAGATTTCGTTCCATAAAAGATATTAGTGAACAGGTGGGTTTTTCCAACAATAGACAATGGTTTTGTGGACATTATTAGAATCCTAATATTTCAAATTCCACCATTTGCCATGGCGGAATTCAAACTGTGTATCCAACACATTAGCTGAGTTTCTGAATTAATAGTGTAATGATAATATCACTAGGCCATTGCACCCCCCACGTCTTATGGTAGCATGATGACATTGGGGGTGGCCAATGTCCCACAGGTTTTATTGTTTCAGAAAGATGCAATAGTGTAAGTTCTATCATAAATGAAAGCAGTGACATATTTACAGATTGTTTTTGTATTTAAGGGAAATAAATAATCAGATGGCACCAATCATGTGTCAATCCATTTATGTCTTCCATTTTTAACCATAATCATCATTTACTTGCAATTTCTAAATTACAAACATGATCACAACCTGTGATTGTATTATACTGAGAAAAATTAACCTCAACCAACATAATTATGATTTATTTGTGAATGTAATATAGTAGCAGATGGACAGTGATAAATTATTGAAGGGTAAATTCCAGAGTTGCTTTAACTGTCAGCTAGTCTTTGTGCCAAGTGTTATTATTATCATATGTTTATTTTTACTTGTATAATTAATCTGCAAATGGAGCAGTAATTGGGACTAGGAGAAAAAATATCCTGAAATGTGAAATAAATAAATAATGTTGGCATAAATTTAAGATGAAATTAGATCTACTTATTGTAAGAAATGCAATAAATGCTCACCTTTCCTCCTGCCTCCTCATGAATCCATGATGAATATTACTTTATCCAGGGTGAGATTAGGGATGCCCTAATGTCAGAATTGAAAATGCATGGCTGGAGTTCATGCTATTTTGCACATTGTTTTAATACAATGTGCCTGAAATCCGACAAACATGTGCAAAAGATAAAGGGCGAGATTTTCACGGAAATAGGCAAAGACTGATGTTGGGTAGGAAAAGCAGCATTGAAGCTACGACAGTAATAGCAGATTTCTCCACAATTCACCCTGTGACTTTGAAAAAAATCTTCACCACATTATTAACAGGACAGTCACTGATTCGTCCGCCTGCCTGCAATTTAGACACTCAAGGACTGGGACTCCGTTCTTAAAGGTCACCCCACCACAGAGAGAGTAAAGGAGTACACCCTGGAACCACCCCCATCCTTGCAGCCTTCTTAGCTCTGCATCCTGGCACTGGCCACAACATGGGCAGTGCAGGGGTCAGAGCCAGGGACAGCATCAAGATATGACCCTCTTTTTCCCCATCCCTGAGCATGCCACTCACTGAACTCCCCAGGAACCTGCTTGCCGAGTGCAAACCTGTTGGGGGAGGGATATGTTAATAGATTCAAATTATGTGTCCGTAAATGCACTTATGGTGATTACGGTAATTGTGTTATGCAGTTCTCGCAATGTTTTTCTCTCCTGTCAACAGACCCAACCAATGTGATCGGGAGCACAAAATCCCAGCCCAAGGAACTTCCAACATATATTACTTCAGCACCAGCTGAGTTTGCACTGGTGACAAAGCATCTTTGAGGGAAGTTGGCCATACACGTAAAATCCTACAGTGCAAAAGGAGGCTATTCGGCCCATTAGGTCTGCACTGACTACAATCCCAACTTGGCCTTATCCCTATAACTCCATGCATTTATCCTAGTTAGTTCCCCTGCCACTTGGAGGCAATTTAGCAGAGCCAATCACCTTACCTGCACATCCTTGGACTGTGGGAGGAAACCGGAGCACCTGGAAGAAACCCACGCAGACATGGGGAGAACATGCAGACTTCATACAGACAGTGACCCAAGCTGGGTATCAAACCCAGGTCCCTGGCATTGTGAGGCAGCAGTGCTTACCATTGTGCCACCATGCCGCCCATGAAACTGTATTGATCAGAATTATATATTTTTGCCAACGTGGGCCTTCAAGGAAACTCTAAACTTAAATATTTTTGGGCACAAGGGAGATTTAAACACTTAAGAAGCATGTTTTGTAAATTTTATGTATTTAATTAATTTACTATTATGACCATAATAAAAAGTAGAAAATGACTCAAACAGGGAGTTAGAAGGGCAAAAAGGGTCGTGAAATGTCCTTGGCAGACAAGGATTAAGGAGAATCCCAAGGTATTTTATATTAGGAACAAGAAGGTTGTCAGAAAGTATAAAAGTTGACATATGATGTTGCAGTTATATAGAATCTTGGTTAGGCTACATTTGAAATACTGCGTCCAGTTCTAGTCGTCACATTACCAGAAGGATGTGGAAGTTTTGGAGAGAATGCAAAAAAGATTTATCAGGATGTTGCCTGGTATGGAGGGTATTAGCTATGAGGTGAGATTAAGTAAACTAGGATTGTTCTCCCTGGAAAGATGGAGGTTAAGCGGCAACCCAATAGAAGTTTATAAAATTATGAAGAGCATAGATAGGTGAACAATTGGAAGCTTTTTTCCAGGTCAGAAATGACAAACACAAGTTCAAAGTCAGGGGAGCATGGTTCAATACGGATATGTGGGGGACGTTTTTTACACAGAGGTGGTGGGAGCCTGGAATGCACTACCAAGCAAGGTAGCTGAGGCAGACACGCTAGGATCTTTAAGACTTATCTAGATAGCCACATGAATAGACTTGGGTATAGAGGGATGCAAACAGATGTTGTAGCTAGGAACACATGATCGGTGCAGGCTTGGAGGGCCAAAGGGCCTGTTCCTGTGTTGTATTTTTCTTTGTTCTTTGCAATACTTAAAAATATTTATTTTTGTGATTTGCAACTAATTGGCAATTATATTACTAAAAGTGCATCAGATTATCACTATAGAGTCATAGTCATCGAGGTTTACAGCATGGAACTTGTCCATGTTACCTTTTTTTTTAGAACCCCTAAGTTAATCCTAATTGCCTGCATTTAGCCCACGTCACTCTATACCCAACATACCCATGTAACCATCTAAATGCTTTTTAAAAGACAAAATTGTACCCGCCTCTACTACTACCTCTGGCAACTTATTCCTGACACTCAGTATCCTCTGAACACTTTTGTATCTCTCCCCTCTCACCTTAAACCTGTACCCTCTAGTTTTAGACTCCCCTACCTTTGGGTAAAGATATTGACTAGCTGATCTCATAACTTTAATAGACCTCTATAAGATCACACCTCAGCCTCCTATGATCCAGAGGAAAAATGTTCTAGTCTATCCAGCCACTCCTTATAACTCAATCCTTCAAGTCCTGGTAGCATTCTAGTAAATCTTTTCTGCACTCTTTCTAGTATAATAATATCCTTTTTATAATAGTGACCAGAATTGCATGTAGTATTCCAAGTGTAGCCTTACCAATGTCTTGTAAAACTTGAACAAAACATTCCAATTCCTGTATTCAGTGTTCTGACCGATGAAACCAAGCATGCTAAATGCTGCCTTCACCACTCTATCCACTTCTGACTCCACTTTCAAGGAGTTATGAACATGTATCCCTAGATCTCTGTTCTATAACTCTCCCCAGTGCCCTACCATTAATTGAATAAGTCCTGCCCTGGTTCAGTCTACCAAAATGCATTACCTTACATTTGTCTAAATTAAACTCCATCTGTCATTCGTCAGCCCACTGATCCAATTGATCAAGAACCCATAGTTGGAGATAATTTTCTTTATTGTCCACTATGCACCAGTCTTAGTGTAATCTGCAAATTTACGAACCACCTATATTCTCATTCAAATCATTAATATAAATGATAAATAACGGTGGACCAAGCACTTATCCCTGAGGCACACTGCTGATTTCAGGCCTCCAGTTTGAAAAGCAATTCTCTACAATCACCTTCTTGTATCTACTTAGATACCTCACCTTAGATCCCAAGACATTTAACCTTATGCGACAATCTACCATGCCGTACCTTGTCAAAGGCTTAAATATATAAAGGCTTTAATATATCAAGAAATGATATAGATAGTAAAGGAGGACGGTAGATGGGAAAATCGAAGGAAATAAAGGAGAGTATTAATTTAAAAACTGATGAGTTCAGAGCGGCTAAAAATAGTGGGCGATTAGAAGACTGGGAAAGTTTTAAACAACAACGAAGAATGACTAAGAAGGTGATAAAGAAAGGAAAGATAGAGTATGAGGCTAAACTAATTCTAAATATTAAAAAAGACAGTAAAAATTTTCACAAATATATAAAGAAGAGGAGACTGGCTAGAGTGAATGTTGGAACCTTGGAGGATGAGAGGGGGGGATTTAGCGGTGGGCAATGAGGAAATAGCTGAGGATTTAAACAAGTTTTTTTGTGTCGGTCTTCACGGAGGAGACCACAAATAGTTTGCCAAGTATTAAAGATAGAAGGGTCGTAGGACATGAGGTCCTTAATGCAATTACAGTCACTACAGAGGTGCTTGATAGACTAACGGGGCTAAAGGTAGGTAAGTCCCCAGGACCAGATGGAATGCATCCCAGGGTTCCGAAAGAAATGACCAGAGGTTATAGAGGATGCCTTAGTAATTATTTATCAAAATTTGCTGGACTCCGAGAAAGTGCTGGAAGATTGGAAAACAGCTAATATTACGCCGTTGTTTAAAAAAGGTAGCAGACAAAAGGCTTTTAGTTTAACGTCTGTAGTCGGAAAAATGCTTAAATCCATCATCAAAGAAGAAATAGCAAGGCACCAAGAAAAGAACGGTTTGATCAAACAGACACAGCACGGATTCGTTAAGGGGAAATCATGTTTGACGAATTTATTGGATTTCTATGAGGATGTGACTAATGCAGTAGACAGAGGGGAACTGGTGGATGTAGTGTTTTTAGATTTCCAGAAGGTGTTTGCCTCACAAAAGGTTGCTGCAGAAGGTTAGGGTGCAAGGAGTTGGGGGTAAGGTATTAGCATGGATAGAGGATTGGTTCTGTAATAGAAGCAGGGAGTAGAATCAATGAGTGCTATTCTGGTTGACAGCTGGTGACTAGTGGAGTGCCCCAGGGATGGTACTGGGGCCTCAACTGTTTACCATATACACAGATGATCTGGAGGAAGGGGCTGAGTCTATGGTAACAAATTTGCTGATGACACAAAGATGAGTGGAAAAGCAAATTGCGTGGAGGGTGTGGAAAGTCTGCAGAGACATCTGGATAGGTTGAGTGAGTGGGCGAGGACCTGGTAGATGGAATATAATATTAGCAAGTGTGAGGTTATCCACTTTGGTAGATGTAATAGTAGGAGGGATTATTATTTAAAAGGTGAAAAGCTGCAGCATGCTACAATGCAGATAGACCTTTTTTTTTTGAAAAAGTGACTAAGGAGGTGGATGGGGGTAAGGCGGTTGATGTGGTATATATGGACTTTAGTAAGGCGTTTGATAAGGTGGCCCATGGAAGACTTCTGCAGAAAATGCAGATGTATGGGATAGAGGGTGATTTAGCTAATTGGGTTAGGAATTGGCTAGCAGATAGAAGACAGAGGGTGGTGGTTGATGGGAGATATTCATCGTGGAGTTCGGTGACAAGTGGTGTGCCTCAGGGGTCTGTTTTGGGGCCCCTGCTGTTTGTAATTTTTATAAATGATCTGGATGAGGGTATTGAAGGATGGATTAGTAAATTTGCAGATGACACTAAAGTCGGTGGAGTGGTAGATAGTGAAGAGGGGTGTTATAGTTTGCAGAGTGACTTGGACAAGTTGCAGAGCTGGGCCGAGAGGTGGCAAATGGAGTTTAATGTGGAAAAGTGTGAGGTAATGCACTATGGCAGAAATAATAAATGTGTAGAGTATAGGGCAAATGGTAGGATTCTTAGTAGTCTAGATGAACAGAGGGATCTTGGTGTGTATTTGCATAGATCCCTGAAAGTAGGCAGTCAGGTCGAGAAGGTTGTTAGGAAGGCATATGGAGTCTTGGCTTTTATTGGTAGAGGGATTGGATTTCGGAGCCGCAATGTCATGTTGCAACTGTACAAAACTCTAGTGCGGCCGCACTTGGAGTATTGTGTGCAGTTCTGGTCCCCCACATTATAAGAAAGATGTGGAGGCATTGGAGAGGGTACAGAGGAGGTTTACCAGGATGTTGCCTGGTATGGAGGGCAGGTCTTATGAGGAGAGGCTGAGGATTTGAGGTTGTTTTCGTTAGAAAGGAGGAGGCTAAGAGGGGACCTGATCGAAACATATAAGATGATTAGAGGTTTAGATAGGGTGGACAGTGATAGCCTTTTTCCTAGAATGGAAAAAGCTAGCACGAGGGGACACAGCTTTAAATTAAGGGGTGATAGTTATAGGACGGATATCAGAGGCAGGTTCTTTACCCAAAGGGTGGTTCGGAGTGGAATGCCCTGCCTGCAGCAGTTGTAGATGCGCCAAGTTTGGTGGCGTTTAAGAGGTTAGTTGAGAAGTATATGGAAGAGAAGGGAATGGTTTAGTTTGGAGGGGCATTGCTTTTTATATTGGTCGGCGCAACATCGAAGGCTGAAGGGCCTGTTCTGTGCTGTAATGTTCTATGTTCTACGTTCTAAGGGTCCTTGTGCACGAATCGCAAAAATCCAGTCTGCAGTTGCAACAAGTGATCAAGAAGGCGAATGGAATGTTGACCTTTATAGCTAAGGGGATAGAATATAAAAGTAAGGAGGTCTTGTTGCAACTGTACAGGATGCTGGTGAGGCCACAGCTGGAGTACTGTGTGCAGTTTTGGTCGCCGCATTTGCAGAAGTATATATTGGCCTTGGAGGGAATGCAAAGAAAGTTCATTAGGCTGATACCAGAGATGAGTGGGTTAGTCTGAGGAGAGATTGAGTAGACTAGGTTTGTACTCATTGGAGTTTAGAAGGCTGAGGGAGGATGTTATAGAGACATATAAGATAATGAAGGGGATGGATAGGATAGAGGTAGGAGATTCTTCCCATTTCAAAGCAGGACTAGAGGGCACAGCCTCAAAATAAGGGAGGGAGTGCAGTTTAGATCAGAGTTGAGGAGGAACTTCTTCACTCAAAGAGTGGTGAATCTTTGGAATTCTCTGCCCATTGAAGTGGTGGAGGCTACCTTACTGAATATATTTAAGTCACGAGTAGATAGGTTTTTGCTAGACAAAGGAATTAAGGGTTATGGGGTGAAAGCGGGAAAGTGGAACTGATCCACTTCAGATCAGCCATGATCTTATTGAATGGTGAGGCAGGCTCAAGATGGCCTATTCTTGCTCCTATTTCTTATGTTCTTAAGAAATAATCTTAGTGAACAATGCCTTTTATAAACTTAATTCTAAAGCACTACCCAACTTCATTGGCTCATGGCAGATATTAAGTTGGTGATGTGCAAATGAGTTTGAACCAAAGCTTGAGCGAAAGAAACACTTCTTGACCAACACAATTTTAAGCAAAGTTGTGTCTTGGGTTGCCAATTGTGCGATTAACCAGAATTAAATTCGTAGGAGTGATTTTCCCAAAAAAAAACCAAGTGCCCAATAGGTGGGAAAATGGGAGATTTTCCCACCTGTATTTTGGGTGTACTTAGTTGGTGCTCCAGTAAGGGGATGAGGCCTAATTCCACCTGAGTGGCTGGCATCAGCATGCTGAGTGAGCCATTACACATATGCTGATCTGTTAGCAGGCAGTTGCCAAGGGAAAAAAAGACAAAAACTGTTGATATTGTTAATATTGGTAAAATTATTGGGGTTTTGTACAATAAATATTGTTCAATCAAAATCCCAAAAAAGATGATATGGTTGTTATTACATTGCTGTTTTTTGGAAGTTTGCTTTGTACAAATACTTTGTAAAGTGTTTGAGACATCCTGAGGTTGTGAAAGCTGCGATATAGATGCAAGTCTTTCTCTACCATTGAATGAAAATCAACACAGATAAAGAATAAAGAATGGATTTTGTAAGCAATATCACCCACGCTAGTTTTGAATTCCCTATATCAGTTAAAATCCCTTTTAGATAGGTCAATGGCTGGAGTTCTCTGGTCTCTCACTGCTGCTCCTGGCTACAGCTGCTAGCAAGAACAAAGAATTTGGCACTCAGCCAAATCTCCATTCATTTAAACAGGACAGGAGAATCTGAGCCATGGGTGAGGTCAAAGAATCCAACCCAAAGTCTATTCTAATGGTGCAATTAAATCTTGAGAAAATTGAATAAACAATATGTGGTGTTCACCACAGACACACAACTTTCTATTATTATAGATTTACTGGGTGAATATTCCACTACTAAAACAATTGTTTGTAGAATTGTATACTTCCCAATTTACTTAATTCTTCACAGATACACATTGGCAGCTCAGGACCTGGTGATGAGAGCCAGAGGTGTTCTGAAGGACCGAGGATGGAGGATATCAAATGACAGGCTTGGCTCAGGTGATGACATCTCCATGTACATCATTCCCCTCTTGCATGGAAATAAGCTAACATGATAATGACAGCATCATGCCAAATTGGCTTAATGGATATTTGTTGTTGGTCTCATAACTATATTAAAAGGAGGAAGATTTCCTTTCTTTTGTTACTTGTAGTAAAGATCATTAATGCCATTTCACTACAAATAAAAAAAAACAAGGAAATCTTTCCTCTGTGGTGACCAGACAATGAGAGGGAGAAGTTCTGGAACTGATTCATATAAGTATTATGAAAAGAAGGGAGTTTAATAAAACTGTATATTGACAAATTTCGCTTTTAGTTCGAGTTTCACAACCCTTAAGTTCTACTTTTGTTGTTATTGTTGATGTAATTTTTTTCCTGCAATCAAATAAATATATACTGTATAAATCAAAAAGGATGTATATTTATCGAAATCTTTAGAGTCTTTAAATATTAAGTCTTTACGTTACAACTTATAAGGTATCAAAATTTTGATGTATATTTTCCAAGTGCTGTAATGCTAGTGGGGCAGGAGAAATTATTTGTGTTGTGTTATCGAGTTCTTCATATAATCAACATGGCAATCTTCTAGCAGAATTATACTAGAATAATGTAGTAAATATTGTTTTAGTTTTTTATGGCATTGTTTAAAGATGAAATCCGTTGGTCACTGCAGTTCATTTAAAAATGATACGAGGCACCAACAGTTGTATATATTGGCGACTGCAGGGTAAGATAAGTGAATTTGCTGGTTATTTTTGTAAAATGATTTTCTTTGGCTATTGTGTAGACACTGACCAAGATTACTTACAGGCTTTCATTAGTCTGTCTCTGTCATGTTCAATGTACATTGCACTCAACTTGAAGGATGATTTCACTGCACTGTTCTGTCCTTTGGTTTCTTCCGCTGATAACCATACACTTGGCAAGTGTCAAAATACTGCCAAAATTATACACCGCCCAAGCCAATCTCACAAAGAAGCAGCGTTAATAGACAAAAGTATTCTACGAGAGTGATGTTCATCTCATTGAAGTATTTGAAGTTTGATCTATGCTACACTGAAATATTTCATAAATGCCAAATTCAAAAATAAACTGTTGAAAGATTTTTTTTAAATGTTTACTTCATTTCTGTAAGACTGAAATGTGAAACATATTTTTATTCCAAAACGATGTTACATTTAGGCACTTTTGAAATTTTATTTCAGTGTTTGGAGTCTTAAAAGTGCTGTATAAGAAGGCTGGATTGAAAATGTGAATAACTGATGTAGTGTTGTATTTGACTGTTAATGAAGGTGGCCTGTAAAGGGAAGATAATGTTGCACTGTACAGTAATTAAATTTGCTTAATGTTTAAACAATTTATTCAGTTATCGCTCAGTTATCTCTAATCTCAAATCACACTTGGCAACGGACATGTTTTTAATCTTTCTACTTTGCAAATCATTACTTGCATTCTGCATTTCATATAAAAATTTGTTGATGAGGAATGTGACAAAAACAACTTTTAAATGAAGATTAACATATGTATTAGACAAACCAGTTTTTTTGTTTTTAATTTTACAAATCAGTAATAAACAAACCCATGCTAAATGTTATACAGTTTTTCCAACATCTAACAATGTGGCTCACTGCCATACACAAATAAACCCTTCAACATGCCAATTTACATTTTAATTTGTAACATTTTTTTGGTGTCTGCAAGTTAGACTCCTAAATTCCAATCAGCGATGTGCTGCATTTGTGATTTGGAATCCAAAAAGTTAAATGACTTTTTAAAATATATATTGCCATGCAGTCATATGTTATTCCAAATGTTTAATCACTCTGTTTCATGTTAAAGTGTGGACAAATGACATTTTATACCCTCAAGGCTAGGCTTCACTTTGAATATCTTGAAGTGTGTATACGAAAGTCAAAACTATGTTACCAAAATATGATGGCACATCCCGGCTATAAAGGGGCTTAATTAACTTTCTTTTGAATATAATTCAATCATTAAATATTCATCCAGGCATGCTTTAGGAAGCCATCCATAGCATTTTCTAATGGTTTATTCAGGGTTGTTATTGAATGTACATTAAATATATCTCTCTGACCTTGCGGGCTATATTATTTATCCCTGACAGGTCACTTCCCTTGAAATGTCCTTTCTATGATCCCAGCAGCACATGAATTTAGATCTTCCACAAAAAAAATCTTATTTACATCTATACATACCCTCTAACTTGCAATTCCAATTCCAGCTGACAGGAACAATCCCTCTGTGTGCCAAACATATTCCCCAAAGACAGATTTATGTTATATGTAATGAAAAAAAGGCAATCCTCCACACCCCATCCCAAAAAATTATCCATCCATCCTTTTTGTTCAAAGAATTCATTAATATGTGTGATTTGTGATAGAAAGCCATTCGAGAAATACACCACTTGGAAAAAAAATATATTACATACTTCACTCTTTCGTTTTCTATGAATATTTTGTCTGTATAGCACGCAAGAAACAATATTTTTCACTGTATGCTAATGTGACAATAAATCAAATCAAAATAGTTTTGTTATAAACTCCCAACTCCTTGACGTCCATCACCTGGAAAGATGAGGGCTGGAATTCTCTGGTCATTCATGCCAGCGGGTTCTCTGGTCCTGTTTCAATGAATGGAGATTTGGCTGAGTGGGGCATGACCATTCAGAAAATTTGGGCCTATGTTGCATGAGAACACAACGACCACGTGACATACCATCCTGATTTGGAAAGATATTAAAAAGTCTGACAACATCAGTTTTAAATCCAACCGATTTATTTGAAAGTAAACTCGCAAGCTTTCGGCTCTATGGCCTTTGTCAGGTGAATGAGGTGTTCTGGTCTCCAATAGCACACGTATCAGCACAGACAGTTTACAGTTTACTGATTAGAATGCGAATCTTTACACCTAATCTGCTATTCAAGTCTTAAAGTGGCTAACAATGTGAGTGGAAGGAGCACTGAGCACAGGTTAAAGAGCTGTGTATTGTCTTCAGACAGCACAGTAAGTGAGGTTTTTTGCTAACCCAGGCAAGTCATGGGGGTTACAGATTGTGACATGAAGCCAAAATCCCTGTTAAGACTGTCCTCGTGTGTGGAACTTGGCTATCAGCCTCTGCTCAGCGGTTCTGCGCTGTTGTGTATTGTGAAGGCCTCCTTGAAGAACGTTTACCGGAAGGTCGGAGGCCGAATGCCCATGATGGCTGAAGTGTTCGCCAACAGGAAGGGAACAGTTATGCCTGGTGATTGTCAAGTGATGTTCATTCATCCGCTGTCGTAGTGTCTGCATGGTCTCCCCAATGTACCATGCTTTGGGACATCCTTTCTTGAAACTTATTAGGTAGACAACATTGGCCAAGTTGCAAGAGTATGTACTATGTACCTGGTGAATGGTATTCTCACATTTGATGATGTCATCCATGTCGATGATCCGGCATGTCTTGCAGAGGTTGCTGTGGCAGGGTTGTGTGGTATTGTGGTCACTGTTCTCCTGAAGGCTGGGTAGTTTGCTGCAAACAATGGTCTGTTTGAGGGTGTGCTGGTGTCTGAAGGCAAGAAGTGGGGGTGTGTATGCTATTTGGCAGGGATTTTCAGTATTTTGACCCAGTGACAATGAAAAATGGGGACTAAGAGTGTGATCTTACAAAAAAAATCCCAAGTACCGAACAAGCAAGAGAAGGAGAGAATAGCACCAGTTTGTTTGGTGAGCCTGGAGTTGCAATCTTATGGCACTCAGTGCAAAAAAAACCCAGAAGCAGGGCACTCTAACCTCCCAGTGAACTGGGACCCCCCCAACCCATCCCACAGACATTAACCCAGAAAGATCACATCCTATACTTTGAAGTCAAAATTGTGTGTGACCTGAGATGACAAGTGTTCTTATGTGCCAACTACACATGTCGTTCTAGTTGGTGGAGATTGCAGTAGAGCTGATGTCTGCAGTGTATTCTAAAGATAGTCCAGTCACAGTCAATATTCACCACTGATGGAAGGAATAGATGCTTAAGGTGGTATATGGGTTGCTGATTAAATGGACTGTCTAGCCCTGGACAATATCCAACTTCTCGAATGTTGGTGGAGCTAACTCATTCAACTAAGTGCAGAGTATTTTACCACATTCCTGACTTATGCCATTTAAGAAATAGAAGAAGGAGTGTTCATTTGGCACACCAAGCCTTTCTGTTATTCAGTAAGATCATGACTGATCTGATCGTGATCTGTCTGACTGCCATAGCCCTTGACTCCCTTATAGATCAAAACACTGTCAAACTCAGCCTCGAATATATTCAACAATTTACTTCTGCTGCTCTCTGAGGAAAGGAATTCCAAAGACTAACAGACCTCCAAGAAGAAATTTCTTCTCACCTTGGTTTTATTCACCTTATTTTCTTCTCACCTTATTTTTAAACTGTGGGCCCTCGTTCTAGATTTTTCCACAAGGGAAAACCATCCTCTCAGTCTCTGAGAATCTTATATATTCTGATAAAATCATTCTCATTTTGCTAAACTCCAATGAGTATAAGGTCAGCCTGTTCAACCTTTCCCCATTTGACTGATTCCTGAGATTTTAGTGAGATTTTTCTGAACTTCTAATGCAAGTATATCACTCCTTAAGTAAGGAGAATAAAACTGTACATAATAGTCCAAGTGTGCTCTCAGCAAAACCCTGTGCAATTGTCGCTAGATCTCCTTAATTTATATGCCATCTTCTTACAATACCATTGGCCCTAATGCAAACCGTTTGGAAATCAAGTGGTGATCTCCACAGCTGCAGAATATCCAACTTTTGACCATTTCTAGTAGCCACGGTATTTGCGTATTTGATTCTGTTGAGATTGTGGCAAGTGGTGACTCCTCCTCCATGTCAACGCAACTAATTCTCTCTTCCCCACCCCCTTTGCTGCAGTCCTACCCTCCATCCTCTCGGGGTGTTTGATTTCTAATACTATGCAATTGAATCTTGTTAAATGAGAAGTTTTTGTCCTAATTTTGTGGTTGGTGCAGATGAATGATGAATTCAAGGTTCTGTAATCACTTGCTGGACAGATTCATTAAGAATGCAACCTGTGACTAGAGGATTCACTCATATCAGAAAGCTTCTGAAAATGAACCAGAATGAACAGGACCAGAGCATGGCTCAGTGATGGGAATGATAATATAATCAAGAATTAGAGAGTCATGCTTGAAGGAACATAGCTTTGACAGGCAAAGGAATTAGCCAGGAACAAATAGAAGATGGTTGAATAGAGCATAAACAACTGTCTACTGGGATGGAGAGGTTAGAGTTGCATAGTTACATAATTTGGAATCTATGAATTTCAAACTATTAACTGTCACTTTCTTTTAGATTTCACATGATAAGATGAAGCTGATTGACTTCAATTTTAAAAAATGAAAACGAGAGGTTTCTTTTGCAGCTTTTACAATCATTTACAGTTCCTCTATAGAGAATAGACAGGAGGAAATCTTTTCCAAAATGATTAGTTTCACTGTGGTATACCCTAGGATTGATTTAAATTTAGTGTTACGCATTTGAAATTGGACAAATGGAAGTGTAATGGTGTAAGCTGTTTTGATCCATGTTATTTTTACAAATGTTTGCAGCTCTTTACAATGTTTCTTGTCAGACACTTTTTCATATTAGCAATTTTTTAAAATTTTGGAATTATTGGTTTTCTTTTGCTCCTTTTGTTTGATTTTAGCATGCCTCATAGTTAAACTTTCGTCTTTCCTATTAAATAACATAACATCGTTCAATAATATTACAAACCGCAATTCCCAAATTACAAAAAGTCACTAGTAACCTACCCAAAGTCCTTCTTAGGAATCAATAAGTGATCATGTTTCGTAAGTGAAAACCTTGGAGCAGTTGAGTGTGGCAGGGGCTGGTTCACTCAGTTGGCTAGATGGCTGGCATGTGGTTCAGAATACTGCCAACATTATGGGTTCAATTAATTTTCCAATTCAGATAGACTTGGGGGCTCTCTCCTTGCCTATCCCATTCATAATGTGGAGTAGTGCCCCTCAAACTATTTCCACCGGAGAAGTCTACAGCCTCTCTTGATTATGGTTAAGAACTAAGTGTGTGAGTGTGACATGCTTTTGTAAACTGCACTGCTTAAATATTGCTATCTATAAAATGCTAGGAGAGAAGATGACCTCATGAAAGTGCATGGATGAAAATAAAGGTGGAAGAAAATAACTAGCAAATATTTGTCCACATCATCTTGGGGTTGTCTACTTGGTACACTGTATTATTGGATCTATTACTATTCCAAGTTTCTTAAAGTATGCCATATTTTCCTAGAGCTGTTTCCAGGTTCTGCAGATACTGTGTTGTGTTGAGCTTGGCAAGTTAAGTGCTCTCTTGTAAGCAGCACCAAACAATGCAAGCCTCCCCTGCACCAACCTGAAACATCAGTACAATCATAATGTCAAGATCCTGTAAATATATATTATCTTTACTTTGGACAGACCTGCCCTTTCAAAGAACAAAGAACAAAACAGCATGGGAAACAAGCCCTTCCCAATGATCCTATGCAGCCATCTCGATGTTCCCACTTCTACCCAAGATCCCTGTCTATGTTTATAGATCTATGCATTGGAACCAAATTTGCGAGACAATTTAGGCAGAATTTGTTTTGCCAATCAGCCTAAGAGCACACCTTTGGGGTTTGGGAGGAAACCAGAGCACCCGGAGAAAACTACGCAAGCATGGGAAGAACGTGCAAACTCCCACAGACACAGGCCCAAATCCATGTATCTGCACAGCACAGTGATAGTCACTAAGCTGTCGTGTTGTCCATCAACTGGTCCAGTTCAAGCGTACGCTAACAACGTGAAGCACTAGGCTACTCTCAAAAAATCCAAGAGCAGCCCTCTCACGTGTATGCCCCTTGTTAGACAACAAGATGAACCAAAATACCTGTAGGATAAAACAGAAATACATCAATATCATTGACAATTTGCACACTTCCCAGAGACTCCCAAGGCTCATGATCCCTATTTTAAAACAGTCTTCTATATCCCTCCATTCCCATTCTGTTCATATGCCCATCTAAGTTTCTCTTAAATAACTCCAGAGTACCTGCCCCCACCACCTTACTTGGCAGTGCGTTCCATACTCCCACAACTCTCTGTGTGAAAAAGTTCCCTCTAGCATCCAAATTATACCTTACTCCCCTTACCCTAAGCCTGTGACCTCTCGTGATATTTGAGTCCAACCTAGGAAAAAACTTAACATTGTTTACTGTATCTATACCCCTCATAATCTTGTACACCTCTATTAGATCTCCTGTAAGTCTACATCTTTCTAAAAAAATTAGCCCCACTTTGCCTAACTTCTCCTTGTAACTTTCTTTTGGCCTGCCAATTATACCCCCAACCCCTCACAGGTGGATAACTAAAAGTTATTTTATTGTCATTATAGATGGGTGAAAAGTTGCTTCCCTAGCTACTTTACTTGCCTTTAAGTGAACTCTTTAAATGTGTCAAATTTCTGTCCTGCGTTCTCCAATAGCATGTTTTCTGCACTTGGACAAAGTATAAAAGGAACATGTTTTAGTTATCAATGCTAAATGGTGTTATGAACTTAGGAGAGATCAGATCAGAGTATCAGTGATCCATAAAGTGCAGCACTGCAACTACAGAATTAGCCCAAAATCAACCAAAAAACGGGAACTGGGAATAACTCTTGCCTTTGTTTCCAGAGAATTTGGAGAAGTGCATTTAGTTCTGCTTTCAATGGGGAATGAAATTGAAGTGAGCAGCAGTAATCAGAGTTTGGGGATATCCCTGGTTAGATCAGTATCATGGTCTGGAGAAGGGACAGAAAAAGAGATGAAAATTAAAACTAAAATTGTATGATGATGATAAACTGTATACATTGGTTTCCCATGAGTGAATGAAATCTCAATTTGATTTTGCAATTGGGAACTGGCATTGGTTGGTGATGGAAGTAGGGTCAGTTAGTGTTTGAATGTGTGACCATGCTGTGCCAATGACCGATAAAGTGGACAAGAAACATTATAAAACTGTGATTCAGAGTGAAATTTGAGAAGCTTAAAATGAGAAAATAAAGTACAAATTAGTATAGGAATAAATCTGTTTTAACAGAACAAACGATAGTCAATTAAGCATTTATTTCTCTGGTGTAAAGAACACCAGAGAGACTATCAGCCTCTACGAGAGATGTTAGATTCCCCATGGCTGAACTACAATCAGTTCTTACATAGGGACCTATGAATTAGGAGAAGAATTAGGCCACTCAGCCCCTTGAACCTGCTCCACCATTCAATAAGAACATGGCTGGTCTGTTTCTAGTCTCAAATCCACATTCCTGCCCATCTCCAATAACATTTCACGCCCTTGCTTATCAGGAATCTATCTAGCTTTGCCTTAAAAATGTTCATAGACGCTGTCTACACTGCCTTTTGAGGAAGAGAATTCAAAGTCTCACAGCACTCTGAAAGAAAAAAAGTCTCATCTCCTTTTATTGTCACAAGTAAGCTTACATTAACACTGCAATGAAGTCACTGTGAAAATCCCTTAGTCACCACAGTCCAGCACATATTTGAGTACACCGAGGGACAATTTTTTTAGCATAGCCAATATACCTAACCAGCACGTCTTTGGACTGTGGGAGGAAACTGGAGGAAACCCATGCAGACATGGAGGGAGCGAGCAGACTCTGAACAGATAGTGATCCAAGCCAGGAATCAAACCTGGATCCCTGGCGCTATGAGGCAGCAGTGCTAACCATCCTCTCTTAAATGCCAGATCTCTCATATGGGAGATGGATAAAGAAGATAAAAGCACATGAGATCCAGGCTAATTTGGCAGATGGTTCCAAAAATTGGCTTAGTGGTAGGAGACAGAGGGTGATCGTAGGAGGCTTTATTTGTGACTGGAGGCCGGTGTCCAGTGGCATACCACAGCGATCAGTGCTATGTCCTTTATTATTCGTGATATATATAAAAGATATTGGTAAGAAAATATATAGATTGTGGCGGTATGATAAGTAAGTCTGTCAATGACACAAAGATTAACAAGATGGTAAATAGTGTGGAAAAAGGTCTTAGGTTGCAGGAAGATATAGATGGATTAGTCAGATTGGCAGATCAGTGGCAGATGGAATCTTACCTTGAAAAGTACAAGTTGATGCACTTTGGAATGAGTAACAAGAAAAGGGCGTACTCAGTGAATAGCAAGACATTAGGAAGCTTAGAGGAATAGAGGGACCTTGTTGTGCTTGTCCACAGATCCCTGAAGACAGCAGCTCAGGCTAATAGGATAGTTAAGGTATAGGTGACTCTTGCCTTCATTGTTGTGGCCTACATTATAAGGTTAATGAGGTTATGTTGGAGCTGCAGTACTGTGTGCAGTTCTGGTCGTCTCCCTATAGGAAGGATGTGATTGCACTGGAGAAGGTAAAGAGGAGATTCACCAAGCTGTTGCCTAATATGGAACATTTGAACTATGAAGAAAGGCTGTTTTCTTTAGAGGAGGATGAGGTGAGATTTAATTGAGGTATATAAGATTATGAGGAATATGGGCCAGAGTAAATAGGAAGCAGCCATTCCCTTTAGTTTAAGGGTCAATAACGAGGGGGCATAATTTTAAAATGAGGAGCAGGAAGTTTAGAGGGGATTTGAAAAAAAGTACATCACCCAAAAAGTGAAAGTAGGAATCTGGAATATAGAGGCAGGAAACCTCTCAACCTTTAAAAAGTAAGTGGATGATCATGTGAAAAGTTTTAACATTCAAGAATGTGAGCCAAGTGCTGGAAAGTGGAATTAGTATAGATTCAGTGTAATTGTCAGGCAGACTGAATGGGCCGAAGAACCTCTTCTGTACTGCATTACACTTTGAATGGGTGATCTCTTATTTTTAGACAGTCATCCCCTAGTTCTAGATACTTCTGCTAGAGGAAACAACCTCTCCCCTCAGGATTTCATATGTTTTATCAAGTCACCTCCTACTCTTCTAAATTCCTGAAGATATAAGCCTATTCTGTCCAACCTTTCCTCAAAAGACAACCTACCCATTCCTGATGTTAGTCTCATAAACCTTTTCTGAACTGCTTCTACACCTTTCTGCACTCATCTTCCACATTGTGTAAGAGAAGCATACCAGAGGTCTGAGATCTCCTATCATGATATCCCTCTCAATTAAACTAGGTTAGTCCCTTAAAAGAAATGTTAGCTAGAGGCCTTATATCTGTTATTTAGGAATCTTGTCTCTTACAATCATTTCTATTATAATTACACAGTACCACTTTATTTTTTTTTATTCCTTACCCCAGTATTAAGTAATGAATTACTTTAATAAATTGAAAATACTTACCAGGACTTACTCTCCAATCAGCTGTTTTGGTTAGTTCGCATCACTATCAGGGGAAGCTCTACTTCCTATTGAGCACTACGTCCTCTGCAATCCCCTCTGTGGTTATGTGATTATGCTGAGTTTTCCCAAACGCTAGTCAGTGGCTCCTCATAACTGCACTCTTCTATCTGCTCTCAATCTCACTCTTTTTCACGCACTTTTATTATACCATCTCCACTTTTAGTCTCGCTCTTTTTCCTGCTCTTTTATCTCCTCTTGAAGATTCACAAGTTCCATGTGCGCTTTCCTTTGATGTCTTCAGTTTTTTTTCAAGCTCAGCACACTATTTGGAGAAGCTGTTCCTCACATGTCTGAAGCTGTTTCCAGATGTGATCTCACCAATGTCCCATGATTAAAACAGAACCTCTCTACTTTTGAATTCAATTCGCCTTGCAATAAACAATAACATTCTTGCGGTACCTGTATGCTAACCTTTTGTGATTCATGCACTGGCACTCTATAGATCAGAGATTTATAATCTCTCATCATTTGAACAATATGCTTTTTCTTCCTCTCTTTTTTTCTAACTGGCAGAACCAACTAATTGTTATTTAAACATAAGAATATAAGAACTAGGAGGCCATCTGGTCCCTTGAGCCTGCTCCGCTATTCAATAAGATCATGGCTGATCTTTTCATGGACTCAGCTCCACTTACTGCCTGCTCACCCTTAATTCCTTTAAATCAAAAATGTATCTATCCTTGCCTTAAAATCATTCAATAAGGTAGCCTCAACTGCAGGGAATTCCAAAGATACACAGCCCTTTGGGTGAAAAAGTTCCTCCTCAATATCATATAATACAATATAACCAAGCTTGTATAAAAGTGTGCACAAAAATACATTGCTATCTGTTTTCAATGTCTTTTGTAAACGTAAGCTTTATGGTGCAAATGACAAGGAAGAAGTTAATTAGCAGGAAAAGTCAGTAAATGTTTTAAGAAAAATTACACCAGCTTCATTGTGGCAAACAGAAAGAAATAATTTCAGTTTTATCCCTTTCAATAGGTAATGGATTTTTAAGAAATCACAAATGTTGACAATGGTTTGACCTTGGCCAGGATTGGTCCCTAGTTGTACTTAACTATTAGTGACAGTCAAAGCCTACGGCTATTTAAGCTTCATAAATAATACTTGAATGAAATATGCTCGCAATCACAACAAATTATTGTCACTTCTATTATGTTGCATGGTGGCCTTAAATGACAGCAGCCTATAACTGTTATACTACTAGTTCAATCAAAACTAATCCAATTAATCAGGCAAAAGTCAGTTCCCAATAATGGACCAAGTGTAGTACATAATTCACAGCTAATTTAAAACATGAAAATTTAACATATTATGTATAAACTCTTTGTGTGACTTCTTGCTCCAGAATTGCTTTTCATCTATTGAAGTTTTAATTTCAAAAATTACTACAACCAAGATTTAGTACATCCAAGTGAAGTTTTGAGGTGAAGCCATTTTTAAAATGTTTGTTTACATTTTAAAATGCGAAAATAATGATTGGACTCGCATATTGTCTGGTGCTTTTAGACACATTTAAGTTATTAGTAGTATCAATAGCTGGTGAAACTTCAATGACTACTGCAATACATTTCAGCTGTCTAGCAGCTACCTTGGTTAGAATGGCAAAAAGGTGGGAAGCAGAACCAGAATTTTTGCTCTTGTTGTGCTTGTTTTTTTCCCTCCCGCTGGAACTCACTCAAAATCTATAAAGAATTGTGGAATTTTAAGTGTATATTGCATTCAGTGCAATTCAAGTGTTCACAATCCTTCGTAAGGCCGGCCCCACAGAATGCCAAGCACCGCGAATGAATTAATCAGCCTTGGAAGTTATTGTTATCTGTGTTTGTTTACAGGCTTTTGAGTAGGCTTTAAAATTAAGCCAGGTATTTTTGGGTACAAGGACATTAAAAAGCATGTTTTAAAAGCTCTTGAATTTTAAAAATATAATTTATGATTAAATTGACTACTATAATCCAGTATAACTAACGAATAGTTCTATTTTTTTTTAGTCATTTTCAGTCATTTAAAATAGTTACTCAACTGGATCGACACTGGTTACAAATGCTTTTGATTCTTTTTAAGGATAAACCCACTTTCAGCTGTAGTAATCAAGCGACATTAAATTACTATACTTAACAATATTTCTTAAAGCAAAATTTATTTTTAAAAATTACTTTGTAAAACACCAGCGGATTGCTCTAGTTTACGGCAGATTTTGCATTCTCGGATATCCGAGTGAGTTTGAGCAGAAACATTTCAAAATGAGCATATCTTTGGACACAAAGTATTGGTATTTCAAAGCTAACTCTTTTCAGCTAGTTTGCATTCTTGTGTGAGTAGAATAGTACAACTGCCTGTATGGATTCCACAGCTGCCAGTTTGAATGACAGTAAATTTATGCTTATGAACAATTCTGCTGACCTTAGTGAAATTTTTAATATTTTGATGTCAATCCTTAGAGATATGAATTGACTCACTACTGTGAAATCATATTTAATATTATGGTGCACTGCAATTTTTAGAGGTTATTTTCTTCTAACAACAGAACAAAATTCTCCCAAGGGATCTTGTTGTCAAATTAGAACAATGTACGTGTTCAGCTTTAATACTTGGATCCAGCTTTATTCCACAAAGATTAAGCATATGGAGCTAAAATTCATAGAATCCTACAGTCCAGATGGAGGCCATTCGACCCATTGAGTTTGCACCAACTAAGTTCGACCCAAGCCCTATCCCCACAACCCTATGCATTTACCCTAACTAGACCCCTGACGTTGACAGGCAATTTAGCATGACCAATCTACCTAACCCAAATTTCTTTGGACTGTGGGAGAAAATGGAAGCACCCGGAGGAAAACTCAAGCAGACATGCAAACGCCACACAATCACCCACAAGAGTCGAACTCAGATCCCTGGTGCTGTGAGGCAGCAATGCTAACTACTATGCCACCTTGCCATCAGGCTGCTGACTGAACTTTTTCAGTTACATATAGTGGGGCAATGTGACTAGCACTGAGAGTAACTGTCCTGTCCCTACTTAAGTGTCTGAGATCTGGGCAATGTCCTCCTAATCAGAATCGTGCTTCAGATGGCCGTACCACTGCTTGTACCACCTATCAAGGATGGGGGAATGAAAAGCAATGAAACCATGCTGTTGAAAACCATTTGTGGTTCTGCCTTTCATTATCTGGGCCCTAAGTTCTGGAATTTCCTCCCCTGAATTGCTCCATCTTTCTGCCTCTTTGTCTCATTTCTTTTTTTGTTCTCATACATCTTTATAAGGTGTGATGTCAATTTTTTTTTGATAATCCTCCTGTGAAGCACATTGGGGCATTTTTCTACTCTAAATGAGCTCAATTTTTTTTTATTATTTGTTCTTGGGATGTGGGTTTCACTGGCGAGGATTGCATTTTTCTGCTCAGCTCTAATAGCTTCTGACAGCAGTTAAGAATCAACCACATTGCTGTGGGTTTGGAGCCACAAGGAGACCAAACCAGGTAGGAATTTATTTTTCTAAAGTACATTAGTGAACATGGTGATAGTTTCATGGCCATCATTACTAAGACTCAGATTTTCACTCTGGGCCATAAGCTTGACGAAAAGGCATTCCCCAGCTCCATAAGCCCAACCAATGAAAAGGAGATTGGATTTGTGTTCTGATGGAAGAGGCTGCTGGATGAGAAGTCAAGCCCATTGCGCCCCTGAGAATGGATGCAGAGGATTCCGGGTGTGGAAGTGGGTTGGGCAGATAGCCTGCCTAAGGGTTCCTGCAAAAAATCGTTTGTTATAATTAAAATTCCTTCAATTAATCTCTTATGAAAACAAACATTTAAAATCATAAGACATAAGACATAGGAGCAGAATTAGGCTGTTCGGACTGTCGAGTCTGCTCTGCCTTTTAATTATGGTTAATATTTTTCTCATTCCCATTCTCCTGTCTTTTCCTCATAACCCCTGATCCCCTATTAATCAAGAAGCTATTTATCTCTGTCTTAAAAATACTCAATGACCTAGCCTCCAAGCCTTCTGCAGCAAAGAGTTCCACAGATTCATCACTCTCTGGCTGCAGAAATTCCTCCTCATCTCTGTTTTAAATGATCATCCCTATAACCTGAGGTTGTGCCCTCTGGTTATAATTTTTTTTAAAAGTGGAAACATCCTTGACACATCCACTCTATCCAGGCCTTGCAGTATCCTGTAAGTTTCAATAAGAACCCCCTGCCTCATCCTTCTAAATTCCAACGAGTTCAGACCCAGAGTTCTCAACCATTCTTCATACAACAAACTCTTCATTCTAGGGATCATTCTTGTAACCTCATCCAGATCCTTTCCAAGGCCAACACATCCTTCCTTAGATATGCGGCCCAAAACTGCTCAAATACTCCAAATGGGTCTGACTAGAGCCTTATACATCCCTGCTTTTGTATTCTAGCCCCCTCGACATGGATGTTAACATTGCATTTGCTTTCCTAACTGCCAACTGAATCTGCATGTTAATATTAAGGGAATCTTGAACAATGACTCCCAAGTCCCTTTGTGTTTCTGATTTCCTGAGCATTTTCCCATTTAGAAAATAGTCTATTACTCCATTCCTCTTTCCAAGGTGCATAACCTAACACTTTTCCACATTGTATTCCATCTGCCATTTCTTTGCCTAACTGTCCAAGTCTTTCTGCAGCCCCCCTATTTCCTCGATATTACATGCCCCTCTATTTCTATTCTATAACAACTTGAACCTGTCAATCAAACCATTCACTTAACAGAAACTCAACTGTGATAATGTTAGGTTGTTAGGTACCTGAAACTGAAGTGTGTGGGTTAGACCTGGTAGGAACAATTCTGAACCTTGTGGATTCATTTGGATAGCAAGGGTACTCTTTTGGAGAGTATACATCCTAGCAGAGTTACAGCCCTTGACAGCTTTGGTGGGCTCCAAAGTTCTAAAGTTCTTTGACAGTTCCAATGAGTTTATGCACTTTTATATACAATGTATTTAAGAGCACCTGATCTACCACAAATGATGCTTTACCAATCCCAAAGGTGCCTCACCATTCCCTTAAGGTACCTTATCTCTCCCAAATGTGTACAAGAATCAAATCAAAATAGGCATCTTACCTGTCCAAAAAGGTACCTTGGCTATCGAAATGAATCCATAAGTTTCAGATCTGCTCTTTCCAGCTCTGATACATATCAGGTCTTTTTCAATCTAGTATTGGTATTACCAAGTCAGAAATAGTACATGAGAATATAAGCTCATGGCTGATCTCATACAGCCTTAACTCCACTTTTCTAGCTGCCCCAATAGCCTTTAACTTCTTTAAAGATCAAAAATCTGCCTTAGTTATGATGTAAACTTTATTTAAATTATTCTAGTATTATTGTTTCAGCTGAAACATTTAATATACCAGCAGAGCCAATCAATGATTCAATGAGCTCAACTAAACAGACCATATTTAGTCTAGCAAGGTGCCATATTCTGTACAGTTAACTTGGCATCAGATGCCATTTTGGCTGCAACAATCTTCTGCCACCATGGACTCACATCTTTTATAATAATCTTGTGGATTTTCATTCATATTTCATGATACATCTTGGCATCTCTCAGTAATCTTAAAAAGTTTCAGGACACTTTCATATTCATAGCTAGTAAAAGAGGAAGAACAACATTTTCTGAACCTCTGATAGATCATTGAATGTACGGATTGAATGCATCCCAGGGTTCTCAAGGAAATGGCAGAGGTAATAGCGGATGCCCTAGTAATTATCTTTCAGAATTCGCTGAACTCCGGGAAAGTGCCGGAGGATTGGAAAACGGCTAATGTTACACTGCTGTTTAAAAAAGGTAGCAGACAGAAGGCAGGGAATTATAGGCTGGTTAGTTTAACGTCTGTAGTCGGAAAAATGCTTGAATCTGTCGTCAAAGCAGAAATAACGAGGCACCTGGATACGAACTGTTTGATCAAGCAGACGCAGCACAGATTCATTAAAGGGAAGTCATGCTTGACGAATTTATTGGAGTTCTATGAGGAAGTGATGAGTGTGGTAAATAGAGGGGAACCAGTAGATGTGTTTTTGGATTTCCAAAAGGCGTTTAATAAGGTGCCTCACAAAAGATTGCTGCAGAAATTTAGGGTGTAGGTAATTGGGGATAGGATGTTAGACTGGATAGAGAATTGGTTGACTAATAAGAAGCAGAGGGTGGGTATTAATGGGTGCTCTTCTGATTGTCAGCTAGTGACAAGTGGAGTGCCCCAGGGATCGGTGCTGGAGCCTCAACTATTTACCATTTACATAGATGTTATGGAGGAAGGGGCTGAGTGCAAGGTGATGAAATTTGCTGATGACACGAAGATGAGTAGAAAAGCAAATTGCATGGAGAGTGTGGAAAGCCTGCAGAGGGATCTGGATAGGTTGAGTGAATGGGCGAGGACCTGGCAGATGGAGTACAATGTTAGGAAGTGTGAGATTATCCATTTTGGTAGGAATAATGGTAGGAAGAATTACTATTTAAATGGCAAAAAGCTGCAGCATGCGATGGTACAGAGGGACCTGGGGGTCCTTGTGCACGAATTGCAAAAACACAGTTTGCAGGTGCAGCAGGTGATCAAAAAGGCGAATGCAATGTTAGCCTTTATAGCTAGGGGGATAGAATATAAAAGTAGGGAAGTACGTTTGCAGCTGTATAGAGTACTGGTGAGACTGCAGCTGGAGCACTGTGTGCAGTTTTGATTGCCGCATTCAAGGAAGGATATATTGGCCTTGGAGGGGGTGCAGAGAAGGTTCACTAGGCTGATACCGGAGATGAGGGCATTGGATTATGAGGAGAGACTAAATAGATTAGGTTTGTACTCTGGAGTTTAGAAGGCCGAGAGGGGATCTTATAGAGACATATGAGATAAAGAAGGGGATGGATAGGGTAGATGTTGAGACACTCTTCCCGCTTAACAAAGATAGCAGGACTAGAGGGCACAGCCTCGAGATTAGGAGGAGGCGGTTCAGTTCAGATTTGATGCAAAGGGTGGTGAATCTTTGGAATTCTTTGCCTGTTGAAGTGGTGCAGGCTTCTCGCTGAATATATTTAAGTCAAGAGTGGATAGGTTTTTGATTGACAAGGGAATTAAGGATTACGGGGAGAAAGCAGCAAAGTGGTACTGATCCACTGCAGATCAGCCATGATCTTGTTGAATGGCGGAGTAGGCTCGAGGGGCTGGCTGGCCTATTTCCTGCTCCTACTTCTGATGTTCTGATGTACAGCATGGTGACCCAAAAGCCTATCTAAGCTAACCCCATTTGTCTGCATTTAGCCGATATCCTTCTTAACCTTTCCTATCTATGTATCTGTCCAAATGCCTTTTAAACCTTGTCAATTGCCCTGCTTCAACCACTTTCTCTGGCAGCTCATTCCACAAATATACTACCCTCTGGATAAAAACGTTTCTCCTCAGGTTCCCATTAATTTTTTCCCCTCTTAAACCTATGCCCTCTAGCTTTCAATTCCCCAACCCTGGGAAAAAGACTGAGTGCATTCACTCTATTGATGTCTCTTGTGATTTTATACACCTCTATAAGATCACCCCTCAGCCTCCTCCACTCCAAAGAAAAAAGTTCTAGCCTGTCCAATCTCTTGCTATAACTCAGTCCTTTGAATCCTGGCAACATCTTTATAAATCTCTTCTGCACTTTCTCCAGTTTAATAACATCTTTCCTATAGCAAGGCAACCAAAACTGAACATAAATAATACTCTAGATGCAGCTTCACCAATGTTTTGTACAATTGCAACATAACTTCTCAACTTCTATGCTCAATGCCCTGACTGATGAAGGCCAGCATGCCAAAAGCCCTCCTCACTGTCCTATCTACTTGTGACTCCACTTTTAGAGAATTGTACACCTGAACCCCAAGGTCCCTCTGTCCATGATATTCCCTAAGTTCCTAAATTCACCGTGAAAATCCTATCTTGCTTTGATTTTCCAAAATGCAACACCTCATACTTGCTGTATTGAACTCCATTTGCCAGTTCTCGGCCCATTTCCCCAGCGGATCAAGATCCTGCTGCAATTTTTGATAATCTTCCTCACTAGCTGCAATACCACCTATTTTAGTGTCATCTGCAAACTTACTGATCATGCCTTGTACATTCTCATCCAAATTGTTGATATAGATAACAAACTGCAATGGGCCCACCACTGATCCCTTAGTCATACCATTAGTCACAGGCCTCCAGTCTGACAAGCATCCTTCCAGCATAACCCCCTGCTTCAATCATCAAGCCACTCGTATATCCAATTTGCTAGCTCTCCCTGGATTTCACAAGGTCTAATCTTCCAGAGCAGTCTACCTTGTGGAACTTAATCAAAGGCCTACTGAACTCTATATAGATTACGTCTACCACCTTGCCCTCATCAAATGTCCTGGTCACTTAATCAAAGAACCCCAGGAAATTTGTAAGGTATGATCTCCCATGCACAAAATCATGCTGACTCCTCATAATCAAATCTTGTCTTTCCAAATGCTTGAAAAGTCACTCAATTCTTAAAAATGTGATTTTCAGTTCTATTTTGTCATGTTTCTTGAAAGTTACTGGTACCTGGTACCTCATGTCGTATATGAGTGCTTTATGTGGACCATCTGAAGGGCACCATGACAGCTCAGAGACTATCGATGTGGCTGTGCAGACACTTGGAATTGGGCCGGTGTCTGCGGGAGTTTGCGCGTTCTCCCCGTGGTTGCGTGGGTTTTCTCCGGGCACTCCGGTTTCCTCCCACAACCCAAAAATTCGCTCTTAGGCTGATTGGGAAACAAATTGTCCCTATGGTGAAAATTTTCCATATTAGGAATAATATATATATTATTATATAGGAATATTAAAATAGGATAATGTATTTGGTATGACGGTGGCGCGGGCTCGTTGGGCCGAAGGGCCTGTTTCCCGTGCTGTGTTGCTTAACATTAACATTAACATTTTACAGATTTCCTTTATTTAAGAGCCGTGGGATCTCGGGGGAGTCTTGGTTTGTATCAATAATCAGGTTTTTTATAAAATTCATTTGTCTCGTGTTGGCGTATGCCTTTAATATCACATCATTTTTCTTCTCTATAACTGAGTTTTATTTGTGGCAGAGCTTTGTGGCTCCATGACATTAATAAGGATAGAGAGCATCATTGACTGAATTGAAAACAGAAAATGTTGGAAGAACACAGCAGATTAGGCTGCACCTGTGGAGAGAGAAACCGAGTTAACAAAACATATTTTCCAGTCCCATCCACTGTGGGACAACAACTTAATGGACCATTTAAAGGTCTGTTGATCTTGGGCAGGAATTTCTAGTCTTGTGGAACTCTTTTCAAAGGCCTTACTGAAGTTATTTAGACTACATCGATGACCCCGTCCTCATCAACCTTCTTGGTCACTTCATTAAAGAACTCCAACAAATTTGGGATCGGCGCAACTGGAAAACACTGCCCAATGTTTCAGGTGGTCAACATCCCATCAGAGCTGGAAAATGTTAGAAATGTAATAGGTTTTAATCAGGTAAAAGAGTAGAAGAAAAATAACAAAGGGGAATGTTGGTGGAAGCCACAACAGATTAAATGACAGAGTTGTTGGTAAAGGAGAAGGTGTGAGTGGCAGAATGATAAACAGTCATCATCCAAAAGTCACGAAAGAGAATAAAAGACAATAAAAACAAAACCTGTAAAGACAAAAGAAAACAAAATGAGGAAAGGTTACAGACGGAAATTTTTGAACTCAATATTAAGTTCAGAAGGCTGTAAAGTGCCTAACTGAAAGATCAAGTGTTGTTTCTTTATAGAGCTGCCAACTGTGATTAAATGTTTTGTTTTGATTTATTATTGTCACATGTATTAGTATACAGTGAAAAGTATTATTTCTTGCATGATATACAGACAATGCATACTGTTCAGAGAGAAGAAAATAAGAGTGTGCAGAAAGTAGTGTTACAATCATAGTAGAGTGTACAGAAAGATCAACCTAATGTGAGGTAGGTCCATTCAAAAGACTGACAGCAGCAGGAAAGAAGCTGTTCTCAAGTCAGTTGGTTTGTGACCTCAGACTTTCGTATCTTTTTCCCAACGAAAGAAGGTGGAAGTGAGTATGTCCGAAGGGCATGGGGTCCTTAATTATGCTGGCTGCTTTGCCAAGGCAGTGGGAAGTGTAGACAGAGTCAATGAATGGCAGGCTGGTTTGTGTGATGGATTGGGCTACATTCACGACTTTTTGTAGTTTCTTGTGGTCTTGGGCAGAGCGAAGCCATACCAAGCTATGATACAACAAGAAAGAATGCTTTCTCTGGTGCATATGTAAAAATTGGTGAGAATTGTAGCTGACATGCCAAATTTTCTTAGTCTTCTGAGAAGGTAGCAGCGTTGGTGGGCTTTCTTAACTTTGGTGTGGGCATGTGGGTAGGGGGGTGGGAGGGGGATGGTGGAGAGGAAACCAGGACAGGTTGTTGGTGATCTGGACATTTACAAAACTTAAAGCTTTTGACCATTTCTACATTGTGCTCATTGATGTAGACAGGGGCATGTTCTCTACTATACTTCCTGAAGTCAATCTCCTTTGTTTTATTGACATTGAGGGAGAGATTATTGTTGTCACACGAGTTCACCAGATTCTCTCTTTCCTATACTCTGTCTTGTCATTGTTTGAGACCCGACTCACTATGGTGGTGTCACCAGCAAACTTGAAAATCAAATTGGAGGGGAATTTGGCCTCAATAGCCACAATAGGTGGCTGAGAACAGAGCCTTGTGGGCACCTGTGTTGAGGATGATCATGGAGGAGGTGTCGTTTTCTACCTTTACTGATTGTGGTCTGTGGGTTAGGAAATTCAGAATCCAGTCGCAAAGAGAGGAGCCGTGGACCAGGCCACGGAGTTTGGAGATGAGTTTTGTAGGAATAATGGTGTTGAAGGCTGAGCTGTAGTCAAAAAGATAAGAATCTGATATAGGTGTCTTTGTTTTATAGTTGTTCCAGGGTTAAGTGCAAGGCCAGAGAGATGGCACCTGCTGTGGACCTTTTGCAGGAATAGGTGAATTGTAGTGAATCCAGGCAATCCAGAATCTGGAATTTACTTGTGCCATGACTAACCTTTTGAAGCACTTCATAACGATGAATCCCAGAGCCACCGGACAACAGTCATTAAGGCATGCTGCCTGACTTGTATTTGGTATTGGGGTGATAGTCGTCTTCTTGAAGCAGATAGGGACTCAGATTGTTGTAAAGAGAGTTTGTATTCCTAGAGGTTTCAACGTATGACTTGCTCCATGCCCCTGCTATTACTCAGCCAATACATGTGCCTTGCTATGCCAATTACAAAGCAGAAAGACAAATTATCCAATTAGATGATGATTTACTATCAGCCAAATAGTCTTTCTTCCCACTTTAAATATTTTTATATTTGATAAAGAGAAATGGTCAAAGAGAATGGCAATTATTTTTAAATGTCTTGATTTTTCTCCAGAATTGCACGCACAGCAATTTCCAGGAGATTATTCTTCAATTCGTGAAGACTGTAGATAAATATTGGAAGGTTGACAATCCAATTCCTTAAGCTTCATTCCTTGAGCTCCTTGAAGAATGCTGAGGACAAAAAGTTCAGTGTGAGAGCAAGGTGAAACATTAAAAAAAGACAAGTGACTGGAAACTCAAGGTCGTGCTTGCAGATGCATCTGAGGTGTTCCACAATCTTTGTTTAGTGTCCCCAAAGTAGGGTAGCCTGCATTGTGAGTAGCAAAAATACCATATACTAAATCAAAAGAAGATTGACAGAAGAGATTTATGAAAATGGTTCCAGGAATGAGAAACTTACTTATGAAGAAAATTTGGAGAATTTGGGACTCTTTTCCTTGGAGAAAAGGTTGGGAGGAAGTTTGATGGAAATATTAAAAATCATGAGAGGCCAAGACAGAATCTTCTCTGGGGACCAAGAGAAGTCACAGATTTAAAATAATTAGCAAAAGCAATATGAGATACTTTTCACAAAGTGAGTTGTTAGGTTCAGGATTCAATTATTATTTAATAAGAAACAATCTGCAGGACATGACGTGAAATGCTCACTTGGAGAGGCACCATAAGCCAAGTGATCTCCTGTGCTGTAATAATTGAGGTACATGTAAACATCACTGAGCGAATAGTTGATTTGGTAATTGTTAGAGTTATTTTCTTTTCGACCTAGGGATGTCAAAAAAGATTCAGACAAGTCGATTACACCAGTCTCTAGTCTGTTGCCCCTTTAATTTGTTTTTATTTGTTACGATTTCCTAAGGCTATTGCAAGTTCCGTGTTTCACTCTAGTTTGAGCATTCACTTATCTAGCAAAGCAGAAAGCCAGCAGTATAAATATTTCCCTCCTGTAATTTCCTCTTTTGCCATGATGAGCAGGTTTCAGGCACAGGAGATTTGTTCCAGATGGTCATCTTGACTGTGACCCAGAACCCAGACTGTGGGGAATGAACAGGAGGTGGGGGGGGGGGGGGGGGATGGGCAGGGGGTGAACTGGATAGTTATTTAAAGAGTTGTCTACAATTTTAGAATGATACTCACAGCTTTGGCGTAATGCAATCATTGGCATATAACGTACCGATTCTTCGGTGAACTTTAATTTGGCGGGTGTAGAGTATCTCCAATAGAGTTGGCTTTCTTCACAAGCAAGACTTCATTACTCCTGTATTCAGTCCTCTTACGAATGAAGGCTAACATATAGGAGCAGGGATGAAGGTGTAGTGAAGTACTCGTTTCTCTGCAAGCTAAGAAAGGAGCTCAATTCCTTTCGCCAGCTTCAGGGACTCTCGAGCGCTGACTCGGTTCACCAAAGCACATCGCAGGCAGACTTGTTGCTCGCAGCATCCGCCCTGTGCTCCAGCAGCGCCACGGCAACTCCTTCCGTAAGGGCTACTCAAGAGCTTTAGAAATGCTGATAAAGGGTGGCTTTTTTTAAAAAAAAACAAGCTCGAGTTCCGTTGTGAATATTGGAACAAATGAGAGTCAATACTGCGGATTTCTGCGATAAGTAACGAAACTTAACTCGTGTCGCAGTTTGATTTTGTGTTAATGCCTCTCATTAATTGCTTTGAGATAGCTGTTAGAGAAACTGGAAAATAAACTTCACTGCCGCCGATCATCAAAGCACATGCCAAAACAACTTCGCCTTTTTACGGTTTAGATTCAAAATACAAAGTTTTATATTTTTTAAAACCATTAAAGATCAAAAGAGGCACATAAATGTAACGACACTCCCCGTCGGGGAATTGAACCCCGGTCTCCCGCGTGACAGGCGGGGATACTAACCACTATACTAACGAGGAAACAATGCCCAAATGTTGAATCTGTTTGATTATGTCTACAGATCAGAGAGAACAGCAATAAGTAGAATAAGTTGGAGTTTTAAAAATTTATTGACAGGATGTGCACCACTGCTGGCAAGGCCATCATTTATTCCCCAACCCAAACTGAAGGCAGTGCCGAGTCACCTTCTTCTATTGCAGTCCATTGGATAGATACAGCCATAGTGCTTCCATAACAACATAAGAACTAGGAGCATAGTCGATAAGGATCCATTGGTAGATGCAGCCGCACAGCCCCAAACCAGTTTCCTATCCATTGACTCTGTCTACACTTCTCGCTGTCTCGGCAAGACAGCCGGCATAATTAAGGACGCCATGCATCGCGGACATTTTCCCTTCTACCTTCTTCCGTCGGGAAAAAGATGCAAAAGTCTGAAGTCATGTACCAACTGACTCAAGAACAGCTTTTTCCCTGCTGCTGTCAGACTTTTGAATGAATATACCTCGTATTAAGTTGATTTTTCTCAACACCTCATTATAACTGTAGCACTGTATTCTGTAATCTCTTTTTCTTCTCAATGAACAGTATGTTTTTTCTGCATAGTATACAAGAAACAATACTTTTTACTGTATATTTGTGCATGTGACAATAATAAATCAAATCAAATCAATGCTAGTTAATAAGGTATGCCATGATTTTAAGCATGCAATGGACAGAATGGCAATGTATCTCCAAGTTAGGTTGGAGAGAACTTTGGAGATGATGGTGTCTGCTATCCTCACCCTTCTTGGTACTAAAAGTAAGTTGGTAAGTATCTTGGAAAAAGCTTTGGCAATTTGCTACAGTGTATCTGCAAATAGCGCACACGCATAGCTACTACTGTACACCCATAAAGAGAATATTCAAGGTGGTGAATCAAGTACCAATCTAGAATGTTGCTTTGTCCTCGATAGCTTTAAGCTTCTTGAGTGTTGCTGGAGATGCATTGTCTAGGAAAGTGGAAAATACTCCATTATTCTGTTGACCTGCCTTGAAATGTTTTGGGCTGTCAAGGAGGTGAGGTCACTTGCAGCAAACATCAGACTTCTGAATTTTATAACCACAGAAGTTTTTTGAAATGTATTTTTTTCTTAGAGTTACAAATTCAATGTATAGGGTAGGCCTTCACAATCACTAAGACTGTCCATATGCAGTCAGTTACCTGACTTTCAACTTTGCCTCAGCTCAGCTATAACTGAATTCCTCATCTGTGTTTTGATGCCTCTAGACTGTAGTCCAACGCACTCCTTGCCAGCATTCTACCTTAGTAACCTTGAGGTCATACTAAGCTTTGCTGCCCATGTCCTAACTCACAACAAGTCCATTTTATCTATAACCCCTTGTCTTCAATAACATTTTTTGGTTTTCAGTTAAGCAACATCTTGATTTTAAATATCCATTTCCAAATCCCTCCATGGCATCATCTTTCTCCATTTCTGCAATCCCTTCCAGTCCCAAAACTCTGAGATCTGTGCATTCCTCTAATTCTGGCCTTTTAAACACCCCCAATTTTAATCACATTGTCATTGGTAGTTGTGCCTTCAGCTGCCCAGGCACTAAGCTCTGGAATTTCTCCCTAAACTTCTCCACTTCTCTACCTTCCTTTTCTCCATTAAGACATTTCTAAGAATCAATCTGTTTGGCCAAATTTTTAATCAGCTGTCATAATAGTTCCCTTATGTGACTTGGTCAAGATTCATAATGCTCCTGAGAAGCTTTTATTACATTAAAGGTGCTATATAAATACCAATTGTGCTTGTTAAGTGTTTGCTTTGTGTTTGAAGATACTGATTAAGTATGTGTGCAGAAGATACAAATGCCAGGTTCATGTCATAAAGGACACATCATAATATTGTCACGTGCCTAGTTTATCCTATTGTGTCAGCTGATACTCAGGAGTGTGAATTAACTCCTGTAAATTCAGATCACTAAGGAAGCAATAGATTTGTATTTCCAATAGCTTTTATTTCAAAATATAGGTACAATGATAGGAAATCACTTTCCACCTATATAAAACAGGCACACCCATTTTTAATTTTTATTTTGATGATTCAATATTTTCAAATACCAATAAATATAAAGACACAGTTGAAGTATAAACAATCTTTTTTTGCAAAGGGAAATTGGATGGGCACTTTAAGGAAACATACTTGCAGGGCTATGGAAAATGAGCACAAGAGTGGGACTAACTAGATTGCTCTTAGAGGAGCTGGCATGGTCTCAAGGGGTCAAATGGCCTTCTGTACCTTAAATGATGCTACAAATTCCAAGAATACCAATTTTGAAAAATTATTGAACAAGTTTAATGAAATAAATCCCATATTTTGAAGTAATTGAGATGCTAAACCAAAGCATAATGTTGTTTATGGTGATTCTCGAGATGCTGATGTTCAAAAGAAATTTAGAGGCTGATTAAAAATGGAATAAAGCTATAATGATGGTTCAATATATAAAAAAAATATAATTTCCTCCATAGTTTTACTGTAAATCACATCCTGATTAAAATTCACTGGGGGGGGCGGGGTGGTGTGGTTTACAAACAGATGTATAATATTACAACAAATATTCTTCCCTAACACACACACAGAATAGAATTATTGCTCTTGCACTCTTGTCAAAGATTTCAACTCCATTTGGGGGCTTTGAAGTCCAGTGCCAATACTGTGAAACCAATACTAAAATTAGGTTTCATGTGGCTAACCAAATGTGGAGGGATAACTTTACTGCTTGGCAAATTTTTTTTTAGAGCAACACAGCACGGGAAACAGGCCCTTCAGCCCAACGAGCCCGCGCCGCCGTCATAACTATATAGTAGCAATTCCATTATCCTATTATAGATTTAGGTTATTCCTAATATGGAAGACTCTCACTATAGGGACAATTTGTTTCCCAATCAGCCTAAGAGCGAATTTTTTGGGTTGTGGGAGGAAACCGGAGTGCCCGGAGAAAACCCACGCAACCACGGGGAGAACGCGCAAACTCCCGCAGACACCGGCCCCATTCCAAGTGTCTGCACAGCCACATCGATAGTCTCTGAGCTGTCATGGTGCCCTTCAGATGGTCCACAAAAAGCACTCATTTACGACATGAAGTACCAGGCAACCCATGAATCAACATCCAAGAGCTGTCCTCGCACCACCTGCCGAATGCATGCTCCTTGTTGGTCAAGTATGGACCGAATTACCTGTGGAAAAAAAAAGCCATAGTTAAACAGTCCTATTATATCCCTCTATCTGCATAACGCTCATGTGGCTGTCCAAGAAACCCTTAAACAGCCCAGCATGCCTGCTCCCACCACCTTAATTGGCAGTGCATTCCACACACCCCCTACCCTTTGTGTGAAAAACTGCCCTCTAATATTCGTCTTATACATAGCCCCCCTCACCCTAAGGCCATGACCCCTCGTCCTATCCATTTCTGAAGGTGGAAAAAGTTTACCACCATTTACTCTATCTATACCCCTTATAATCTTATACACCTCTATGAGATCCCCTCTAAGCCGACATCTTTCAAGGGAAAACAACCCCAATCTATTTAATCGTTCCTCATAAGACAGTCCTTCCATACCAGGCAGCATCCTGGTAAACCTCCTCTGCACTCTCTCCAAGGACTCCCCATCCTTCCGATAGTATGGAGACCAGAACTGGGCGCAGTATTCCAAGTGAGGCCTAACCAAAGTTGTATACAACTGCCACATCAAACTCCTACTCTTATATTCTATACCCTTTTCTATGAAAGCTAACATACTATACGCCTTCTTTATCACCTTCTCCACCTGTGAGGACACTTTCAGAGACTTGTGAACCTGCACCCCCAAGTCTCTCTGCATCTCTATGCTCCGTATAGTTTTACCTTTTATCCTATAACTCTCTTCTACATTTTTCCAGCCAAAATGCATCACCTCGCATTTATCCAGATTAAATTCCATTTGCCATCTATCTGCCCAGTCTCCCAACCTATCTATGTCCTGTTGTATTGCCTGACACTGCTCCTCTGTACCCGCCAATCCAAGCATCTTGGTGTCATCAGCAAATTTGCTGATCTCACCACCTACCCCTACTTCCAAGTCGTTTATGTAGACCACAAATAGAAGAGGACCTAGTACTGATCCTTGTGGCACTCCACTAGTGACAGGCTTCCAGCCGGAAAAAGAGCCTTCCACTACTACCCGTTGTCTCCTCCTCCCGAGCCAGTTCTCGACCCATCTACATACCCGACCCTGTATCCCATGCGCCTTCACCTTCTCTATCAGTCTACCATGAGGAACCTTGTCAAACGCCTTACTGAAATCCATGTAGACGACATCAACAGCTGTCTTCTGAAGAAAAATCTTCCTAGCATTCCCCTTTTACAATGAAGCAAGAGATAGATTGTTCCAAGGTGGATATATATTAGGTGAAATTCTCTCAATACATCCACAGGCAGGATGGCATGGAAAATCTGGCAAAAGTCAAAAAGTTGGAAATTTGCTGATGTTAAATCATGTTACAAATCATGGCGGATTATTGGTGGGTCAGTCTTTCAGCTGGCAGATGATACAATCACTATTTGCATCATGTAAATACTGGCTATTGGACCTCATCAGGCTTTCTAATCTTGCATCACACCAGCAAGAAATCATATCGGCACCAAATCCAATTGATAAATTCTGGTATACACAAGACGGTTCTCAGTTTGTCAGAGTCTTCAAGGTGAATGCAACATGCAAAGCCTACTTGCCATTGTGCTGCATTGTTCCTGACGCGCTGTTCATGCTGAGAGATTGATAGTGGAGGGAGCTGAGAGGGGACTTACTCTAGAAGAGTGGCTCAGACCATTCATCCACTCCCTGCATCAGGTGGCATGGGCAGGTGAAAACTGCACTGACTGCCTGTGCAACAGCTTTCCACGACAGGTGCAGTTCCTGTATTTCTTTGAACTATCCTTGGGATACAGGGCAAGCCAAAGAGCCATCACTTCCTGAATAAGGCCTTTAAGGGCCCTGGTACTAAAAGCCAGAACTGCTTTTTACTCAAGACTGCTGCTTTTTCCCCTTGGGTTCTGGACATGTTGGAAGGGCTGGTGAAGACAAGTGGCATGGAAAAGTGGTATGAATCTGTTGGACTGGTAATTAATGAGGTTCCAAGTGCTGAATCTGGTGCAGAATGCCACTATTCTGGGCAATGGAATAGGCACTGCTGGAGCTGTCCATCCACACTCAGGCTCAAAATGGGAAAATTCTGTCCATTCTCTTTAAATACTATGTGGTTTTAGCACAAGGGAAAAGGATAGTATGTAGAAAATGAACTGACATGCAGATAGCAAGCACTTAGTATTCAAACAGGGACTGCTGTGTAACAAGTCTGAAAACCATTTAACTAAAGGAAGATCCAGTTAGCCAAAATCAAGTTTGAAAATTGCATGGCTGTATTAGGTCCTACTTAATATGTGAGGTACATACACACTTACAGATTTTCAAAAGTCAACATAGTAACCCATGACTGTCATTCTGATTATTATGCCATCTGCACACACCCACTCCTTTTGTGATTTACCATTTGCACTTCTGAATATGATGGAACTTCGATCTAAACTTGTCGGCACATTTTTGCTTTTAACAGTTACTGATTAAATTATCCAAACACTCATGTTTAAAAGAGTACATTTTCTGGCTCAATTTCAGTGGCATTGTTGTATAGCTCCTCTCCTCTGCCAACCCCCCATCACCCTGCCTGTTCCCAATACTGCCTCCCTAACACTCCTTTAGGAACCAACACATTTCCTTTCTCATATAAATATAGGTGAAAGGTTACAATGAAAACAGCCCATCTGTCACCAACACTAATTTTTGTTGTCTGGCAAAGATCCAGGATACATTGCAACCCCCAACATGAGTGAAGGGATCTTTAATATCAGGTGAATAAAAGCCAGGCGAGAAATTAGTTTTCCATCCCAGCAATCACTGGCCTACCCATTTTCTGTAAATAGTCTCTCAGACTAGTGCAGATGGAGAAGTTGCACCTGGGGACCAAAGCAATCAATGCAGCAGAATTTAAGCAGCTGTGTGCAATTTAAACACGAGTGGGCGGGATGGAGTTGGGCTATGATATGCTTTGTGCAAGATATAAAACTATATTGACTGAGATTTTTTTTAAAAAAGGAATAAAATGCATATTCCACCAAACTAGCTTAATTGGTCAAGCTGCACTTTTATACAGCTGCAGTAATAATGGTAGCCAGTGAATTTTTCACAAGGGGCTATAAAAACAACACTCTGATTTATTACCATGGGTTTAATAGCTTGAGACTGATTTATTTTGCCACAGTTGAGACACTGGTGCTATCTGAAGAGCAAGCAGTCTGGAAGACCCAGATGTAAGCATAATCAGTCAATAGTTATTCTGTGACTTTCTGCTTGAATTCCATTTGCATTTGTGAAGTATTTTATCAGTTTAATCCTCCAAAATGAAACAGCTTGCCTAAGGTGCAACTGCCGAAGAGCATGCCATAAAACTTCAAAATATATTTACATAAATTTTACTAATTTTTGGTAACAACACCTATTGAAGCATTACAAAATCATTGGGGTGGAATTCACCCAATGTAGCAGCAGCGGGTTTGATGGCAGGTGGGCATGGAGAGTCTGGTGAGAGACAAAAAGTCAGAAACCCACCAGTGTAAAATCATACTGCAGTTCTCCCAGTGGTAGACCAATGGTGAGCCACTTTTCCCATTGGTCAGTGGCATAAGTGCCATTTGTATTTATTTACAATATTATAAATGCTCATTAAAATAGCTGCACACCTGCAGCCTGTCAGACCTTTCAGTCTTGCACCAAGTCAGTGGGAAATTGCATTGGTATCAAACTTATTTGCTAATGAGTAGAGTACAAGGTAGTCCTCAGTTCACCAGAGACTTCAGACTGAGTGCAACAATCTTCTGCCATAGTTTTGCACTGCTCATCACTCTGCTAGTGCTCCACGCTGAGCTGATCTTCATGGACAGCATCCCGTTGCTGGACCCCCACTATCACTGGGTCAGATCAGTACTGTGCCTAAGGTTGAGGACTACAGAGTTGTCTGTCCCTGTTGTATCATGCATCAGTGTCTATTTGGATAGGATTGTGCTGTGACAATCACGCAGCCACCTCAACAAAGGCCCAAAATTCAACTTGTGGTGGAGTACAACTTGAGGCCAGGAAATGGAGTGTGACCAAATTAGAAGAGGATAATGTGGAAGGAGAGGTATGCAAAGGCAGAGGAATAGCTTACAATATCTCACAAAGGGCGAGGGAGGGAGATGAAGAGGATGACAAGTCTGTATGAAAAGCTCAGAAATGAGGGATTCAAAGATATATGACCAAAATTGTTTACTGGAAGGTGATACACAAAAACTCCAGGTCTAACGGATAGAAGTCCAAGTGGGGCATGAGCATTTCAAAGGAGGATCAAGGAACAGACTTATTTTTGGTTGCTTGGTCTAGTTAAGAAAGGTAGGCTAGAGAGAGTAATATAAGTATGCTAGACTGGGTTTTTAAAATATGGTGCTGTGATCTTCAAACCCACCAACTGACAGCAGCTGGACAAATCAACTGCCAATCCAACAGAGGGTAATACATTTGTACTTAATTAATGAGGTTCCAAGCACAAGGCTTGGCATAGGATCTCACTATTCTGGACAGTGGGACAAGCATCGCTGGAGTCACCTGCCCTGCATTTACTCTTAAAATGGGAGAATTTCACCCATTAATTTGAAAATGGAATGTATTTGGAAATATTTATTGTAACAATCCAAAGTAATTTTTACTTCAAGCTCCATTGCATAACTATCCAGAAAGTTGCTGAATCAATTATACTTTTTGAAAATGACATTTTCCAAGCAACATGAGATCATCTCAAAGAAGGTAACTTCAGGCAAAATTGGTTGCACTAAAACTGCAACCAAAGCAAACAAACATTCAAAGTTCTTGAGTAATTGTCTGGGCCATCTGTTATGGAAAAGGTGAGCATTCTTTCAGCTCTAATGTAGACCTCTACATCTGTGTTCTTGCTTAGATGCAGGGTTCCACTTCTCCAGAAAGACAGTAGTATAAATGAGACATGTTTGTCTTTAAGTCACTCTCTAGAGGAAGCAGTGGAATTATCACTGGACTAACAATCCAGATACAAACAGCTGTGTTTTGGGGACCTAGATTCAGATCCCAATATGGTATTTGGTGAAATTTTAATTCAATAAAAAATCTGGAATTAAAAAAAAGTCTAATGATGACCATGAAACCATTGTTGATTGTTGTAAAAATCCATCTGGATCACTAATGTCCTTTAGGGAAGGAAATCTACTGTTCTAAAGCAGTCTGGCCATGTGGTTGATTCTCAAATGCCCTCTGAGATGGAGGGTAGTTAGGAATGAATTAAAAAACTGAAGTACCCAAAATAAAAACAGTATTTGAATTTTAAAAATTTTAGTAAGTGGAGCTTTGAAACAATAATTGGTTATAATTTATTAAAACTTCAATCATATCAGTTTTTTTTGAGTACTAATTAACTGAAATTTTATTTGTAAATCCACACATTTTTGACTGGTCCATAATGTATTGAAACCTATATAGTTCCATTAATGTCATAACACACCTCCAAGTGCTTCAAAAGAGCATTGTGACATTAAACATTACATTGAGCCACAAGTGGCTGAAATCTTGGTCAAAAAGATAATTTTAAGGAGTGTCTTGAAGGAGACAAGGGAGATAGAGAGGCAGGGAGGTACAGGAAAGATATCCATGGCTGAGGGCCAAAGGGACCCGAAAATGCAGCCATCAATGGTGGAATGATTAAAATTGGGGTTGTTCACGAGACCAGAATTTGAGGATTGCAGATATTCTCAGAAGATCATAAGGCTGGAAGAAATTGCAGAGACAACCACTGTGGAATTTGAAATCAAAAATTTTAAAATCAAAACATTGTTTGACCAGGACCTAATGTAGATTAGTGAGCACAGAAGTGAGAGGGAAAACAGGACTAGACACGTTAAGAAATGGTAACAGCATTTTATACAATCTCAAATTTCCCAAAGATTGAATGCAAGAGATCAGCCAGAAATTCATTGGAAATAGTCAAGTATAAAAGCAGGACATAGGAAAGGGAGATACAGATGGTGTTAATCACACGCTCAGTATCCAAAGCAGCCAGGCAAGTAGACCATCCTAAGTAACAGGCTATTTGGCCAATGGTTTGTCTGTTCTTAATAGCTGCAACAGTGCACTTCAGCAGTCTTTATCTCTATGTTGTCAGACTCATTGCTGTTTTCTTCCCTGTCTGGAACCTGGAGATGGAGTGCAAGGAAAATGCCTCCAAGTTTATCTCCCTTGAAGGCCCAAATCCTGAAATCCTCTGCAGTCCAGACTTAACCTCATCCATGAAGCTATCCATAGCCCAGGACCCTTCCACTCCTATTTATTCTCAAAAATCAGAAGGGGGAAGGATCACGGATACATTGTCAAGGGACTAGGGTGATTAGGGATTGGCAACAAATGCCCAGCCAGCACTACATACATCCTGGAAAATAAATATAATCAGTTTGTATTTAAATTATCTATTGGACTTCAAAAACTGAGATGTACAAACAAACTAAATGGGATGCTCCAATTCCTGAGTTATTATACATTCTAAGTCAAGCATTTCATTTATTGGCCTCTAATTGGTTTTCACAGCTCTAGATCTGGACTCATTGCAGAAGCAAATCTCAGACTCTAGCAGACTAGCAATAAGTAAATTGGGAATTTTTTTTCTTTAAACCAGCAGTCACTAAAACCGTGATATGACGTGAACTCCCTGTTCCTGTTCCTCCAGTCATTGCTCCAGATTGTGTGTCTCACTGTTTTCTTAGTTGGGTTTGGTACTCCACTTGCATCCATCTGGTCGGCGCAACATCGAAGGCCGAAGGGCCTGTTCTGTGCTGTAATGTTCTATGTTCTATCTCTGCAGCTGCCTTCACTCTGTTGCTGAAAGTGTTAAACTTCTCAACTGTATGGTTTATCAGATGTATTTAATGGTATTAGGTGGAGCAGGGCAATGGAAAACCTCAAACCAAATTCAAACTGGGGATTGACAGGCAGAACTATAGTGACTGGTGGCACCTGGTGACATCCTTGAGAAGGTGAGAGAGCATGGGATCAAAGGGACTTTGGCCATGTGGATCCAGAAATGGCTTGCCTGCAGAAGGCAGAGAGTGGTTATGGATGGGTCTTTTTCTGTCAGGAGATTGGTCACCAGTGCTGTTTGTCATTTTCATAAATGACCTGGATGAGGAAGTGGAAGAATGAGTTAGTAAGTTCACCAACAATACAAAGGTTGGTGGTGTTGTGGATAGTCTAGAGTGATGTCAGAAGTTGCAGCAAGATATAGATAGGATGCAAGACTGGGCAGAGAAGTGGCAGATGGACTTCAACACAGATAAATGTGTAGTGGTCCATTTTGGCAGGACCAATGGGGTGAAGGAGTACAATATCAAGAGTAGAAGTCTTAGCAGAGTTGAGGAGCAGAAGGATCTTGGGGTCCAGGCCCATAGAACTCTTAATCGGCCTTGCAGGTGGAGGATGTGGTTAAGGTGATGTATGGTGTACTGGCCTTCATTAATCGAGGGATTGAGTTTAGGAATCAGGAGGTAATGCTGCAACTTTATAAAACCCTTGTCAGACCCCTCTTGGAGTACTGTGTGCAGTTCTGGTCACCTCACTATAGGCTGTGGAAGCTGCTGAGAGGGTGCAGAGGAGATTTACAAGGATGTTGCCTGGATTGGGAGGCATGCCCTACAAAGATGGGTTGAGAAAGCTCGGTCTCTTCTCCCTGGAGAGACAAAGATTGAGAGGTGACCTGATAGAGGTTTATAAAATGTTGAGGAATGGACAGGGTGGATTCTCAGAGGTTATTTCCCAGAGCTGAAATGGTTGCTATAAGAGGACACAGGTTTAAGGTGCTGGACAGCAAGTAGAGATGTTAGGGGTAAGTTTTTCCACTGAGGGTGGTGAGTGAATAGAATTGGCTGTCAGTGGTGGAGGTAAAGGTGAACTTGCTGAGGTCTTTTCAAAGACTTCTGGATGAGTATATGGGATTAAATGGGATTGGGAGTTACAGATAGTTCTATGGCCTGGTAGGTATGGGTATCATTGGTGCAACTTTTTGTGGGCCAAAGGGCCTGTTTGTGCTGTAGTGTTTTATGTTCAAAGAGCTTTACAGGTATTGGATAACAGTGTACCCAATGAACCATCCAAATCCATCAGGACATCTGACAATACTCAAGCCTAATGTTGCCAATGTTTTATTTTTTGTGAAAAAGAATAATGAATAAGAAACAATTACAAGTCTATGAAAGGATGATATACTAGAAAGATGAAATTAAGCCATAGGGTCAAAAATACTAGCATCTGAGTAGTTAGAAATAGATGAAAATGATTTACTACCCCAAGTATTAACTCAGATTAAGTCAGTATAAAAGGTATAGAAGGCACATACTTTTGAAAATACATCCAAGAGAAACCTTCTAGTCAGTTACGTAGAGGCCAATAACAAAGGACAGTTCTGCATTTAGTCCTAGGAATGAAGCTCCATGGTGGAAGATGTATCAGTGGGAGAGTATTTTTAGTGACCATGGTTCAGTTAAATTTAACATTTGTGAAAAGGATAAAGAAAAAAGTTCTCAACTGGGGAAAGGCCAAGTTTACCAAGCTAAGATATAAATCACAACTGTAATCTTCTAATTGCTGTTTCTAAAAAAGTATTAGGGCAGTGGGAGACATTCAAGTAATGAAGATTCAGAACAGGTAGGACTCCCAAATCCAGGGTATGCTTGACATCCAAAGGAGAATATGGAGTAGGATAAGACAAAAAGTTCATGTTTGATATGCAGGGTAAATATTGCAGAAAGCCTAAATGAGTAGCATAGAAGTAAAATTAAAAGGAAATTAATAAAGTGAAGACAGCATGAAAAAGTACTGGCAAATCAAGAATAATTCAGAGACAAAAAACACAAATAGGAACATGCATAAGCCATCAGCCCTTTGAGCCTTCTCCTCTATTCAATTTGATCATTGCTAACCCTCTATCTTGACATAGTTTAGAAGAGTATCTATTTCCTTCTTAAATATATTGTGACTTGGCTTCCACAGCCTTGTGGTAGAGAATTCCACAGGTTCACTACCCTGAGTGAAAATGTCTCATTTGTCTTAAATGGCCTACCCTGTATCCTGGATCTGTGACCCCTTGTTCCAGACATCTCCCTCCCTCCCACCAGCACCCACCCCCCCAGCAAATGTTCCATTATGAACCATCTTGATATTAAAATGAGAGTATCCCAAAATCTAACTTGAAATACTGGTTCAAGTGGTGTGCTTTTCTGGTATTGTGAGAAACAATGTACAACCCATTGAGGAAAGTCTAGTTGTTTTGTGAATAACTGAATATTTATCATCTTTAAATAAAGACAGACAACTATTATATTTTACATCACTTCAGGACATTGAAGTACATTTTCATATAACATTATATTGGTCTCCAAAACTACCTACATTTTCCTGAACTTTGAAACACCTTTTCCATTACCACAACCAGCTGCTTTTAACTTCAAGAGGTAAATCCTTTTCACTTGTTCCCATGTGTAAACACTGGAAAACAATAGGGGTACTTGTGATGCATTCAAGTGTAAGGAAAGGTAAATAAACTGCCAATTGGAAACTGACTAGAAAGTCATTAGGGTGTCAACCTATTTCAAATGAATGCACCATGGAATTGAAAATCAAAGGTCTCCTCTTTAAAAGTGACATCTGTCAGAGGACCTCAAGGAAACCTGTTGACATCTCCAGCTTCTGAAAGTGAAATCCTGATTGCAGAATAAAATGCTGCTGTTTTGAAAGCTTGCCAGGTGACATGGAGATAGATTAAAGTGACCAGGCCACTACTAAGTTCTCATAGATAACAGGTAAGAATGAAGATGTTGAAGAGAATTGCCTAAAATCATTAAGAAATCACAATACCAGGCGAGTCACCTGACAAAAGGACAAAGCTCCAAAAGCTAGTGGTATTTGCTATCTAATAAATCTGTTGAACTTTTAGCTTCGTGTTGAGACTTCTGCTTACCCCAATCCAACACCAGCATTTCCACATCATTCTGCCAAAGGAGAGGTCTGTCAGGGCTGAAGGGGATAATTCAGCCATAGGACACCATCCCAGGGGGAAGCAGCAAGATCAACCCTTATTCCCTGCAGCTAAGGGGCAAAAGGCTTCTGAATTTACCTCCTTGCTCCACTTGTCCAACATGCCAGGTCTACGATGTTTATTACCAGCACCAAAGCCAGCCTAGTGTTTTCCACTGCAAAGGAGGGACTACAATTAGCAGGTCTGCTTAGTTCTTAGGGTACAATTTAGCAAGCTTCAGGATGCCTGAATCAGTGACGATGTCCTGCCAAGAACATATCTAAGATAACAGAGAAACTGTTCAGCCGTTTTTCCTGACCACCATACATCTTCCAGGGAACACTTTTGATGTTCTTGGTAGGTTGCCATTATTCTATACTCCTGGCTTGGACATGGCTGCAACTTGCACTGCATATGTTGATTTCAACACAAGTGACACTAATTGCTGTTAACAATAATCCCAGCATCAGTATCAATGCTGATTGGGCTAATAGTAAAATGGAGATAGTAGTGTAGGATTAGATGAATACAGATGGGAGGAAGCTCATGGGTAACAAAGCAACTGGATCAAACTTTGTAAATTCATGATTCAAGTACTTGCACAAACTAAACTTGCCAAACAAAAATTAGGATTGGTCTATTTCAGTCAAGGTTATGACATCACATACTGCAAAATAACCTCTGGCATTGAACATGATTCAAAGTGGAGTATCATTTTTTTACTTCTCAAAAACATTTCATTGCATTTTCTTCATTCATCCCTTATTTAACATTCTGACATACTTCCTGGCTCAAAATTCTGTGCTGTTCATTTAGTAATTCATGAATTACATAGCTTAATATCTTTACAGATGCCCTGTAAATATATAGTTTGTAACAAAGATCACATTATCCTTAATATGTCCAATGCACTGGACTATTCCTCCTTTAAAGAAGTTTTCTACTTCAAGAAATGTACATAGAAATATTTCTATTATTGTACCCAAAGCTCTTAATATGCCAACACTGCCCTTCCAGGCCTTTTAGTGTTTGATTTTTATCAATTTTCTTGTTTGATGTCTAATGTCTTATCAAGTTAGCTTCTTCAGGAAAAGTAATACCAACAATCTTGTCATTAATTTTCATTGCATTAAGATTTTCATCTAATAATACTTTTCATATTCATTTGTTTTTGCCTACATACAGATTCCACATGGCACTGCTCACTGAACACCATTTTGATCACAGTACAGATAGGAAGTGCATGTCTAGGTAAAATTAAGATTGAATCACTTGCAAAACTAATCATTAATATTCCATCTCCTGTGGCATGCATAAGGGTATCTAATCTTAATTGTTTTCAGTTTTGTGCACTCATCTTACCATGTTGGTCTTCTATTCTTCTCTGCAATGGATTTTTCATTGCTGTCTGCACAATGAATCTATTGTCTTGGCACTTTACAAACCCCATGACCTCTACCACCTGGAACAAGGGCTAGAGAAGCAACATACACCACCACTTGCAAATTTCCCCAAGTCTGACTTTGAAACATTATTGCTCCTGGGAAAAGATCTGAAACACGTATTTCCATTATTTAGTGGTTCAAAAAGGCAGTTCGTCTTCTCTAGGGCAAATACAGGATGGCACAATGCTTAGTTAGCATTGTTGCCTCAGTGCCAAGGACAGATTCAATTCCCAGCTTGGGTCACTGTCTGTGCGCAGTCAGCACAGGTTTTCTCCTAGTCTGAAAGAGCTGCTGCTCAAGGGTGCAATGGCTATGCTAAATTCTCCCTCAGTGCACCTGGAGGCACTGGATTGTGGCAACCAAGTTTAACTTTGTGTCACAGTATGCTTACAATAACACTACAATGAAGTTAAATGAAAATCCCCTAGTCACCACATTCTGGTACACCTAGGCACAATTTAGCATGGCCAATGCACCCCTTTTGGATTTGGTGGTTGCAAGAGGCATGGGGGAGAGAAAACCAGAGCAGACTGACTCAAGGCTGGAATTGGTCCTGGGTCCCTGATGCTGAGGCAGCAGTGCTAACGACTGCCACCCAGGGGATTTTCACAGTAATCTCATTGTAGTGTTAAGTATACTAAGAACAAAACAGCACAGGAAATAGGCCCTTCGGCCCAACAAGCCTGCACTGCCACCCTGATGTTCCCACCTCTACCCATGATTGCTGTCTATGTTTATAGATCTATGGATTAAAAACCAAATTTGAGAAAATTTAGGGAGAATTTGTTTTGCCAATTAGCCTAAGAGCTCATCTTTGGGATGTGGGAGGAAACCGGAGCACCTGGAGAAAACCCATGCAAACATAGGGAGAATGCGCAAACTCCCACAGACACAGGCCCAAATCCATGTATCTGCACAGCACAGCAATAGTCAGCTGTCGTGTTGCCCATCAAATGGTTCAGGTCAAGCGTACACTAACAATGTGAAGCACTAGGATACTCAAAAAAAATCCAAGAGCAACCCTCTCACGACCCATCATGTGTATGCCCCTTGTTAGACAACAAGGTGGACCAAAGCACCTGTAGGATAAAAACAAGTACATCAATATCATCATCTATTTACACACTTCCCAGGGACTCCCAAGCTCATGATCCCTATTTTAAATCAGTTTTCTATACCCCTCCATTCCCATTCTGTTCATGTGCCCATCTAATTATTTCTTAAATAACTCCAGAGTGCCTGCCTCCACCACTTTACTTGGCAACACATTCCATACCCTCACCACCCTGTGTGGGAAAAAAACTCCCTCTAGCATCCAAATTATACCTTACCCCCCCTCACCCTAAGCCCATGACCCCTCATTCTATTTAAGTCCATCCGAGGAAAAAGCTTAACCCTGTTTACTCTATCTATACCCCTCAATCTTGTACACCTCTTAGATCTCCTCTAAGTCTACGTCTTTCTAAAGAAAAGAGTCCCAATTTGCCTAATCGCTCCTCGTAACTCAGACCTTCCATACCAGGCAGCATCCTGGTAAACCTGCTCTGCACTCTCTCCGGAGTCCACGTCCTTCTGGTAATAAGGCAACCAGAACTGGACACAGTATTCCAAATGAGGTCTAACCAACATTTTATACAACTGCAACATTAAAGGCCAGCTCTTGTACTCTATACCCCTTCCTATAAAGGCTAGCATATATGCTTTCTTCACAACCTTCTCCACTTGCTCTGCCACATTCAGAAACTTGTGCACCTGCACCCCCAGGTCCCTCTGCATTTCTATACTCTTAATAGGTCTACCCTTTATCATATACCATCCTCCTACATTCTCCCTCCCAAAATGCATCACCTCACATTTATCAGGTTTGAATTCCATCTGCCATCTATGTGCCCAAGCTACCAGCTTATGTCCTGTTTTATTTCATTAAAACTTTTAAAACAATAAGTGCTGGCCATGCTCTAATTTAATGAATACATCTTCCTTTGCAATCCACCACTGATGCAAAATTGAGATCAGGTGGTTGCTGGAGCTACTTGATAGATATTTAAAAGACAGCTAAGACTACTATGGTATAAACAGGAATTTGGCATTTTGAATGTACCAATGGCAGTATAGGCTTCAGAACTAATCTACAGGAGCTGCTGGATACTTGAGATATGCAGGCTGCCAAGTGCTGGGTTTGAGATACCAACCATAATGCACTCCAGATATCAGACAACTCAGTTTCGCAATTCAAGTCATTGGAGCTTGGGTCAACCAACTGCATGAATAGCATGAAAAGCATGAAATTTATGTAGTGCACATTGTACTACAAAAGAATGAGAACATAAATATATGAGAAGTCAATAACTTATTGAATCAATATTGATGATAATTAACCTAAATGCAACAGAATTCATTTTATGCACAAGTTAAAGCTATCCATTTAGAACATAGAACATTACAGCGCAGAACAGGCCCTTCAGCCTTCGATGTTGCCCCGACCAATTAGGGACAAGCAGTGACCCTCTAACCTAAGCCATTCCCCTTTCATCCATAAACTTATCCACTAACCTCTTAAATGCCACCAAACTTGACACATCTACAACTGACACAGGCAAGGCATTCCATACCCTTACCACCCTCTGGTTAAAGAACCTACCTCTGACATCTGTCCTAAAACCACCACCCCTTAATTTAAAGCTATGTCCCCTCATGCTAGCTTTCTCCATCCTAAGAAAAAGGCTAGAGTAAATAGTAATTACAGGGCAGAGTAAATAGTAATTACAAAATTGATTAGGAGGAAGGACTAAATGGCATCATGAATTGATCCTTCAAAAAAATCAAGCACTGTCATTGAATGATATGCTCTTAATTAGAGATCAAAAAGACAAATGGAATATTTCAGAAGTTTTTTCAGGCTATGCCACAGTTTACAGCAGGAAGTATGCAGGAAAAATATTAATTTTCAGCTGTTACACATTTTCTTCCAATGCAACTGTAAAATTTACCAAATCCTAACAATTTTGCAACAATTTTCAAAAGTATACTTACAAAAAATCTCAGTTTTAACAACCAAGGATTTTTCCTATTGCCTGTTGTCCTAGAAGTAAAGTTTGTTAGTCACAAGTAGATTTACATTAACACTGCAAGGAAGTTAGAGAAAATTCCCTAATCGCTATACTAGTACCTGCAGGAAAATTCAACTTGGCTAATGCACCCAACCAGTTTGTCTTTTGGACTGAAAACCAGAGCAGAGAAAACCCATGCACACAACAGGGAGGATATGCAAATGCTACTAACTCAAGCCAGGAATTGAATGTGGGTCTCTGGCACTATGATGCAGCAGTGCTAACCACTGCTGCCCCCCAAGACCATGGCTCATTAATAATCATTAAAAAATCCTAATCAAGTTGGGTAAAGTTAGTGAAAATTTGATTAAATATATTGATACAAAAAAGCTATGTACTGCAGGGTGCCCTCTAGTATTACAATGTACATTAGCCTGAGTTTTTACATAATTCTTCAATTGATTTAGCTTGGTTTATAGATTCTTAAACTGCAACTGTACAAATTTTTAAAAAGTGCAGCTTCCCAAAAACTGCTTCCTGCTGCTATTTCCCCATACCTCTGAACTGACAAATGTACAAGCTGCATTTATGAACAAGATATGCTCACTAGTGTGGCTTTCACTTCAGTTGCCTGTATGCAAGTAAACCCAATATCTGAGACTAGCCATAGAGGATACTGCATATAATACATCTGAATGCAAGCATCAGCGTTTGTGACATTTAAATTGTCAATTGCCTTTAAGGATGTTTGTTTTCAGAGTCCCTTGCATTTAATTCCAACTATGGTATTCCCTTAGATTTTATTTCCAAAATAGAATTTTATAGATCTCAAGTTTCCTGTGTCCCAGCATTTCAGAAATTAAGAGCTACTGTGGTTCTTTGCATGTAGTTAACTTAGATGCTATGCTTAAAGATCTGATTCCAAGCTGTCATCCCTGCAAATAACAAAAGATTAAATCAAAGCTAGAGCCAATGAAAAATCCTGACCTAAAGCATTTCCTCTAAGTGCCAAGTAACCAAATATTTCTAGATCTGCAACACCCACATTTTCATAAAAACACAAAGCTATCATCTTTTAATTCTCCATTACACTGCTATCCTCATAACAGCATACTTCAGTACTTTTTTCCAGTTACTACTGCATCCAGTCACTTGCAGGTCAATCAGCTTCACTGCACAAGTGTTCAGATGGCACATTTCCTTTTCCCATTAAGTCGGCATAGATTATTGGATTTATTTTGAAACTTCCAAATATATCACAAGCTGAGTATGCTTTTGAAATGTTCGCTAAAACAGCCAATCATGGGCACATCCAACATTGTACATCAAATTTTAGGATCTGCAAGTGGCCAGCCATTATGCAACTTGATTTGTGTTCCATTGTATAGCAGCAATCTGACCTTCTACACCAACCCAGCCACCTGTGCCAACCAGAGGTGCACCTGTTGAAGCAGATTCGCACAATAAGCATAAAATGTTACTACTGTTCAAGTGTGACCATTTTAACACTTAATATTTCCCAGAAAAACACCACATGTATATTATTCATTTAACGAACTTTAATGAGAGAAAATGGTCATACAGTTGATTCATACAAATGAAATGTATTCCCTTGGGAATAGACAGTGAACAAATACAAAGCAAACCAAGATCATATTCAAAATCAGGGTCAGAACACAGATCTGGGTATCAAGGAACATATATAATTTGGTTACGTTCCACACAATTCTGATAAATACAATATTCAATGCAGCGACAGAATCTAAGTATTGAATTGGGGCGGGGGAGTCCCAACAAGATTGCTTTTGCTTCTTTCTGCTCCCAAAAACAAACCCTATTCCTGCACTTGATATATGGTTGCTAATCAAAGGCACATATACATTTTTAAAAACCTAAAACTACATTGGCAGGTTAGATAAAACAAGAAAGGATTTGGAAGTAAAGTAAAAAAAAGAGTGGACAGATAAAATAAGTAAAAAAGGAAAAGACTCATGGATGCAAAGACAACAGACAACTATCTTTCATGATCCCAATTAAGTGAACTTAATACATCGCATGACTTTTGCTTAATGACTCAGGGTCAAATCTGGGTTTCAGAAGACAAATGAATCAAAACATACGGATTTCCACATTTACAAACAAAAACATACTTAAGCCAACATTTTAAGGCACCAAAATGAAGATAATTTGAAAAAAATCTGCCCAAATTGCAAATATGCACGACGACGACGATTTTGAAGCAAAATTAAGTATCCAGATGAGATGGAAATTGCAGTTTCTGTCTAGATATATAAGAAACCAGAGAGATGATCTCCTCCGCCGAGTTGTCACCAGCACTAGCAAGGCAGTAGCTTGCGCAGTTATCTCCATACTGGGCAGTGTCACAGACCCTTCCAACAACACAAACTACTACCTCAGCCAGTGGACTGGTCAAAGGAGGAAAGAGAAAAATTCGGGAGGATGCTCGAAGAAATTCCACACACACATACACAGAAAATTGAACATCAAAAACAAAAATAAAATCTCTAGGCCCACCCATCTACCACCCTCAGCGGCGGACAATGGTCTTGATCACCAAGGGCAAAAAAAACATCCCCCGCCCAGTGATCCGCCAGCGACCTAAAACAAGGTGCAAACACTCCCATTCCGAGGCGACAAAAGGAGTTTGGGGGGGGGGGGGGGGGGGGGAGAGAAGATTTCAGATAAAACAGATAATATATAAATAAATGTCAAGAGATTTACTAGATGGAAGCGGGGAGGGAGGGAGGGAATAACTGCGATTACCGCAGTGAACAGGGGCCCGGCTTTTCTCTCCAAAGGAAAACCCCTTCAGGTCATAAATCAGCCTATTGTCAACTTTTTATTCATCAACGCCCGCGGGTTTTAGTTTTTTCAAAGGGGGAAGCTCTTTAATTTTTTTGGCGGTTCTTCTGCGGAGAATCGTCCATTTCTAATCAAATAATCGATTTAAAAAAATTTTTTTCCAAAGCTATTACGTACCTTATTTTTTCCCCCTCTCACAAACACCGAATGCGCAGTTCACCGGGCGAGGATTAAATAATAAAAACACCATACACGCGAAGTGGACATAGTCCTAAATGGACAGTGGAGACGACTCCCCTCACCCCGCACAAACTGCCGGCCAACGGTCGCCGCTCGAGCGCCGGCATCGCGCGCGGTGAGGGAGGGGGATGGGAAGGAGTGCGAGTCGAAGCCCTGCGAAGGACACGTGCCTCATGCCGGGGCCCGCGAGCTCAGCCTCACGCCAGCACACGGGAGGGGGAGGGGGAGGGGGAGGAAGAGAGAACTCACTGACTCACTCCAGAAAAGCACGAGTCGAGGAGCAGCGAAAGCAGCGAGCAAGCCGAACAACAACCCAGGAGGTAGGAGGAGGCCACTCAGCCCATTAAGCCTACACCACCCAAGCCCCATACATCACTCCCCCTTATATTTACCATTGCCGATGCGGAGGGGACAAGTTACCCAATCCACACACATCTTTGGAGGCAATTCTGGAGGCAAAATAAGTCCTGAGGTATCAATCACGAAGTAAACGATCAACTGCAACTGCCCCCCCCCCCCCCCCCCCTCCCCCTCCTCCTCTTCTATTACTGATCTGGTGGAAAGAAAGGAAAGCGAGAGTTCTCGTCCTCTTTACTTTCCCATCCATTTTAATACCGACTCATCGCGGATTAAATTTTTTTAACGACGAAGAAAAAAAACTCTTCTCATCCAAGCCCTTTTTGCTTTCCGCTGCTGAGATAGAGAAGGTTTTTTTAAAAAAAGAGTGGAGTAGGAGAGAGAAGGTATCAATCCCCACCTCTCTCAACCCTTCCTCTCCGTGATCACTTCATCTGGCCGAGCCGAGTTTAGGCCTCTCCCTATTTTTAATCTACCCCTCCCCCCGCCCCGCCCCGCCCCGCCGACCGCCCGTCATCCCGCAAGCCAATTGGCAGGCGCCGTTTCTCGTGGCCGCACCCCTCCAACCGTCCGTCACCCCGCGAGCTAATCGGACAGCGGCATCGTCGGCCCCGCCCCCAAGCCCCACCCACCAGTTATTTGCATGCGGCGTCAACGCCTCACCTCTCCACTCACCCAGAAAGCGCGCGGGTCGGCACGTGACCTTGTCAAGACTGCGCGCCATTTTTGCAGCAGTGAATTATGTCCCTTAAGGACAGGGGCTGAGCGAAAGGCAGCAGTGTTCATCCTGCAAAAGAAATTCCCGTTTTAACATAATTCGAAAGAATTAAGAGTTATGCAGAATCGTCTCATTGAAATCAACATGGGTTAACAGTATAAAATATAATGTTGAATTCATGACTTATGTACCTTCAAAACTGGTTATTGCTAGGATGTGTTACTCATGGATATAAGAGCAAATTACGACGGATGCTGGAATCTGAAACAACAGAAAATGCTGGAAGGCCTCAGGCAGCAGAGTGGTTAGCAGTCCTGGCTTGCGTCAAGTGTGTGGAATTTGCGCAATCACCTGATATCTGCGTGGGTTTCCTCCGGGTGGTCTGGTTTCCTTCCACAGTCCAATTGACCTGATTAGGTGCATTGACCGAGCTAAATTCTCCGTCAGTGAAACTGATCGGTCGACAGTGGATATTCACAGTAACTCCATTACAGTGTTAATGTAAGGCAACTTGTGACTAATAAGTAGGCATCTGTGGGGAGAAAACTGAGGTAACCTTTTGAGTGTGGATGATTTCATCTTTGCCTGACGAAGAACCACTTCACCTGATAAAGGAACACCCAGACTCAAAATGTGAGCTCTGTTTTCTCCATAGATGCTGTCAGAACTGCTGAGACTTTGCAGCATTTTGATTTTGTTGCATTAGTTTTTATTACTCCATTAGTTTTTATTATTCCATCAGTTGACTGCACTGACCCATGTTAATTCCACCATGATATTGCACATATGCAATTTTGCTGTGCAGGAGAGCAAGCAGAAGTCAGGAAGACTGGTTAACCCACGGCCTACTGAAGCAATCATCCAACTGTTCATTGATTGAAGGAACTTAACCTTGTCTTCTGGTGTAAGGATTGAGAGAGGGTGCAGATTTAAAGTAATTAAAGAAACAAAATGAGACCATTTTTTTCTCATGCCGTGATTTATTAGGGTCTGAAATGCATTGTCTTGAGTGTATAGTGGAGGCAGGTTCAATTAAGCATTCAAAAGGGTGCAAGGTTATAGGGAGAAGGCAAGAAATGGCGCTAGATGATTTGCTGCTTCGGAGAGCTAGGTAATCATTATGGGCCAGTTGGCCTCCTGTGCTGAAACAGTTCTGTGATGACCCAGTTATCTTGGCCAACAGAAGTAAGAGAGCAGTATATAACAAAAGTTTTTCCCCCCCCCCCCCAAGTAATCCAAAAAGACTGAGATGCTTAAATACATTCCACACTAAATGTGTATCTTTGTGTACCAATTATTTCAAACAATTTTATTTACCTTCTTTGCAGTAGTACAAATATGCTTTATGTCTATGTGGTTTTCTGATGACAATCCATGCATCTGAATTTATTAGGAACCCCATATTCTTGTTTTGTAAATCTGTGCTGCCAAAAAGTTTTCCACTTAGTGCTTTACACAAGCATGGACATTTGAAATCACAGTAAGAAGTATCACAACACCAAGTTAAGGTTTAACAGATTTATTTGGTAGCAGAAGCCAGTGGCCTTCGGAGTGCTGGTTGCCCCTTCATCAGGCAAGTGGGGAGTTCTAATCACAAACAGGGCATATAAAGACACAAATTTAATTTACAGAATAATGCATGGAATGCAAGTCTTTATAACTAATCAAGTCTTAAAGATACAGACAGTGTGAGTGGAAAGAGCGTTAGGCACAGGTTAAAGACATGTGCATTGTCTCCAGGCAGAACAGTTAGTGAGATTTTGCAAGTCTGGACAAGTCTTGGGGTTACAGAGAGTGACATGAATACCTGGTTGAGGCCATCCTCACGCGCGTGGAACTTGGCTATTAGTCTCTGCTCAGCGACTCTGCGTTGTCGTGTGTCGTGAAGGCCATTTGGAGAACGCTTACCTGAAGATCAGAGGCTGAATGCCCATGACCACTGTTCCCCGACAGGAAGAGAACAGTCTTGCTTGGTGATTGTCGAGGGGTGTACATTCATCCATTGTCATAATGTCTGCATGGTCTTCCCAATGTACCATGCCTCAGAACATCCCTCTAGCATAGCAGGTAGGTAACGTTGGCCGAGTTGCAAGAGTATGTACCTATTGGATGGTGTTCTGACATGAGGTGATAGCATCTGTGTCGATGATCCGGCAGGTCTTTCTGAAGTTGTTGTGGCAGGGTTGTTCGTGTTGTGCCATGGTCACTGTTCTGAAGACTGAGTAGTTTGCTGCGGTCAATGGTCTATTTGAGGTTGTGTGGTTGTTTGAAGGCAAGAAGTAGGGGTGTGGAGATGGCCATGGTGAGATGTTCAATCATTAGTGATATATTGAAGGCTCTGGAGAAGATATCCGAGCTTCTCTGCTCCAGGGAAGTACTGGATGACGAAGGATGCTCTGTCCACCTTGACCTGTGTTTGTCTCCTGAGGAAGTCGATGCGGTTTTTTTGCTGTAGAACCCTCACTCATCTAATGAAGGGACGGCCAGCACTCCAAAAGCTAGTGGCTTTTGCTACCAAATAAACTTGTTGAACTTTAACCTGGTGTTGTGAGATTTCTTATTGTGTTTACCCCAGTCCAACACTGGCATCTCTACATCTGAAATCACTACAGCCAATGAAGTACTATTTTATTATTACACTATGCTTTTGAAGTGTAATTACTGTTGTTGGAAATTAGGCAACTAATTTGCATTTAGTAAACATCCACAAACAACAATGTGATAGGATAATTTGTTTTTTTGTTTTTATTCCAATTTAATCCAATCAAGTCCAATTCAGAGTATCAACAAATTGAGACATTCCCGATCCAAGCTGACAAGGCAGAACTCTCACCTCCTCTCTTAGGCTTGATCTACGTGATCCAAGCTGATTGGAGTAGTTGTAGCTCCTCCTCCATTTGATTCATTTGCATCTTAGCCAGAAGGCCGAGATGCCGCTTTTAAAAATTGCTTCAAATGAAGCTGAAAAATAACCTAATGACTTCAATCAAGCACAGCATAATGATACTACACTTGATCTTAGCCAAGATGGTTTGAAGAATAACTTAGCCAAGAGACTACAGATAATACTCCTGCTGTTCGAAAGTGCTATGTGATCTTTTAATCCACCTGAGCAGTCAGTTAGGTTTCAGTTTAGTGCCTTATCCAAAAGATGGCACCTCCAAAATAAACTGGTGTAGTTTTGAGCTACACAAAGTGTAGGTTTCATTCCCTCTACAATTCCACAATTGTGGAACGTCAGCTGTGATCTTTGTGCTTAAACTGTGGAATGAGACCAGGAACCTCGTTGATCCAAAAGCAAGTGTAAGCCGCATCTTTTCTTAATGTTAGATCATTTTCCCTACTCAATCAGGTTAGCCCAAAGTTTCCAATATGGACAAAAGTCTGTAAATACCCCACAGTGAAATGTCTAAATCTGTCAAAGGGAAAAGAAGGGATTGAGTCTCCCAAAGATCGAAGATATAATTAGGCTGTCTAGTTTTGAGCTGCACAAAGTGTAAAGATACAGGTTCCATTCCCAGCCTGTGCTGAGTTATTGATCCAGGCTGAACTCCCCTACTTAGGGAATTGTGACCAAACCATAAACAATATATCCCTATGAAGATATGTTTGTCTTTGATCATTCCCAGAATCTATTTGCTCTTTCCTAATCTGACAGATTCAAAATTTCTTGGCATAGCCACCAAACAAGTTTATGCTCTGGCAGAAGAATGTTAACAGATAATAAGCAAACATCTCCACAGGGGATTGGAGAACAGCTACAAAAATTCATCACCTACTCCAGTCTATGTTACTATCTCCAAATGGTATCCAAATAATATTCTTTGCCATGCCGTGCAGTTGCATCGAAGGTGGTAGAACAAGTGCACATGGTTACATCTTTTATGTGGAAACAATTACTTTTGAATAAGTTACCTTATGATGGCTGCATCAGGATTTCTTTGTTTTGTCACTGGCTACAGAATCATTATAGGCCTGAAGAATTTGAGAAACATAATTAACATTAATCCAAATGGAATGACTTTAGCCACTGTGTATGCAGTATTTGCCATTTAGAAATCAATGTGAGAAATGAAGATATCTGCTTGGTACTGATTGAACTTAATGGATGCATTAATGGTTCAGTGGATAAATAAACTGGTGTGGTTTTGAGCTGCACAAAGTGTAAAGAATTAGGTTCCATTCCCAGCCTGTGCTGAGTTGTTGATCCAGTCTGAACAGGCATTAGAGGTGTTATGATTTGTTACAATGGCTTTGGGATAGGGAGAGGAAATTTAGCAAGGGATCTTGATCATTATTCACTGATTCTTGATGAAAAATTCATGTATACAGCATCAAGTGAAAAAAAAAATCTGACGTGTGTGATTAACCAAACTTATTGATGCATACTGCATAACTCTCACAATAGCTGCTACTTGTGTGGAGGGCATGGAACTGTATGCAGTGCATTTTAGAAGCAAGGGGGGAAAGATCTAAAAATTAGGAGAAAAATTATTTTAAGTTTCCTTTTTCATTCTCTGTTTCTTTTATTCTGATTTCCATCCAGTCATGTATCTCCTGTGAGGGAATGTACAGAATACACTGGAAACTGAACTGTCTAGGTTAAGTGGATTTGCCATGGTAAATGTGCAGGGTTATGAGCTAGGATAAGGGGATTGGATCTGGGTGGGATGCTCTTTTAGAGAGTTGGTGCAGACTCAGTGGGCCAAATGGCCTCCTTTTGTACAGTAGGGATTTTGTGTATTCAAAGTGACTATATGAATATGCATCTTTCACCAAATGAACCTACTGTTATACTTGATTTATACATTTATGGCTATACTATATAAGATTCTTAAACAAACATAATTTATCTCAAAAATTCTATAGATAAAGTATTGTTAGCATAAGCACAGCTTTAAGCAAGTAAGTCATATACCTTACACAACAGAACTTAAAATCGTGAGCATGATTTGAGAACTTGTCCATTCCACATGTTCAGATCCAGTATGAAATAATATTCTGAAGCAATTGACAAATTGCTGGGCATGGAGCCCTGAAAGCAACTTCTGGTAGCATTTTCAACTGGGGAAGTCGCTAGAGTCCATTATCAAGGATTTCAAAACTCACCATTTGGAAAGCAGTGGTAAAATCAGACAAAATCAGCATGGATTTACAAAGCAGAAATCAGGCTTGATGAATCTATTGAAATTCCTTGAAGATGTACTAATAGAGTTGACCAAGGAGAACCTGTGGATGTGGTCTATTTAAACTTTCAGGAAGCTTTCGACAAGGTCTCGCATAACAGACTACTGTGTAAAGTTAAAGTGCATGGGATTGTGGGTAGTGTCTTGAGATGGATAGAAAGCTGGTTACTGGACAGGAAGCAAACAGTTGGCATAAATGGGTCCTTTTCTGGTTGGTAAGTCGTGACGAGTACAGGGATCTGTGCTAGAACCCCAATTGTTCACATTATATATGAATTATATGGAAGATGGAATTGGAGTATTATCTCCAATTTTGCAAATGATACAAAATTGGATAGCAGGGTCAGCTGTGAGGAGGATGCAGAGATGTTTCAATATATATCATATTGATTTATATTCACTGGCTGAGTGAGTAGGCAGGTGCAGTATAATGTAGCTAAATATGAGGTTATCCATTTCAGTATCAATAATAGGAAGGCAGATTATTATTTGAATGGAAGTAAATTGAGAGAGTTGGCTACTCAGTGAGATCTTGGTGTATCAGTTACAAAGGAAGGATTTCCTTGCTATAGAAGGAATGCAACAATTTTTATCAGACTGATTTCTAGGATAGCAACTCTATTATATGAGAAGAGACTAAGTCAGTTGGGATTATATTCATTGGAGTTTAGAAGAGTGAGAGGAGATTTCAAAGAAACTTATAAGATCTTGACAGGATTTGATACGGTAGATTCAAGAAAGCATGTTCTCATTGATGGGACAGTTCAGAACTAGGAGTCATAGTTTGAGATAAGGGTAAACCTTTTAGAGCTGAGATGAGGAGAAATTTCTTCACCTCAAGAATGGTGAATCTGTGGAATTCACTACTACAGAAAGTAGTGGAGGCCAAAACATTGTGTGATTTCAATAAGAAATTTGATATAGCTCTTGGGGCTAAAGGGATCAGGTGATGTGGGGGAAGGCAAGATCAGTGTATTGAATCTAATGATCAGCCATGATCAAAATGAACAGCAGAGCAGGCTGAAAGGCCTAATGGTCTACTCTTGTATTTCCTATGTTTCTATGAAATGGATAGAACATTGGTTAGCTAAAAGGAAACAGAGAGTAGGCAATAGTATCATTTTTGAGTTGGCAAGATGTGACAATTGAAGTGCCACAAGGGTCATTGCTGGGGCCTCTACTATTTACAATTTATATCAATGACTTAAATGAAGGGACTGATTGCTAAATTTGCTGATGACATAAAGACAGGTAGGAAAGTAAGTTGTGAAGTAGATATAAGGACCTGCAAAGGGGTGTGAGTAGTTTAAATGAGTGAACAAAACATTGACAGAGTATAATGTGGGAAAATGTGAACATTAAGGGGTGTGGGTGGTTTAAGTGAGTGAGCAAAAAATTGGCAGAGTATAATATGGGAAAATGTGAACATTTTCATTTTGGCAGAAAGAATAGAAAAGCAATATATTATCTAATAAGGGGAAATTTCAAAACTTGAGATACAGAGGGACGGTGTGTCCTGGTACATGAATCACAAGAAGTTAGTATGCAGCTACATCAAGTGATTAAAGACAGAAGGATTGTCCAATTGTGAGGGGATTGGAATATAAAAGTAGAGATGTTTTGCTACAGTTGATGAGCCCATCTCTGAACTACTTGGGTTTTATCTTTACTTAGGAAAGGATATAAATGCATGAGAAACTGGAGAAAATATTCTGATTTCTGGGATGAAGGGATTCGTTTATGAGGAAAGGTTGGGCCTGTATCCATTGAAGCTTAGAGGAATGAGAGGTGATCATATTGAAACATAAGGTCCTGAGGGGATTTGACAGGATTGGTGCTGAAGGATATTTCGTCTTGGAGGAGAATGTAGAACTAGGACATACAGTTTAAAAATAAGGAGTTTCCCATTTAAGATGGAGATGAGAAGAATTTGTTTCTCAGAGTTGAGGCATTTTCATGGAATATTTTTAAGGCAAAATTAGGTAGATTCTTAACTAACAAGGGAGTCCAAGATTATCTAGGGTAGACCAATTAAGAGTTGAGGCCACATTCAGATTAGTCATGATCTATTGAATAGCATGGCAGAATCAAGTGACTGAATGGCCTACTCCTCCTAAATTATATGAAATCCACGCACAAATGTTTGTTGCTGGTAAGTTATTAGTGGGAACCTGAAGTTGATTTCCCCCTCCTGACTCAGGAATATGCCACTCAGACCAAGATTAGATAATTTAGCACAAATTGGGAAACCAAACTGGAATCTTATTTTTGAAATGTGAAATTAACAAAGCTACTGCTGACATTTGATACAATTTTTGTTTGTTATTTGAATGTCACCATGTAAGTAAAAACATTTATAAGAATTGGCACAATATAGTTAAGTCTGACAACCTGAGAAATTTTATGATTACATTACAGATTAAAACACTTGCAAAATTGAAAACATTTCACCAGAGACTGAAAGCTGGCAAAAAATTTTTAAAATGCTGCAAGATACATATGCAGATCATTTGTCTTGTATCATGAACACAACATAAAATAAGAAGTTCGAGCAAGGTTGTAAATTTATTTCAAATCAGATAATTGTGCCTGTAAAAATGATATTTTCAAACTTGATCTGCAATAGGATTCCCATGGAACCAGCCAGCCTTCACATTTATGTTTTGTTATGGTGCAATTTCTGTTATATTATGCCAATATAAACTTTCCTGATGGAAGTTAGGACAAGACAAGCTAAATTCAGTGGAATTTTCCACACAAAGATTTGAAAACCCAGATGAAGCAGTTACTTCTGTGCAAATTAATACTACTAAAAGAAAGATAAGTAGCTGATTAGAACAGGACAAGAATTAGATGGATATGAATAAATACAACTTGAGATAGTCAAATGGTGCTTAGATATGATGGTCCCTGAATGGACAAGTCAATTCAGTATTTTATCAACCAAGGCAGCTTATTAAGCCTGTGAAATGTACAAAGAACAAAGAACAACACAGCACGGGAAACAGGCCCTTCGGCCCAACGAGCCCGCGCCGCCATCCTAACGTCTTAATGACATATAGAGACCAATATTGGGACAATTTGTTACCCAATCAGCCTAAGAGCACATTTTTGGGATGTGGGAGGAAACCGGAGCACCCGGAGAAAACCCACGCAACCATGGGGAGAATGCGCAAACTCCCGCAGACACAGGCCCAAATCCATGTGTCTGCACAGCAACAGCGATAGTCTCTGAGCTGTCATGTTGCCCATCTGATGGTCCAGTTTAAGCATACACTAACGACATGAAGCACTAGGCCACTCCTGAAGTAACCTCCAGGAGCAGCCCTCGCACGACCTGCTGAATGCATGCACCTTGTTGGTCAACAAGGTGGACCAAATAGCCTGTGGAAACAATTAAAGTATTTAAACAGTCCTCATATATCCCTCTATCTGCAGACCGCTCATGTGGCTGTCCAAGAGACCCTTAAACAACCCTAGCGTGCCTGCTCCCACCACCTTACTCGGTAGTGCATTCCACACCCCCACTACCCTTTGTGTGAAAAAATGCCCTCTAATATTAGTCTTATACATAGCCCCCCTCACCCTAAGGCCATGACCCCTAGTTCTATCCGAATCTAATGGTGGAGAAAGCTTACCACCATTTACTCTATCTATACCCCTCATAGAGGTAGATAAAACCTGTAGGATTGTAAGATTAGATAGATATTCTACAATTTGGCTTATTTACCTCTGAGACATTGGAATTGTTCTAAGAGTCAGAATTGCAGAAAAGGTTCTTTGGCTCATCAAGTTTGCACCAGCAATAACTACCACTAAGGTTGTGCTAATCCCATTTTTCACACTTGTTCCATATCCTTGAATGTTATGATATTTCAAATGCTCATCCAAATATTTTTAAAGGTAATGACATTCCCAGGCAGTGCATTCCAGACTCTCACCGCCCTCTGAATGAAAACTTTTTCTCATGCCCTCTCCAAATCTTCTGCCCCTCATCTATGATTATGTCCCTTGTGATTGATCAGCTGCTGTCTTTTTACCCTGTCTGTACCCCCTCATAAATTTATACCCTTCAATCATATCTCTCCCCCCCCGAACCTTCTCTGCTCAAAAGAAAACAATCCTAGCCCCATCCAGCCTCTCCTTATAGCTCAAATGCTCCATCCTGGGCAACATCCTGGTAAATCTGCTCTTGTAGCTCCTCTAATGCAAACACATTCTTTCTATTTAGGTGACCAAAACTGCACACAGTACTCCAACTGTGGCCTAACCAACATTCTGTATAGTTCCAACATAACCTCCTTGTTCTTATACTCTATGCCATGACTGATGTGCCAAATGATAATTTTCTGGTTCTTCATTACATTCCAAAGGACTGACAAAATAACCATATTTTACCAATTCTGCGTTGGCCAGGTGTGATTATTGATCCATTTGTAATGAATTGGAAGCCTGTGAATACAGTATGTATTAATCACTAATGTCTGAAATATTGCAAACTGTTTTTAAGAAGAGGTTTGGTGAGCTATGATAGTTCAGTCAACTGATTTCTTTTTTCCTGTCAAGTTTTAGTTAGTTTTCTTTCTGGTCATAATGGTGCTTCCTTGCTGCTTGCAGAAGTTATATATGGTTAGCATCCAACATTGGGACAAATGTAGCAAATCATAAGATATTAGATCCATGAGGATTTTATACTATTTGATAAGTTAATGTTTTTAACCTTGTAATTCTTTAAACAGCATATACCAGATGATTGAAACTTAAATCAAAGTGAATAAAATAACACTGTTCTCAAGTTCCATCCTTAAAAAATTTTTTTCATTATTCATTAAAAAGCGTTAGACATAATCAACTGAAATTTCAAGACATATTCGATATAATGCTGATTTGTTTTCAATTTGACTTTTAAAATATTTTGCTTTCAGTAGGTAAAATGGATATATCTAACCTGCTGAGCATTAAACACAGGATGTTGTGCCATGCAGAGGCAAGATTTTGCAAATGTCATTTCCCAGATACAAGTCCCTGACATGCTGTGAAGAGGATGTTTAGAATATACAGTAGGTATTTGAACCCATGAAGAGGAGAGCATTATGTAGTTACTAATTTTTCATGTAAAAAACATCACTGCATTTCAGATGATCTGATAAATAAACATCAATTTCTATTGTGTTTTAGCTTTGCATATTACCTGCATAAATCAGAATCTGGCACAGTGCGATGCTGTGCCCATAAATAAGAAGAAGGGTGTGTCAAAGACCCATCTGGCATGATTCCTAGGGGATGGATGCTGCTGCTTTTACTCCTGAGCACTGCACCTGATGCCTGTCCTGATGCCAAGACCACAGTGTCAAGCTGGCTCTGCATTGAAAGCTGTAAACAATCTCAGTATAGTCTGGTATACTATGTGCTTTCCATGAGAAACTTTCTTCTGAATATGGACCATCATAGAATCCAGCACTAATAATCTCCAAGTAAAATCCATTGTAAAATTCTCTGATGCTTCTTTCATTTTTCATATAAGAAAAATGCTTGTGGAAGGAAGACAAATGCGTGGCTTTCAACTGATCTATATTCTCCCCAAATTGTGATGCTGCCTTTTGTGTCCCAGCCAGACACATCTCACTCAGGGGCTGCTGTTTCAACTGTTCCAGAAAACATTTACAAGACAACACCATGGGAAAGAAGAAAGTACTGATGAAATGTCATGTCTGTCAGCAGAAAATGGTTTCCTTTCTTCAATGCAAAGTTACTGTAGAGGTTTGGTGGACACAGCATAAAGCAAGATCTTGAAAAACTCAGTTCTGCAAAATAAAATTTTCTGGCTAACAGACAGTAATCTCACCACAGTACGCATGTGAGAAAAAGCTTTTTACATAATGTAGCAGGTTGCAATATGGCTTGTCTGCAGGAAAGTAAAATCATGGGGCTTCCGCTAAAAAGGCAGAGTTTCCCAGTTAGCTTTGCTCTTCAATGTGTGGATCATAATAAATTAGTGCCATTAATATTTTAGTACATTGGTGCAGAAATCTTACTTAAATTTTTAAGTGTGTGACTAAGTACAACTGAAAATGATTTTGGAGCAAAAGTTTCAACCCCTGAATGCTATTGGGACTTATTTCAGTTGGGTCTAAACCTAGACTCTAACAGGCCATTCAGCCTTTGAATCAATACTAACCTTTTCAAAAAGCAGGCCAATTTAATCCAGTTTCCCTGTAGCCTTGCAATCTTTTTGCTTTCTATATTGTGATAACCCCCCACAAGTTCCATGGGAAATCTCTGACTCATTGAATATGGGTTCCCTTGGTAACAGACATGGCCTGCCGAGGAATTCATCATTTGAGCCCTTTATGAGGCAGACACTGGAAGTGTCTGCAGAATCATTATTCTGGTTGGGACTTACGTATATACACCACAGAGTAGCGGCTTTATTTTGTATTTAACAATAAGTATCTCTTTTCCAGTCAGGTTTCCAGAGTTGTAGAATCATACAGTGTAGAAGGGGCCCTTCATGCCATCGAGTCTACTCCAACACATTAGAAACACCTCAACCCCCACCCAATAGCATCTGCCAGCACTTAGCCCATAGTTCTGAATGTTATGATGTGCCGAGTGCTCAGCCAGATACTTTTTAAAGGATGGCAACCTGCCTTTACCACTTTCCCAGGCAGTGCACTTCAGACTGTCACCACCGTCTGGGTAAAAAAGTTTTTACTTACATTCCACCTCCAACATCTTGCCCTTACCTTGAACCTTTGTCCTCTCATGACTGATCCTTCAACTAAGGAGAACTGCTGCTCCTTATCTACTCGATCCATATCTTTCATAATCTTGTACACCTCGATCAAGTCATCCCCCTCAATCTTCTCTGCTCCAATAAAAATAACCCAAGTCTATGCAACCTCTCTTCAGAACGTAAATGTTCCAACCCAGGCAGCATCCTGGTGAATCTCCTCTGCAATCACACCCATCTAATAATGTGGCAACCAGAACTGCACACATTACTCCAGCTGTGGCTCACCAAAGTTTTATACAACTCCATCATGACTTCCCTACTTTTGTAATCTATGCTTTGATTGATAAATGCAGGTATCCCTTACGTCTTCTTCACCACCCTACTAATGTGCCCTACCACTTTCAGAGATCTGTGGACAAACATGCTAAAGACTCTTTGTCCCATAGAACCTTCTAATGTCTTACCAGTCATTGAGTATTTCCTTGTCAAATTATTCCTTCCAAAGTTTATCAGCTCACACTTTTCAGAGTTAAATTCCGTTTGCAACTTGTCAGCCCATTTAAACTTTTGTCTATATTTTTTTGTAGACAAAGACACTTTGCCTCACTGTTAACTACAGTCTTTGTGCCGTCCACAAATTTACTAATCCTACTCCCACATAGTCGTTTATATAAATGATAAATAATAGGGGGCTCAACACAGATTCTTGTGGTATGCCCCTGGACACTGGCTTCCAGTCACTACCCTCTGTCATTACTCTCTGTTTCCTACAATTGAGTAAGAAGTCTGACAACACCAGATTTATTTGATAGTAAACTCGCAAGCTTTTGACTCTATGGTCTTCCTACAATTGAGCCATTTTTGAATTCACTTTACTAAATTCCCTGTATTCCATGCGAATATATCTTCTTTACAAGTCTCCCAAATGGCACCTTGTTAAAGACTTTACTGAAATCCATATAAACTACATCAATTCACTACCCTCATCTACACACCTGGTGACTTCTTCAAAAAATTCAATCAAATTTGTTAGGCATGACCCTCTGACGAAGCCATGCTGACTATCTCTGATTAAGTTTTTTTTCTTTGCCTCTCTCAAGTGGAGATCGATGTTCTCCCTTGGAAGTTTCTCTTAAAGTTTCCCTACAACTGACGTGAGATTCACTGATCTGTAGTTCCTGGTTTATCTCTACAACCCTTCTTAAATAGAGGAACCATAGCAGCTGTTCTTTAATTATCTGGCACCTCTCCCTGGCCAGAGAGGAATTGAAAATTTGGGTTGGGCCCCTATTATTTCTTTCCTTGCCTCCCTCAGCAGCCTAGGGCACAATTCATCTGGACCTGGAGATTTTATCCACTTTTCAGCATGCCAACCTTGTTCTTCCATATATCAATTTGCCCAAGAACCTCACTTTCTCCTTGAATTCCATATCATTGTCTTCATTCTTTTGGGTGAAGAAGGATGTGAAGTAACCTTACCAGTGTCCCCTGGTTCGACCTACAGATTGCCCCCTTGGTCCCTAATGGGCTGTACTCTTTCCCTGGTTATCCTCTTCCCATTGATATACTTATAGAATATCTTGATTTTCTCTAATTCTACCAACCTGAGCTTTCTCATATCCCCTCTTTTCATTCTTAATTGCTTTATTAAGCTCTACTCTGTACATTCTATACCTCAGTAATGGCTCCATTGATTTACTCCCTGTGTACTTTTTAAAAGCCTTTCTTTTCCTTCTCATTGTATTCTGAATACCTGTGGTCATCCATGGATCTTTGGGCTTGTTATTTCCTATCTTTCACACCCCCATTTCCTTTTTGAATGCCCCCCCACTGCTCTTCTGTATATCTTCCCATTAGTAGCTGTTCCCAGTCTACCTTGGCCAGATCCTGTCTTATTTTATTAATATCCCAGTCCAAAACCTTTTTTGCAACTTGTCTATTTCCTTGCCCATAACAAGCTTAAATTGTACCATGTTGTGAATGCTTTTGTTAAAATGCTCCCCCACCACCACCACAACAACCTGTCCAGCTTCATTCACCAATATATTCAATACATTGGTGATGAGGAACAAGGAACATTTTGGAAAATCTTTTCACAAACCCAATAAAACAGTGAAGGGGAGATTTGAAAATGTTGTCTTTTGGAAAATTGAGATGGTATAATGTGCGTGTGGAAGCTTGGCTCCAGTACACCAAACGACTTACATATTTTTTCCAGTCAAATGAGATGGAAGGGAACAGCTGGCAAAAAGTCATCCTTCTGACTGCTTGTGGAGCCCCAACCTTTAGCCTTATTGAGAGTTTAGTCTATTCAGCAGCCCCAGATTCAAAATCCTTTAATGAACTGATAATGAACCACAATGAAATGAAACCACCCTGTTCTATTGCAGCACTACAGGTTTAACATGGCAAATAGACTTTCTAGAAAATGGAATTCTTAACAAGACTGCAGAAATTGGTGAAACACTGAGTATGGGCCAGCACTGCTGATAATGTTAAGGGACCACTTGGTATGTGGAACAGCTAAATCTGACTTTAAGAAAGCCATAGAACTTGCTCACAAAAACACAGAGAAAGGGACCTAGGCGCTTCAAGGATCCATAGACAGCACTGTCTTCAGCCTTGGACGACTCCCATACCACAGAAGCAAGTTCCCAAGTGGTTACATTCACGTTTCCCATCTTGTTGCCAAGGAAAGGCGATTGGACAAGGTGGTCGCAAAATTCCAGAACTGGACAGGAGATTTCTTCACAATATAGCGTAGAGTAAGCATATTCATGCTCTGCTTGCAGTTATAGAATCCATCCCACACAAAGCTACTGAAACAGGCAAAACGTATTATCACCCAGGTCGAATATCTAATTTGTTGGCCTTGTTGAATATAAGTTCTCTTGGTAACAGGTAATAGCCTGCCCAGGTAATACTTGTCATCTAAGCCCTCTATAAGGCAGATACCAGGAAGTGTTTATAGAACCATTGTCTCAGTTGGTATTTGTGTATGCACGCCACAGAGTAGCTTTATTTTGTGTTTAACAATAAATACCATTCCTTTCCAGTTGGGCTTCCTGAGTTTTTATAAACATATTACATTTACATACAGCATTGGCTTTACGTCCACAACAACTGAAGGTCACCTACTCACAGTCTTATTTGTAAGCATTCTAGTCTTAAAAAAAAAACCAGGTCAGAGCATGTTTGGTTTTTCTGTCCTATTGAGTGTAAAGCAATGGTATATCAACTTGTTTGCATGTACAGTCAATATACACTGACAGAATTCCAAAGCATCTCCCCAACCAGTAACAATGACACCATCACTAAAAGATAGCTCTTTCATCATTGCAGAAATGTTTTAAATATACAACAAAAATAACATTTTGGTAAGTCATTAAATACAGGAATCAGATGATCTTATTGTTTCTTTGGGAGTAAATCTACATTCTAAGAAACAGAAAACCCATAGTATAGTGGAGTGAAGTGGAAACTACACATTTCAACTTTAATTAATATTCTGAAGCAGAGTTAGAGATTTAAATTCAAGATAGGCCTATTAGAACATAACTGCAATAATGATAATTTTGGCAGAATTGTGGGGAGCAAGATCTTTTCTCCCTATTTAATCCCTGACTCATCACAGTTAAAGGGATCCACAATTCCATTTGTAGTTTTGCAAAGTTAAAGTTTATTTTTTAATCATGAATAGGCTTACATTAACACTGCAATGAAGTTATTGTGAAAAAATTCTAATTATTTGCAAAAATAGGTATTTATATGAGTTGCATATTCTGTAACATTTCACTTACTGATTTTTCAAATATTAAAATCTGAAGAGTTCAACTAACATTGTTGCAAGCAGTTCCATCTCAATTATTGTTACTATGATTATTTTTTTCTCTGGAACAAACTAGGTTATACATCTTCATTAAGATCCTGAGTGTAGTTTTCCACACTACTTCTGATTCTATAGCCTTGTACAATTTCAATATTCAATTTTCAGTTTTTCTGAGTCCACTTTCACTAACTGGTGATATATTAACAAACATGCAGCCCTTTGCCTTGCATATATGATCTCCAGGATATACAAGTTAGCTAATATTTCAAACTCTGCATTGGAGCATCTGTTTATTATATTTAAAATGGCTTCCAAACCACATATTTTACAAACTACTTGAACATATATTCTAGTCTGGTTCAAACTCTTATTGCTTTAATTTGTTTACTTGTATTAAAGCTACACCAATGGCAAGTTAACAGCTTTGCTCTCTGGACTGCTAATCTGGTCATATAGTTTCCAGTGCTGGACCAAGATTAAAAAAATATCTTGTTGCAGTTATTAAACTGCATGGAAACATTTTCTACTCTCATTCCTGGTTCTTTTTGAACTGCTTTGCTAACTTGTGGTGCACATACCCACTACTTTGTGATTTGAAGTGGAAGAGTAAAAAGCTGCAGCACAAAAAGGCAAGGGACAGATTTTAAGTTGCCATGGGAATGCTAAAAGGATACTGAACTTAAACTTTTCAAATATACCTACGTCAGGTTTTAAAATTATAAAAAATTGTCCTCTAACAGTTAACCCTTTCTTACCTGAAATGATACCAACTAAGATGAAAATAACTAATACAAATAAATCTATTGATGTATTAAATCTACTAATGGGCTTTTTTTGTAGCAACAAAACAAAACATTGTCATTTGACAGATCAAGTATTAACTTAATAGAATACAGTGGGCAATGATTAATTAGAAATGCCCAGCCTGAATAACAGAAAGCATAGGGATCTTAAAATCCTGTTTCTGAATGAAATGGACGTAAATACACATAAGTGTCGTAAATAAGGTAGATAAGTTATAGACACAAGTTGTCACATTGGACAATGAAATCATAGCAATAACAGAGACCTGGCTCAAAGAAGATTTGGAATTTAATATTCCTGATTACGAGATACTCAGAAAGATAGGAAAGGAAAAATAAGAATGTGAGTTGATGGCAGTGTTCATCAAAATGACTATTAGGGCACTGGAGAGGGATGATGTAGTTTAAGGGTCAGTGTTAAATTCTGTTATAGTATTAAGGAACACTACAGGAATTATTATGCTACTCAGTACATATTATAGGCCAGGAGTTCTTAACCAGAGATCTGCAACTCTTTAGAAGTACGCCAAATTAAATTAGCTATTTACTAACCAGAAGAAATGCACAAATTGTCTGAATGAGTTTACCTAATTAAATAGGGTCACTGCCTCCTGAAGATAGTTCATTCTGGGAAGTATTTTGAAATGTCTCAACTACATGAAACAGCATTTAATACCATTAAAGATTTTTATGTCTCAATGAGAATTTAATGGATGGTGACAGTTATGTGACTAATCTGCAGTAGTGGAGGGAGGTCAATATCCCTGCTATGAGACATCTGACATAGTTTTCTAGAGCCGCTTCTGCCTCATAGATGACATGAAATATTACTTAGGTGTGAGTATTTGAGCAATTTTTTAAAAATGCACTTCAACTGGGGAAGGAAGCCATTTATGTGTGTGTGTGTGTGTGTGTGTGTGTAGGGGGGGGAGGGGGTGGTGGTTGGGGATCTCAAGCAAAAAGGTTGAGAATCGTGTTCCTATAGGGACACTAAATTGTAAGGAGGAGTTAGAGGAGCCAATGTGAAACCAAATTACACAATGATGAAATAGCTGTTGAGGAATAATAACAGAAAAGATCTCAATTACCTTAACAGAGATTGGGATACTAACAATGTAAACTACAAAGAAGGGGAGAAATTCTTGTATTTCTGAGATATAAACAAGAAAACTTTCTTGTTCAGTGCATTTCCACTCCATCAAGGAAGAGAGAAATGATAGATCTAATTCTGGGGAATGAAGTTGAGCAGATTGATCATGTTTCAGTGAGTGAATGTTTTGGGAACAGTGAACATGTCAAGTTTGGAATAGTTATGAAAAAGGACAAACACAAGCAAGCATGAACATTTTTAAGTGAAGCAGAAACAGCCTCAGTGAGTGGAAGAGATCCAATACAAGTGGCTTAGGATCAAAAATGGTGGGCAAAACACTGGCTGTGATTCTCCCGAAAAATTGTAAGTGGAAAGTAAGCCAAGTGTTTTCCACTGACTGCACTGACTAGTTAGAATTCAATCATCCTTTAGTTACAAAAAAAATTTCCAACATGAAACACATAAGCTTCACAGAAATCAAGGTGTCATTTTTATAGGGCGTTCCTTTAAAGGATGTTTATAAGGATGTTGCCTGGATTGGGTGGCATGCCTTATGAGGATAGGTTGAGGGAGCTAGGTCTTTTCTCCCTGGAGAGACGAAGATTGAGATGTGACCTGATAGAGGTGTATAAGATGTTGAGAGGTATAGATAGGGTGGATTCTCAGAGACTATTTCCCAGGGCTGAAATAGTTGCTACGAGAAAAAACAGGCTTAAGGTGCTGGGGAATAGATACAGAGGAGATATTAGGGGTAAGTTTTTCACTCAGAGAGTGGTGAGTGAGTGGAATCGCTGCCATCGATGGTGGTGGAGGTGAACTCGTTGGGGTCTTCTAAGAGACTTCTGAATGAGTGCATGGGATTTAATGGGATTGAGGGTTATAAATAGGCCTGATAGGTAGAGATATGATTGGCGCAACTTGTGGGCCATAGGGCCTGTTTGTACTGCAGTGTTCTATGTTCTGATCTCAGGTACAAGTGAGGGATCTTGTAATAAATATTCACAGATCACTGAAGGTAGCAGGGAAGGTTGATAAGATGTTTAAGAAGAGACATCAAATTCTTTCATTTATTAGCTGAGTCATAGTTATAAGAGCAGGAAGGTTATGCTGGAACTATGTAAAAACTATGTTAAATCACAACTTGAATATTGTGTACAGATCTGATCACCTCATTACAGAAAGAATGTAATTGCATTAGAGAGGGTATAGAGGAGATTTAAGGAGGTGTTTCCATGGCTGGATAATTACAGCTGTGAGGAGAGATTGGATAGGTTGTGATCATTATCCTAGGAACAGAGAAGGCTGAGAATTGGTTTAATTGAGATGAACTTTAATTGAGATAAGAAGCCTGGATAGAGTGGATGAAAATGATCAATTTACTTTAGCAGAGAGGTCAGTGATGAGAGATTAGTGATATAGAAGCATAGATTCAAAGTGAAAAATTTTTCATCCAGATTGTTGTGGGGGTCTCAAATTCACTGTCTGAAAGAATAGTAGAGGCAGAAAACTTCGATTTGATTCATTACTGTCACATGTATTAGTATACAGTGAAAAGTATGATTTCTTGCACACTATACAGACAAAGCATACCATTCGTAGAGAAGGAAAGGAGAATGCAGAATGTAGTGTTACAGTCATAGCTAGGGTGTAGAGAAACATCAACTTAATGTAAGGTACGTCTATTCAAAAGTTTGATGGCAGCAGAGAAGCTGTTGTTGAGTCGGTTGGTCTGTGGCATGACATTTGTGTTTTTTTTCCCAAAGGAAGAAAGTGGAAGAGAGTATGTCCAGGTGCATGGGGTCCTTAATTATACTTGCTGCTTTTCCAATGTAATGGCAAGTGTAGACAGGGTCAGAGGTGAGAGGCTGGTTTAAATGATAAACTGGGCTTAGTTCATGACCCTTTATAATACCTTGCAGTCTTGGATAGAGCAAGAGCCATACCAAGTTGTGCGGTCTGTCGGTTAGAAAGTTCAGGATCAAATCACAAAAAAAGCAGCCAAGCTCCAGGCCACAGAGTTTGAAGATGAGTTTCATAGGAATAATGGTTTTGAAGGCTGAACTATAGTCAATAAATAGGAGTCTAACATTGGTGTCTTTGTTCCAGAGTTGAGTGCAATGTCAGGGAGATATCATCTGTTATGTTGCAGTAGTAGGCAAACTATAGTGGATTCGGGCAATGTGAGAGGCCAAACTAACCTTTTGAAGCCATTCATCATGATGGATATAAGAGCCGTTGGATGATAGTCATTAAGGCACGCTGCCTGAATTTTCTTTGGAACCAGGATGACGAATAGCTTCTTGAAGTAGATGGGGACCTAGATTTGTGTAAAGAAAGGTTGAAGATGTGAGTGGATACCCCTGCCAAATGGTCAGCACAGCATCTGAGTGCTGGTCTGAGTACCCCTCCTGGGTCAGTCACTTTCTGTGGGTTGGGGTTTAAGAAAGCTGCTCTGATGTCTGAGGTGACCTCAGACACAAATTTGTCTGATGCTTCTGTGGTGGAAGCTCAAAATTGGCATAGAATGCATTGAGTTCATCAGGGAGGGTTGCATTGATGTCTTTGTTTTTCATGCTTTTATCTTGTAGCCTGTTTTGTCTTGCAGATTTTGCGCATCCATGTGGCTAGCCTGGAACTTTAACTTGGTCAGGTACTGTCTCTTGGCATCTTTGATGGGTCTGCTTACTTCATATCTGGCTTTCTTGTATAGGTCAGCATCACCTGACTTGAACACCTCAGACCTAGACTTCAGCAGTCAGTGGATATACCTGTTCAACCATAGTTTGCAATTGGGCAACACAGATTTGCTTCTTTGACGCACAGTCTTCTACATACTTGATAATGAAATCAGTTACTGTTATGGTGTAGTCATTTAGGCTGGTCGGAGTTTTTAAATACTGACCAGTCTACTGACTCTAAGCAATCCTCTGACCAACATTGCATGACTTTCTTTGATGGATTCTCCTGTTTCAGTTTTTGCTTGTAAGCCGGGTGCAGGAGGACAGCCTCGTGATCTGATTTGCCGAAGTGTGGGTGGCTATAGAGGGGTAGGCATGTTTGATATTTGTATCAGTAAGAGGTCTGGCAACACCAATTTTAAATCTAACCAATTTATTTGATAGTAAATCTGCTAGCTTTTGGCATTTGTGCCTTCGTCAGGCAAATGAGGTGTTCTGGTCTCCAAAAGCACACATATCAACACAGACAGTTTACAGATTGTAAACTGTCTGTGCTGATATGTGTGCTTATCAGCACAGATTGTAATTTGTAAACTATCAGTGGTGATATGTGTGCTTTTGGTGACCAGAACACTTCATTTGCCTGATGAAGGCACAAATGCTGAAAGCTAGCAGATTTACTATCAAATAAATCGGTTGGATTTAAAATTCGTGTTGCCAGACCTCTTACTGAGTTTACCCCAGTCCAACGCCAGCATCTCTACATCATGATATTTGTATAGCAGTGATCTCACATGTTTGGGCCTCTGGTAGAACAGGAGATGTGTTAATGGTATCTTGGTAGGATATTCTTGAGCTTGGTCTGATAGAAGCCCCTGGCCACAATGAACAAGGCCTTGGGATGTTTTGTCTCAAGGCTATTTGTTGCACTACAACATCCATTGGGTGCATTTCATCCAGTGCGGTCTTCCCATCCCCATTGGGTGGTTGTAAATTACTGTTTACAGAGGTAAACTCCAGTAGAAGGTAGTAGGGACGGCTTTTTAGCGTCAGGTATTTTAGATCCAGTGAGTAAAAACTCGCCAGTGTTTCTATATCTCAGCACCTCAAGGGTGATTAGGATGCAGATCCCAACTCTCCTAGCATTCCTAAAGCAGCTGTAAGATCCATTCAACGGATTGAGAACGTTCTGGTTGTAGGGCACAGTCCAGTAAAATAGAAGCGAGCCATATCTCTGTGAAAGAGTACACAGAAGTCCCTTAGTTCTCTTTGAAAAGTGAGTCTTAAATTCATCTAGCTTCTTTTCCAGCTATTAGACATTTGCTGGGAGGGGGACTGCGTTTCTTCACTCTCATCTACAGACGTACGTGTTTTTCACACTTCCTGGAGCCACTACTTCTTTTCATCTCTGGGAGACAGTGAGAGTAGTATAGTGCATCCAATGAGGTTCTTCACTTTGGACAGTATGTGGATGTAGGATTTGTTGTGTTATTTGCAGTTCTTGTGCAGTTGAGCATTCTAGGTCACTGTCAGGCTGCGGTTTGTCTTCAGATTTCAACTCATTTAAAAGGTATCTGGATGTGCACAAGTGCCATAATAACCTCCAAGGCTAGGGACCAAATTTTGGACAGTGGGATTAGGCTAAGTGGTTCATTTTTCAGCTGGCGCAAACACAACGGGATAAATGGCCTCTTTCTGTGCCACAAATCTTCCATGATCTTATTCTCTGAATTTTATAAAAGGGAATAAGAGAGACAAAGAGCCTGTATGAGAATGGATTAGCAGTTTACATAAAAAGGAATCTAAAATAAAATCAGTACCATTGCAGCAAAAGGAAGGTGGGGGTGATTATTATCGAAGAACTGATCTTTTTTGGAGAAGGGGTACATTAAATAAGTACTTTGCATCTGTCCACATGAGAGCAGAGCATACTGTTGCCAATCTAATAGTACAGAAGGGAGTAGCAGTGTTGGAGAAAATAAAAGTAATGAAAATATATTTAAAAAATTGAGACCCCTCAAAATATAAAAGTCACCTGGTCTGGATAGGATGTCTTGCAAGTTACAAAATGAAGGGTAAAAATTGCAGGGACAATTGTCCAAATCTCCTAAATAACGTTTGGATGGTGCCAGGATATTGGGAGGATTGCAAATGCTTAAAAAAAATCCACAACTACACCCTGTCAGCCTAATGACAATGGTAGGAAAACCTTAAGTTAATCTGGGATAAAATTCATTAGAATTTGGAAAGTATGGTACTATAAATATAGTTCATGGTTCATTCTAATAATTTAGAGACAATTTTTGATTCTTGAGAGATTAAGGTTTAACTAAAAAAAAGGATATATGCAATCAAAGTAATGTGAAGATTATTATACTTAAACGATTTGGGCCATGTTGACTTAAGGGGTTAGCAACTAGAAAGATAACATCATAAAATAGCAGGTGGACTTGCTCTGCAGAACAGTTGGAGCTAAGGGGCTTGATTCTCTGACCTTGTTCGGTCCCGTTGCAGTGAAAGGTGATTTGACTGAGCATCAAATTCTTCTTTCTCACTGGCAGTAGCGGCAAGATGTGAACAGTCAGAGAATTCTGGCCAAGGCGCCTACTCTGCTTAAAAAGAAATGAAGTCCAGAGAGCTGTTCTCATTTGGGAGTTAGAGCTACAATTAATTTAAAAGCATTGTGAACCCTGGAAGGCTATATTGTCATGGAGATGGATTGAGCTTAAGAATGTTCTAAAGTTTCAATTTTATCGATGGATTTGCTGAGGGAGTGAATATTATACAGCAACAGAAAATGTCTTAACGAAAAGATGCTGCTGTCAGCAGGCTGCAGGCAGCAAAACTGTTGCTGTGTTGTTAGGGCTCAAGGGAAGTCTTGGGAACTGAGAAGATGGCAGAAGGTCACTGGCTCTATGCTGGAAAGAATTAGAGTTCATAAAAATCCCAGAGATGCCATTTATTACTTGGTGCAGCAGGGGAGATTAGAGATTGGTGAAACACAGAGGTAGTGTCAACCCAGTGTAGCTAGTCGGCTATGCAAGAGCTGAAATTGTGCTGCCAGAAGGTAAATGTTAGAGTGCAGACCCGGAAGTCCAGGGGAATAAAGATTCAGGAGATGAAATTAAAACTCTGGTCACCTCACTATAGGAAGGATGTAGAGGCTATTGAGAGAGTGCAGAGGAGATTTACAAGGATGCTGCCTGGATTAGGAGGCAGGCCTTATAAACATAGGTTGAGGGAGCTGGGACTCTTCTCACTGGAGAGATGTAGGTTGAGAGGTGACCTGATAGAGGTGTATAAAATGTTGAGAGGAATAGATTGGGTGGACTCTCAGAGACTATTTCCCCGAGCTGAAATGATCACTACGAGAGGACACAGATTTAAGGTGCAGGGAAGTAAATACAGAGGAGATGTCAGGGGTACGTTTTTCACTCAGAAGGTGGTGAGTGAATGGAATCGGCTGCCGTCGGAGGTAGTTGAGGCAAACTCACAGGGCTCTTTTAAAAGACTTCTGGATGAGTATATGGAAAAGAATAGGATAGGGGGTTATAGATAGGTCTGTGGATTGGTAGATGTGATCGATGCAACTCGTGGGCCGAAGGGCCTATTTGTGCTATATTGTTCTACGTTCTATGTTGTAAAACCCTGGGAGCTGTGCAGTTGTTTAGGCAGTCTGAATTGGAGCAGCTTTGAGAGAATTTAGTGGTTTAATCTTTGAAAATGGAACGCTCATGAGAGGGACAGAATTGCAACAAGATTGGTTGATTTACAGTGTTTACTGATGTTTGGGACACTGGGGTGATGTTGCTGAAATATCCATGAGATTTGTCTTGATCACATTTGCCATTATAGTATGATGTTTTGCCTACAATTTGCCTCCTAATTCACATACCTACAGAAGTAACTGAGATTTACACAGACAAGCCAAGTAAGAAGGCTGTTGAAAAAAGCATATTGAATTCTTGGTTTTAATAATATTATAGAGAACAAAAGCATGGATGGCATGCTAAATCTTCCTAAAATACTAGTTAGGATTCAGCTGAAGTATTGAATTCAGTTCTGGGCACCATACTTCAGGAAGGATATCCAGATCTTACAGAGGGTGTAGAGATTTATTATATTTCACAGTTTAATGCAATTTATACAGATTTAAGGTAATATAGAAAATGCTGGAAATACTCAGCAGAACAAGTAGTTATGTGTGGAGAGAAATAGTTATGTTTCAGGTCTGTGATCTTTCATCAGAACTGACAAGAAACATTGACTTTATTTTCTTCTCCACAGACATAAGCAGACTTACTGAATATTTTGAGCCTTGTGTGTTAATTTCAGATTTCCACTGTATTTTGCTTTTATATTACTGATTTAAGGTAATTGACAAAAAAACTAGAGATTAACGAGGAAAAATATTTTACATAATAAGTTGTGATCTGGAATGTATTGCTTGAAAAGATGGCAGAAGAAACAGATTCAATGAAATGTAAATGGATAAATACTTAAAGGGAAATAAATGACAAGGAGAAAGGACAAAGAAGTGGGACAAATTAGGTAGTTTTATCAATCAGCTGGCACAGACTTGATGGGTCAAAATGTCATCTTCCGTGCTGTACATTTTTGTGACTTCCTGAACTAGGATGCAGAAATTTTTTTTACAGATGTAAATATCATGCAGTATATTTATGAAGATATAACCAAAAATGTTATATTTTAAGTTAGCCCTGAAGCAATCCCAGAGGAATTGGACAAAGCTTCACTTTGACAAAAGGATTTAAATTTGTGAGCTTGAGAAATCACCCATTCAAATTTGTTTCTACACAAAAATAGAACGAAAATATAAGCATCACTGGCAGAGGCCACAATTTGGAGTGATTATTGATCATTCTGCACAGTATGAAACAGTTATCAATAACACAAATTAGTTGCTGGAATTATCTGGAGGGAATTGTATTAATGTCGGTATAAGTTACGTTGACATCGTATAAATCAACAGCAAGGCTAAATGAATGCAATGTTAGGTATTTTACCTCAACAGTGGAAAGAATTCCAAAAAAAGTCAAGCTAATTCTAGATGTTGGGATGAAAAAAAAGACTAAAACAACTTAATTTCCCCCAGACAAAAAAAAACCTAAGGGGAGACATGATACACAATAAAAGGCATAGATTAAGACAGAAATAAATAAGCTTTTCCATTTGGGTAGTGAAAAGCCTTGAGCAAGTTTAACAAGTTAGAAAAAAGTATAGAATACAGAAGAACACAGGATAACAGACAAGTGGACCAGCAATCTGGACTAAATTAGATTCATTAAAAGGAAGGATTGATATCCTATATGGGAATCTTCAACAATAGGCATAGCCTAAAGACAAGGATATGTCATTAGGACGTTAGGACGGCGGCGTGGGCTCGTTGGGCCGAAGGGCCTGTTTCCCGTGCTGTGTTGCTCTTTGTTCTTCTATATCTATTGAAAACGTGATTGTGGTTATGGATATTAACAATTCTTGATGTTTTTACAGAGGGCACAAGGAGAAACTTTCATCTTCATTAGGTGGAAATGTGGTGGGGGAAAATTTGTGATAGAAAATCATCTACCCTGTATTGGCTTGATGGGTTCAGTGAGCTTTTTTCACTGTAGGCTTTGTTTAGTTCTATAATTTCAGCAGAAAACCTTTTGTTTGACCCTTTGTACTTGTGATGGTGTTAACCACACATTGAAACTGTTTAATTCCATTTGCCTGGTCTTTCCATGTGTTCTCTAACTGTTTTGCTCATGGATTGATATAATTCCCTCTGAACTACAGCCCCCACATTCACACCATCCATGCTCATCATGGATAGTTACATTCATCAGGCAAATTGTGCTAATCATTTGCCAGTATCACTGGAATCAATTGCAAAGGAGTCTCTTATGAAATGTTAAGCACGCTGGTGATTTCAGGCAGCTCAATAAGGTCTTCACACCTTATATTTATATTTGAATCCACCCAATGATTATTCTGTGTTTATGTCTGTGTTTTGAGCCCTTAATCTGATATTGTCACCCAACCTGATCTAAAATTTCACCCATGTTTCAGTTGTTAATAATCAATGCAGAGTTTTAAGAAACCTTGTCCCTTCTGCACATAAAACATGGGAAGATCTTTGGTTTTATTCCAGGGCAAACAATCTGTTATTAATAACCAGTGGAATAACTTTTTTCTCTGCTCTAGGTGTGTGTCTCTAAAAGATGATACACTGCTGAACATTTGCAGTGGGCCAATCACATTATCCCATGATTAACTTAGTTTGGATAGCCTCTTGTGGTAATGTATTCCATATCATTACAACTTGTGTGCAAAATTCTTCTAACTCAACCAACTAAATTTAAATTTATGCTCTCTTGCTACTGATTCATCAGCCAAAATATTTTACTCTGTGAGATAATGTTTTAGGAAGAAAATTTCCAGAAGGATGTGGATGAAGAGATTTAGGTGTTCAAATACATAATTTCCTAAAAGCTTAATCTATGTTTAAAAAAAATGCATTTTGAAATAAAAATAAAAAAGGTTGAAAAATACTCAGGTTTGGCAGCATCCCAAGATGGAGAGAAACAGTTAATGTTTCAGGTCACTGACCCATCATCATAATTGATTATTGCTCCATCAGTCTTCTCTCAATCATCAGTGAAGTGATAGGAGGAGTCATCGACAGTACTGGCAAGTGGCATTTGCTTAGAAATAACCTGCTCACTGATGCTGAGTTTGGGTCCTGCCATGGCCACTCAGCTTTCGACATCATTACAGCCTTAGTTCAAACATGGACAAAGAGCTGATTTATAAAGGTGAACGTGATTGCCCTTGACATCAAGACCATTTTTGATCAGGTGAAACTGGAGTTAATGGGAACTGGGCAGGAAAACGCTCCATTGGTTGGAGTCATGCCCAGCACAAAGGAAAGTGATTGTGGTTGTTGGAGACGAGGCAGGAGTTTTTTAGGGTAGTGTCCAACTATCAACATCCTGGTGTTACCACTGACCAGAAACTTAATTGGACTAGCCATATATACAACACAAACAGAAAATGTTGGAAAATCTCAGTAGCTCTGACAGCATCTGTGGAAAGAGAAGAGAGCCAATGTTTTAAGTCTGGATGACCCTTTATCAGAGCTAAGAGCAAAGAAAACCAGAAAAGATTTATACAATGAGGGTGAGTGTGGGACTCTAATATGATAAAGGGAATGTAAATGAGGATGAAGGCGGCTGAGAGAAGTGCTAAAAGTGTCCATTAATTGATCAGAGATACAAATGAGTCAGGCAGTCACCCTGAAGGAGGGTGGCTTGGCGGGGGGAATTGGGGGTGGGGGGGGGGAAGTAAGGTAGAGGGAAGGGGGAGGGGGTAAGCAGGGGAGAGGGGGAAAGGGAAGGGGGAGAGTGGGGGTAAGGGAGGGTGGAAAGGGGAGGGGGAGGATGGCTGGGGAGTGGAGGAGGAGGGTAGCTGGGGGTGGACGGGGAGGGTGGCTGAGGGTTGAGGGGGAGGGTGGGGTAGGAGAGCAGGAATGAAGACATGGAAAAGTGGAACTGAGAAAGAAGTATGGTAAAAATGAATGAATGAGATGAAAAGAAGAAACAGAATGAAATAAATGGAAATGGAACCATATATTTTATTTGTTTCTTCTTTTCATCTCATTCATTATCCCAGTTCCATCTGCCCCAAACCAAAACAGAAAATGCTGGAAAATCTGAGTAGGTCTGACAGCACCTGTAGGGAGAAAATAAAGCCAACATTTTGAGTATGGATGATGCTTCACCACAGCACAAAGGGTCATCCAGTTTTGAAACGCTGGCTCGATTTTCTCCCTCCAGATGCTGTCAGACCTGCTGAGATTTTCTAGCATTTTCTGCATTGTTTCAGATCATCCATAGTATTGTGCTTTTATCCATTTGCCCCATTTGGTTCTCTCCTGAAGCTGGCAATTTACAGCTTGCAGGACTTGTTTGGTGTATTGGTCAAGCAACCATCCTTTGTGCATTTATTGATAGACTATTTAGTAATGCAGAAAAATAGAGGCTGTAGAACCACAGCTGAAACAAATAAGCATGTACTTTTCTGCAGAGATTAGTCAACACTGATCAAGTGTGAGAACCCTGCTAGTTTTCCTTTCCTTTGCATTAGAACACTGAAACCAGTGGTCATAATCTCAGAACCGGCCTTCCGAAACTTAGCTGTTAAAACAATCACAAAATACAGATACATGGGGTCCTACCTGAAATGTACTCTGAATTTTTTTAATATTGATGTTAGGTAAATATTTTGTTTTTTCACAGATTAGTCTGCCCTTAGCAGCTTTGCGTCAGACCATTTTTCTAAAAACATTGTTAATTTATAGAGGAAAGAATGGAAATGCTATAGTGCCCTTCAATAACATGAACGTTTAAAACATATGAGCATATTGACATTCAAAAATAAGTCAAAAATTAAAAAAAAACATATTTCTTGCAAAAAAATGACAACTACAATCCCAAAAGACCCATTTTGGCAGATAAACACTTGATAATAGGGTTAACAATACGTGACTAAGTACTTTGTTTTAACTGATCCTCGGCTATCATGGACAGATACACCAAATTTCATGTGATGTTAAGCAACAATATACTACTTTGACATAATTAATTACCCACTTAGAATTTATATGCATGCAGTATTATCATGGAGTGTGCTACATGCTTTCAAAGCTGTCATTTGTCAATCTTGAACCTTTTTCCCTATCTTTACTATTGAATTCAGCAAACAACAGTCACAGTAAACGTTAAACACTAGCAAGCAATTCTAACATGCTTTTTCTTCTCTGCGCTGACCTGGAGCCAGGCAGGAACACCACATCCCATAGTTACAATTTGAGCTGGATCAGTTCTAAATGCCAGCGATCTTGCCCATGATCATATTGGATGCATTTCAAATTTTCACAATGCATTGCAGAGGGAATAAACCCAAAGGATATCGCCCATGCTACAGGAAGAGACAATGTGTTCTGATTCCCAGCAAAGTTTTAAAGAGAAGGACAATTTTCCATCATAGAGGATATAGTTAAAAAAGTGAAGACAATATCAACTTGTTGACATAGGAAGACAAATCAAATTCAAGATGTTGGAATGGAAAGCAATTCCTGTTGGTGTATTTGCAGGTGCCTGATATTTATCCATACACTGAAGCAGTTTCTAACCCAGAACTTACAAGCCTTCCTTAATTGCACAGTATGGAGTCTTGGAGTAATATGTTACATAATTACCATGCAAAATAAACATTCATGATCAGTTTTAGAATGGAAAATTTCCAATTGCTTCAAATAAAATCAAAATTTTGCTTCAGAATTCAAACAAGCTTTGAAAAAAATTCTGACAGAGATTATCATCCTGAAAGAAAAAATTTCTGGTAATTTATATTGACTCTTTGGTAATAAAGCATGCTATTTCGCTTTTTTATTTGACTTAATTAATATACTGATTTACATATTCAGACTATTATTTTCCAACTTTTCCAAAATAAACTCTTAATGATTCTTGATCTCTAGAATTATGTGTTTCCTTGACCTTACCATCTCCTCCCAAGACCTGGCAGCAATTTATTCTGCCTCCGCAGAATATGTGAATCCAATCTGTTCTTTGTCATTTGGTGTGCCCTGCTCCTCTAATTGCGGTAAGGCTATTGCTGAACTGAACAGGAAAATTCTTTCCTGCCCCAGTCTCCACATTTGCCTAACATGCAAATCCTTGATATTAACTCCTGTGTAAGGAGTTCTTGCCCTGCTCGCTTCTTTTGACTGTAATTTTATGCATTGACTTATTAGAATGATTTTTTTAGTGCTATTGTGCCATTTATGCATTTAAACTTAATTTAAGCAGTATGCAGAAATGAAGTTTTATTTTCAAAATTCAAGTATTAGCAAACTAAGGCAGATAATTAGTACACAAATAGAAAAAGTGTTGGTAACCGAATAATCAAGGTTTGAGGCCATAACTTAATCACTGTCCGTGAATTGAGAATGGGGTTGTCCTCATTCTGTGACAGAACATTCACAGTAAATGGAAAAGCATCTTTCACATCCGTATGTCATCACAAATTTTTAAAGTCAATTTTGAGTAGTCGTTGTTTTTGTAGAAAACAATGCAATTTGCTTAAATCCCGACAAACAAAGAAATGACCAATTAACCTGTTTTTCTCTTTGAGGGATGAAAGTTAGCTACTTTGGTGATCAAAGGAAAGCACGATGAGATCGTTCATATCTACCTGAATAGATAGACTCGGCCTTGGTTCAACATCTCATTGAAACTGTTCATGCAGGCAGTCCCTCAGCACTGAAATTAAGTATCAATCCATTTTGTATCAAATGCTGTACTGAGGTCTGAATTTAACCTTCGGAGTCAACTAGTCAAGAGGTAATAGTGCCACCAACTGAGCAAACCTGACACTAACGAATGTTTAATGTGTAATTAAGTGTAATTATATGCAGGACCAACTGCATGCTGAACAAAGCATGTATAAAAAAAAATATGGTTACCAGTCACAGATGTGGGAATCTAGGCATTTGGTTCTCATTGACAGGCTTAAAATAAGTTTCACATTTTCTGTATTGAAAGATATCGTAATCTTCAAACATGCAAATTCAGAAAACTGATGTGTGGCAGTAGTCCCATGTTGTAAATGAGGAGAGAGAATACTGAAAATTAAATAAGACAAAAATTAAAGCAAGGAAGAAAAAGAGGCATCAATATAGAAAAATATAGAAAAGTAGTTCAAATTTATTCAGTGCTAAAGGCAATAATAATTAAACGTATTTGTTTAAGGAGGGGAGATTAGAATTTATTGATTGACACGAGATTAAAATTGTGATTATTAAAATTTTGTTAAACAGCTCCATGAAGAGGTACGGAAGCAAAGCAATTTATAGGTGTTAAGATGCAGAACAACTATAAGCTTTCGATATTAATGCTTCAGGGACTGAATGCCCTACTCCTGTTTCTATGTTTATATGTCAAACAAAATAACGTGGATTTTGCAAGGCAGGATTGGGGTGGGAAAGTAGGGTTGGTGAAAAGAATGTTTCAGAAAGACCATGAAAATATAAATACAATTTTTTTGCACGTGAAAAACAAATCACCATCCTCAAACTTATTCCTATTGAATTGCATCTGCTTCTACCTTCCCATTCCACTAACCCACGCCTTACAAAAGTGTTTTTAAAATCTCAATTCTATTTGTTAAAACCACCTGACAGCAGAGTTACAAATGTGGTCCCAATATCTATATAGAATTATTTTGTACATAGAAACATTTTGTACATAGCAATAGCAAAAGTGGATTGAGCACTGACCCCTGGAGTATACTGCGAATTTTTCTCTAATCCAAGCAATATTTACTTACCCCTACAGCTGTTTGCTGCCCAGCAAATTAATTTTTATCTAGTTACTGTCTCCACAAACCAGAAATTTTCTAATAAACCTCATGTGAGACATCTAATAAAATCTCTTGTAAACATTCATATCCATGACATTTCCTGCAATCCTTTTATTTATTCAACTGCTGATTGAACTAAAAATTGCCAAACAATCTACCTTTAAAAATTCCACAATTGGTACTCTTGATTGAGCTATTTCTAAATTCTCAAAACTTATAATTCAAGATAAATTTAAATTGTTTTCCTGCAAACTGATATTAGCTTTGCAGATCATAAGTAACCTTATTTACCCTTTTGTCCCTTGAATGGAGGTTTTGCAGTCTGACAGCACAATCTTCATATCTGAGTACTGGAAGATTGCAGCCCAAACTCTTTGTCTCCTCTTTAAATTCTTTCCACAACAATGCCATCCGGACCAAGTAACTTTACTTAGAATTCTGCTAAAGTTTTCCATCATAATGAACTAATTTCTACAGAGTTCTCCAATGAATAAACAGTGGACTGATGGAGTGGTAATTGCCCAAATTGAATTTATTTTGCTTTTGATATAAACAGGGTGCACTTTGGCATCTATCCAAAGAAATGAAAAATTGCCCATATAGTAACTTTGCTGGAATAGCTTGGCAGGGGAATGGCTAATTCAAGTGTGAATTAAATGGGCTGAAAATAAACATCTGAGATCCTGGTGACTTTAGGAGACTAAAGATGATTACAAATGCTACTGACTTGTTTTTTGCACTGACATGCTGGATCCTGCCATTATTGAGAGTTTATGGAACCTATTTCTCCAATTAATTGTTCAAGCCAGCCCAAGTAAGATGATAAACTTCCTTTCCTGAAAGACATCAGTGAACTAGATGGGTTTTTACGATAATGTTAATTTTTTATTGTAGATGCATTAATTAACCAAATTTAAATTCTTGCTGCGTCGTGGGATTCGAACTCATGTTCCTGGAACATTAGTCTAGTTAGATGCATTGGTTGCGCTAAATTCCCCTTCTATATCCGAACAGGTGCCAGATTATGATGACTAGGGGATTTTCACAGTAATTTTATTGCAGTGTTAGTGTAAGTCTACTTATGACACTAATAATCTTAAAACTTAAACTAATGCAGGCCTCTGGATTATTAATCCAGTCATGATGTAGAGATGCCTGCGTTGGACTGGGGTAAACACAGTAAGAGGTCTGACAACAGCAGGTTTAAAGCCAACCGATTTATTTGATAGTAAACTCACAAACTTTCGACCTATGGTCTTCGTCAGGTGAATGAGGTGTTCTGGTCTCAACAGCACACATACCAGCACAGACTGTTTACAGATTACTGATTAGAATGCAAAGCTTTACACCTAATCTGCTATTCAAGTCTTAAAGTGGCTAACAATGTGAGTAGAGGGAGCACTGAGCACAGGTTAAAGAGATGTGTATTGTCACCAGACAGCATAGTAAGTGAGGTTTTTTGCTAACCCAGGCAAGTCATGGGGGTTACAGATAGTGTGACATGAAGCCAAGATCCCTGTTAAGACCATCCTCATGTGTGCAGAACTTGGCTATCAGTCTCTGCTCAGTGGCTCTGCGCTGTCGTGTGTCGTGAAGGCCCCCTTGAAGAATGTTTAGCCGAAGGTCGGAGGCTGAATGCCCATGACCGCTGAAGTGTTCGCCAACAGGAAGGGAACAGTTTTGCCTGGTGATTGTCGAGCGATGTTCATTCATCCATCACAATGGATGTTTCGGCCCTCTACATCAACATCCCTCACGATGATGGCATTGCTGCAACTGCCTCAGTACTCAATGCCGACAACTGCCAGTTTCCAGATGCAATTTTACAACTCATCCGCTTTATCCTAGGCCCCAATGTCTTCACCAGTTTTTCATCCAGACACTCAGAACAGCTATAGGGACCAAATTCGCACCTCAATATGCCAACATCTTCATGCACAGGTTCAAACAAGACTTCTTCACCACACGGGATCTTCAACCGAGGCTATACACTAGATACATTGATGACATTTTTTTCCTTTGGACTCATGGTGAACAATTATTGAAACAACTATACGATATCAACAAGTTCCATCCCACCATCAGACTCACCACAGACTATTCTCCAGAATCCGTTGCATTCTTGGACACATGCATCTCCATCAAGGACAGTCACCTCAGCACCTCAAGCTGACAGACAATGCTCCACTTCTCCAGCTTCCACCCTAAACACGTTAAAGAGGCCATCCCCTAACAGACAAGCCCTCCGTATACACAGAATTTGCCCAGATGAGGAGAATCATGACAGACACCTTCAGATGCTTAAAGATGCCCTCATGAGAACAGGATATGGCACTCGACTCATCAATCAACAGTTCCAACGTGCCACAGTGATAAACTGCACTAACCTCCTCAGAAGACGAACACGGGACACAGTGGACAGAGTACTCTTTGTTGTCCAGTACTTCCCCGGAGCGGAGAAGCTACAACATCTTCTCTGGAGTCTTCAACATTTCATTGATGATGATCAACATCTCGCTAGGGCATCCCCACATCTTGCCTTCAGACAACTGCACAACCTCAAACAGACCATTGTTCGCAGCAAACTACCCAGCTTTCAGGAGAACAGTGACCACAATACCAGACAACCCTGCCACAGCAACCTCTGCAAGACATGCCGGATCATCGACATGGATGACATCATCAAACGTGAGAATACCATTCACCAGGTACATGGTACATACTTTTGCAACTCAGCCAACGTTGTCTACCTAATACTTTGCAAGAAAGGATGTCCCAAAGCATGGTACGCTGGGGAGACCATGCAGACACTACGACAGCGGATGAATGAACATTGCTCGACAATCACCAGGCAAAACTGTTCCCTTCCTGTTGGCGAACACTTCAGCGGTTATGGGCATTCGGCCTCCAACCTTCGGGTAAATGTTCTTCAAGAGGACCTTCACGACACATGACAGCGCAGAGCTGCTGAGCAGAGACTGATAGCCAAGTTCCGCACACATGAGGATGGTCTTAACAAGGATCTTGGCTTCATGTCACACTATCTGTAACCCCCATGACTTGCCTGGGGGTTGCCTTTTGACCATAGGTCGAAAGCTTGCAAGTTTACTATCAAATAAATCTGTTGGATTTAAACCTGGTGTTGTCAGACTTCTTGCTAGTCCAGTAACATAGCCACTATGCTCCTGTTCCCCATATACACTAATGACATTTTGCCTCCCTGATTTTTCTAAAAATATTATAACCAGGAATATTGTTCCCAGCCCTTCATAAACCAAAACCTTGTATCTGTTATTGCAACGTATCCACCAATCCACCATATCCACCAGTAGTTAGCATTGCTGCCTCTCAGTGCCAGGGACCCGGGTTCAATTCCTGGCTTGGATCATCCTCTATGTTTGCACATTTTCCCAATGTCTGTGTGGGTTTCCTCCAGGTATTCCAGTTTCCCCTCTCAGTCTGAAAGACATGCTGGTTAGGCACATTGGTCATGCTAAATTCTCTCTCATTGTACCCAAACAGGTGTTGGAATGTGGTGACTAGGGGATTTTCACAGTAACTTTATTGCAATGTTAACGTAAGCCTATTTGTGTCACTAATAAATGAACTTAAATCAATAATATTGTTCTGACTCTCCAATTTTGTCTCAAATATTTTATTCATTTCCATTCAATCCTAACACTTATTCTAGATTCTTGTTTTCATTTACTTTTTTGATATCTCTTGCCATTCTCAGTTCCTCATTATCTCAAAGCTCCTGTCTTTCTCCTGGTAATATTTTCTGTTTTTTCAACTGAAACCTTTTTGTTTTAACTTTACCCTCTCTCAAGCTCTAAACTTAAGTTCCACCATCAAATACTTGAAATCCTATTCCATTACATAATTTACTCTTCTAAACTCAACTTTTGTTTAGATGAATTTAAAAGGAATTTTTTTTTTCTAAAAATCACTCTAATGAAATGAATCTTTCCTTGTTATACTTGACCAGTGATGCACTCTTGTGCCCATCATGTTAATGTGCCACAAATGGGACACAGGATTATTCATGGTCTTGCTTTTGAACCTGGTGCCTATCACTTTAAATTTCCTGACACCTCTAATATTTCAATTATTTCCATCACGAACAAATTTTAGCTGCTTCTTTTCTCATTTTCCACTTGTTCTTCATCATGGTATCAGGGGATAAAAACACATGGGACTTGTAGTCACGATTGCAAGGCTGTCTTTAATTCTGAATATACAATGATCATTACTGATATTTTCCCATTTTTGTCCATCTGTCTCCCTTCTCCTTAATTCTTCATGTTATAGTGCTCCAAAATTGCCTTCTTCAGGTCATTATCCATTTCATACTTGTGTCCAACATCATGGCCCAGAATTTCTGTTGAGTGGCAATCACTGTCAGATTGCCACTCCATTCCTTTTTATTTATCAGGTCAGAAACGGCACATTTCTCACCACATAGAAATAAATAAGTTAAAGAGATATAGATTTGGCCTGAATATTAAAAAGTATAGGTTATTTAGGAAGTACAAGTAGCAATGAAAAGGTGGAGGAATGGCTGTTAGTTAATGGCATTAGAACAAGAGAGAGGGATGACCTCAGTTCAGGAAACCAGGATCCGGAAAGAATTTGGGTAGAGTTGAGAAACAATAAAGGCAAAATGTCACTTGTGGGAGTTAGGTATAACTCATAGTAGGCTGGAGCAGAAAGAAAAAATAATGTGACCTTGTCAGAGAGAGACAGTGATACTCTTGGAGATTTTTATCTACGTATAATTGGAAAACTCAGATGGGAAAAAGGTAGCCTAGATGAGGAATTCATTAAATGTTTCCAGAATAGTTTCTTAGAACATTATGTTTTGGAACCAACCAGAGTAGCAAACAGTATCAGATCTGGTATTGTGAAATAAGATGATCTCAGTGAAGGTGCCTCTGTGTAGCAAAAACCATAACATGATTGAACATTACATTCAGTTTGAGGGAGAGAGGATTGAGAACGAGCTGGCTAAAGTCAATAAGAAAATTAAGGGATAGATCATTAGAGATGTAGTAGCAAATATTTAAAGGATATTTCAGAATGTAAAGAACATATATATTCTAACAAGAAAGAAGAAGGTGGACACACCATCCATGGTAAACTAGAAAGGTTAATGACAGCATCAAACTTAAAGAAAAAGTAATTAATTGTGCAAAGACAGGCAGAAGTCAAAAGATTAAACTGAATATTACGAACAGAAAGGATGATTAAGAGGGAAAATTAGTGCTCAAAAGAAAGCTCGCTAAAAATATAAAAATAGATACTAAGAATTTCTATAAATATTTGGAAAAGAAAAAAGTTAACAAAGTAATTATGTTACTACTATAGTATTATAGTGTTAGTATTATAGAAATGATTCTGGAGAACTGACAATGGAAAATCAGGAAACAACAGTTGAACTGAACAGGTATTTTGCATCAGTCTTCACATTAGAGGATGCAAGTAACATAGCAGCTATAAATCAAGAAATGGAAGGAAGGATGGATCTCAGGAAAATTACAATCACCAGAAGTAGTACTGAGCAAACTGTTGGAGCTGCTGGCTGAGAAGGACCTGGGTGCTGATGAACTTTACCATAGGGTCTTAAAGGAAGTGCCTAGTAAGATAGTTGATGCATTGGTTCTATTCTCCAAAACTCCCTCCATTTGGAAGTTCTCATCAGATTGGAAGACAGCAAATATAATTCCATTATTTAAAAAGAGAGGGAGACAGACAGTGGATGGCAGAATGGTTAGTTTCACAGTGCCAGGGACCTGGGTTCTGGCCTTGATTGAGGAGTTTCCATGTTCTCCTCATGTCTTTGGGGAGAACATCCTCCGATGCTCCAGTAAATTGGTCACAATAAATTGCCTTAGTGTCCACGATGTGCAGGTGAGCTGCATTGGCCATGATCACTTCATGGAGGCTACGAGTTTAGGAGATTGAGCCTATGTGTAGGATTGGTGGGCCTGGTTGGAATGCTTGTTGGGGGAATCTGTGCAGACATGGTGGGCTGAATGGCCTCCCTCTGTAAGGATTCAAGGAAACCACAGGCCAGTTAGCTGAACATAGGGAAACTGTTAGAAACAACAACATATTAAAAAACATATAGCAAGGCCCTTGGATAAGTTCTAGCTAATCAAGAAGAGTTAATATAATTTTGTGAAAGGGAAGTCATATTTAACCAACTTATTGAGTTGAGGTGGAAATAACGTGCTATGGACAAAGGGGAACATACTGGTGAATGTACTGTACTTAGATTTTCAGAAGTGTCACATCAAAATATTATTGTAAAAAAAAACATCATCGTATAGGGACTAACATATTGGCATGGATGGAAGACTGGCTGGCTAGCAGTAAGCAGAGAGTAGGCATAAATGGGTTCTTTTCAGGTTGGCAAGATGTAACAAGTAGTGTTCCACAGGGATCAGTGCTGGGACCTCAATTGTTTACAACTGATATAAATTACTTGAATGAAGGGATAGATGAATGGTTGCCAAATTTGCTGATGACACAAAGATTGGTTTTATGATGGATAAATTGTGTTTGACCAATTTGCTAGAGTTCTTCAAAGATGTAGCAGGTAGATACTGGGTGTCCTGTAAATATAGTGTATCTGGACTTCCAGAAGACTTTTGATAAGGTGTGACACAAATGGTTAAAACAAAAGGTAAGATCCTACAGAATTAGAGGTAATATATTAGCTTCTGATAGAAGATTTGTTAACCAACAGAAAGCTGAGTGGGAATAAATGGGCCTTATGCTGGTTGGCAAGCTGTAAGTAGTGTGTCAGAGGATTCGGTCCTTGAGCCCCAACTATTTTCAATCTATATTCATGAGCTGAATGCAGGAATAGAATGTACCAAAGCCAGATTTGCAATGACACCAAAATAGGTGGGAAAGCAAGTTACAATGAGAAATAAGAATTTATAAATGGATATGGATAGGTTTGGTGAATGGGCTGAAATCTGGCAGATGGAAGTAAATGTGGATAAGTGTGGGGTTATCCATTTTGGTTGGAGGAATAAAAAGGCAACTAGCCAGGAAATACCAGAAGACACCTTTGCAATCCTATTCAATAAAGAACTTTTGGGAGAGAAGATGTAAAATCTTTTCACAGTCCCTTCCCACGTAAAAAAATGCACCTCATCCAAATGACCATTCCTCGTAAGAGTTTAGAATAAAACCTTAGGGAACATCCTTCTTGTACCAGATGGATAATGGATTGGGAGAACACATGGCATTCTACTCAAAACATAAATCTATTGTGCTTTCTCCACCCCTGACTCATAGGAATTTGCTAAGCATCTCCAATAATAAAATGATGTATTTCATGCTGGATAGGGTGACTAGTTTTCCTTTGCAGGATAAATGAGTAGTACAATGATTGGACTATGCCAAACTTCTAGATCCAAAGCATATAGGTGGCTTCAAGTAATCTGCATGTATTTTGTCCTGACCTGGAATATACAATTTATTGAGTATTAGACAGTGTGGTTGATAGGAAACAGCTCTCTGCAACCAACAGTGTGACAGAAATTAAATTAAATTCATGACTATAAACCAAAATGCTATTTTCATTTGCATTAATTACAAATCTGCAGATGTGGATTTTGCTGATGGAAGTATTAACTAAGTAATATGGTGATATTAAATGTAAGAACATATTAGATCTGAAGTACTCTGATAAGGACAATGGTAGGAAACAATTCATCAGAAATTTGCGTTATGACTTGTGTTTTAAATAATGATATTAATATTGTGAACCTTTGGTATGATTGATTAAATATTTGAGGTAAAGAGGACTACAGATTGCATTATTTTCCTTGGACATGAAAACTGGGGATTCACTTTCTCAACACTAATAAAATCCAACAGTAATTTTAATTGTAAAAACATTTCTATGTATTATTTCACACAAAAATACTTTCAACTATAATATTATACTATAAAAGCTTTCCAAATTGGAAGTCAATTTTGTGCAGAAGCTTCATAGTCCATATATTTCTGACATTTTACTGTGGAGAACAGCTCAAAAGAGCTGGAGGAGTCCTGCAGTCTGAATCAGATCTTATTTACAGCACCTCAGCTTAAGACTGTGTGGAAGATTATACTTAGAAAGTTGGAATGTTAAACCACTCCCTGTAGACCTTACTTTTAATTCAAAGCACCAACATAGTTATTAATATATAGCTGTAATGGGAAAGGGTTGTTGTCCTGTTGAACCATCGCAACAAGAGCACAAGAGCATCAACTATCAAATATTTTCCAATAAACACTTTTAAAAAAAAAAATTGTCACAGAGATAATTTCCATAATATTAACACTAACATGAAGGGGAGGCAGAAAATGACAGAGAAACCATTTGAAGAAATTAATCATTGAATACATTGGCTCTGCATGAATGTGAAGCACCAGAAACCCTTCAAGCTATCACAGAAAAAGGTCACACTCTGTAACAGAAGTGGACAATTTATTTTACACACAAGTACATAATTTCCCTTTACTTGGAAAGGCTGGTCACACATGACATGGAATGTTATGGTACTCACTTGCATATAGTTTCTGTGCACAACTTTTGTACCTTAAAAAGTGCACAAAAATACCAGCCTATTTTTCAAATAGATGATGTTGAATATATATCATTTTTTAATTACATCAGCAACATTTTAACACAACCTGTACATATATTCTCCCTCCTCAAACACTTTTTATATCACTGCACCAGATTTAGGTTGATTAACTAAAAACATACCCACTGGCCAGCTTCACTAAAACAAAAATGGTGGGGCAGCTATATCAGTTTGTAAGTGAGTCTTAATCTATGTATATTTAAACAACTCCAATGGTGAGCAAGATGCTTCCAAGCAAGGCCCCTGATTGTTACTTAATCAAGTCTGCACATGTAGATCTTTACATTCAGTAATGCTCCAGACTTTTTCCAAATTGTGCTCTGGCAAATAAACTGCCCGAATCAATTTTTTAATAGTACTGCAGATAATGCGGCAGTCTCACTTTTGTCAGGACTCTCCATTTTGCACTTTGGCTATTGGTGGCTGAAGAAAATCTTTAAATGGAACTAATGCCTCTTTCAAAGCCGAGCAAACTTCAGAGGATGTGCAGGTAATACATTCAACTAATGTTGGATACAAAGCAATTACCTGCGACCAGGTATTGGTATCAACTGTAAAGAGAAAAAACAGAATAGAAAATAAAACACTGAACATTTTATATAAAAAGCGCCAAACCAAAAATCTTTGGGCTGAATTCTAACAAAAAGTAGCAAAACATTATACTATTCCATGGTATAGAATCCTATAGTGCAGGAGGAGGCCATTCAGCCCATTGAGCCTGCACTGACCATATTCACACCCAGCCCCTATCCCCATAACCCCATGCACTTACCCTAGCTAGCCCTGCTGACAATAAGGGACAATGTAGCATGGCTAATCCACCTTTGGACTAAGGGGGGAAGCGAAGCACTCGGAGAAAACCCATGCAGAGATGGACAGAATACGCAAACTGCACACAGTGATCCAAGCTGGGAATTGAACCTGGGATCCTTGCACTGTGAAGCTGCAGCGCTAACCACTGTGCTGCTAACCACTGTGCTACTGCATCATGAAACAGTTGATGTAAAATATGGTACCCAAGTCATACTTCCAGTGATGTCTTTAATGACATGCAGACTTTGAAGGCATGACTATCATGCGAGTATGAGTATCATTTGCTCCTTGGCCTTGGCACAATTCACCAATGGCTCCCCCAGAAAATGTAATTTAAAAGCTCTAGATTCTAGCTGAAAGTTTTAGGAAGGTACAATCTACCCAGAATTAAGCAACTCCTCTTCTTAGGAAGCACTGAGGACGATTCACTTCTACTATGATTTGATAAGCTTTGAAGTGGCTGATAAGTTCAATATATGAAGTGGCTGATAAGTGATTGAAATGGTTGATAAGTTCAATCTGCAGATTCTGCAGAAGGCTGCTTGAAGGGTAGGGTGCTATTTGGAGGTTTGCATGCTCTCTCCTACTCCTGGATTTTGCCTCTGCATATTTGCGAGACAGTCCTGCAATGTGTTTGTTGCTCTACTAATTGAACCTTCTCCATTTTGGTTGATCATAAGGCAGGGTCTTTGATGAGTCAGTGAATATATTTGACTTTTTCAGGGATGTTTTCAGGACATCCCAAAACAATTTCTTCTGCCCTGCTGGAATATCCTGCCATAAACAAGCTTCAAGTAGAGAAACTGCTTCAGGAGTGTGGTGTCAAGCCACAAATAACATGTATACCAATGGAGCTGGTTTTGAGTGATTAGTGCCCCAATGTTGGACTAGTTGGTGTGAGAGAAGATGCTGCTGTATCTTGCCACTAGATTTATGTGGAAATAGCAAAGGCACTGCGATTGATTCTTGTCCAGTGCTTTGAGGATTAAGCTACAGCATACAATACGTTGAAACAGCCAACATAAAATAATTTTTTCTTTATCCTCTTATTCCAGTTTCTACTGGTTACAGTTTTCGATTCAAATCCAATTGAATAGCGTACTTGAACATTAAAAGTTCTGTCACTTTTCAGTTGGCTTTGCTGATGTTAAGCCAAATTGCTGAACCTTTTAATAGGGCTCAAGATAGTTTGCCTAGGTTTAGTACTGAACATAAATTTGTTACGAAAGGAAAATCAATTAATGGAAAACGGAAACAAATATATCATATTGTCAAACTGTTAGCATTCATATTTAGTGCTGTGCTGTATAAACTTTGATTTTCTATAAAATTCACTTCTATATTGCTAAGTTATTAAGAAAAGGAATGCCTTGCCTGAGAGGATGGTAAGATTCATTAGTAACTTTCAAAGGCGGATTAGAAATATTTTTATAGCAAAAAAAAATGTTAGGCTATGGGAAGAAAACAGGGAAGTGGGACTAGCTAAACAGCTTTTAAAAAGTGGAAATACATAGAAGCTCTGACAGTGGGCACAAAACCATTTACTAGATAGTCACGTATATACCCACAAACGCATTAATTTGCACAGGATTGTGAAGAATCTGCTTGTTTCGGAGTCACGTGCAGCCTAAACTAAAGCCTTAAATTCACAGAAACACATGGCCAGTGAAAACTGTGCAAATAAAGGCAAAATAATCCAAAGAATGAAAGAGGATGGAAATTTAAGTGGAAAATTGGCAAATTGACATATGGTGTTTGAGCAAATGCACGTCCAATTGAATCCGAACAATTTAAAAACAACAAGTTCAAGAGGCAAAATGGATTGCATTTATTGCTTTCCAGCTTCAATTTTGTAATCAAATCTTATGCAATATATTTAATATAAAAAAAGTAAAACATGCTGCTTCAAAAAATTTTTTTGCTCATTTATCATGGGAAAGATTTCTTAGGAGTGACAAATATTAGCAACCCGAGGTCACAAATTCAATTCCTACTCTAGTAAGTTGTGAATCAAATTCAATAAATTGTTTACAAAGTGATCATGAGAGCAGCTGGACTGTTGTAAAAATCCAAATGATTCACTAACATCTTGCAGGGAAAGGAACCAGACAATCAACAATCTGGTGACATATGACTCAGTTTCCACTGCATGGTAAACTTGTAATGCCCTCCTAGCAAGCTACTCAGTTGTACAAGCCAGACAGAATAGGCAATAAGTACAACCCTTCTCTGCATTGCCCACATCCCGAGAACACATTAAATTCATTTTACCATTTTCAGGCTTGGTTTTCTTAAGTGAATCCATAAGAGTACTGATTGCTTTCAGAACGAAAACTATTTCTGTCACTCGCTGCCTGCATTAAAAAGACAAAATTTAGCCATACAACAAAAAATGTACATACCTAAATTTTTAGCTAAGCATACTATATTAACCTTGTACGACAATAATATTCATTCCTGCCTTTTGAACATTGGCCACATGATGGCAATATTGTCTCATTTATTCTTTTGCCTAAATTATGTTCTGTAATGCATATTTATATAGTTTATTTTCAAATAACCTTCAACCTGTAATCAGCTTATTGGACACTATCTGCAAAAAAAAAATCTATAATAGTTATTCTGTCCAGAGTGAAAGTTAACACAAGAATTAGAGTAGTAGAGTGGATTAGACCCCCATCCTTCCATCAATCTACACTAACGTGCTGATAGCCTCTTTCCTGTGAGAGATTTGGCACTTGCAATTCAGCACAAGCCTGCATCAGAAGGGTCATCTCATTGACAGGCAATGAATAGCTGGTAATCAAATCCAAAGAAATGTTGTGTTTTTTTTAGCCTTGTCATATTGTTGGGACAGAAGGAGATTTACTCTGCAACCAGCTGTAACGACAAAAATGAAAGCATTTCAACCACAACACCAGCATTCTTGTCCTTGATGAGAACCAATATTCACACCGAAAAGTCACAGAAGTTGATCACAGATGCCAAGGAAATAGGGAAAAAAATCAATTTTAAATTAGTGATGAATGAAGTGTTTCTAGGAACACAATGATTAACATGTTTAAACATCAACATCACCGCATCAGCAAAACTACTTTCCCACATTTCTTTCCTAGATTACCAAATGGTTGCAATTTTGCAAAATCTAGAAATTCAGGATTTTATCACAATTCCAATATATGAGGTTAGCTAAATTCATTTAGAAAAATACAAAAAACATTTGATTGTAATGTAAAATAGGCTGGTGATTGACTCTGTGCCTAATTTGCACTAATTTCACCCGTTAACGTAAAACTGAGTAGTATGAAACCTTCAAATGCTGTCAAGTCAACAAAGACACATTAGCTTTAATCTCTTAATTCACTTCTGAGGATCAGTGCTGAAATATGTTCCAAGTAACATAATTCAAGACAATGCCATTTTTCATTAATTGGGCAAGATCACACCTGCAGCAGTATCCTGTTAAGAAAACTCCACTAGGTACATTTGCAAACTGGGGCAATTGTACATGCAGTGGCAGACGGGAGCATTGTATCAAATCCAGTCATGAACCTCTTTCAATTCTCCTCTTCAAATTTTATATACGAAGTTGCTGGAATTCAATAATATTGCTCAGCACCACCTTACTTAACAATACAATATTTTAGGTTTGCACTTTTCTTAATGTGCTACATTGCTGTCAGGATTGAACATTGCTATAAAATTATTAAAAATATGTGAAAGATTAATTTTATCCTTGTATAGTGATCCTCTGCTAACTTTGCATTAGACTGATGGAAGACAGCATAAGCTACACACACACACACAATATATATGACATGTAACTACAGAAGGGCAAAAAATTTGGACAAAGTGGTTACAAACATAGCTTCAGTAAAGGCTACTTTCTGACTGCAAAAGGGGATATTCAGGGTGTAGTTCAATTTTATTTTTTTTGCAGGCTAAAATATAATTTTGAAAATGGTCTTGACTGCAACTCTTCCACACCCAAAATTAAATAGCATCTTATTCCTAGGATCGGTATTGAATATTTGTACATTTTCTAATTACATTAGATTCAGGATATTTCGATTCAAAAAACATAAACATGAAATGCAAGCAATTCAAAAGTAATTCATTCTAACCGTGGGAGAGGACATCTGCCACTCAATCTCTCATCTTCAATGTACCGATGCAACACATCCTGTGACCTCTTTAATAGCACAGACAATGCCATTCGGGAAATATACCCTTCCTGGGGAGTTGTCACTTTATTACTGAAGGAAAACTGAAGCAATGTTTCAAAGCAGACTTTGGAAAACTCCTCTCTCATTCGAATGTCAATTTCAGCCTCTGTAAAAGTGAAGCAGTTATGGTTACTCTACCTGCACAAGATCATTTTTATTGAAGACAAAATCTTCTCAAAGTCACTGCCTTGAACTTAGCTTATTGTTACACAAATTATTTTTGTTTTAATATTTTCAGCCAACATTGTTCAAAGGAGAAAAACTAGGGAAATTGGCTCTAACTATGTTTCAACAATTTACTGAATGCAGTGTGGTTAGGGGTGGGATGTGAAATATGCAGGAGACTCAGAAAAGCTATAGCTGCTTTTATTTTGATCTCATTTTAATTTAGATTCTAGATGCTAGCACCCAGCATGTACATTAGCAAATAAGCTTCTTTATCCTGGTGGAAGACGAGTTTTCTATGTTTCTCTACAATATGAGCCTTCCTGCCATTTGGACTACCTGTTTGTTTCTAATTCCTGCCATAGGGCTTACATTTCAGAGTTTACATGGTTGATTGAGCCACTTCAAAAGGTATACCAAATCAATGGCCTTTCTTTGGGATCATTTGGTTTCCAGATGAAAACTTTAAAAAATATTTGGAAATGTATGCTGATTCTCCATATGATAATCAAATACTAATATGCTGCCAGAATTAGGGAGGGAGTAACAGTTTATCATTGTAAAGAACTGATTCACAGATGCAGATCTCCTTGAATCTGTATTAAAAATTTCCATGGGGAATTAAGGGTCTTTCTAAATGAATCAACCAAGATAAGTCTTTTTTATCTTTATCATCTGAAAATAATGTTAATCTACACACACAATATATACACCAAATACACATACATAGTTGAATCCGAACAATTGTAATCTATACTGGGATATGTTACACTTAGATTGGAATTGCTACATACATTCAGCAGTTAATCAGAACAAAAACAGAAATCCTTTGTGATCCATTGACAAAATTGTTTTCATCTGCTCAGATCTAGGTAAGATGGACTACAAAACAATGCTAAACACTGAAGTATTTAAAAAAGGCTTAAAGTTAGTCAACAAAAAAAAAATAAAGCTTCATCAGAAAAATAACTGTCTACAAACTTGCCATTTTGTCATATTACAGTATAGAATTAATGTAGTTGATATTAGCTAATTAATTGAGATTCAGTTTCTAGTTTGGATTTGGAGATGATGGGATCTCTGTGTCCATTTTCATTCGACAACTTGCATTTGTATAACACTTTTAACATTTTTAAAATTAGTTTTATGGGGCATGAGTATTGCTGGCTGGCTAGTATTTGTTGTCCATCTCTTGTTGTCTGAGGGCAGTTGAGAGTCAACCACACTGCAGTGGCACATGTAGACCAGACCAGGTAAGGATGACAGATTTCCTTCCCTAAAGAACAAAGATAGATTTCTATGACACAGACAATGGTTTCATGGTCATCAGTAGATTCTTAATTCCAGATATTTGAATTCAAATTCCACCATCTGCCATGGTGGGATTTGAACCTGGGTCCCCAAAACATTAATTGAGTTTCTGGATTAAGAGTCTGGCGATAACACCAATAGGCCATTGCCTCCCCACATAGATTAAAAAGGTCCCAAGGTGCCAAGCCACTTCACAAAAGCATGGTAAGACGAAAAAGCACATCAAGCCAAAGAAAGATATGAAGATAGGTGACAAAAGCTTGTTCAAAGAGATGGGTTTTAGAGCAAATTAAAGCAGAGAAGTGGAGATGTTTAAGAAGGGAATCCCAAATTATCAAGTCTTAATGGCAGAAAGGTGTGAGGAAAGAGAAGAATGGAAATGAGGCCAGAACAAAATGCAGAGTTCTTGAAGGGTAATGCAGTTGGTGAACGTTACAGAGATAGGAAGGCATAGGTCATGAAGATATTTAAATACAGAGTTGAGTATTTTAAATTATGGGCACTGGGGATAGGGAGTTGATGCAGACCATTGGAGATAGGGGTGAGAGATAAACAGAACTTGGTGATGGAAAGACACAACAGAGATCAGAATGACAAAATTTACAGAGGGTGACAGATGGGATGTCCCAGTGGCGTGGAATTGTTGAATCTGGAAGTGAGAAAGGCAAGGATGAGGATTGCTGCACCAGCTATGCTGAGATAATGGAGAGTATTTAGGATCAGCTCAGTTATTTGTTCAAATAGCAATAAGCTTAAAATTGATAACTGAAAACTTGTTTTCCAATGTATTGTGTTGTTTTGAAGTTTTATCTGCAGTTATTCAATAATGGTCATCTCTATCTTGTATCAGCAAATGTAATGTTTAAATGTTTATCTCTTCTTCACACATCCTTGAAAATACCTGTAGGTAAAAGAGCCCTTTTAATATAAGGCTGAAAAAAAAATTTACACCACAAAATGGTTCTAAAATTTCAATCTATTTTGACACACATTTGTAGAGGTTTGTTGCCATTCTAATATGATAAAGCATTTTCAGCTCACCAAAGAACAAAAATGAAATGGTCTTAATATAGCAGCCTCAATTAGGACAGCAATGTTATGCTTAGTAAAACAGCTTTCTTTAAATGGATGAGCTGTTGCCTTTGGGATGATCTCACAAAGGTTGGATTTTATTGCTTTCCAATCTAAGTGAACGTTTTCTTTTGAAACCGGGACAAAGAACAAATTGTTGCTTATGAATATTGGGGCCTAAACCATCATTGCTCTCCATTTTCCTAATAAAAATGGCCAGCCTTTTATTTAAAGAAATTATCACTTTTCATAGAATGCACTGTGTTTGCCCACAGATTTTCCTCCAGTTCTAATCAACTTCTGTCCAACTCTGAATATATCAACAATTTTTTTTTATCCATTCATGGGACTTGGGCGTCACTACCTGGCCAACATTTATTGCCCACCACATCCCTGGTTGCCCGAGAACAGTTGAGAGTCAACCACATTGCTGTGACTCTGAATTACATGTAGGCCAGACCAGGTAAAAATGGAAGATTTCCTTTTCTGAAGGACATTAATGAACCAGATGGGTTTTTCCAACAATCGCCATTGGTTTCATGGTCATCAGTAGATTCTTAATTCCAAATTTTTAAAATTGAAGTTAATTTCCACTATCTGCCAGGCCCCCAGAACATTAGCTGAGTTTCTGGATAATACCACTAAGCCATTGTCTCTCCTGTGACATACCTGTAAATGAAGTTGACTGAGAATGGATTGAACCTTTGTTTAGCATCGTCATTATCTGGCCAACAAATTCTTTTGGAATGAAGTTTGCATATGGTAATATATCTGTGCTAATAAGCTGCACAACCTAAAAAGAATAAAAAGCAATTATAATGAAAAATAATATGTCAAATAATCACTAAAGATGATTTCATAGAAATATGATTTTTAATGCAGGTGTATTTCAATGCACAGATAAAGACCACTTTTAACATATTCAATGCTTTCCAAGCATGCATCATTTTAATAAGCCTGAATTTAAACTCACCTCAACATCAATGTTCTCATTTTTCTCAAATTCTTGAATGGAGAGATTATCTGGGGGTATGCTATAAAACCAAATCATAAGAGTGACAATGTAATTTTAGACAGCTTGTTATTAAATTAGCTCTTTCCTCTAATGATTTAAGGCTAAAGTTGCCATTGTTCCAAATGACCATAGGCTGCAATTAGTGGTGATTTAAACTGAGGATCACTATATCTCAGGTGAAGGGCAAGGTTGAGAAAGCAGAGCCTTCATGAGTAATGTCAGTCGATTTGTGAATTGAACCCATGCTGTTGACATCTGTCTGCATTACTAAGCATTTCCAGCCAACTGAGCTAAACCCATCCTTAATCATGTTGCATAATTGATAAGGATATTGGAACAGCAATATTTGTGAAATACAGCACAATTTTAAATACATTTTTCCATGCACCTTTTTGTAAATAAGAAGTCTTCAAAAGTGTTGGCTAGTTCCGGCCACATGGTATCAAATTTTCTTGAGGAAGCATGCTGCCTCGCAACAGGAAGTCCAATAGAGAGTACTTTAAGAAGAGAAGAAACAGCCATTTTCCATGTTGTTTCAGAGGGACAAGCATACTTCAGATTGAGTGGTATCCTTAATGTCTAATAAAAAAAGAATAATTAGTAAGCGAGAGTGGACTGATTGTGACTAAATATAATTTGCTCCAATAGACTATTGCAGGAATTTGTTAAAAATCCAACATATCCTTGCATTATTTTAAATAGCAGAATTTCAATTTTATATTCATCAAGTCTACCTGAGCTGGAAACTAAATACCTTTCTACATTGACCATCCAGTATCAGCATGAAACCCAATCTTGTTACACCACAGTCTGTTGCAGAGTAAAGATCTTTATTCTGACTCAAAAAGGATGCCATTGTCTCAACTTCAAAAAATCTTTGGTATTTGCATGTGATTCTTCCCACTTCTTATATCAGTTAATGGACTCCCTGACTGCGATTGTAACCACAGAGGGAAGATTTCCTTTCTGCCCTTTGTGTAGCAAAATCATAGAACTCATTCTTTGTAAACAGATTTATGATTTTCCGAGAGACAATGCACAAAGGAAACCTTCTACTAGCGTGCCAATGGCCAATTTTGAACTGGGAGGCTGCTGTAACCAGGAAAAGCACCAAAACAAATAACAAATTTCAAGCATACTCTTTCATGTTGGGACGGTCAAGATTACAACCCCATCAGTATAAACTCAGTCCTGAAAGTAAAAGGCCAGTGTGAAAATCTCCTGTGCCAGCAAGCACCAGACAATGGTGAGGACAGATGTGCAACAGACACTACTTGCAAAATGATCTTATGATTGCAAAAGCAGCATTAAAGTATGCCACAGTTCTACTGTTCTATCAGAGATAGAAAGTGGCTTCAGAGTTCACTTCCTGATTCAAAATCATTCTAATTATAAATTCACAACTAACAAGTTTATCTAAGATTTGAATATTTCATAAAAAGCCATGATTCATTCAAACAATTGTTGAATTAAATTAGAGAATTTTAGGGTCATTAATAGCATTGAAAATTTACAGCTCATGAAACAGTCCAATACTCTGAGAAGTTGAAAAGGCAACTGGCTGTTTATAGATTTGTTAATATCAATCTCAACACAGATCAGACTTTGATCTGCATTATAGAACACCCAAAGTCAATCTATAAAATGATTATAAACCATTTTACTCCATTATAAATTACCTTAATGATTTTCTGAAGGACCTTTTCATTCACCACAGCTTTGTGACATGCTGTTTTCTGATACAAATCCACAACAACCTCCAATGATTTTTCAGCAAATGGCACATAATTCAAAGCCACCCACTCCGCCTGCAAGAAACCACAGTTTATGGCATTTAATTTTAAAATTAGTGAAAATACTAACCTGCAATCTGAAGATTGCTTACATGAAAGAAAATGGATTATCAGTTTAATTTTCTTGGTTCGCATGCACAGATCACGGAGAAGTGGAAAGAACAGATTTGTACAACGGAAGCAGGGGAATCTTTAACGGTTTAAAGTTGCAGTATCACTGCTCTCCAGACTTTTATACCTCACATCTATGTAAAGTAGATATTTAAGTTTGATTCCGAAGGTTCAAGAGCATAGTTTCTCACTGTCAAATTCAGTATTAAATATAAATTATCTACTTGAATTATAACTATTTGCATGTGTAATTATATTATTTCTGCCCCTGCAAAAAGAAGCATGATTGCTCGTGCAGCATTATCATTAAGAAAAATAGAATGGTCCAAGTGATTGTCAAAGTTGTCTGAGATTGTGGGCCTGCCATGTTTGAAAAAGAAATTTGCTTCATGACAGACCAGTGGTTTGGTGGAGTGCAGAGAAAGTGTCTATCTATCTATCTATCTATCGCTATCCATCCCAAGGGATGATGATGGTTTCCTTCATTTCGTTTATTTTCTGATAGTTCTGTTTTGGGGGTTTGATGTGTGTGTTCTGCTGTGGCTGTATAAACCGATCCTTGACAGGCACTGCTTTCTGCATACTTGGCAGGCGAGATCTGCTGTGGGTGTTGGAACGGGAGTTTCACTGTGGCGTTTCCTATGTCGTTCTAGTGCTGCTCCTCTGTTCTTTTTTCCTATATCGTCGACACTCTTTCTTGTGATGGTCCGCCACTGTGCACGGTCTAGGGCCTTTTCTTCCCATGTTGATGGGTCGATGTCAGCTTTTTTGAGGCTCCTTTTCAGAGTGTCTTTGTATCGCCGCCGCTGACCTCCTTGTTTGCGGGTGCCACTAGACAGTTGGCCGTACATGATGTCCTTGGGCAGTCTTCCATCCTGCATTCTGACTACGTGTCCTGCCCAGCGCAATTGGGCAGACATCACCAGGGTTGAGACAGCTGGCATTTTAGCTCGGGAGAGAACTTCAGTATTAGTTATTTTATCTTTCCATGTAATTCGCATCAGAGAGCGTAAATGTCGTTGTTGAAGTTGGTCCAGCTGTCGAAAATGTCTTTGGTATGGACACCATGTCTCACAACCATAGAGCAGTGCAGACATGACTACGGCTCTGTATACTTTGCACTTTGTGGCCATCTTGATGTTCTGTGACCAGACACGACTTTTTAGCTGTCCAAAGGCAAAGCAAGCGTTATTTATTCGCGATTCAATCTCCATGTCCAAAGAGGCGGAGGATGTTATCATGCTGCCCAGGTAACAGAAGTTGGTTACTGAATTGAGACTTGTGTTATCGATGAGCACAGATCGTTCTTCACAATTTGATCCAGGAACTGGCTGGTGCAGAACCTCGGTCTTTTTAAGATTAATTGTTAATCCGAAGTTTTTAGCTGCACTGGCAAAGCGGTTGGTGATCGCTTGGAGATCTTCAAGAGTATGGGCTACTAGGGCACAGTCATCAACAAACTGAAGCTCTCGTACCACTAGGTCCCTTACTTTTGTTCTCGCCTTCAGTCTGGTGAGATTGAGAAGACCACCATCAGTCCTGGTTTGTAAGAAGACACCTGGATCTGATGACTCTAATCTGGCATCTTGGATAACAGCAGCATAGAATAATCCGAAGAGGACAGGAGCTAAAACACATCCCTGTTTAACGTCGTTTCTGATTGGGAATGGGTTGGAGAGCTCACCACATATGTGGATGCGACCCTCCATGCCTTCATGAAACTGGCGTATAATTTTGCATAAATGTGGAGGGCAACCAAGTTTCTGTAGGAGTTTCCATAAGTCTTTTCTGTCCACAGTGTCGAACGCTTTCGTAAGGTCGATAAATGTAACAGATTTTTTCGCTGTTCAACACATTTCTCTTGAAGCAGTCGTAATGAGAATACCATGTCGATTGTGCTGCGACCTGCTCTGAAACCACACTGGCTTTCGGGTAGAACTTTTTCACTAAGATGGGAGACTAAATGTCGGAGGATAATCCTTGAAAGGCATTTTCCTGCAGTTGAGAGGAGAGAGATGCCGCGATAATTATTGCAGTCCTTTTTGTCTCCTTTGTTTTTGTAGATGGCCATGATCGTTGCATCCTTGAAGTCTTGTGGTATTTCGGCAGTTGCCCATAGCTTAGTGAAGAGGTTGTGCAGGCATGATGTTAGCACATTTCCTCCGTGTTGGTATATTTTGGCTGCGATGCCATCAGGTCCAGCTGCTTTGTTGGGTTTTTGTTCTTTGATGGCTTTGACCAGTTCATCACGGGTAGGTGGAGCGTCCAGCTCGAGTATGCAGGGTCGAGAATGTACCCTATCAAGGGCTTCATCGGTGATGGTCCCTGGTCTATTTAATAATTCTTTAAAGTGCTCCTGCCATCTTTCCATATGCTCCTCCTTATTTGTAAGGATGGTTACGCCGTCTTTGCAGCTGAGAGGTGGCTTGTTTTTTTGGGCCATATACAATTTTGATTGCTTCATAGAAGCTTCTCGAATCATTGCGGTTAGCAAAGCCTTGCAATTCATTGGCCTTTTTCTGCCACTATTCATCCTTCATAGCTCTGAGTTGCCTCTGTAAGACTGATTTCGCATCCATATATGCATGTCTTATGCCTGCTGATTCTGGATGACTTAGGAAAGCTTGATGAGCTGCTCTCTTGTTCTGCAATAACTTTTGTACAGCATCGTCATTTTCATCGAACCAGTCTTGGTGTCTTTGTTTCGTTTTACCCAGGATGTCGTAAGCCGTTTTGTAGACTATTTTTTTGAATGCGTTCCAGTGCTCTGGTATGCTGATCGGTGGATTGTTGGCCAGCGAGCGTAGAGCAGTATCCACAGATGACCTCAAAGCGGTCACATGCTCATGACTTTTCAGTTTGGAAATGTTCAGCTTTCTTGGTGGCTTGGCAGAATTTAATCTGCACGGCGGTTTGATTGCTAGGCTTAACTTTGCCCAAACAATTTGATGGTCTGTCGAGCACTCAGCTCCGCGCTTAACTCTGGTGATGCGAACGTCAGAGATGTCTCATTGACGAGTAATGACATAGTCTATGAGGTGCCATTTCTTAGATCTCGGATGCATCCATGTGCATTTTAACTTGTCTGGCAGCCTGAACAGCGTGTTGGTTATGCAGAGTTTGAATTCCGTGCATAATGTGAGAAGTAGTAGGCCGTTACTGTTGGTATTGCCAGTTCCTTGGCGGCCAATAACGCCAGGCCATATATGTGATTCCCTGCCAACTCGGGCGTTAAAGTCGCCTAGTATAAGAAGTTTATCAGAAAAAGCCACATTTTTTATGGTGGATTTTAGCTCACTGTAGAAGGCCTCTTTGATTTCGTTGACGTTTGTCATGGTTGGTGCGTAGGCATTAATTACGGTAAGGTGTCGCTTTCCTCCCAGTGGTATTCGCAGGGTCTGCATTCGTTCATTGATAGCAACAGGCAATGTTGGTAGTTTTGCCATAAGGCTGTTTTTGATGGCTAAGCACACACCGGATTCACTTCGTTCTCCTTCGGCCTTTCCAGACCAGGAGAAAGTGTATCCTCCTTCCTCTTCGCGCATCGCGCCTTCTCCAGCTAATCGTGATTCTTGAAGTGCTGCGATCTCTATGTTATATTCCTTTAGCACGCGAGCAATAAGTGCAGTTCGTCTCTCCGGGCGATCTGAATTTGTGTTATCCAGGAGAGTTCGTATGTTCCAGGAAACTACTGTCATAAATTTTCTTTTCATTTTTACCGCAGAGAAATGGACTACCTGCTAGCCGTGGTAGGCTAGCCAGGTTCTTACGAGCGGGCTTTGTTTAGGCCACCTTTTCTAGGCCCTTCCCTTGGCATAGGGTGAGCAGTGCCTCCCTGAATAGGGCTGCTCAGATATAGGGGGTGCTGCCTCACGGGGTTTCTGCTCTGTATCCCGCATTCGACCACGCTCCTCCTGCCGCCTGCATGCAGAATCGTGCCTATGGCTTCCAGCCGGTCAAGCCTACCGCTTTGGCACTTGTCCGTCGCTGCAGCACTTTAAATTGTTGAGGAGTCCCCACTCCTCTGAAGGATACAGCATGTGCGTGAGTAGATTTAGGTGAGTAAGGAGTTGCACAAGTCCAGACTCACCCTCTCGACATCCCCTCTTCGATCCAGCGGCAAGGTGGGACCAGGACAGCTGGTAGAGGATCAGTTGCAGTGAATGGCCAAAACCATGCTACTATGCAAGGAATGCCCTTCTCGCGTTTCACATCGCGTGTGTACTAGATGGCCGTTCACCCCAAGAAAGGATTCATCCGCCCTTTGTAGGTCTTGTTTTTTATCCTACTGGGAGTCTAGTCACCCTCCCCACACAGGTAAGCCTGGTGAGGTAGTCAGTTTAGTCGCCGACCGTTCGACCATGCAGCGGGTAGTACTGAGAAAGTGTATTTACTGTGTGAATGTCAAGCCATAGAGATCAGTAACTTTGATGTTACTGGGCCAATTATAAGCCAAATTCCACATTGTAGTGATATCACTGGACTAGTAATTCAGAGGCTCAAGCTAATCCTACCATGGCAGCCAGCAGAATTTAAATTCAATTAATAAATCTGGAACATAAAAACTTGCCTAAGTAATGATGACCATGTCAACTATCATCAGTTGGCGTAAAAGCCCATCTGGTTCATGAATGTCCTTTGAAAATCTGTCATCCATATTTGGTCTGGCCTAAACGTGACTCCAATCCTACAGCAATGTGGTTCGTTGTTAACTGCCTTCTAAAATGGCCTAGCAAGCCATTCAGTTCAAGGACAATCAGGGATAGGCAACAAATGATGGCTTGGTCAGCGATATTCACATCCCACGAATGAATAAAGGAAAATCTCAACATTATAGAGTACATGCTCAGTACAAGTTTAGCATCAATGTAAAGCTCCTTCAGCATCACATCAATACTACATTTGTAGATTACAAACTGGAAGAAAAGACCTGAAGTGCCTCTTTCAGTCACTGACTCTTCTTTACCCTGATAACACGTCAAGCAATGTTATTTGTTGGGATTTGTAACTGCATTTATATAATACTTGAAATGTTGGGGCAAAGTAAAAGTGCCACACACCTCCCATCAGTTGCAATGTGAATGCAGTGAGTTGCATACGTTAAGTTATGAGACCTATACAATATTACAAGAGCAATCCAAAAATATTTTGATGGTGATTAAGCCAGAACTTCCTGCTGTCATCTTTGTATAAATTTGTTAAAAATAATCAAATGCAGGAGCAGCCAATTAGCAATGGATAGTCTGACTTGCTTATTAATACTCAAATAAGTAAGTATTATACAAAATCTAATGCTATAGCCCTTCTACTATTGTGTTGGCACGGACCTGCGAGGGACTGTCAGGAGCTGAGCGCCTATAAATAAACCCTAGGATAAATAAACCCAAGTCAGTGTGGGGTTGCAGAAGGCAGTCGGGGGTTGAACAGCACACCATTTCAGCTGCTGTCAGGCAGCACTGGGGGAAAGAGAGCAACTCACTTCACAGAAAACTACTAAGTCGTGAATAGTGGAGTGCCCCAGGGATCAGTGCTGGGGCCTCAACTATTTACCATTTACACAGATGATCTGGAGGAAGGGGCTGAGTGCAGAGTGACGAAATTTGCTGATGACACAAAAATGAGTGGAAAAGCAAATTGCGTGGAGGGTGTGGAAAGCCTGCAGAGGGATCTGGATAGGTTGAGTGAGTGGGCGAGGACCTGGCAGACTGAGTATAATGTTAGCAAGTGTGAGGTTATCCACTTTGGTAGGAATAATGGTAGGAAGGATTACTACTTAAATGGTGAAAAGCTGCAGCATGCGACGGTGCAAAGGGACTTGGGAGTCCTTGTGTATGAATTGCAAAAACACAGTCTGCAGGTGCAGCAGGTGATTAACAAGGCAAATGCAATGTTGGCTTTATAGCTAGGGGGATAGAATATAAAAGTAGGGAGGTACTTTAACAGCTGTATAGGGTACTGGTGAGGCCACAGCTGGAGTACTGTGTGCAGTTTTGGTCGCCGCATTCGAGAAAGGACATATTGGCCTTGGAGGGAGTGCAGAGAAGGCTGATACCGGAGATGAGGGCATTGGATTATGATGAGGATCTAATTAGATCTACTAATCTAATTAGTAGATTAGATTAGTAATCTAATCTAAGATTTGTAGATTAGAGTACAAATCTAATAGGCTAGGTTTGTACTCTTTGGAGTTTAGAAGGCTGAGGGAATCTTACAGAGACGTATAAGATAATAAAGAGGATGGATAGGGTAGAGGTTGAGACACTCTTCCCACTTAGCAAAGATCGCAGGACTGGAGGGCACAGCCTCAAGATTAGGAGGGGGCGGTTCAGATCAGAGTTGAGGAGGAATTTCTTCACGCAAAGGGTGGTGAATCTTTGGAATTCTCTGCCTGAAGTAGTGGTGGAAGCTTCCTCGCTGAATACGTTCAAGTCAAGAGTGGATAGGCTTTTGATTGACAAGGGAATTAAGGGTTACGGGGAAAAAGCGGGAAAGTGGTACTGAACTACTACAGATCAGCCATGATCTTATTGAATGGCGGGGCAGGCTCGAGGGGCTGGATGGCTTACTCCTGCTCCTATTTCTTATGTTCTTATGCTTATGTTTTTAAGCTGATTGGCTGGTAAGTGCTCAGCGCAAGGAACAATGTGCCTGGAATATGGGAAAGTTAAGGCTAAGATAATATGGTAAGTAAGTAATCAAAAGGAGAATAAAGTTAACATAAGGGAAGTAAGGTTAGGATATGGTAGGGTGGCTCAGTCGAGTGGTTCTACAACTGCCTGGTTTAATAGATTTCAAGACCTGATGGCCTTTAAGGTGAAGTACTGCACAAAGATGGACAGTTGTTAAAATGATTTGGCTAAACTTTAGTTAGCAACAGTCCAATTTTAAAACCATGTGCTAGTAATCTTGTTATTTTCTCTTGCTTATTATTTTTCCCCTTCAGAGGTTGCTGACTTACTGTTGAGGTGTCCTTTACCCAAAAGCACGAGCATCAACAGTGAATCAGGTCCTAATTTCCTTTTGGAAAGAGTGTGTCTCACAAGAACTCAGAGCATTTCTGAGTTTGAAAATGAAATGGACATTTCAAGCAAGTGCAAATGTTTAGCACTTTGATTTAAGTTGAAATTTCACTCAATTTGTTGAACGTAAGGAAAGAATGAGAGAATAGAATCAAAACTGATCATACAGCGCAAGAAACAAGATTATTTATTCCACGAATCCAAGGATAATGCATAAAAGGTTGCTTCATTATTTCAATTAAGACATAGCTAAGTTTGAAGAAAGAAAAAGACAAACAGCAAATAATGGCAATCAAATAAACGTAGAACCAGGGAACAGATCTATTGAAAAACATCATGTCTATATTCTTCAACAGATAAGCAGGTATTTTAATAAATTGTAAAAGGATTGATAGGTAGAGGAAAACTGATCGTATTTTCATTTAAAGTGTAAATCTATTGTGTGAATTGCTTAACAGATGATATAAAAGGTCTTCAAGTGAAGTAATAGAAAGATTTAAAGGGATATATAAATAATTAGGAGGATGACCTAAAATGGGAGAAATCTGTACAGGAGGATGGTAGAAATCTGATAACGAGAAAAAACTCTTGTAAATGCATCAAGCTTGAAATGCACAAAATAATAGCAATGCACATTCCATCCAGTCTCAGAGGGAAAAAGAGGCAAACACAACATGCATAGAAATGACCACTAGCCACCCAATATTCTTCCTCTTCGCCATCATAAATCACTAACACCCCATGCATTGAGTTTGAAGTTATTATTCAGACAAGAGATTTGTAGATACCAAGAGAAAGATGTGGCAGAACTAATCCACCACCCTTCTTAAAAAAAAAAGAGGATTCTACCATAGGTAGCTGATCTGTTCTGTCAAATTAACACTCCAATGGGAAATTAGAAACTTATCTCCACTTTTTCTGAACCTTGTGTTAAGCTTGGCTGGAACAACATGGCAGGTCAGAGATGGAGAAGTCAGAGTTGGAATGGAAGATGAGGAATTAAATGCAGAGGGTAGCATTGTGGGTAAAACCGACATTATGCCAAGACAGCATTTGGTATTTTCAACGCAGTTGACGCCGTAAGATGAAAATACAGTACATTACATTACATACTCAGGATTCATCCTTGATCCGAGTTCTTAAAAGTAACTTTCCCAAGGACAACACCAAAATGTGAAAAGGGACGAATGCCGATGGGAAAGAATAACAACGGAGATGCAATAAAATTTAAAAATCAAATTAAAAGGTGGAGTTGGAGGATGATAATAAAGATCACTGATTGTCCATAAATTTTAAACATAAACAGATGCAGAATTGTAAGCAGAATCAGAAGTGGACTTTCATCCCCCATTTAATCTCTGATTAAGTTTCAGGAAGGCGCATCCAAGGGCAATTGGGGATGGGCAATAAATACCAGCAATGCCCACACCTCATGAATAAATTGAAAAAAAATTTAAAAAGTGACCCCAAATGATTCCCAACTTGAAATCTAGTCACCATAGGATTAAAGTCTGACTGTTGTTTCTGCCTTTAAAGAATCTCCCTCCTTTGTCTCTCATATGAAATATTTGCAGCTCCCTGCAAACCTTTCTCTTGAAGTTATGCCTTTTTAACCTCTATACCTCAACTTAGATGCATGTTCTTTCTCTCTTTTCAAATTTGTTTTTGCTGCACTAAAATCTTGAATTCAGATCAACCAAAAATTCAGTGACTGTACGATTTGATTTCAAATTCATGAAATCAGATCAAAGTGGATCATCAGAAAAAAGACACTGCAGCTTTAAAAGTCAGAAAAACTAGGAAGCAAATGATTTGTGTTAATGGTACACCGAAATGTACTTTGCCATGCAGTTTAGTGTAATCTAACGCAAGTTTGAACAGGTCAAGTCAAAAATAACCTCTGGAGGCTTAAAACTTACCGGAGCAAATAGTTGAATCTATTATATATCCATCACGTACAGAAGCAGCATAAACGGAACAAAAGAAGATAATAATCATTATCAAAATACCTAGAAATGTAAGCAAGTTGTCATTTTGTTGTATTTTTGTTGAATAATTTAGGCAAGGTAATTATATTTTAATGAAGATTTTGATAGTTTAATTCCAATGAAATGAGTGGATTCAAATGCTGTTGAAATCATTTTCCATATTTTGAGTAGTTGACCTTTTAACCTTTCTGGCTCACTCAGCTTTCAAGCAGTGAATGATCTTTTACGAATAAATAATTGTGACTTCGAATAAAAGTGAAAGACAAGAGGAATTTTCCCTAAAATCACTGCTAGGTCAAGTTGAAATCCCAGGGTTCTCTTGTGTATTATCATGGGAGGATGGTGTTTTTCTTTTGACACAATTAAGTTCCCCTCTGAGGGGAGTCTTACTCATGTAACTATCATCCAGTGACTCCGATATCAACATTATGAAGTGCTTCAAAAGGTTAGTCATGGCACAAATCAATTCCAGCCCCCCCACTGGCCTGGATCCACTACAGTTTGCCTACCGCTTCGCAATTGGTCATAGAGTTTACATGGAAACAGGCCCTTCGGCCCAACTTGTCAATGCCACGCTTTTTATTTAAAACCACAGCAGACACCATCTCCCTTGTCCTGCACTGAACCCTGCAACACCTGGGTAACAAAAACACTATGTCAGACTCTTATTTATCCACTACAGCTTAGCCTTCAACACTATTATTCCTACAAAACTCATCTCCAAACTCAGTGCCCTGGGCTTGCCCCCCTTTCCCCCACCCTCCGTAGTGGGTCGGATCTCAAACAACGATGAGAGGGAGTACAGGAAAGTGATAGAGAATCTGGTGAACTGGTGCGGCGACAATAATCTCTCCCTGTATGTCAACAAAATGAAGGAGGTAATCATCGACGTCAGGAAGCATAGTGGAGGACATGCTTCTGTCTACATCAATGGGGCCATAGTAGAAATGATCAACAACTTCAAGTCCTTAAGTGTCCAGATCACCAACAACCTGTGCTGTTTCCCCCATGTTGATGCCACACTTAAGAAAGTCCACCAACTTTCTCAGAAGACTAAGAAAATTTGGCATGTCCGCTACGATTCTCACCAACTTTTACAGATGCACCATAGAAAGTATTCTTTCTGGTTGTATCACAGCTTGGTATGACTCTTGTTCTGCCCAAGACCACCAAAAACTACAAAAGGTTGTGAACAAGGCCTAGTCTATCACTCAAACTAGTCTCCCACCTGTTGACTCTGTCTACACTTCCTACTGCCTCAGAAAAACAGCCAGCATAACTAAGGACCCCATGCACCCCAGACATACTCTTTTCCGCCTTCTTCATTCGGAAAAAGATACACAAGTCTGAGAACACATACAAACTGACATAAGAACAGCTTCTTCTCTGCTGCCGTCAGACTTTTGAATGGACCTACCTCGCACTAAGTTGATCTTTCTCTACATCCTAGCTATGACTGTAACACTACATTCACTTTCCTTCTCTATGTACACTATGTTCTGTCTGTATAGCATGCAAGAAACAATACTTTTCATTATATATATGTGACAATAATCAAATTGAGGCATTTATTAGAAGGAAACTTTATAGGTTTGTAGATTGGAAGAAAGAGGGGATTTCAGTTTAAATGAACATCTTTTAATGATGCATTAAATAATTCCAATAAAAATACTCTGCTTAGACAGATCAGTTTATCTTTCGAGAACGTGTCGGTTCATTTCTTTAGGAAGGGTGAATCAAGTCTTAAATATGGTGCTTTTCTTGAATAATGGCAAAGCCATACATTGCAACTAATAAATAATGTCTTAACAGAAATTACAGAAATGAAAATAAAGCTTAAGTGGAAATAGTTCAGAGAATCTAAAAATATGTGAATGGAAATTATTTGCCTTGATCTACATCTGTAGTCTTGTAGTGTTAGATTTAGGAGAATTCAACTAAGAGTTCTGCATTCTCAATTCAAGGAAAAGCATCTCAGATTGATCAGCACAAAGATGGTAAAGAATGAGGATTGTTAATCGCTTCAGTTTTATCAGGGATTTTAGGATTTAATGTGTCTATAAATTCCACATACATTTGTCATGTTGGCTGTGGCTCAGTTGGTAACACTCTCAAGTCAGGATCAAAAATTGTGGACTCAATTCTCATTCTGGACAAAGAAATCTGGTCTGACATTCAAGTGCAAAACCGAGGGAGTGTTTGCACTTTCTGGCATGCTGTCTTGAGGTTGAAATGATCCAGGTTACCCCTTCAAGTGGACATAAAGGATTCCATGGCACTATTTCAATAAAGAGCAGCGAGTATCCCCAGTGTTTTTGATAAGTCCTGGCTCAACCAACATCACAAAAACAGAATATCTACTTCTCACATTGCTGTTTGTGGGAGGTTGTTGTGCATAAATTGGCTGCTGTATTTTCTACATTGCAGCAATGACTACACGTCAGAAGTACCTTGTTGGCTGTAAAACACTTTGGAATATCTGGATGTTGTAAAAGGCTCTCTATGAAGACAAGTCCTCCTCTTATTCTTTGGCTACACTTAATTTTATGTTCATCCCAGAAAGCATAAAGACAGTCCTAATAATCACACTGGGAGCATTAAGTTTAATTGCTTTGTTTTAGAAATCCTATTCATCTCCACCTTTGAGACAACGGCAATGTTTAGTCAACAACTTTGATTGAGGGAGTGACCTTCAGATCTATACATTGGAGAATATTTTCCTCAAGTCAAATATTTAGAACATAGAACACTACAGCACAAACTGGCCCTTCGGCCCACAAGATGTGCCGATCATATCTATACCTATCAGGCCATAGAACTATCTGTACCTCCCAATCCCATATATTCATCCAGAAGTCTCTTAAAAGACCCCAGCGAGTTCGCCTCTATCACCACTGATGGCAACCGATTCCATTCACTCACCACTCTCTGAGTGAAAAACTTACCTCTAACATCTCCTCTGTACTTGCCCCCCAGCACCTTAAACCTGTGTCCTCTCGTAGCAACCATTTCAGCCCTGGGAAATAGCCTCTGAGAGTCCACCCTATCTATTCCTCTCAACAAGTTATAAACCTCTATCAGGTCGCCTCTCAACCTTCGTCTCTCCAGGGAGGAGACCTAGCTCTCTCAACCTATCTTCATAAGGCATGCCCCCCAATCCAGGCAACATCCTTGTAAATCTCCTCTGCACCTTCTCAATAGCTTCCACATCCTTCCTATAGTGAGGCAACCAGAACTGCACACAATACTCCAAGTGGTGTCTGGCAAGGGTCTTATAAAGTTGCAGCATTACCTCCAGACTCCTAAACTTAATTCCTCTATTAATGAAGGCCAGTACACCATATGCCTTCTTGACCACATCCTTCACTTGCGGGGCAGATTTAAGAGACCTATGGACCCGGACCCCAAGATCCTTCTGCTCCTATTTGAGGTAAAATATGGAATCAAGGGTGTCAGATAATAAACAGCATGAGATGAAAGTTAAAGGGAAAAGAGGTTAAAGATAGCTGTAACTGGGAAATAGTAAACACATTTAATTATGAACTGAAATTCTGAATATATCAGCATTTGCTCTTGCTCAGCTTGGGTGCGTGTTGCACAGAGCCTGCAAGGTACCGCACAGGCCTTGTTCAGTAATAAATGTGTGCGTGCAAACAAAGTTCAGAAGAATCACACACACAGGCTGCACAGAACTAAACTTTAAAGGATGCATTGCTACCAATGGCAAAAGGGTCATTGCACTAACATGCAAAGCTCTCCAACATGGTTTCAGTGCTTGCATGCTGCTTACAAAAGACAAATTACTGGATAATACATAAAGTCAGTAACTCTTCCTGTCCTGTCAGCATGTTGTATCTAATTCTTCCCCTACAAGTTTGCTTTAAAATTTGCAATGATTACTGCAAAAAATAAGTTCTTATTAGTCCTTATACCATAATGCTCATTAATTAACTGTGTTAAGCATTAATACTGAATACAAGAGCAAAACAAAATGCTGCCTTACCTTTCACAGCACATAGCTGGATGTGTTCACAGGCCTGATATCAAGATGTGTTATTTTTATATATTTGGCAAAAGAACTAATGTAGTACTGATAATTTGGCAGAGTCTTGAGTACACATTCCAAGAAAGGAACTGGCAACTACAATACTTCTTAATGTTCCATTTAGTATTTCAAAAGCACATCACGTGGCATGGTGGCACAGTGGTTAGCATTGTTGCCTCACAGCACCAGGGACACAGGTTTGATTCCCAGCTTAAATCATCTCTGTTCAGAGTTTGCACGTTTTCCCCATGTCTGCATGGGTTTCCTCTGGGTGCTTTGGTTTCCTCCCACAGTCTGAAAGATGTGACGTTTGGTGCATTGGCCATGCTAAATTCTTCCTCAGTGTACCTGAATGGCGCCAGAATGTGGCAACTAGGGGATTGTCACAGTAACTTCATTAGTTTTAATGTAAGTTTACTTGTGACACTAGTAAGTAAACTATAAGGTTTTGATGTTAATTTTTCAAAACTGGTACATCAAATCATCCAAGTTAGACAATGGTGCGCAGCTCCAAGTTGGTTTCACACAATTGCAGTGTACAGAATCTCACTAATCTGCAAAGGGACATGTGGATTTTTCTTCCGAGCTCTACATGCTTTAAAATATGGCTATCACATATACCACTCACTCCCTCCTTCAGCAAGTTAAAAGCCTTCAACTTAGTTGCTGCATAGCAACTATGCATGTTTCACTATACATCTGAGTTATATATCTGCAATCACATGGATTACACCCTCACAGTCCATACTATTTATTTTTTCTTCTTGTAATGATTTTTGCTACAGCACATTTCAAAGCTTTAGGCACCAACCCAAGTAATTCAACCAGGTGAGCATTCTTTTTGTGTAAGCCGAAACAGAGTATGTCACAGTTTATTTAGCCAAAGGTATTACGAAATTTCACATCCCACCTAATGTCCACGCTGTTGCACTTTTCAATTATGGGTGTCGCCTGAGTGTCCCCAAATCTAACATTTGGCCAGTTTACCCCTGCCTAACCCAAAATTAGTTACGCTCTCTAATCGCCTCAGCTGAGACCAGCCAACTCAGCAAAAACTAGTGCTGCAACTGAGAAATTCCTGACCTGCACAGTTCAGTACTTAGCATCCAGATGTATCTACTAGCTTATTGGAGGTTTAAGAAAAACTGTTATGAGCTTCCTCCCCTTCTATTTTTTTAGCTTTGAAAACTTATGATATAAAGCTATTTCAGGCTCAAACATGCCTGATTTAAAACAATAGGCACAATAAATGTAACTGCTAAGGTCAAGTGCTTCATATGGAAGCGTAAAATTACATTCTAGAGAATTTCTTCGTTATAATCACAGTAATGTATTTATGTGGATACGCTTTGTGATTTACCGTGATAATGTGTTTCTAATTGTAAATGATTAGCTTACTGTTTGAAGAGAAGAATTTGTGCGATTACCTGATTAAACTTTGCATTTGCTATATTTTTTGTTTCTAATTTTCCATAGGTTGGTGCCTTGCAGGAGAATTCAACAAATGACAGCAACTGGTCAAAGATTGCTGGATACATGATCTGCATGTCTTCTGGTCCTACGCAAATTGCCTAAACAGGGAAAGAAATAAATTAGTAAGATGCCACTCCAACATATCATGTGTGTTTTTAAAATTATGTCTTAAAAACAACACTTCTGGAACTTGGACATTGCGGGCAAAGCTTCAGGTATTGTTGCCTATCCTTATCTGCCAAGAAGGACAGGGAAGGGGGCTTTTTGAACAGCCGTTCATGTGGTATGCTTTGTGGCCATTTGATACAACTAAATGGCTTGCTAGGCAACATCTGAAAAAAGTTACAGGTGACCATGTTGGTGTGGGATTGGAATCATAAATTGATGCGTTAATAATAGCAGAGTTTCCTTCATTACATATTAGCGAACCAGTTGAATGTTTATGCCAACTTCATAGCAATGTCATGATCAATTTCACTATCAGTTTTTTTTAAAAACAAATTAATGGTGAGGTTTGAACTCCTGCCCATGGACTACTAATCTCGGCCTCTGAATTATAAATCGAATTAACAATAGGCAAATGTCATTCAGAATTAACACAGCCAACATTTAACAAAGATTTTGCAAATAGTTACACAGTCAATAAATTATATTTTTGTATCAGTGTGTTTGCTCAGTGACAACAACTTTACTAACTCTTGACTAAATTAGAGGATTTATCTGTTGAAAAGTCAAACAGACTCGAAACATTAATTCTGTTTCTTTCTTCACTGAAGCTGTCAGACTTGCTGAGTCTTTCCAGAATTTTCATTTTCAGGATTATTCATGAGTTCTCATCGACAGTAATTCTTACCTCATGAATACTGCTGACACAAATGAAGTAATATTCCTTCTTTACTCCTCCCTAATGAGTTGCTCTGTACTCTCTCTGAAGTATTTTTAAAAAATGGCTTCCTACAGTGCCCAACCAATAAAAAAAATGGCAGACTTGTAACTAATCTGAAGTATTTTACTGGGATGAAATAGTTTTGTTGGAGCCAGGAAATAATCACACACACCAGAGAAACGTTATTTACTGTCCTCAGTTAACAGTGAAACCATGCAGGTGAGATTATTTTGTTAAAACCTGCTTCGTTGGTTAATTGTAAATTTTATCACTAATGCCAAATAGATGTGTGTGTGTATTATATATATATAATATGTATATATATATATATGGCTCAACAAGTATATAGCATTTAAAGGGTTAACATTTAGAAAGGTTCCTTCTATCCCCACAACTGACAGAAATACTCAATTTTTAAAACAACGAACATTTCTTTCCTTTGTCTAAATTCTCCCATTTCAAATCTCCACCTATGGCTCCATCAAAAATGGAGATTAAATTTACAATAAAAGTATTCCACCAACTTACCTTCTCCTTTTAGCACAGGGAGAATACAGAGCATTTTCTGTTTCTATTTCCGATTTCCAACATCCACAAAATTTTGCTTCAATTTTAAACTTCCCTTTTCAAGCCATGGATTTACAAATTAAACACAATTATAGAGTGATGTTTAAAAGCTGATACATGCAATACCAAACAGCATACCTCTTACTCAAGTTTCATCAGTGTTTAAATATTTCTGAATTCAAGACAAGAAATTACTTTTCCAAAACCTAAATGTAGTACAGGCAGCGGCGGCAAGGAGGCACAGTGGTTAGCCTCACAGAGTCAGGGACCCGAGTTCGATTCCCGGCTTGGGTCATTATCTGTGCAGAGTCTGCACATTCTCCTGTGCCCATGTGGATTTCCTTCCGGTGCTCTGGTTTCCTCCCACAGACCGAAAGAGGTGCTGGTTAGGTGTTTTGATCCAAACAGACTTCGGAATGTAGAGACTAGGGCAATTTCACAGTAACTTCATTGCAAGGTTAATGTAAACCTTACTTGTGACTTATAAATAAACTTTAACTTTCTCTTAGCGTCTTCTTTTTTCTATCAATTCTCCTGTCCTCAACGATGTCCCGAAATAGATTTCTAGCAGAGAACAATGAACAGGGACCCCCCCCCCCCGCTTTGATTGACTTTCTCTTCTCCACTTCAGGAACTCTCAGGCTGAAGGTACCATTTTCAGCATAGGAAAAAAAGTTTATTTATTGATGTCACAAGCAATGAAGTTACTGTGTAAATCCCCGAGTCACCACACTCCGATGCCTGTTGGATTCACTCAGGGAGAATTTAGCACGGCCAATGCATCTAACCAGCATGTCTTTCAGATTGTGGGAGGAAACTGGAGCACCTGGAGGAAACCCATGCAGACATGGGGAGGACATGCAGAGTCCTCACAGACGGGATGCAAGTTGGGAATTGAACCCGTGTCCCTGGCACCATAAGACAGCTGTGCTAACCACTAAGACACTGTGCTGCACTGAAACACTATCATTCCCTGAATAAGCTATAATCTTCACCTGCTGTAATAATTCACCCGACTTGGGATTTGGATCTGATATTACTGCCCATACTGGGAGCTACTGGATGAAGACGGATCTGCTCAGTGTTCCTGTCATGGTCATTGCAATCTGGTGGTAGTATGTGTGAGAGATACTGAGTGAAGATAAGATCAATTTAAGGTTCTAGAAAGAGTGCAGCTTAAAGGTTTGTGATTCTTTATTCAATATGTGCCAGAATGCAATGTATAATTCAGACTGGTAACCTGAGCGTGGCATATTAACATGCCCAATATATGAGTGAGTAGAAATTTTGGTTGCTGTGTTAGATATCTACTTTTTACAACTGAACATTTAAACATAATATTAATTTTTTAAATCTATTTTTCAACCCTACACTTTTCTGTAGCTGAGTTTTAGAAACTAAGCCATTCCACTCTTCGAACTTACTCCGTCATTCATCTTGATCATGGCTGATCGAATTCAATATCCTGATTCCCCCTTCCTCCAATATCCCTTGATCAACTTTAAAAAACCAGAGTCTGATTTTAACCCATTCAAAATCATTCACATAAAGGTTAAAATCAGGTCCTAGATGCTTACATTGTAATTTGTTGAGAATTAACTAATGAATTAAATTGAAAATTTAAACATTTGCACTTTACAATCGGCAAGAAAATAGCTAATGATGCGCAAGATTCAGATTAACTCGACTTTTGTCGATTCATAATGAAATTGGAGACTTTGTACATTGGCACATAGTTCTCTTTTATCTTAATTTACCGATTCTAGGTCCGTAGCTAATGTCTTGCCATATACAACAGACATCTCTGAATGGAATCATCCCAATGGAGATAAGATTGTTTTCTTTTACCAAATGGTTTGATCAAGTGAAAATCATTAAAACATATGTACTGATAAACATTACGAGTAACGTTATCTAAAGTCACCAAGATCCACATTACATAATAACAGAAGGGAATGCAACTATTGCCTTAAGCAAATTGGATTCATCGTACATCAACAAGAATGCAGTAATATGCAAAATCTATACAAATAATTCTGCTGATTATATTGATTTGTGAAATATCTAATCTGCACTCATTGCAAATGGTTCCACTACTTGGACATTAGCAAAGAACTGACTACTTCATTAAACTGAAGTATTTCCAACTGCTGAAGCCTTAGTGAATCAGCCACATTCCCATCAAAACAGCCTATTTAAGTTTTGCCTTCATATAACCTTGCTCATCAACGGTATAGATACTCGTGTGCGAGAAATATCTTTGTGCTTCAGATTTATAATTTGTTTTAGCTTCCGATTCCTCCTCTTAATAGTATGACAATTTTGTGTTGTGTATAAAGCCTTAATACCTTCTGCAGAACATCCAAAGCTATCAGCACAGCTTCCTGTAGACTAGTGAGTACTGCTTCAGTGTATGATGGAAGAATGAATGGCGAGGCATCAGAGCTGATGGGAACTGAGACAGCGCCATGCAGTATTACACCCAACTTCTTCAAGTCCTCCATACTGAAGCCTGACTTGATGTGCTGATACAGAGCTGGGAAGATCTGCACAAGTGCTGTGAGGAATGGCTGACTTGGAATAAAGAACAACTTGTCACAGGTGGTTGGTGGCTTTGTGCTCTCTGAACCTATCTTGTACCAGGTGTTCCACGCAGCCCACCACAAAGCAGAATCCTCAATCTCATCTGTTGCTGCATTCACTTCAGTTCCGTTGTATCTTCCTAGCTTATCGCCCAGTGAATCTGTCCTGGACAGGACTCTAGGTGGCCCTGGCGGAATTAGTGGTCCCACAAAAACTGGCATATTAACCCCAGAAAGGCCTTCTGGCTTGTCGCATTCTTTTACTGGGGTCACAATTTGCAAAATTTCTTGACAACTCTTTAGAGCTGCCAGTGACACTTCGCTGTTCTTGCTCAGTGCAGCTGACTGGATATGATCCAACAACACATCCCATGCTTTCGAAAAGTCCCCTGTAACAAATCAAAATAGATGTTAGTAACAGAGGTACCCAAGGTTTTAAGCGGTCATCTGCAAAATAAATGGCCAAGTATTTAATGAGGAAAAGGCATTACCCAGAGATTGTAGCAAGTATCTTCTAGTGTTAAAGATTCTAGCCACTCCAGCCAATGTTAAAACCCACGTCTCTGCCCATTGCTTCTCTGCTGTATCTCTAGAATGATGAATAAGAATATTTCCACCACCAGACTCAATCTTCTCTTTGTCGGCCGTGGTGGATGATTCTCTAACTCGACCCAAAAGAGGAAATAAAACCTAATGTGAACAGAGGACAAATATCTGACATCAGAACGAAATCAACACAAGAAGTACCATTTCAAAATACACCTATAGATAAATATTACTCATTGACAATGGGAACTCATATTAGATGCTGAACATAAATCCTTTTCGAAATGCATTCAATTTTGCTGGAGCTGAAATCAAATCTTCTTGCAAAGAAAATTCCAAATTATTATTTTCTTTAAATTAGAACATCACTTTTGCATAATTTGAGGATGAAATATAGATTGTCATGTTTTATGAATTAATCCTATTCCCTATATGATAACATTTCCAGAGTATATTTCCAAACACAAAATATCTCTCTGATGCATTTGATGGTTGGATTGTTTGAATGTATGCTAATTTGGTTTATGGATATCCTCATTAAGACTGCATTTATGGGTCTGCCACTAACAAAGCTAGAGTCCAACTTTCAGGACTACTGGAGAGCATACACTTAGGTTCACTGGTAGCTGGAACACCAGCCGATTAACAGAGACTGCATCATAAAGGAATAGCATTATAAATATACCTGGAATAAAGCTGTTCAAGAAAGAGAGGGAAGATCAGAAAGAAGGGACGGCATTATTGATTAGTGAGATTATTGCACTGCTGGAGAGAATGTCCCACAGGGACTAAGGACAGAATCTGGCGAGGTCAGTATTTATTTCCTATGCCCATAAAAGTTAACCACATTGATGGGAGTCACACATAAGCCAGACCAGATAAGGATGGCAGGTTTTTACAACAGTAACTGCAGGCAGGAATCACTACCATGGGATGTGGCTGCAGAAGCTTCAAAGACGAGATAAGCACAGAAAACAAGGTATCAGAGAAATCAACGTGCACCACCACTATGTGTGTGTGACAATTGTCGCAGACTTTGACTTTCTAGAATTCTTTAGCCGTCAAAAGAAGTGCAGATGATCTTGCCAGATTTCTCAGAGTTCTGATGCTGCATTCCCGTCATCTCTTGCAGATGGAAGAATGTCAATCATTGGATACAGTCGAGAGTAGAAATGACTTTTTATTTTACAAACAGATGGTTAAGATCTGGAATGCGCTGCCTGAGAGGATGGTGAAGGCAGATTCAGTTTAAAGCCTTCAAAAGATAACTGTATAGAAAGAGAATAACTGTATAACTGAAGAGAAAGTAATTCAGAGAGCTTTGTAGAACGACAGTATGCAATTGATGAGTTCCTCTTGTAGGGAGCTGGCATGGATGTGAACAGCAAATGTAGTCCTGTACTGTAATCATTCTATGTTATGATTTATCTTTATATTTAATTAACTGTTTTCTGTCAATGTATGTATTTCACATGGCTATAATCTCAACTCTATACCTCTCTTTGCTTTGAGTTTTTTTTTAAATCACTGTGGGATTTAATTTCACCCTGAAAATCCTTTAATTTCTTTTACCTCCTCTTTCTCCAAAACGCCCGACCAGCCTCCTGCCTCTCATGGATGTTTTACCAATTTACAATTTGAAGTTACAGCAAAATAAGCTGTCTACACTCCAGAGAACTTTGGTGGAAGAAGACGAGACAAGGTTTTGGGGTGGAGTAGTGAGGCCGGGGAAGGAGTTGAAGGAACCACTGAAAGTCTGCGGCACATAAAATCCCTACAGCGCAGGAAACAGCCAATTAGCCCATTAAGGCTGCACCAACACTCCAAAAAACCATTTTAGATTGGTCCCTATCCTAACCCTGCACATTTATTTCAGCTAATCCACATAATCTACACAAATATAGGAGGAGAATCGAACATCCAGAGGAAACCCAGACACAGGGAGAACATGCAAACTCCATACAGATAGTCACCCAAAGGCTAGAATCGAACCAGGTCCCTGGTGCTATGAGGTAGTAGTGCTGACCACTGTGCTCCCGAAATGGATGAGATAGAAACTGAGGCTAGAATTTGAGTTTGGGGCAACAGAACTGACAGTGTGTTAGAATGCATTGCATTAAAGATAAAAAGTTTTTATGTTTTTACTTTTAATGCAGGAGATTGCAATGAAATAGGGCAAGATTAGGGCCAGTCAGAGACAGCAGTGGGAAGTTGTGCATGGAGCCTGAAGAGATTGGAGAGGCACTGAACAAATATTTCTCTTCGGTATTCACGCAGGGAGATGTAAATGTAGTAGTGGAGAACACTGGGGTACAGGGTTGCAAACTGGAAAGTATTGAAGTAGATATGGAAGATGTGCTAGATATTCTTGAGGGTTTGAAGTTAGATAAATCCCCTGGGCCGGACGGGATTTACCCTAGGATTCTCTGGGAGGCGAGAGAGGCGATTGCAGAGCCTCTGGCTCTGATCTTCAGGTCGTCGTTGGTTACGGGTATAGTGCCGGAAGACTGGAGGATAGCGAAAGTGGTCCCATTGTTCAAGAAGGGGAATAGAGACTTTCCAGGGAATTATAGGCCGGTGAGTCTTACTTCTGTTGTGGGCAAAGTATTGGAGAGAATTATTAGGGATAGGATTTATAGATATTTAGAGAGAAATGAATTGATTGGGGATAGTCAGCATGGTTTTGTGAAGGGTAGGTCGTGCCTTACTAACCTTATTGAGTTTTTTGAAAAAGTGACAAAGAGGTGGATGGGGGTGAGGCAGTTGATGTGGTATATATGGACTTTAGTAAGGCATTCGATAAGGTGGCCCATGGAAGGCTTCTGCAGAAAATGCAGATGTATGGGATTGAGGGTGATTAGCTAATTGGATTAGGAATTGGCTAGCAGATAGAAGACAGAGGGTGGTGGTTGATGGAAATTATTCATCGTGGAGTTCGGTGACAAGTGGTGTGCCTCAGGGGTCTGTTTTGGGGCCCCTGCTGTTTGTAATTTTTTATAAATGATCTGGATGAGGGTATTGAAGGATGGATTAGTAAATTTGCAGATGACACTAAAGTCGGTGGAGTGGTAGATAGTGAAGAGGGGTCTTATAGTTTGCAGAGGGACTTGGACAAGTTGCAGAGCTGGGCCGAGAGGTGGCAAATGGAGTTTAATGTGGAAAAGTGTGAGGTAATTCACTTTGGCAGGAATAACAAAAGTGTAGAGTATAGGGCTAATGGTAGGACTCTTAATAGTGTTGATGAACAGAGGGATCTTGGTGTATGTGTGCATAGATCCCTGAAAGTTGGCAATCAAGTCGGTAAGGTTGTTAAGAAGGCATACGGAGTCTTAGCTTTTATTGGTAGGGGGATTGAATTTCGGAACTGCAACGTCATGTTGCAACTGTACAAAACTCTAGTGCGGCCGCACTTGGAGTATTGTGTGCAGTTCTGGTCCCCGCATTATAAGAAAGATGTGGAGGCATTGGAGATGGTACAGAGGAGGTTTACCAGGATGTTGCCTGGTATGGAGGGCAGGTCTTATGAAGAGAGGTTGAGGGATTTGAGGTTGTTTTCGTTAGAAAGGAGGCGGCTAAGAGGGGACCTTATTGAAACATATAAGATGATTAGAGGTTTAGATAGGGTGGACAGTGATAGCCTTTTTCCTAGGATGGAGAAAGCTAGCACGAGGGGACACAGCTTTAAATTAAGGGGTGATAGTTATAGGACGGATATCAGAGGTAGGTTCTTTAACCAAAGGGTGGTTAGGGAGTGGAATGCCCTGCCTGCGGCAGTTGTAGATGCGCCAAGTTTGGTGGCGTTTAAGAGGTTAGTTGATAAGTATATGGAAGAGAAGGGAATGGTTTAGTTTGGAGGGTCATTGCTTTTCATATTGGTCGGCGCAACATCGAAGGCCGAAGGGCCTGTTCTGTGCTGTAATGTTCTATGTTCTATGAAATTAGAAGTTGAAATGTTTTGCTTCAGATTTCTGTACAAAACAAAGATTTGGAAGTTCCATTCTCTGCCTCTTCAATTTTATGCTTTCAACCTAAAGTATTAGGCATTAAATTAGCACTGTTTAGAATTCAGTCCAAATCTCAGTTTAGAGCATTCAATAGGCATTTTAACTTAATTTTTATAGAATGTTCTCATGACAACACCCAGTGCTTAACATATACGAATCTATCAAAATCTTACCTAGCAAACAGACTAACCCAAAGGATTGTCACTGGTCTGAATTTAAAAAACAGTGGGGACATTGAGCAAGGCCAGTGAAATAGTCAGGGAGCAATGCAGTGGGATTCGTGGTGGGTGTGAACTGAAGGGCAGCAATGTCAAGTAGCAGCTCCAAGTGAGAAGTATTCCAATGATGAGGGAGAGAAGCAGAGGGTCAGGTTTATAGAGCCGAGTAGGGAATATTCACAATATCCTGTTATGAAGTAGCATGGCAAGGAGCGAAAACAGTCATAAGAGAGGGAACAAATTATGAAACTTAGCGAAGGAAAGTCTGAAGCACAGATGTGAAATTGTTAACCAGCTAGAATCCTTGAGGTGAAAGTGTCATTTGCTTTTTTTATTCACTCATGGGACACAGGCATCACTGGCTGGTTAATATTTATTGCCCATCCCTAGTTGCCTCAGGGCAGTTGAGAGTCAACCACACTGCTGTGGCTCTGGAGTCATATATAGGCCAGGCCAAATTTCTGTCCCTAGTTTATTTATTAATGTCAGAAGTAAGCTTACGCTAACACCGCAATGAAGTTACTGTGAAAATTCCCGAGTTGCCACGCTTTGGCGCCTGTGTGGGTATACTGAGGGAGAATTTAGCATGGCTTATATATCTAACTAGTATGTCTTTCAGTCTGTGGGAGAAAACCAGAGCACCCGGAGGAAACCCATGCAGACATGAGGAGAACGTGCTAACTCCCAGAGACAGTGACCCAAGCCAGAAACCAAACCTGGGTCCCTGGCACTTTGAGAAAGCAGTGCTAATTATTGTGCCATCGTACAAACAGTTGCTTTCTGGCTTTTTCAGTACCTTCCACAACACTGTATGCCAGGTCGCGTGCTGCAATAAAGTTCCATGTGCACCAACTGTAGAGAACAAGGTCTGTCCTCCACTCTTTCGCACAGCTGGCCTTGGATCCACACACAGTTCTCCCAGTTTTGAGTAAAGGCACAACCATAGACAGTCAAATGGTGGAGCAGGGTGAAACGGCCGGTTTAAAGGGACTCCCTTTTCCTCTGCCTGTTTCTGGAGTAAAGCTTCTTCCTTGTTGAGTTCTTTCTCAATGGTCTCTCCACGTTGGAAAAAGTAGTCTGAAATGTTCCACTGGTGGAAAAACACAAAAAAGAATGTTACAAAGATAGAGAAAGGCTGAAAGAGTAAATTAAACACTTCGCTCCTCCTTCCTCATTGGAAACTACTGAAATTCTACATTGTAAAATTGTAAAGGAAATCTCCGATAGTGATGAAAGATAAAATAAACTGTGAACACAGATTGTTGTCGAACAATATTTCTTCTTTAGGATATATATGAAATATAAATAAATGTGTAATACTCCCAATATGAAATCAATTATTGTAGATCAGAAGCAAAAATCTAATTCACAGTTCTTTTTGTAATAGATCAATGCTCCAAGTTATTAACAGAAGGTTAAAGGTGGCACAGTGGTTAGCATTGCTACCTCTCAGTGCCAGAGACTTAAGTTCAATTCTGGCCTCAGGTCACTGACTGTGTGGAGCTTGCACTTCCTCTCCATGTCTGCCTGGGTTTCCTCCAGGTGCTCCTGTTTCATCCTACAGTCTATAGGTGTGCGAGTTAGGTTGATTGGCCATGTTAAATTGACTCTAGTGTCGGGGGATTAGAAGAGTAAATGTGTGGCGTTGAGTAACAGGGGCTGTGTGTGATATGGTCAGTACAGACTCAATGTGCCAAATGGCCGTCATCAGTACTGTAGGGATTCTATGATTCTAAGGTCGGCATAAGCCACAATTTTTGTAAAGAAGTTAGCTAAAATTAAATCTTTATCTTTTCAGTAGATTTGTTTGAGATGGAACAGCAGTTATAGCCCAGATATAGAAATGGGCACCAACAAAATGCAAAATGTAGGTGAATCTCAGCTAAATCTTGACCACATTAACAGATCCTGGCTACCAAAGGCACCATGAATTGCCAAGTTCTTAAGACTTCAACCAAGTGCAACACAAGTTATTAAATGTAAAATTTAATCATTAGATCAGACATTTATTAGATTCCAACATTACTGGGAAAAGAGTAAAACAATCATACCTGCTTAAAAGGTATGGCTTAGCATTATTAACAGTAAGTTATCTTTGCAATTATTGTTTTAAAAATGAATAGTTTAATACTCAAGTAAAAATGAATCTCAGTGCTGGGGACCGGAAGCTAATTCTGCTTTTGGTACATTCACCCAAATTCAGACACAGGCTAATACTAACTGGATTTAAGAAATAAGGGTTTGAGTCTGATATGAATCTTTGTCAGAAAAAAGTGTCATATTGGACTTGAAACGTTAACTCTGCTTCTCTTGGCACGCATGCTGCCAGACCTGCTCAGTTTTTCCAAAACTTGCTGTTTTTATTTTAGATCTGTAGGATTTTGTTTTTATTTTAGATTTAATCACAGTGTGAGGCAAATTGGACAATCTCAAAATACAATTCTTTCATTGCACAAGAGCTTAACTCTCTAAGTCTCAACCACCCATTCTCATTTATTATAGACAATCTTATGCTGTGGGATCAAACTCAATCTCATTGAAAAGTTACCAATGACTTTGACTCCATTTTAGCTGCACTAAAGTTCAGGACTGAAAGGCTAGAATGCTACACTAGAAAAGTGTTCCAAAGTGTCAACAAGCCTTTCTGCCAACTGGACTGCATTTATATTTGACATAAACATCCTCTCCCCAATCTAACATATCCCCGCCTATTAACAAATGCTTGTCATCCTTCACCTATGCCTGCCTTTAAAATGATATGCATTGACCATGTACAATGGGGTGCAATCTGCAGTTACGTTGAAGGATGAAGTTCATATCGATGACAACTTACCAAAAGCCCTATTGATGTCAGACTGATGTTCAGCTCCTGATTCTGAAGCCCAAAACTGCCAGCTACATCCACAACAATCTGAAGGCAGGTGCTGGGCATGGTAGGAAGAAAATCAGTCACCACCAACTGCAAGCACTGGAAGGCTGTGCGGATTAGAGATTCTCTGCAAAGAGAAAGAAAATCATCCATTATCCAAATGAAATCATTTTGTTACTGGAGGAAAGTATTTAAATGACAATAAAATCCAAGGATTAAAATCCTATCCTAATTAGATTTGCACCTTAATTACATCTACACCTTCTAGAGGCAGTGCTTATGGATCAGAAAGTAATAAATCAGTCTCCTGATATGTTAAGGAGGTGCCAGATTTTGGCATCAGAAGTAAAATATGAGTTAGTTACAGCTTCTGGAGCCTTTCCAAGAACAACTTGCATTTATATATACCATCTTTAATGTAGTGAAATTGTCTGAAGGTGCTTTACAGGAGTAAAGGTAAAGGTAAAGTTGCCATATGTTCTATAGCCCCGGATGATCATAGGCTACTCTCCCCTTTGAGGAGAACTAACTGGTGGCGATTTAACCTGAGGATCACACAGCTCAGGCAAAGGACAAGGCTGAGAAGACAGGCTTTATGAATAACCGCCACTGGTACACAAATTGAATCCACACTGTTGGCATCACTCTGTATCTTGATGCAAAACTCCATTTAGTTTTTAACCAAAATCTTATGAAGGTTCAGCCTAATTTTCTTACTTTCGTACTCAAACCTCTATTTATGAAGCCAAGGATCCATATTCTTTACTTAAAAACTGTTTCACAAACCAAAACTGAAGATGGCACCAGAGCATGGTGACTTTTTGCAAACTGTGGCCAGTATACCCTCTAACTCTATCTTTTTTTTTAAATCATTCTGCACCTTCTTCTCTATGAACAGTACGCTTTGTATAGCACACAGGAAACAATACTTTTCACTGTCTAATACGTGACAATAATAAATCAAATCACATGCTGTCCAGCTAACCGAGCTAATACAGCATATAGAATCCAAGCGAGCCAAAAAATCATTGAATCTCTATGCTCTACAGTACAGAAGGAGGCCACTCATCCCATCAAGTCTGTACCAACCACAATCCCAACTAAGTCCAATTCCTGTAAACCCATACATTCATCCTGCTAATCCCCCTGACACTAGGGTCAATTTAGCATGGCCTATCAACCTGACCAGCACATCTTTGGACTGAGAGGGGAAACCTGAGCACCTGGAGGAAACCCATGCAGACACAGGGAGAATGTGCAAACTTGACAGAGTGACCACAGGTTGGAGTTGAAGCTGGAACCCAGGCCACATGAGCTGTGGCGATTCCCATTTTCTTGCTCAATCTCTTTCCCCTCTAAGCAAACATCCAATTTTGTTCTGAAATCAGTGATTATTTTCCACTTCCTCGTGGACAACAATTATCAGGATATTACCACCTGCTACATAAAGTAGTTCTTTCTCACATTATCCTTGTATCTCTTGTCCAAAATCTTAAATCTGGGCACTCTTGTCCTTGTACAATCAGCTAATGGGAACAATTTTCCTTGTCAGACATATCCAAATCTGTCACAATTTTGTATATTTCCAAGTCTTCCCTCAATCGCTTTTGCTCCAAGGAGAACAACCATAGCTTTTCCAAACTAACTTCATGGCTAAAATCCCTTCATTCCTAGAACTAGCTTGGTAAATCTCCTCTGCACCCTCTCAAAGGTCTTCACATCCTTCTAAAGTATGGCAATCAGAACTAGATGCAATACTCAGTGTGGGCCTTAACCAAAAAATTTTAGAGGGTTCAGCCTTATTGCCCTGCTTTTGTACTCAATATCTTTATTCATGAAGCCCAAAGTCCCATATCCTTTGCTTGAAATCTCACGTCCTGCTATCTTCAAAGGTCGATGGACTTGCAGCCCTCAGGTCAATCTAGAACTGAGGGCCACACTCTCTAAAACTATCTCATGAAGTCTATAATGCCTCTCTATGATCATAGAATGGCATGAAAAAGAATCAGAGCAATTCAGATACCAATTTGTAATGGGTGGAAATGCTGATGCAGATCTCAGCTACAGTATATCTAAGGACAGAGACAACTGGAAAGGAAAAGAACAGCTCCTACTGACCCTTGGTCATTTCGGATTGCTTCTATGACTCCGAGCACCAATGGCCAGCCAGGGCCCAGGCTGTCTCCTTCATTCTGCAGGATCTGAAGCACGCATTCTAATTGTTTCTGTCGGATGTCAGGGTGCACAATATTGGACAACTCTTTCAGTGGGTTAAGCAGCAGCAACTGCAGCCTCTGTGTAGAAACGCAAAAAGAAATTCAGAGAAAACAAAGCCCAAAGGCCACCAAAAAATAAGACCTTGCCAAAGAACACAATTTTTAATGCAAATTAAAAATGGAACCGGAAAAACAATGCAAAGAGACATGTAGCTGAACTTTTCTGTCTTGCATTCATCAGGACAAATGCAACAAAGTTAAATTTCAAACAATTACAGGAATTTATATTACAAGAGAATTTGTTTGAAATTTGACTTTACTGTTTTTGTCCTGATGAGCACAAGATAAAAGCTTTGGCAATATTAAAATTCTGTACGAGCAAACAACTATTAATACAGAATCTATGGACAATGAATTTAGGACTTCAGAAATCCAACAATTTCTCACTAGTTACACTTTAATAACAAAACGACCCTAATCAAAAACAAAAGGTTAGACAGCATTTTATAAATTTAAAGAAAAATGACAAGTCTTGTTCAGATTAACTCCTGAAGGTAGTGAGCCATGCAGACGTACAGGTCCACAAAGGTTAGGTATCCTTTGCTGTCTTCTCAACCAAAAGTCCAATCACTGTTGCCTGGCTATTTTGCTGCAGAAAGGATCACAACTAACACTGTTCTTGACTTCACTTGGGAACCAGTGTTTTGCATGGTTCAGTTGCATGCTGCATTAACCAAATGATCCAAACCAAGGATGTCAATACTTATATAAATCTTGAGTTGTTCACGTGTTAAAATCCCATCGCTCAACTTAGAACTGCAACATGCTGATCATCTGCTACAAATTTCCATATTTGCAGTAAAATTGATGCTTAGGATGAGTGAATTAATGTTGATAAATATTCCTTCACCGAGTTTAAGCTGGGTATAAATCAATTAAATTCAAATAAGGCAAATTTTATGAGTCACAGAAACAGCTTTAATTTTGTACATGCATATCTTAAATGGTTTTGCTCAGCAAATTGAAAATAAGTTTTGGCCATCGGCCACAGATACTTGTGCAAAAATCACTCCTGCAGGCAAAGAATGTTCAAAAATCATCACAAAACTATTTAAGATTAGCTTCAAAATCAGAGCTCGCTAATGATCCATTGTAAGTAAAAGGGCTGATCACAGCAAAGACCCTTCACAATCTGCCCTAGGTCTCATAACCACTCAAGTCAGTGATGATGTTCCAACTGCAACCTGTGCTACTTCATTACATTTGGCTGAAATGACAAATTTCCAATGGCAATGGATTTGTTCTGAGATCAGTTAAAGAGGGTGGCCTGATTGGAACCCACATTCTTTCATAAATAAGAAATGTAACAAGGGCAACAGAAGTGCATGCTAGGTTGCCATTGGGCCCCAGGCAAAATACATTCCTCTGATCAATGGCAACATCCAAGTGAGTGGACTGTAAAGTCTATTCCTGCTCATTTTTCCCCTTAATTACCTAACCTGATTTTGTGACAGTGGAGGATCATGTTTAAAAGACAATCCAGCTTTTATTAAAGCAGTCACAGCTTCTGCTCCCATCTCTCGCATCCTGGCGTTTGGGTGCTGGCACACCTGTGAACCAAATGAAAAAAGGAAACACTGAACTATACAACAAGAGCCAAACATTTCACGAATACACCAATAGCTCACTGATAAAATTAGCATCATTTTTAAAAGAAAAATGCAAACAGATCCACAAGTAAAATCCAGTTTGTGTGTTTGAAATCTTGAATGCACAAGTATGAGATGAAATTTATATAATTAATCCAAGGTTTAACAGTTTGCACTATAAACTCTTCACCCTCACAATTCTACAAGCACACTATTGCTGTCAGGGAACCTACGACATTTTTTTAATCGTTATGTACTATCAGGATTATCAATAGCATTTAAAAATAAAAACAACTTTTCGTTAAATCAACAGATTGTCAACAACTTGCTAAAAATACATTAAAAGCACTCCCTTGTAACTTTCAGTCCCAAATGGGATTTTATATTTTGTGAAAATACCACAATGCAACTAATACTAACTGTTCTGTACGCCCACCATACATTGATGTCAGCAAAGAAATTCCCAGTAGGGCATGTTAAACTTGTTAGTAAATCTAAAGAACCTGGATAACTCTTTAAACTCAGGAGTGATCAAGGTATACTCACACCACAACTGTGGTGGCAGTTCATTTCTTTTCCACTTTGAGAGAAGCCACAAGGTGGCTCTTTTACTTATGCGTTTGCACCTCCTGACCAGCAGGAAATGCATGGCAGCAGCAATGCTTCCAAGCAGCCACTTTCACCAATGCTGTAATAACATAAATGCAGTCTGTAAGTGGTGTCGCATTTTAGAATCACAGAATCCCTGCAGTGCAGAAGAGGTATTCGGTCCATCAAGTCTGCACTGGTTCTCCGAAAGAACGGGTTATCTAGGCTCAATCCCCTGCTCTAATGAACTAACCCCACGCATTGATCACGTCCAATGCACCTCACCTGCACACCCTGGATACAAAGGGCAATTAAGCAAGGCCAAAACACCTTAACTGCACATTTTTGGACTGTGGGAGGAACCGGAGCACCCAGAGGAGACCTATGCTGACATGGGGAGAACGTGCAAACTGTATATAGTGACCCAATGCTAGAATCAAACCCAAGTCCTGGAACTGTGAGGCAGCAGCTCACATATCTTATACAACTAAGTACGTCTATACACAACATCCCAGGAACAAGAAAGCGCCTACTACAAACGAGGAGCTGAAGGAACAATGTTCCACAAATCATATTTTACCAAAACTTTGAAATTGGTTCCTAATTTAAATAGTAATTGATGACAGCTTGATTTCTTCATGGCTATGACATTTACAACAGAGCCGTGCAATATATAATTTGTTCAGAGAGCAGATAATAATTTTAAAAACCACTGAAATGATATTTCAAGCGAATGAAAATACCCATGTATAATAATCACACGATATTTTCTATCAGCGAGCTATACATTGTTTTACTTAAAGAAGAATTCTAGCAAAGGGCAGGGTCCCACCTTTTTTGGAAATATCACGGAAATCATTCATGGGATCTGTTCTGATTAAATGCCAGTCTGACAAAAGGTTCTGGAATTCATTAATTTTAATGTCAAGTGATATGTGCCCAGTTTTAATGTGAGCAACCAGATCTCATACATGTTTGGTTCTTTACAAAAACATTATGATTTCCGTGTTTAATTCATTATTTTTCAACCATGTAAACAACTCAAAATAGGAATTTAGTACTTAACTTTTTTTGAAGTATAAATAACTCAAAATGATGCAATTTCAAATTAAGAGTAATTATTATCCCACAGAGGTTTATTAATTTTGCAGCATTTGCAATGAAATATTGATCTGCATGTTTAATTCACTTGGAGGGTTGTTTCTGAGCTCCACAGATTGCTCAGTGAGTTTATACAACGAGCAGTTTAGCTACACATGGTCCCAGGTTCTTTATACAATTGGTGTTGAGTTGGAGCGGCAGTGAGAGCTGTTCCTAGCACACCTGGATTTGGCAGGGCAAAATCACAGAGAATTCCTTTCACTTAAATATTATCCTATGAATTGTGATGTCAGTGCCAACATGTGGAGCTCAGGTGGAGAGGAGAGATGGGTGGGGCAATAAGTGGCAGAGAAAATGGGGATTTTTAAAATTTTCATTAAAATAATTTTATTAATTCATAACATTTTCATGAACATAATCAAGCTGGAACCAAATTTTCAAAGAATATCCCACTTATTGTGGCAAGTTTGAAATGTTCTTTTGCTTTGCTGCGCGAGTTACAAGTCTTCTGCACTCAGCATTAACATTTCCTTGGAAAAATGAGATATCCTTTACCTTCAAGTTGCTTTATTAGGAAATTGACTCCTGCTGGGTTTACTGTCAATTTGGCTCAGTGCTATTACTCCCAGTTCAATCTCAAAGGATTGTGCTCCAACTCGAGGGGAGCAGGGAATTCAGCATCTTTGAAGGTGCAGTGTTGAAGACAGGCTGTCTGGCTATTCTGTCTGCCTATTCATGAAAGATTCCATGGCACTATTTCATAAAGAGTATGGAATTCTCCAAGTGTCTTAAAGAACAAAGAACAAAACAGCAGAGGAAACAGGCCCTTTGACCCAACGAGCCCACACCGCCATTTTAACGTTCCCACTTCCATCCATGGTCCTTGCCAATGTTTACGGAAATCTGCGTTGGAGCCAATTTGGGGAGACAATTTAGGGACAATTTATTTCGCCAATCAGCCTAAGAGCACATCTTTGAGGTGTGGGAGAAAACCGGAGCACCCGGAGAAAACTCACACAAGCACGGGGAGAATGCGCAAACTCCACAGATACAGGCCCAAATCCCTGTATCTCCACAGCAACAGTGATAGTCACTGAGCTGTCATGTTACCATCAACTGGTCCAGTTTAAGTGTACACTAATGAAAAAAATCCAAGAGCAGCCCTCGCATGTCTTGGCCAACATTCATCCCTCACCCAACACCACAGAGAGATTATGTGGCAATGCATTTATTTCTTACTTGTAAAATTTCAATGTGTACACATGGATAGTGACATCTTTCTGCATAACAATGGCTACATTTCAAAAGTTGTGCAACATCTTGTTGAAGGTGAAGTGCTTGGGAACATCTTGTTGTGAAAGGTGCTGCTTAAATCCAAATTCCTTCTTATCCTTAGGTTTATTTTAACAAAAGCATTTCTAGATATTTGCTATTCTGCAATTATTCAGATTACTCCAATTCTGGATTTACCCAGTACTTCTTAGTATAGTTCCATGGAGTCCTGGGAAACATATTAAACTCAACAAACAAATACCAGAATGAAATCTTGTCTCATGCTACTAGATCTCAACTTCCCAGTACTACTGAAAAAGTTCTCAGTTCTTCCTTCCTAGATCTGAAGGTCAAGCTCATTCCATTACTTTTCCAGATTCATATCCTCCACTGCGAATATATTATCTAGCAGCACAGCACTATTTGAATACAGTATACATTCAAAACATTGAATTGGGGGAATTTGTTAGTAGAACAAAGCGGGTAATGTATTTATGATGATAACTAAAGTAGAAGGCTTCAGGACAAAAACTGTGTCAAGGATGCTTAGATAATGGGGAAGGACTTACCTTCTGTGAAAGACAACAAGAGGAAGCGATAGGAAGGAAAATAGAAAGGGACAGCATGAAGTTGACACAAAGAACACAGTAAGATCAATAATTCAAAATGCTCCACCTGGAAACGGTGTGAAGGAAATATTTACTCTAAATGATTGCTTTGATTTATAGTAAGATTCATTGCAACACTCTCATAACTATTAGATGTTTAGAATTTTTGCTATTTCGGAATAATAAAACAAAAAAAATCTGTCCTGCACCAAGCCCTTGGATATTATATCTGTTATGAACATGATGCTCCCGCTCAATAGTTATGTTCAGCCTTTAAATTATACGCAGACAGAAAAAGGGAATATTTTCCTTTCAACAATAACAACAGACTTTTCCATCTCAGATACAAGGGGTTTACATGAATCTCAATATACCATCACGATAACCCAAACTAAAGCTAAACATGTGCCTTAGACTGTGTTGGAACAGTGCTGAATTTGCTTCCATATCTTTCTTACTGCCAAGTCAAGACTAATTCCATGATAATTTGCCTTGGAATCATGCTTACTGGAAGGTAAAATATGACTTTTCAAAATTTTTTGCGGGATGGTCATTTTACTATGTCATTTGGAAACTCTTGTGTTCAAGTCCATTTAGTTGGAGGCTTGTAAATAGTTCTTTTCAGATTTTTTTTAAACACGACACAGTTTATTTCTGAAAGTGTCTGGCAACGTGCAAATATGTTATTTATAAAAAGCATTTGACATTTTAATTTTAATGGAATTCTTCCACTCACCTTTCTGAAACATCAGGACTGGGTGTTCTAATCAACTTGCTGTTACATATCAAATTAATATTAAAACCAACAGGTGGGAAGCATAATATTTGCTGAATTAAAAATATTCATACTCTCTGATACAAGTTTGTTAACAATAAATTCATTGTTATACCCGGTAAAAGCACATCAAGTCTAGAACTTTAAACATGGATCCTGTCTCTGGATAGAAGTCTTTGGAACCGTCCTTTATTTAAAAACCGCTAAGTTGGCTGCAAAGTGTCAGATAACAATCGCAACTTGAACAATACTGCAGTGGCAGGGAAGTTCCTAACTGGCCTCAAAACATTAACTCTGTTCTCTCTCCACAGGTGCTGCCTGACTTGCTGAGTTTTTCCAGCATTTTCTGTTCTTATTTTTAATTGCATCACTCTGGCTGAGGCACCTCCCTGAATTGGATGTATCGAGATTAATACTATTTGTGGAATGCACATTTCCTGTTGTATGGGGATGTAACCAAATTCAAGGCCAGACTCCATGTTTCTGATTTGGAACTCTAAACAATGAGCTGGGCAGAAACCAACTCATCTGCAGTATGAACAACTCACTCATCATTCCAACTCTGCAGGAATGGGCTTTCAGCTAAGCCATTCTAGATGGACAATTTAATATTGGTCATATGCCTGAAACCAGCTGAAATTAACAAGTTTTTTCTGAACTCCCAGAAAGATCTTAACATCTGTAGAAAACATCCAAAGAAATAGCAGTTGCAGCAAATGTCTGTCTTCTCTTTAGCTCTAAGAGTTTAAAGGCTATAAATCTTAAAAAAGCCTCCAAGTCTGGTGTCAAAACTTGTTACATACAGATAAATGCACAGACACACAGCACTCATGAGCACGTACGTGCGACAGCGTGTGAGTGCATGTACCAGTGCTAGCACATGTATGCATGCACGATGTCTGTGTGAGTGATTGACATGGTGTATACATTTTTGGGGTCAGTGTGTGAATAAATAATCCTCTTTATTTAAACCCATATGAGCTTGCTCCTATTTTTCAAATCAGCTACATTTTCAACAGGGTTAATGCACACGCAATCCCCTTTCTAAAACCATACCGATTAGACAGGGAAAGGAATTGGTGGTTTCAATTTATTGCTCTGTAACAACACAAGAAATTAAAAGTTTTACCTCCAAAAGGTGTCCTGTTAAAGGCCTCCAGAGAATCTCAATTCGGTGCATGTTCACCAATCCAGTTTCTAACAATTTAGCAACAGCAAATAGGGAAGGCTCCTAATCCAAGAATAAATAAATTAACATCATAAATAAAGCAGATTCACCAGAATTATACCAAGGCCAAAAGAGTTAAATTGTAAGTACAGTTATCCAGACTAGGCCTGCAATCTCTTGAATATTAAATATGTGGGGTTATCTAATTTAAATGATCAATGGAGTGGATAGGATAGAGAAACTATTTCTCTGGTAGAGTTAGAAAAGAAACATAGAAAAATTACAGCTTAGAAACAGGCCTTTTGGCCCGTCTTGTCTGTGCTGAACCATTTTTTGCCTCGTTCCACTGATCTGCACTTGGGCCATATCGCTCCACACTCCCCTCATCCACGTACCCGTCCAAGTTTTTCTTAAAAGTGACCCCGCATTTACCATTTTTTCCGGCAGCTCATTCCACACTCACACCATTTTCTGCATGAAGAAGCCCTCCCCTAATATTCCCTTTAAATTTTTCTCTTTTCACCCTTAACACACGTCGTCTGGTTCTTTTTCTCCCCTGGCCTCATAATGCTCTTAAAAGGAAACGGCTTGCATTCACTCTATCTATATCCATCAAAATCTCAAACACATACAGTTATAAATACATAGGCATAACCTTAACATTAGAATTTGGCTGTTCAATGATGATGTCAGGAAACACGTATCCACACAAATTGTAGTGGAAATTTGGAACCTGCACAAAAATTGACTGAAATTTGGGTGCAACAGGGGAACGGGTCAACTGATAACCATCAAAACTCAGATTGATAGATTTTTGCCAAACAAGAGTATTAAGGAGATACGGAAACAAGGTGGATAGATGGAGTTTACAGCCACAATCTAATTGAATGGAAGAACAGGATCAAAGAACTGAATAACCGACATGTGCTCCTATGCTCCAAATGCAAGAAATATTTGGACATGAAAAACGTGGCATGCTCAGAATAGATTTTGGATAGAGGTATCTGGAAAACTATTTGACAGTTTAAACAAGGTCTGGCACACAAAATCTTTTTAAAATATTGGCATTCAATGCTTTGTTACTAAATTCGCTGCAACAATGTCATTCCAAAGAATTGCAGAAGTTAACGTTAACAATTGGGGGTCAAGATATTTTGGAGGTATAGTTTATTCATAACACTCTTAAAAGGAAATTGAATTAAGTCAAAGAAATAGCTCTTCAGACAAAACTGTACACCTCATCTTTGAAGTGTAATTATTCACTTCTGTAATGCCAGATTATGGTCATTGGATGACAAAAAAATGGAAACATCTGTCAGCAGTTACTAAGGGGAAAAAAGACGAGAGCCATTTTCTCCAGTTAATATCTCACCGAATACCTGGTAAAGGTGTTAAACCTCAGCAGGTGGGGGAAAGGGGTAACAAATTACTGTGTCAAGTTGATCAACAGAAGTTCAGAAGTAACACAGAACGTAGTTTACAAAACAGTGCTTCAGAATAACATTAAAATAAATTCCCAAATGGGTGGAATTTTATGAGAATGGTTCTAAGCACAGCTAGCATGAAAATGGAATTGGATCCCAATCTTATGGGCATAAGACATTGAAAATATGGGCTAGACAGTGGGCTGCGCTTAATTCACCAATAAGTAGTCTCACAACACCAGGTTAAAGTCCAACCAGTTTATTTGATAGTAAACCCACGAGCTTTCAGGGTTTGACCCTTCGTCAAGTGAGTGGAGAGTTCTGGTCGCAGACAGAGCATATAACAGCACACAGTTTACAGAATACTGATTAGAATGTGACTCTTTACAGCTAACCTGCTATTCAAGTCTTAAAGATGCAGACAATGTAAGTGGAGATAGCAATCCAATGCCAGCATCTCCACATCTTAATTCACTAGCCAGCCTGCAGAGGGATTGTGTATTGTGCATACACAGGCCTTTGATTCTGACATGTGCAATTCCAACAGAGAGAGAGAGAGTTGACAGGCCCCTGTTGCTGCAAGCACCCCACAAACTCTCCTCCCCAGCAATCACTGGGTCTCACGGCCAATTGTAAGCTCCACGCTGCATGGACATGTAACCCTCACCGCCAGAATGACCGCACCCCTCTCCCCCCACATTTGGCTGCGATGTAGAATGGCAGTGGGCTCCACTTCTCCATGACTGGGCTGCCCCTTCAGGCCCTGCCTCTAATAGCTCCATCCCCTTCAGGTCCATAAGCTTCCCTCTTGATGCTGTCTGATGGGCATCACCAATACCCAGGAAGGACTGCCAGGCTGGCACTGCCCAAAGGTCTCCCTTGCTCTCAACCTCCCTGGGAACTCCAATGGTCTCTGGTTCCACTGGCGAGGCCAATACGACTGTTCATCATTCACAGAGAGGAGTTTTCCTCATCAAAGAGGGTCTCTCTTAGGGAGACCATAAAGGCATACGAACCTGGACAATTCAGCACAGGCTTGCTAAGCAGATGTAAATTAAAATCACACTAAATTTGAATAAATTATTCAGCCTATCGCCCATTTCCTCACCAAAAATCTGACTCTCTTAAGATCGTGAGAGCGGAGATACTGAACGGGTTCCTGATTTCTCAGCTCTCGCGCGATTTTACCAGCTCGCTCCACCTATCGATGGGCAGGGTGAGACATAAAATCCAAGCCCAAGAATCTGAGAGTTGCATTTTTCGTATTTAACAATTTTTTTGTAATTCTCAGTTCCAAATTTTCTGTGAACGCCCTACAGCAAAACAGAAACCTCAGTAGCAAAAACATTTGCCCATTTATATAGTAATCATTGTGGTATCTATAAACATCACAAGTCACCAACAATAGATACTTTTCCATTCGTACCTTGTTGTTCCAAAACGCCATATCCATGGCTTCGGTTGATAAGGAGCACAGAGCATTTATCAAATGATGGAGTGAGACATCATCAAGATACCTTCAAATAAGATTTAACACACCAGTTATAAACTGTTTGCAACAGTGCATTATAAATGACTAATTTTGTCTTAATAAGAGATGATCCTCACTGGGAACTCTCGAATAGTCTTGAAAGTATGTTTGAAATCACTGGTAAATCACTCATGACAGCAGTGGTCAAAACCTAGAGGGGGTTAAAACAATAAATTTGTTATCTATACAACATTATGCAACATGAACAAGACAACTAATTTTAACAAGCTCATATAGTGCTGTAAAGGACTGACAGCAGAATGCAGCTCAAAGGTTACTGCTAAATTTCAATGGTTTTTAAGATCCCTCGAAGCCACTATATTCCAACTGATGTTTAACACATACAAATTAACCATTATAAACTTGATAAAAGTTACTAATTGAAATTTTAAAAGAGAACCAAAGACCAATCTTTGTGTGAGACATAAAAAAGAAATATTTTGATAGAAAGCTAAGTGAATTTGAATCTCACATCAAATAGGACATCATTACTTACAGTGCTTGGTCCTTCAACAGACCTGCCTGGTTTCAGAGCACCTCCGCTTGCAGGTTTCAAACCCAGAATCCACACAAGATGCTAATGAAAAGAAAGTCAAATTCAGTTCTGCAATAACTCTTGATTTTAATCATTATTTAGTATGCCATATGACAACACAAAAAATGTAAACCAGTAAATAGACCAAGGGATCAAAGTGTGAAACCACATGATTATTTAGGGAGTTTTTCAAACTATAAACAATATTAACTGGAATTATATTTCATATATCCCTCAGCTGTTATCATACAAATTTTACTGAAACATCTGAAATAGATTGAAATGTAAGCACAGTAAGAAGTTACTGTACTTACACCAGGTTAAAGCTCAACAGGCTCATTTGGAATCATGAACTTTTGGCATGCTTCTCCTTCATCATGAATGAAATGAATAATTTAAGTAAACCTAGCAGCTTCAGCTTCCAACGTGGATGATGATCTACTTACAACCAACATAATCATGTAGTCCAGAAATCAAAACTAGAAAGCATATAAATATAACTTGTGCAGTGAATCTGACTCTCATAACTTTGTCCATTGCACTCATGTCAGGTTAGCACAACCATGACATTGCTGCAGCAAATCACTGCGACATAGGTTGGAATAACCACTGGTATAACAAACCACTGCTGCAGCATTGACCTATAGTTTGATTTAAGGTCATAAGCTAACAGGAGCAGAATTAGGCCATTTGACCCAACGAGTCAGCTCCATCATTCAATCATGGCTGATAAGTTTCTCAACCCCATTCTCCAGCTTCTTCCCTGTAACCCTTGATCCCCTTACCAATCAAGAAAGTCTACACTCAATGACCTAGGCTCCACAGCCTTCATCAATCTATGATAAATACAAATTCAAATTGAGAAAATTGAAGCTACATACAAATTGTTGCCACGAATTAAAACTGAAGAAGCATTATGCTCTCGTGGCTTTTTTTTTTACATATCTCAATAATATTACAGTTTTGCTAAGGTTAAACTAGCTAATAGGTCCGAATAGGGCCTGGGTGGGATTGTGGTTAATGCAGTCTTGATGGGCTGAATGGCTTCTTTCTGTGCTGTGGGGATTCTATGATAAAATGATCATTCCACTTAGGTCCATTACGTATGGCCAGGAGGTGCCCGTATTGGATTTCTCTGCTTCCTCTGAAACTAATAATCCTTTTTTGGTCTACACGTGTCCCACTCCACCACTTTTACCCTTAAATCTTCCTACTATAACTTCTTGACAATTTTATATCTCTTGAACAAAGGTGGCTTCCTCTGTAATCAGTCTGTGCAAATCAATTCAGCACTGTCACTGGCAAAGGTCTTTGATCTTCCAGTGCTTCTAAATCATTTCTGTGACATGAGTGGAATTGTTTCAGTGCGACCACATTCATTTCAATTTTTGTTTTTGAATTGGATAAAGAAAAGAGAATAGTCATGTTGCACAGAATTGCAGGTGTGGACATTTTAAAGTGCGAAACATTTGGATGTTTGCAAGCGCTGAGGCAACGTGGCAGCACAGTGGTTAGCACTGCTGCTTCACAGCACCAGGGGCCCGGGTTCGATTCCCAGCTTGAGTCACTGTCTGTGTGGAGTTTGCGTGTTCTCCGTGTATCTGCCAGGGTTTCTCCCCATCTCTGAAAGACATGCTGCTAGATGCATTGACCCGAACAGACGCCAGAGTGTGATGACTCGAGGAATTTCACAGTAACTTCGCTGCAGTGTTAATGTAAGCCTTACTTGTGGCTAATAAATAATTAAAGTTGTAACAAACCGCACTGAACTAAGGTCTACATCTTTATCGGCATATAAGACAGAAAACTAATGGCAGAACCCAGACTACGTCACTGGCATGCAAAAGAAAGGCCTGCATTTATATAGTGCCTTTCACAACTTCAGAACATCGAAAACTGCTTCAGGATAACAAAGAACTTTTGAAGTATAGGTATTATTGAAATGCAGGAAACGCAGCAGTTGATGCGCGTACGGCAGGATTCTAAAGTGGATAATTACCAAATAATCTGTTGTATTCGCTAGCTGTTTCCCTATATCTTTTAACTGGCTTCACTTGTCATCAGTGCTCCTGGTAGGAAGTCTCACTCAATGGGAACATGGGCTAGTATTAACACTGACTCAGATGCCATACAAGAATGTTGCTCTGCTGCGAACATGGAATTGCTGATTTTGCTCTTTTAGGAATTACTATGAAGCACAGCGAGTGTGTTCATGTAGGCAAACATAGCAGCTAATTTGGCATCCAACAAATAATAGACAGTCAATCTGTTTCTGGTGACACTGGCTGAGCAGCAACGTTAATAGGGACATCAGGCAAACTCTTAGTTCTTCGAATACAAACCCCTGAACATCCTTCTAACCACATAATTGGGGATACTGAATTAACGTCTCATTCAAAGGTGACCATTTTACTTCCATTGCTTCACATCCAGGTGTATTTCACTCATTCCATTCTAACTTTTACATGTCACATGCAAAAAATTACACAACAGTCCAACAAAAGGGGAACAATGCTTGTGCATAACACTTAATTAATTTACCATACCTGTAGAGTGGCCAGAACAAGTTGCCATGACGTCCCAAGCACTGAACCATGACAATGAGCTAAATTCAACAATGTCCGCATGCACTGAATGTTCTTTGCAGTCAACTTGGAGGAAAAGAAAGGGTTTTATTTATTAAGTGAATTACTTTGATAAAATATTAATATATTCTTTGAAAACGGAGGGAAAGGCAGCTTACCATGACAGTTCCTTGGTGCTGAGAAGTGAGCGGCTGACCCACTGCAACCACCTGCTGGTGTGAATCACTGGATGGGCTGATCATCTGCACACTTTGACCCTGAATGGAGTACGCTGGAAAGAAGATCATAAAGTAAAGTAGGAGCAGGAATAGTACACAAAGATCCTCAAGTCCATTCTGTGATTAAGGTTTTGGCTAATCTTCTACATCAAGTCCACCTTCCTCATCATTTCCCCATATCCCTCGGTTGCCTTAGTTTCCAAGGAAAATCTGATTTTTCTTGAATATGTTCATTGGCTGAGCGCCCACAGCCCTAGGCGGCAGAGAATTTCAAAAATTCACAACCCTCCAAGTGAAGAAATATCTCACCTCAGTCACAAGTCTATTATTCCACAATGACACCGAGCTCTAGACTCTCCAGTCAAGGGGAATAGTCCCTCAATACCTAAACTACCAAACCTTTTAAGAATACATTAGGCAGAATCTTGTGACCATTCACACTGGCGAGATTTTTTGGTCCCGCTGCAGCAATCAGAGATTTGGCTGAGCACCAACTTCTCCACCTGCAACAGCAGCAGGTCAGGACTGATCATGCCCAAAACATGTAAAAGAAATGAGGTATTGAGATATGTTCATAGAGTCCCTACAGTGCAGAAAGAGGCCATTCGACCCTCAAACCTGCACTGACAACAATCCCACCCAGGTGCTTTCCCTCCAGCCCTACATATTTACCCTGCTGATCTCTCTGAAATTAAGGGGCAAGTTAGCAAGTTGCAAACCACCTGAATATCACTATTGTAAAATTCCTTCGACAAAAAATTTTACAAACAGTATGTAGGTAAAACAGTACATGGGGTGGCACTGTGATTAGCATTGCTGCCAAGAAGCGCTGGGGATCTGGGTCACTGTCTGTGTGGAGTTTGCATGTTGAATGTGAATGGAGGGGTATTGAAAACTGATTTAAAATAGGGATTGTGAGCCTTGGCAGTCCCTGGGAAGTGTGTAAATAGATGATGATATTGATGTACTTGTTTTTATCCTACAGATGCTTTGGTCCACTTTAACATAGAACATAGAACAATACAGCACAGAACAGGCCCTTCGGCCTTCGATGTTGTGCCGACCAAAATAAAAAGCATGCCCCTCCTACTAAACCATTCCCTTCTCTCCATATACTTATCAACTAACCTCTTAAACGCCACCAAACTTGGCGCATCTACAACAGCTGCAGGCAGGGCATTCCACTCCTAATCACTCTTTGAGTAAAGAACCTACCTCTGATATCGTCCTATAACTATACCCCTAATTTAAAGTGTGTCCCCTCGTGCTAGCTTTTCCATCCTAGGAAAAAGGCTATCATGTCCACCCTTCCAAACCTCTAATATCTTTATGTTCAATAAGATCCCCCCTTAGCCGCCTCCTTTCTAACGAAAACAACCTCAAATCCTTCAACCTCTCTTCATAGGACCTGCCCTCCATACAGGCAACATCCTGTAAACCTCCTCTGTACCCTCTCCAATGCCTCCACATCTTTCTTATAATGTGGGCCAGAACTGCACACAATACTCCAAGTGCGGCCGCACTAGAGTTTTGTACATGCAACATGATGCTGCGCTCCTAAATTCAATCCCCCTACCAATAAAAGCTAAGACTCCATAGCCTTCTTAACAACTTTATCCACTTGACTGCCTACTTTCAGGGATCTATTGACACATACACCAAGATCCTTCTGTTCCTCAAACTATTAAGAGCCCTACCATTAGCCCTATACTCTACACATTATTGTTCCTGCCAAAGTGCATTACCTCACACTTTTCCACATTAACTCCATTTGCCACCTCTCGGCCCAGCTCTGCAACTTTCCAAGTCCTCTGAAACTAACACCCCTCTTCACTATCTACCACCCACCACTTTAGTTCATCTGCAAATTACTATCCATCCTCAATACCCTCTCCAGATCATTTATAAAAATTACAAACAGCAGGGGCCCAAAACAGACCCCTGAGCACACCACTCGTCACCGAACTCCACGATGAAATCTCCCATCAACCACCACCCTCTGTCTTCTTCTGCCAGCCAATTTCTAATCCAATTAGCTAAATCACCCTCTATTCCACACATCTGCATTTTCTGTAGAAGTCTTCCATGGGCCACCTTATCAAAATTAGACTTTATTAGACTTTGTTGTCTAATGAGGGGCATACACGCGATGGGTCGTGAGAGGGCTGCTCTTGGATTTTTTTTTGAGAGTATCCTCGTGCTTCACGTCGTTAGTGTACGCTTGACGTGGACCATTTGATAGGCAACACGACAGCTCAGTGAGTATCGCTGTGCGGTGCAGATACATGGATTTGGGCCTGTGTCTGTGGGAGTTTGCACATTCTCCCTGTGCTTGCGTGGGTTTTCTCCAGGTGCTCCGGTTTCCTCCCACATCCCAAAGATCTGCTCTTAGGCTAACTGGCAAAACAAATTCTCCCTAAATTGTCTCAAATTTAGTTTTTTAATCCATAGATCTATAAACATGGACAGGGATTGCAGGTAGAGGTGGGAACATCGGGGTGGCGGCGTGGGCTCGTTGGGCTGAAGGGCCTGTTTCCCGTGCTGTTTTGTTCTTTGTTCTCCCCACGTCCGTGTGGTGCTCTGGTTTTCTCCCACACTCAGAAAGACGTGCTGGTTAGGGTGCATTGACCTGAACAGGCATCACCAGTGTGTGGCAACTATGGGAATTTCACAGTAACTTAATGCAGTGCTAATAAAAGCCTTACTTGTGACTAATAAATAAACATTAACTTTTAAATAATTTGACATACTGAGGGTTTTCCATTCTATTCTAGGGTTTTCCAGCGCCCAGTAGCATATGAATTGAGGCTGGGGAGGAGGAAAGGCCATTGAGTGGCTATTGGTATGTTACATTTCTTAAAAAAAGTTACATTTTTTTCCTTCAACAACTGTTTCCTTTCTTCTTGTGAAGGTACTGACTGATGACTGATGGGTTAAGTTTCTAGTTATCACTCTTTGCAAATTCTGGTGGTGGTTGCTGGATAGATGTTTCAAGTAAATGGATTTGAGGTACAGATCAGCCACAACCTAAGTGAGTGGCAGTACAGGGACCATATGACCTCTTGTTCCTGAGACCTAGTATTCACATCTATTTGCTTTCCAGCAGCATCATCAGGAGCTGACACTATTCATTCATTATTAAGCTTTATCATTTCCTGTTCAACTCTCCTGCTCCCATCACAACTACCCAAGTGGACAGCAGCTATGTCAGTGCACAGCAGGGCCTTTCTTGACCATATGGCTCAGGTGACATAACATAGCATTTGCTAACTGAACCCTAAGTGCTCTACCTTAAACCTAGCAATTTAATCAGTAGGTTAAGAAAAATACAGCAGCAAGGGTCATTTAACTCACTGCAAAAAAAAGCCGCTATCTTTCCCAGAGGAAACATTGCACATAGTGGAAATCTGGATCCTAAATGAGAAAGGAACTAATTCTATACGGCACTTTTAATAAAATCGCAGTATATGATGTGACCATAGATAAACTTTAGAAAACACAAAGCAATTTGCCTATCAACAACTACTCTCTAAAAATAAATATGAAACAATGCAAAGACCATGATCATGATGTTATCATTTAAATGAAAATACAAAATCTGCAAAATGTAAAAACAACTCACTTTTATGAAAACCACCAGAACTGTTCAGTACAGTCAGTGCATAATGTGGAGGCAGGGAAGCCTTGCAAATGGCAGTAATGAAGGCATCTCTTGGTGTAACAAGGCTGAGTTTACCACAGAGAGAAGCCATGGTCATTTCAGCTTTCAAGATGTTTTCTGAGGCAGTTTCATCAGTGCTGTAAAGACAAATAACCGTTTAAAAAAAACTGCGTACTGCATTCAGTGTATTTCATATGGTAGTGAACAAATCACAATGCAATGTACAAAGAATCAAATAAAACTCAGTTGTGTCAAAATAGTGTTCTAAGTATTCAAAGATTTAGTTTCTAACAACACTCTTCAATTTGGGAATCAATGGGGCTCAATGCAGAATCATTGAGTGGTTGTAAATGGGAGGCCATTTGGCCTGTCATTGTCATGTCAGCTCTCTGCAAGGCCTACTCAGGTAGTCTTACTCACCCGCCCTTTCCCTATCATCCTCCAAATTATCTCTCTTCAGGTAATTATCCAATTCCATTCTGAAAGCCATAAATGAATTTACCTTAACCACACTCTCAGCCAGTGCGTTCCAGATCCTAACCACTCACTGAATAAAAAATCTTTTCCTCTTGGTTCTTTTGCCATTCATTTTAATTAGTGTCTTCTCATTTGCAACCCCATCAGATAAGAAAGGAGCAGGCTATTCAGCCCATTGACCCCCATCTACCATTCAAAAGACCACAGCTAACCTGATTGTGACCTCAACTCCACTTTCCTGCCTGCTTCCCGTAAGTCAGACTCTCTTGTCAATCAAAAACCTGTCTAACTTGAAAAGTTAATCATGAAAATATTCAATGACAAAGTCCCACTGCTCTCGGTGAAAATGAATTCTAAACTCTAACAACCAAATAAGAAATTCCTCATCTCTGTTTTAAATGGGAGACCCCTTATTTTGAAACTCTGCTCCATTTTCTGACAATAAGAACGTAAGAGACAGGAGCAGGAGTAAGCCATCCAACCCCTCGCGCCTGCCCCGCCATTCAATAAGATCATGGCTGATCTGATGGTGATTCAATTCCACTTACCCGCCTGCTCTCCATAACCTTTAATTCCCTTACTGGTCAAAAATCTATCTACCTGTCACTTAAACACATTTAATGCTTCACTGCTTCAATGGGCAGAGAATTCCAAAGATTCACTACCCTCTGGGAGAAGTTGTTCCTCCTCAACTCTTGTTCTAAATTGACTCCCCTTATTTTGAGACTGTGTCCTCTAGTTCTTTTTCCTTTCTAAATTGAAATAATCTCTCTGCTTCTACCCTGTGTCAATTAGATCTCTCTCAGCCTTCTAAACTTCAACGAGTGGAGACCCAATCTATTCAATCTCCCCTCGTAAACTAAACACCTCATTTCCGGAATCAACCTGGAGAACTTTCTCTGTACTCCCTCCAAAGCCAATATATCCTTTAGCAAAAAGGAAGATCAAAATTGCACACAATACATTAGTTGCAGCCTCACCAGTACCCTGTACAATTGCAGCAAGATCTCCCTGCTTTTATACTCCACCCCCCTCGCGATAAAGGCCAACATTCCATTCGTTTTCTTGATCACCTGCTGCAAACTGAGTTTTTGCAATTCATGCACAAGGACCCTTCAGGTCCCTCTGCACAGAAGCATGTTATAACTTTTCACCATTTAAATAATAGTCCATTTTACTATTATTCCTTCCAAAGTAGATAACCTCAGACTTGCCAACGTTATACTCCATCTGCCCGATCCTCGCCCACTCACTTAGCCTATCCAAATCTCTCTGCAGACTTTCTGCATCCTCCATGCAATTTGCTTTCCCACTCATCTTCATGTCATCAGCAAACTTTGCTACCTACACTCGGTCCCCTCCTCCAGATTTATGTATATGGTAAACAGTTGCAGCCTCAGCACCAATTCCTGCAGCACGCCACTAGTCACCAACTGCCAACTGGAAAAGCACTCACTTATTCTGATTCCCTGCTTCTGTTAGATAGCCAATCCTCAATCCACGCTAAAATTTTCTCCCAACTCCGTGTACCTTAATCTTATGCAGCAACCTTTTGTGAGGCACCTTATCGAATGCCTTCTGGAAATCTAAAAACACCACATCCACCAGTTCCCCTCTGTCAACCGCACTCATTACATCTTCATAAAAATCTAGTAAATTTGTCAAATGTGACTTTCCCTTCATAAATCCATGAGAATCTACGAGGGGGGTGCAGTATAAAAGCAGGGAGTTCTTGCTGCAATTGTACAAGGTACTGGTGAGGCTGCAACTAATGTATTGTGTGCAATTTTGATTCACTGCTTGATTGAACCATTCTTTTCCAGGTGTCCTGCTATTTCTTCCTTAATGATGGATTCCAGCATTTTCTCAACTACAAATGTTAAGCTAACTGGCCTGTAGTTACCTGCCTTTTGTCTACCTCCTTTTTTAAACATGTGTGTTACATTAGCTGTTACCTCCTCAGAGTTCAGCAAATTTGCTATTACTTCTGCTGATTCTTTTAGTACCCTGGGATGAATTCCATCTGGACCCAGGGACTTGTCCACCTTTTGTCCCATTAGCCTACCAAGCACTACCTCTTTAGTAATAGTAATCATTTTAAGGTTACAGTTCCCGCTACAGTTCCACGACTGTCAATTATCAGTACGCTATTTGTGTCCTCTACTGTGAAGACCAACACAAAAAACTTCTTTAAGGCCTCGGCCATTTCCTCTTTTCCCAATGGAAATGGAAAACATCCCCTCAGAGTCTTGAGTGTTTCAATAAGATCACCTCTCATTCTTTTGAACTCCAATCAGTTTAGACCTAATCTCCCAAAAGTCAGCTGAACCTTCGCTGAAGTGCTTCCAACGCAAATAATAAGACCAAAACTGGACACAACACTCTCAGTGTGGTCACACCAATGCCCTGTATAACTGTAACAAGATTTATTTACTTTTATATTCCCTTTCCAATAAAGTTCAGCATTCCATTTGCTTTCTTAATTACTTGCTGCACCTGAAAGTGAGCTTTTTGAGAGTCCTTCCACCAACGAGCTGCAGTTTCTCCATATCTACCCAAGCTAGATCCCTCATGATTTTGGATATTTTCATTAAATCTTCTCTTAACCTTCCTCGTCTGTAGGGAGAACAACCCCAGCTTCTCCAATCTATTTTCATAACTCAAGTTCCTCAATCTTGGAACTATTCTTGTAAAGTACTACATATCAAAGAAAATACATTACATCCACCTCTCTTGATGAAGAAAAACAAAAGGTTGAAGATGCTGGAGTAGACAGGTGGCAATGGAGGCACTTATTTTGATGCAGATAATTCGATGGACGTTTCAGTGCTGAAGGATGCATCATACAACAAATACATGCACTGTGCTGAGTACAGAATTCCAATTTTTTCATAGCCCTTACATGTCAACAACCTCAACTGTTTATGGCTGGGATATCTGAGTCATTTGTTTTCTCTATGACTGCCAATGGAATATTGGATTTTTTTGCATGCTTGTCACAAGCAGGAAAGCCTGTTATGATGATTTCTAGAATTTCAAGGCATGGTGCCAACCCCATCAGAAACATAAAAAGCAAAACAATGTTTAATATTCTAATGCCCCTTCAATCTCATCCATACTTATAGAAAGGCTGCAAAAACAATCCCAAACATTTAGGGATAAGGGTTTAAAAATCCATCTGTGTTCCCGACACAGGCTATTTCCCCCATTCTCTGTTTTGCACCAATTATAAAGCTCCCAAAGAAATTACACAGTGCATTTCAATTTCTGTTCTCAGAAACGTGACATGAAGAGGAAAAAAGGTTTGGCTTGGGAAATTTGTTGTTGGAATGGCACAGCTTCTGGTGTTGAATGCAGCCCAGTAGTTAGGGAAAATGCAAAACTAAGTATCACAACATTTCCATTTACTTGCTTAAAATGTAGCCTTCCCAGAATATATGCCAAGCTTTAATTCTAGTTATTAAAGAAGGCACAGACTTTTGCTTCTCAGCATTTTGGCTAAGATCAAGCTTCAGATCAAGTCCAAGGCAAGATGTAATGCCTTATCTTGTCAGCTTGAATCTTGTCCATCTCCCTTGTGGGGATCTTGAATTGGATTTTGAATTTGGTATTTGGAGCAAGCAGGAATGGATTTGGATTTGCCCACTCCACTCCCAGCAGGGGCTTTGTAACTTTAAGGATGGATTTAAAAATTTTTTTAAGAAGTTATCTTCATTACTTTCATATATTTTCTTAATGTGTCACTCTACAATATTTCGACAAAAGGAATAAGCATTTTGCATCTTTAGTATATTAGTACAAATGTTGGCCTCACAGAAGATATTGGGTTAACTTTTGTGATCAATAATTTCAAAGACAGGCTCCTACACAGATCCAGCACACACCATAACCCAGACCTTGGGTGGTACGGCGGCACAGTGGTTAGCACTGCTGCCTCTCAGCACTAGGGACCCGAGTTCAATTCCGGCCATAAGCCATTGTCTGTGTGGAGTTTGCACGTTCCCCCTGTATCTATATGCATTTCTCTGGGGGCGCCAGTTTCCTCCCACAGTCCGAAGATGTGCAGATTAGATGGATTGGTCATGTTAAATTGACCCTAGAGCCGGGGGGATTGGCAGGATAAGTACATGGAGTTACGGGAATGGGGCTGGGTGGGACTATGGTCAGTGCAGACTTAACGGGCCAAAAGGCCTCCTTCTGCCTTGTAGGATTCTATAGTTCTCCCCCATCCTTATGCCAATAGCAGTTTAAATCTGGTGCTAAATCAGGGACATCGCCAGACATCCAGCAACAGTGAAACCAGCAAACATGATAAGCAGACAATTGTACTGAAGTATTCTAACTAACAGCAAAAACCAGGAAGTCAAAAGCACAATATCCTTCACTTTTAAGTTTTCAGATGGTCAAATAAGCAATGATTCAATTAAGATAGAAGTTAAAATGTAAATATAAATATTTTTTAAAAATAGTGTGCAATTTACCATAATGGTGAAATGTGATATAATATTCCACAAATATTGTAGGTCCGATGAGTGTGTTTATTTGTAATCGTGACATCAGTAAACTATTAAAGCCAATTACACTTTCAAGCGATCTTAGAGACATGAAGTGAAAAGTGGAAATTCTTATCAATTCATAGATTTCCCAATCAGCAATACATCCTCTGGAATAGCACTGAACTGACAGCAACTTCTGGGTTTCTGTATTATCCTATATATGTGTAGATTCCAAGGTTGCTGTCAGTTTTGCTGGAGTAATTATGGTGAACATGGTCTTTCTGGCCGTCAAATAAATGGCTCAGGTTCAGTGTTCCTCTCCTGTTTCAGGGAGCATGTGCACTGATTCATGGTGCACTGAGCTACAGAGAGCAGAAGGACACACAGATTGATTCTTGGTCTGTCCTGAGTTAGCATATATCAGTCAGATTAACAACTAACGATGTCAAATTGACTTCAATGTGGAGAAGGGAAAACATCAGCCAATAACTCTTCTTGGAAAGGTAAGTTGAGGATGACACTCATCCACAACCAGTCAGCATCAGGTGAAGTCTAAATATGAAGAATGGTCACTTGAGCAAAGACAGAGCATTCTGGAGCCATACACAAGGATAAATTACAAGACAAAGGCAAGTTAAAAAGGTTGAACTGATAAAATTCTATCCACTTCAGGTGCAATGATGCTGAGCATTGGCCCATCAATGATGTGACAAAATTAGATGCACTCATTAGAAACACTGATGGTTCAAAGCTGTCAGTCAAACTCTCAGGCGCACTGCAGGAAATATGACACCAGGTGCAGCAGACTAAAATAAAACTTTAACCATGTTTATTTATCCAATACCTAATCCAGGAGTGTTTAGTGTTAACAATGGATGTTAAAAGTAAACTGAAAGACCAGCAAATTCACAAAAATAGTGTAACATTCACATTCTGCCCCAAGACTGATTTTGACCTTTTCCTCCTTACCTCTTCCTGGCCAATGATCCATGCAGGTTACTGACACCTTATCTAAATAAGCAATCTTCACAAATGAACTTCATCACTGAGCACAAACAGATTATTCAATTGTGCAGATGCTGTAACTGCTATGAATATTGCCTTGCCCACTGTTCGTTTACAAACAATGTCTTAAAACCAAAGGTCACTGGAGTAACTTTTAATTGAGAATCATTATGTTCAATTTGTCATGAACCTAGCAGAGAAATTTCAATGATCTGTTGGATTTGAAACCCCCTTCCCAGAATTGAAAAGACAAGTGCAGCAATCCATTTGGCAACCTTGTGAACAAGCAATCAGAATTGACCTTTTGAGGGATTGATCCTAAATGATGACTTGAATATCTTAAAGATTTATAGCCAGTTTAAAAAACACCCTTCACATTAAAAAAAATGTTTGGCCAGTTATATATATAACGACAAAGCTGCCACAAAAACTCAGTGTCACAAAATCATTACTGTTGTGTGGTAAATAGGCATATCCCATACCATACCAATGTGACACTATGCTTCTGCCACTAGAGGCTGTAATTGAGCTTTAAGGATACTGCAACAGTCTTACAGTGGGCTAAGGGCTACATCTATAGTTAGAACTAAGCACAAGGTACCTGCACAATCTATGCAAAGTTATGGCCCACTTTTGTCCATCCCTTACAACAAGCTTTACATGAAGCTCAGTGACTTTGCGCATCAAATTTGGTGGTCAGTCACAAGACCAATGGCAGACTACAGTTAGAAGAGAAGGCCTGAAATTAAAAAGGAATGTATGAAGGATGAAAAGAATGGAAAGAGAAACATCAGGGAAAGGAAACACACACTTCACTTGCTGGTTAGCTGACTGGATAGACAGATACCTTGTATGCTGCCGATGAGAAGTTTCATTTATGTGCATCATTTTATAACTTGAGGTAATTTAAGGTACTTAGCCATAGTTTGTGAGAGACCAAAGGCATTTCTCTCCATTGGAAAGAGACATGTGTGATAAAGCTTGACAGGCAAGCATGGGGCAAGGCAAGGAAACAGACCTCCATGAAAAGCTTTACAACTAGGACAGTCATTGAATTTTATGTTGCTGGCATCATTCTGCACCATGCTCGTAACCAACCACTGCTGCATTCCACTTTTGAAGCTGGTTGAAAGATAACTTCCGTGCTTTTCCTCAAAATATTGCCAGGGAATGCAGATGGGGCTTTTTAGCTTAGCATCTGAAAAACACCACCTCCAACACTGCAGGGCTGCACTGAAATGCTGGCTGAGATTTTGTGTTTCAAGTCTCCAGTGTGGGCTTTGAACCCACAACCTTTTGACTCGGGGGGAGGGTACTATTCACTGAGCCATGTCTGATATGTAACTACACAAGCTTAAAGATGTTGGTCTGGAAATCACATTGGAAAATTCCGAAGTGTGGCTCTGCCTGCCTCCTGGATGACCAGAACACGTCATTCGCCTGACGAAGGCCACAGAGTCAAAAGCTTGCGAGTTTACTATCAAATAAATCGGTTGGATTTAAACCTGGTGTTGTCAGACTTTTTACTGTGCCTCCTGGATGTACACCTGATCTGGTTGTAAATATAGGGAGCAGGTCAGCTGCAAGTTCTGGGCTGGTACCCATTCATTTTCACCTCATTTAAGTACCTGCTTCAGATGCAATAATTCTCACTGGAAGTGGGCCAGTTGAGGATCTTAAAACTTTAGAAATGCTAATTCACTTTCCTCAATGGCAACTGATCAGGTAGCAATCACTCACTGTAGCAAAATCAGACTCTTAATTTCACCAACCCCACTTTCTCCAGGATCATGCATGTAGGTATACAATGTACAATAGAAGTGGAAATGGCGAGGTTTCTGACAGATGTTATCTGCACCTCTTTCAGTGACATTCACACAGACAACAGGTAAATGAAGCACCTGGCCTCAGCTGGAAAAATTTTAAAATACATGAAAACAGGCAGAGACCTATTCAAACCAGGCCCAGTTCTTTACCTCAAAGTTTATTTGTTAGTGTCACAACTAGGCTTACACTAACACTGCAATGAAGTTACTGTGAAAATCCCCTAGTCAACATAATATGGCACCTACTCAGGTACAATGAAGGACCTTTATGAGTAGCTAATTGAAAATTACAAATAAAAACAATAAATCCTTCAAAATGGTTGCCCAAAGATCATCTCAACCTGAAATATCCAAATCAGTTTCTCTCCACAGATGCCGCTTAATCTGTTGAGTATTTCTGCAATTTCTTTTTAATTCAAATTTTCAACAATCGCAGTATTTTGCTTTTTGCATTAGTGAACGAAAGCTACACACTTCCTTGGAATCCAAATCAGCAACAGTCAGAAGAACTAAAGACAGTCACATTGAATGGATGGTCAATAGAGTGTGGAAAGTGTCATAGTGGAAAAATCCTCACAATAATGGGCTGCATGCAATTTTTTTCATTGGGTATATGGACACAATCAAGTGTCAATAAGAAATAAACTGCTATTCTTTGGCACAGTGGAGCTTAGATAATTACACATTTAATTCCGTAACAATTCTTACACTCCTCACAGAGAATTCTGATATTCTCGTCTAGAAGCTCTGATCCAGGTATACTATAGTAACAAATTTATTTTGTACTCATCAGATTTCATCCAATTCTTGTTTGGCTGAAAAGATGGATTTGCAAATCAGATTTCTGGAGAGTTGGCATGAATCTTTAAGCCAGTTACTGCTCAGTCTATTGACTGTGAAGACATAGTTATAAAGGAACATAAAGAGCCATCTGTATTTACCTGGCATCCAGCAACAAGGACAGAGCTGCAAGAAGGCCACACCAGCAAGCACCGACCATTTCCTCCCATACAGCTCGAGAAACTGAGAAGAAATGTAAAGAAATGTGCATCTAAATCAGGTTATATTTTTAGGACTTGAATTTTCCACAATTTCTCAGATTTCGCAAAAAGAGTCATAAAAACTAGCAACAAAATGCACACAGCACAAAATAAGATTACTAAAAAATTGTGCCACATTTACAATATGGGTGAGGTTAAGCATTGCGAATGTTTTTGGCTTTGGAAAGACAAGTGGAGAAGGATGTTTTTGCTAACAATTTGAGAAACAGAACAATATGAGGATAGTAATGCTGGAACAATGGGCTGTGCTGTACTGTACTTTTTTAAACATTTGATCATAATCCCCAAGTACTGGTTTACTGTCTCATCATATTCTCCCTTCCAAAAGCCTTGGGGTTTTTTTTGCCACACTGTTTTCCTCTTCAAACAATTTGTTTTCCAATAGATTGCTTAAGTGTTCATTTTCATGTGGTTCTCAACCACACATGATGCTTGTTTGGCTTTTTGGTGAGCGAGCAGACAGCAGAACTGGACTCCACCTTTACTCAGTGTTAAGTAAAGGCAGGAAGAGGCCATTTGGCCCATCGGCCCATCATGTCTGTGCCAGCTGAAAAATGAACCACTCAGCCTAATCCCACTTTTCAGCATTGGGTCCGTAGCCCTGCAGGTTATAGCCTTTGAAGTGTACATCCAGGCACCTTTTAAATGACATGAGGCTTTCTGCTTCTAAGACCCTTTCAAGCAGCGAGTTCCAGAAAAAAGCCTTACCTCCTAATTTTCCACTAACATTTTGAATCTATACCTACTAGTTACTGACCTCTCTGCTAAAATAAACAAACCTTTACCCTTACAATCTTGTACACTTCGATCAAATCTCCCCTCAGCCTCCTCTGTTTCAAGGAGAACAATCCTAGCCTATCCAATATATCTAGGACTGCAATTTTTTTAAGCTAAAAGATGCTAGTGTAGACAGAATAGGTAGTAGAAATGCTGCTGCTATATGCAATAGATAGATAAATATCATGGTAATAGAATTACTAAATCGGTAATGCAAAATCTAGAAGAAATCCTGTTGAAACTGTCAATGTAGATAATTGGTAGAGGAGAATCTTGCAATAGAACATTGGTAAGCTGTCAAGAAGCATTTTACTGCTGTATTTGTAATATAGGTAAACATTAAAAGGAAAACCTCCTACCATAGCACAGAAAGAGGCCATTCACCCATCATGCCTGTGTCAGCTCTTCGATAGAGCTCTCCAACTCACCCACTTCCCACAGCCCTGCAAACCTTTTCCTTTCAAATATTTATTCAAGTTTCTTATGAGGGCCCCTATTAAATGCACCAGCCTTTCAGGCAATAGACTGCAGGTCACTACTCGCTGTGAAAAAAAGGGTTGTCTCATTTCATTTCTGGTCCTTTTGCCAATCACCTGTGCCCTCCAGTTGATTCACGCTATTAAGAACACAATTTCTTTATTTACTCAGTCAAAATCATAATGTGAACGTCTCTATCAATATGTTTCTATCTATCATAATAAATACAAATTGTGAATGAGAATGCTGATGTATCTGCAACGTTACTAAACAGCCAAGAAAAATCCTGCTCGTTTCTCATTGGGAAAGGAGGTGATGAAAGGTAACCTGCTGTGAAAACAGGAGTTACAAGTTGGCATTACTGAGATTAGAGATCTGGGATGCAAAGCCAAGTTTATTACCATCTCCCTTTTCAGACTCTGCCAGCTTCTCTTGTTGCTCTGAAGGTTGCACCTCTGCTGTTTTCTTTGCAAGGCCAGGCTGGGAAGCCATTTCTTCACTGTCCAATTCTGCCTCGATCATGACAGTAATACCACGAACCAGGTCTAGAAGGCAACCAAATGCTACAGACATAGCATAGCCATCAGGGATAGTAGGAGGCTCCACTTTGTCCAGCAATTCTAGACTAAAGAATGGTTCAAATTAACAGATGAACTATTTTTAAAAATCACATACACTTTTGACACTACAACTAAAATTTACAACATATGTCAACTGGCAACATACAATATTGATCCATACTGTAATTAATCAGTCACTAAATTTTGAACACTCCCTTTATTTAAAAATAGGCATTGAAGTAAAACCAATGCCACTCACTAAGTTAATCTCGTTCATTCCATTACAGGTATTTAGATGAAAATGATAATCAAGATACACCAAAATGATTAGATTTTTGATGTCAGGAACTCTAAATATTTTCTCAACTGATGCAACCTGCCACAAAGATAGGCTCAGGAATTTTCTTGGTCAATTTGCTCCCCTATTCTAAAGTAATGACCTTTTGCTGAGTCAATAAACGCAAAGTGCCCTCCAGTAGCTCACCCACGTGACTATGTTTCATGTCAGTCTAGATGCTGAAAATCAGCAACCGAGCTCAATTCTATCTTCAATTCCATCTTCATCTGATGCTCACTGTGAGAACACTTTAAATGAGCAAGGCCAGGTTTGCATCATAAGTTTTAAAACTGCATTTAATTTTGATATAGAGTGACCATCCCTGCATTACTACGTGCAAAATTTGAAGACTACAGTGCACCGCATTTCCATCAGCTGAGAAAATGCCAAAGGGCAGAAAATATCATCCAATTAGTTTCTTTGCATTTTAAAACAACACTCAAATTATACAATCTGCAGCATTTAGATTCTTAAAGATGTAGATGTTTCAGACTTAGTAAACCAGATGGGCCGACTAAATAATTTCTCCTTACTAACTGATTCCAGAACCATCTAAAAACAGACATCTGCACAGCTACTAATCTTCTGCAAAACCACATCAGACTTGGATTTGGTTAAATAACCAATACGGTGAAATCCTTCAAACAAAATGGAATGGCTGAAAATTCTAATTAATGGATCCAAAAGTTTCAAGAAGTAAGGTTTGAAGTTTTTGCATGTGTTTAATTTGAGGTTTTTCATTGGAATGCAGCTTTCCCCAAAGACCAACCAAGCGTCTCCCATATCTTTGAGAAATATCTTTCTGGAATCAGTGTCCTAATGTACTGTCCCCAAGTCCCTCAATGAATCCTTTGCAGTTCAATTGTCTTTGGATGCCAGAACATGACTAAACTTGCACTCACTAGGCTGCTTTAGAAGTGCCTTGTACAGAGGTATTTAGAATTGGAATCCATGTGCCTCTGTATTCAAAAGCTGGCTGTGGGGTGAGCCCCACGGTGGTGCTCATCCCTGCCCCATTCTGTGCTGCAGACGGACCACCGCCTCCACTCGTGCCTGCAAAACAGCAAAATTTATTTAGTTTCAATTTATCCAACAGGCAGAACAAAATCAAATTTACTCTTATACATCAACATTCTGAACCCATTATCTTATGTTTGTATCTGGACCATCAGTGAATTTCCACTTTGAATAATGTAACTGCCTGAAACTATTAGATAGTAAGTGGCAACTTGGTTCATAGAAATTGTGCCTTTTTGACTGCAGATGAAACTACTGTTTTCCAAGCATAACAAAGCTGCAAATTATGAATGGTTCTTAACATTTGATGAATATAGGATAGCCTAGACTTTAACCTCACTGGATGGGTTTGAGTTGGACAACCATTTTAGTTGCTTTCCAATGTTATACTTGATTCGAGGCAATACAGCATAAAATCAGGCAAGGTGTGAAATGGATATCCAAATCAAAAGCTCAACCTGTCTGGCAAGGTTTTTAATTGTAGTGCTTCTTGATATACTTCATTGAGCAAGCCTGTAGTATCTAATAAGAAGAGAACAGGCCATGATCAAACTCCATAGCAGCTCTGGTGGACACCAGCATTTGGAAATCTGGTGAAATTTCTTTTAAAATAATGTTTATTTATTATAGTCACAAGTAGGCTTACATTCACACTGCAGTGAAGTTACTGTGAAAATCCCCTCGTCACCACACTCCAGCACGTGTTTGGGTATACTGATCTTAGCACGGCCAATTCACCTAACCTGCACATCTTTAGAGTGTAGCAGGAAACTGGGGCATCTGCAGGAAACCCATGCAGACATGGGAACAATGTGCAGACAGTGCCCCAAGTCAGGAATCAAGCCCTGGTCCCTGACACTGAGGCAGAAGTGCTAACCACTGAACCACCATGCCCTGAGGAAAGACATTGGTCTCGCAGATCAATTTCAAAAGAGGTGGATTACAGGTAATCTGGGAGAAAGATTTTGTTGCTGAATCAGAAGGACAATTGAAAGCAATAAAAGAAAAAGGAAATATAGAAGATAGAATTTTCTAAAACAGAACTTTAAAAAGCATCAAATATGAAGAAGAAACTCAACTATTGTAATCCAAGTGGAGGTGTCTCCTTCACACTGACCCAGGTACTCTGCTGCTAGTATCACGCTGGATAGCATCCCTATCAATTAAGTACCAAGAAATTTCCCATGTGGTTTTCATATATGCACATTAAAAAAGTATTTGATGTTATGTAGAAATTTCTGAAGGTGTAAAATGTTAAGCACTTTTAAAACTAGTGAGATTAACAAATATCAGCATAGTATGCAATATATTGCAATTCTGGAGAATGTGAAAGTGGCTTGAACCAAATTCACACATCATTCTGAAGGAAGATACTTGTACACTTGTAAGTGCCTTTAATCTTTCAATCTGCAAAATATTGAATAAAAGCAAACTACTGTGGATGCTGGAATCTGAAACCATTGCAGAAGGTGTAACACCTGTCCCTTTACCTCTCTGATGCTCACCATCCAAGGTCCAAAACATTCCAGGTTAAGCAGCGTTTAATTTGATGTATTCAATTTGATGATTGTATTCGCCACTCTCAAATGTGATCTCCTCTATATTGGAGAGGCTAAGCATAGACTGGGTGATCACTTTGCTGAGCACCTTTGGTCTATGCCAATGAGAATCCTAACCTACTCGTTGCTTGCCATTTTAACACACAATCCTGCTCCCACACTCACATATCTGTCCTTAGTTTCTGCTGCAATGTTCCAGTGAAGCGCAACGCAACCTGGAGGGACAGCATCTCATCTTCCAGCTAGGCACTTTACAGCCTTCTGCTCTCAACATCAAATTCAACAACTTCCGATTATTTGCTCTACATCACATTGACCCCTTTGCTTTCATTCTATTTTATTTAATTTTTCTACTGCTCTCTTTTATTTCTTTATTGTCTTCCTTCATTTTTTTCTTCCCCCCATGCTCTTTCCCCTTATTGTATCCCCCTTCCATTATCTTTACTCTCCCTTTGCTTCTCCTTTGCTAAATCTTACTTCTGTCCCATCCATTTTCCTTCCCCACCTCCTCTCCCAACTCTGCTATTTGGCCATTCATACTTTTCATTCTCTCTGTGGACAGCTAATAGCAGTCTTTTCCCTGTTTTTGCGGCTATGACTCATCTTTCATTTCCTCACCATACAATATAAATATCTCCCACTTTCTACGTCTTTTGGCTTTGACAAAGGATCATCTGGACTCGAAACGTCAGCTCTTTTTTCTCCTTAAAGATGCTGCCAGACCTGCTGAGATTTTCCAGCATTTTCTCTTTTGGTTGTCAAAATATTGATCATCGGCAGCCCAGAAGACATCATGTTCATAACGTTTCCCACTGATTAGAATATTTCAAAGCTTGCTGCCCTTCCAAATGATGAATTCAAATCAGATTTAAGGTATTCATTATGCTGGAATGTCTTCTCCAAGATGCCAGACTGGGGAAAAACTTATGGAAACCATGTATTGCCAAGCATCAGGAATCCCCTCTAGTATTGCTGTGGGCTATTTACCCATAGTTCATGAGCACCAAGGCATAACCACACACCAGCTGGCCTGTATGTCTGCGTTTCCAGGTCTCCTCTGAGTCCCCTGGCTTAGCCAGGATCCGCAAAGTACTCAGTTAACATATGCTGCCACAAAGGCACAAGATAGGGTTCACTGACGAGGAGGATATGTAGTGGTAAGAGAGGCTTTCATATTGAACTTGCTTTCGGCAATAGCTATACCGTCAGCCTGCAGTGAGAACTGAAAAGCAGGAAGCTGACTAGCAGACTCAAGTTGATTGGGATCAGGATCAATGCATCAAATTTCCAGCTGCCTACTGGAATGCCTGGATATGACAGGACAGTAGTCATGACGTAAAGATGCCAGCGTTGGACTGGGGTAAACTCAGTAAGAGGTCTGGCAACACCAATTTTAAATCCAACCGATTTATTTGATAGTAAATCTGCTAGCTTTCGGCATTTGTGCCTTCGTCAGGCGAATGAGGTGTTCTGGTCTCCAAAAGCACACATATCAGCACAGACAGTTTACAGATTGCTGATTAGAACGATGAAGGTGTTCAGCATTCTGAAGAGTCATATGCCATTTGAAACATTAACTAGGTTTTCCTCTCTCCATATATGTTGTCAGACCTGCTGAGTACTTCCAATATTTTGTTTTTATTTCATATTTAGGATTCAGCTTCAATAGGATCTCATGCTGCTCGCACAGCAGAGCTTTCCACTGAACTTTATGTATAGGCTACAATGTGTTAACTAAAAATATGAGGTTTAAACAATTTAAGTTTCTGAAATGGTGAAATTTTGCACGACACTTAGTTGGCACACATTTATGAGCACTATTAACAGCCTCGAAATGGAAATATTCCCAATAGACAGCTTTGGCATTTGAAATTTGCATTAAAGAACAGTTAATGGGAATGTTGTGAATAGGGCCATTCATTTAAAAGGAACATTTTCTTATTTCTTTCCCGTTCACTCCACAATGTTTGCATGACAGAACGATTGGATAAAGAGCACATTGTGCTTAAACTGGATGGATTCCCACTTAGAGCTTCCAGAGAGTTGCAGTGATGAACTGAATGCTCTGATTCATTACCCCAGCACAAAGTGGTACAACATTGCAGTTAAACGTGTCATTAGTGTTTGGTTCCACAGAAAAAAAGCTATTTCATTCAAATTAAGTTTTTATCTATTACACACATTTACTGCTCAGGCAACAAGCTCATTTTAAGAGTCTCCACATCCATTTCATAATAGTCTCAAGGCAAAATAGATCAATAAAAATAGCTGGAATGCAATATCAGTGTCTATACCAGAGGAATGATTGAGCAATTTAAGTTTTACTGAAACACTCATCAGCCCAGCCCTGTTTTTTAAAAAATTGGACAAAGTGATAATTCTAAATATCCAGGAGTCTGTTAATGGTTGATCACTGCTCAAAATACTCTGGCAACGTGCTTGGCCTCAAAGCCTCTCATCACATTCCTGCTGTCAAAGTGTTTGATCCAAGATCACCAGAAACTCCAAAATTAGGTGCCAGGCAATAAATCTTCCATTAAATATCAACCAGTGATCACAGAAACATTCAGTGTCTGATTAAATATTCGCAATTGGAAAATTCAAGATTAAATTCAGTGCAGGATCTCAGCAAAAAGGGGCAATAATTAATTTCTAACTAGCTAACCCTTCAAGAACATAATCAGTATTTTAAATGTTCTATTAGCATACATATATATAATATAGATCAAACACAACATTGAGGGAGATTTACAGGGCAGATGCTCAGAGGATTTTTACCCTCGTGGGGGAGTTTAGAATTAGGAAAATAGCTGTGATTATTCTAACATGAGCCTAATGGTAGATATATGTTATGTGTAAAGATTTAATTTGAATGAAATGGTTTTTCCCCTGGGGTTACACGCTAACCACAATGGCAGTATTGCACTATTTAGTGCTAATTTCGGAATACGGAACTCCCACTTCAGATGGTAATAAGAAGAAAATTCTCTTCCCCAGGCAGCAGTGCAGACATGGTCACTAGCTATGTTCAGGGACTGAGTTAGGTATATTTTTCCGTGACAAGTGAGTATAGGTTATGGGGAACGGCAGGAAAAGTGGAGTTAAGGCCATAATCAGATTGATTATGATCTTATTGAACGGAAGATTAGGCTTGAGGAGCCAAATAGTCTGCTCCTGTTCCTATTTCTTCTGTCTTTTGTTCAGTCAGGCACAGGCTTTCATTGACAGAAATTAGAACCAAGTCATCAAACATTAAATATCCAAGACCATGTCCTACCAACATATCAGTTTAGAATATGAAACTCATTAGCATAAGGATTAGTTGGAGCAAATAGCATAGATGAAATCAAGGGGAAGTTACATAAATATATGAGGGAGAAAGGAATAGAAGGATACGCTGAGAAAGAAAGGTAGGGGACAGCTCAAGTGGAGCACACATACTGGCATGGACTGAATGTACTGAATGGTCTTTTTATGAGCTGTACACAAGAAAAAGGAACAAAAGAATCAGGAGCTGAAGAACACCATTTGAGTCTTATTGAGTCTGCACCAACATTCATCCACATCATCCTATTAAGCTTACATAATGAAATACAGACAGGATTGGATGAGCAACAATGGGAGAAAGCATATGTGGACCACAAATACCAACGGAGACCTGTTGGGCCGAGTGGCCTGTTTCACTGCTGCAAAAACTTCTAAACAAATCAGTGAAACACAACAGAAGAGAAATCAATACCTGTCTGTGTGTTTGAAATTGCATTGTTTCCGGTGCTAGGAGTAATAAAAAGGGATTGTATAAAAGATCCCAGTGCGTTCACAATGTCTCTGAAGACTTTTGTTGAATGAGGCTTCATATCATATGACTGACAGAAGGACCTGTAGGTGCAAGCAAACGATTCTCAAATGCTGTAAAATACAAAATAGTTTTAAGGTTTGGCCACAATTTATAGTAGCCGAAATGCAAACTGTACAAGAACGGAAAGGCAATTCCTGCAACAATAATTCAGTGCACTCATGCTCGATAATTGGAGATATCAATCATGAACAAATGGAAGTGCACTACTGTGCAGTATGTTCAGCCTTTCAACATCATATCAAAGCTAGTGCCACTACTTTATTCTTTGCACCTCAATTCAACACCTCTCTCCTTCACATAGCTCATGGCACCAAAGTTTTCTCCAGTGCAGCAACCACAGTCTCCCGAGATTTGGTGCACTGGTGTCAAACCAACAGGCAATTATTTTTTCCTATCATACTTATCTCAAAATAGTAAAGAAACTAACTCAAACCATGATCAAACATCGCTATATCAAAATAGAATAGTGGAAATGGTCCAGAGATCATCACAGCTGCCTCACAGCGGCAGGGACCCAGTTCGATTCCCACTTGGGTCATTGGGAATCTGCAGGTTCTCCCCATGACAAAATGGGTTTCCTCTGGATATTCCGGTTTCCTCCCATAGTCTGAAAGTTAGGTGCGATGACCTGAACAGACATCAGGCTGTGGCGACCCAGGAAATTTCACAGTAACTTCATTGCAATGTTAATGTAAGCCTTACTTGTGCCAAATAAACAAACTTTTACTTTAAATTTTAATGCTCCATAAATTTACAAAAGTTTAAAAGTTTGTCAGTATCACAAGTAGGCAATGAAGTTATTGTAAAAATCCTCTGGTCGCCACACCCTGGTACCTGTTCAAGTATACTGAGGGAGGATTTAGCATGGCCAACGCACCTAACCTGCATGTCTCCCAGACTGTGGGAGGAAACCAGCATGCCCAGACGAAACCCCTGCAGACATGAGGAAAACATGCAGACTCCACACAGACAGTGACCCAAGCTGGAATCAAGACCAGGTCCCTGGCCTGAGGCCGTCCCCCCCCACCCCATGCCATATTTTTTACAGTTTATTATATAAATACTAATTTATTACAGTCAAAGCATCTAATGTTCATTTGTTACTTTTTGTATACTGAAAAAAACAATGTCAACCAAGATGTCTAAGGGTTAAAAATCTTCCACTAGAAATTTAAATGGATCATAAACTTCAGATAAATATGGTCCAAAATAAAGAGTTTAAGCCATTCGTGGAGGCACTTTCTACAAGTTTTTTAGACCAAACTATTCAAATACGAAACTTCAAATTATCACTTAGAAAATATCAAGGGATAATTACCGTAACAGCTGAGGTTGCACACAAAGCCTGTGAATGCATTCAACAGCAACTGCTCGAAGCCACTGTGGTTTATCACCATCCAAAAACTTCACCAACAAAGACAAAAATATCTCACATTCAGTTACCTGGCAAACATCAAAGTGTAATATTAGGATTACAGAATTGAGCAGCGATGTGAGAAAGCAAAATCATACCAAAATGGTTACTATCTCAAGAAAATAAAGTTTATTTATTAGTCACATTAACACTCTAATGAAATTACTGTGAAAATCCCCTAGTCGCCATACTCCAGCGCCTGTTTGGGTCAATACATCTAACCAGCACGTCTTTCAGACTGTGGGAGGAAACCGGAGCACCCGAAGGAAACCCATGCAGACACTGAGAGAATGTGCAAACCCCACAAAGACAGTGATCCAAGCAGGGAATCGAACTCCAGTCCCTGGTGCTGTGAGGCAGCAGTGCTAACCACTATGCCACTGTGCTGCCCACGAAGCACATGTTTTTGACAATAAAAGAAAGAATTCTTTACTCAAATAGTGAAAATGTACTGATGTCCTAGGTAGGTGGCTAAGAAAAGCAAAAACAATCAGAATGCAGCTACAATGTGAGAGTATTACAATAATAACAGTATTGATGACCTGAGTTCAATCAACACTTTTCTTTCGTGTCAATGTATTTTCAATGAGATGTCAAATTGAAGGATTAAAGAATGTAACATTTCTGCAAGGGCAGAAACTTCAAGGAAACAGTGGTGTAGAGGTAATGTCACAAATCAAGTAATCCAGACTTAAACCCTGGGAACATACTTTCAATCCCACTGTGGCAGCTGGTGGAATTTAAATTCAACCAATAAACATCTGGAATTTTAAAAATAGCCTCAGTAATAATGACCACAAAACTGTTGCGCATTTCATCAAAACCCACCTGGTTCACTAATGCCCTTGAAGGAAGGAAATCTGCCATCCTTACCTGGTCTGGCCCACACGTTCCTTCAGTGAGTGATGCCCTCTTAACTGGCCTGGCAAGCCATTTAGTTCAAGAGCAATTTGGGATGGGCAACAAATGCTTGGCATCAAAGATGCAAGGGGAATGGGATGAAGAACCAAAAACAGAAAATGCTGAAAAATCTCAGCAGGTCTGCCAGCATTTGTGCAAAGAGGATACAGCCAATGTTTTGAGTCTGAGTGACCATTTCCCAGCTCTGACAAAGGATCACTCAGGCAGGAAATGTTGGCTCTATTTGCACTCCACACGTGCTGTCAAACCAGCTCAGATTTTCTAGTATTTTCTGATTCAAATTCTAGCATCCACAGTATTTTGCTTTTATCTGGGCATGATGAGCCAACTGGCCTTCTTAGGTGCTGCAAAACTCTCTAATACTAAGCTGTCCAGTCCTGTAAGGTCACTGATTCAATTCCTGGCCTAGAAGCAGTAGGCCATTCAAGAGAGTAGACGCTTCAAGACTGGTCCACCATTCCATCTGATCATGCTGATTATTGAGTTCAATATCCTGATCCTCTATTCCCCCCATATCCCTTGATCCCTTTAGCCCCAAAAGCTTATTCTAATTTTTTCTTGAAACCGGACAACGTTTTGGCCTCAATAATCATGTTTCTTTTTCTGATCACTCGAATACAATTACAGGGTTTAAGAGGCATTTTGACGGATACAAGATTAGACAAGGAATAAATCGATATAGACTGCATAGGGGCAAAAGGTCTTCAATTTAGAAAGGTGTCACGTGTCATCCCAGGTTTGGTGAGCTGAAGGTCCTGTTCCTGCGCTGTACTAGTCTTTGTTCTTTAATGATCTCTGTTAGAAGTGCACTTGTGCTAATGATGGAAACTGGTAAGGTCTCCTCTCTCATTCTCCAATAAACCTGCAATTTGCCAAAACTAACTGTATCAAGGGTTTGCGCCGCTTCAGTGAATGGTTCTGTGTGGTGGTATAATAATGGCACAAACATTAATTTATATGGATGCAAGAAAGAATGTCTGCATTTACAATCCACTCATTTATTACGCAGAACTGGTCAGATAATGAAAACATCATATTATTTAAATTCCAATGGTGGTATAAACAATTGAAGCATTTTATAAAAAAGCCTGAAAAAAATGTTTTATTTTCTGCACACTTTTAAGTCTTTTAATGGTCCCTGCTCAAAGATCTCCTGACTTCTAATCAGCAATGCCATTTCCACATGGCTGACTCCTGCAATTGCACTGGTCAGTCTGCTGGGAACAGGATGGTTAAAAATCTTTTGAACCCAGGTTCATAGACAAATCCACCACAACATAACATCCAGAGGTAAAAAGATCATTTAAAATTTAAACTATTAACAACATAGCAGACTTTGAACAGGAAGTCAAGCAAATAGCAATATACAGACTAACAGATTCGCCCTCCAATGATGGACATAAATATGGTCAAATATTTATAAAGTCAGCTGGTTACACATCAATTAACACAAATGGGCCTATTTACAGTTTCATTACTGCATTAATTCAGTGCAAGTTGCAAAGTGTGTCTAAAAGAAACTCTTAACCAAACAATGGCCGTAGCAATACAGATGCTGTATTCCAAAAGACTACAGAATTTCATAATATATATAAATACAGGTTTAAATAAATAATAGTACAAATGCCCTAAAAAAAATCTTTAATGCAACAGTTAAATAAACAGGGAAGAAATCTTAATCCCTTACCAAAAGGCTATAGAAGTGCTTGATTAAAACAGATACCACTCGCAGAAGACGCATGCAGATGGGAAAGTATGGTTTCTCAACAGGAGTTGGAGAAGATGGAGTGTTCGTACCCTGTCTGAATTTGATATTGGGAGAAAACAGCTTGATCACCAAGGGGCAAACTCTTTCCTTTAGAAGGAAACTGAACTCTTGATGCTGCAGGGAAAAAAGACGCAGAGTAGAGGTCAACAATGCAAGCTGCCATTTTCAAAACAAAATCCAAGTGCCATTAATATGCAAATACAAAATTACCAACAGTCAGGGAATTCCTGTGATCAGTTTGTCTACAAAATAACTGGCATTGCCCTTCAAAAATCATTCATTATTTGAAGTACTTTGGGATGACGAGCTTTTAAGAATGAATGCATGTTAAACTGAAACAAAAGGTGTTTCAAATGGCATTAATTATTTTTAATTATGCAGGTGGCAGACATTAACAAAGCACTCTTCTGAGCATCTACAAAAAAGACTATAAACTGTAATTAAGTTAGGAGGCATATGCTTACAATACGTAGCTTGATAAATTTAAGTGCTTAAAAAATTGGCTTCAGTTCTATCCTTTAGCAACTGGCTTTCTGAAACAGAATACTACATAAAGAGTAAGGGTCTCGTTCACGCATAGTCTAATCACGCTCACAACAAATTAGTCATCTATCTCATTCTGTTCACAGGGCTTTGCTGTGTATAAACTGCTTGCCTTATTTGTCCACATAGCAGTGAATACACTTCAAAGGTAATTAATGTGGATAGGGAGCAGCTGTTCCCCCAAATTGGCGGGTCAGTCATGAGGGGACATAAGTTACGGTCAGGGGATGGAGGTCTGGGGAAATCTGAGGACATCTTTTTTTACCCAGAGGGTGGTGACAGTCTGAAATGTGCTGCCTGGGAGATTGGTAGAGGCAGGTTGCATTCTTTAAAAAATACCTGGATCAGCACTTGGCACATCATAACATTCAGGGCAACGGAGCAAGTGCTGGGATTAGATAGAAGTCATGATATACAGATGCCGGCGTTGGATTGGGGTGGTAAGAACTCAGTAAGAATTTAGCAACACCAATTTATAATCCAACCGATTTATTTGATAGTAAAAACGTGAGCTTTCAACACTCTGTGTCTTCCTCAGGCAAATGCAGTGTTCTGGTCTGCAATAGCACACATCAGCACAGACAGTCAGAGATTGCTGATTAGAATGCGAATCCTTACATCTAACCTGCTATTGAAGTGTTAAAGTGTCGAACAATGTGTGTGAAGGGAATCCTGAGCATTGTTGGAGAATTGTGTATTTTCTCCAGACAGCACAGTAAGTGAGGTTTTTTGCTAACCCAGGCAAGTTACGGGGGTTACAGATAGTGTGTCATGAAGCCAAGATCCCTGTTAATTAGATAGAAGGTCAGGTAATCCTCAAGTATCGGTGCAGACTCGATGGCCGAAGGACCTCTTCTGCACTATATGATTCTACGAATTAGCTGCACAATACTGTGGGGCTTCCTGAAGAGTATTAAAAAAAACTTAATAAATGCTAGTTATTTCTTTCTTTTTCAGTGTTTAGCAAAGATATCTGAAATTCTTCTGTTAGTTCAAGGGCATTAACCTCTTTGTTTAGACAAAGAGGAAAAGTTGCGCTCATATCCTGCAATCAACCTGAGGACCATAGTTCCGCTGAGAAGATTAGCAATCATACTGGTGTGTTTCTTGTATCAGTGTTTATCAAAGAACTAAGGAAAAAAAGAAACAGAGTGGGAGAAGGAGAGGCAAAAGTAGCGATGAACAGCGATACAGAGATATATGGATAGAAAAATCAAACAAATAAAGCTCAAGATAGAAAAAAAACAGCAGAAAGAAGCAAAGATTGAGAGACAAAAGGCCAATGAGAAGGTTTGGAAATGTTGCAAAATTAGATATTCCAAAACAAAAGGTATGAAAAACAGATGAAAACAATTTGTTAATTTGCACCTCAATGTACAAAAACAGAACAATAAAGGGAAATACTTGAATTTACAGGATAAATCACAGTGGTTTTGATAACTTTTTTTTGAATTCCATTCTATGGAGGGCATCTACTTCAAATCTGTGTGTCTGTGCCCAATATTAACCACCAACAAATCATTTCATTCATACCACAACAGACATGAAGATACAGACAAATGCAAAAAGTAAATCATTCCAGTGCAGGACTTCTGAATAAAGCAGCATAAACTTAAAATTAGAGCTAGGTTAGTTAGGAGTGAAATCCCTCAGGCAGTGGAAACTTATAACTCGTGGCCAAGGGTTGTGGATGCTGAGTCCATTTAAGTCCAAGACTAAAGCTAATACATTTTTGTTAGGTGAGGACATCAAAGTAAATGAAATTCAGGTATAGGTCCCCCATAACACAACAGAATGATGCATTATGTTTGCAAGGTTGAATAGCCTACCCATGTTTCGATGCTCCAAAGGTAAATTTAATTGCTTTCACAAGGAATATTGCTGCCTCTACTCTGGTCAGTGCTCAATAGAAATGATTTACACCATTAAACCAGGTTGCCCCTGATCCTGGCACTTTCAGCAGTAACCAAAATTAGCCCATGTCTGTGGGAAGCATGCATTGTTGTGAATTAAGTGCTGCACATTTAGTTACAAATTTGTTTTCCACAGTGCTTTAGAAAGCATGAAGCCATGGTCAAAAAGTTGCAAGATACTTTGAGCATTATCAGCTGATGGGTGGCATAGTGGTTAGCACTGCTGCCTCACAGCGCCATGGACCCAGGTTCAATCCCCTTTAACATTACCAGCTGAAAACCTGTCACAAACTCTGTAAACTGAGTGTGTGCTTTTCTATGCCCTGCTCGTGATCAGAACTCCCCAGTCACCTGACAATGGAGCAGTGCTCCGAAAGCTGGTGGTGTTTGCTACCAAATAAACCTGTTGGACTTTAACCTGGTATTGTGAGGCCGCTTACTGTGTTTACCACAGTCCAATGCTGGTATCTTCACTTTATAGCATGGCAAAACTGACAGATCATTTAAATAAAATCAATATGTCCAAACAAAATCATAGTGGTCACTTCATCCTTTACTAATAAATGAATAAAAGTTCTTGCTCAAGAAGATCATTAACGCTACATTGAACTAAATTGGTTTGTAAGGTGTTCAGTTATGTTTATAAAGTGACTCCAGTCAGCACTCTTTGTGTTAACAGGACTGACTGTCTGCCTCCAATAACGACATATTGTCTCTGAAGCCAGCTCCAGGCAGGAACCATTTCCTAGTTGCAAATTACTATCCAGGGACAGATGAAGCAAACATGGCAGTAAATTTGGAACCACTATTGGCAGATAAATTATGATAGATTCAAGGTCATAGAACAGTAAAGTTAGCTATCTTTATAAATCATTTAATCACAGAATCGGCCCACCGAGTGCACCAATGCACGAAAGACCCCTGCCAGCACTTGCTTATAGTCTTGAATGTTATGGTGTGCCAAGTACTCATCCAGGTATTTTTTAAAGGATCTGAGGTATCCCTATCTCCACTACACTCCCAGGCAGCGCATTCCAGACTGTCACCATCCTCAAATTCCCCCCTAAACTTCCCACCCTTGACTTTTAACTTGTATCCCCTCATAACTGACCCTTCAACTAAGGAAAACAGCTGCTCCCTATCCACCCTGTCTACGCCCGTCAATCTTGGACATCTCTAATATGTCAAAGAATCATAGAATTCTTACAGTGCAGAAGGAGGCCATTCGACCCACTGACCCTACACCAGCAACAATCCCACCCAGGCCTCTCCCCGTAACCTCACACACCTATCCAATTAATACCCAAGGGGCAATTTAGCATGGCCAGTTAAACAAATATCTTTGGAGTGTGGGAGAAAACCGGAGCACTCAGAGGAAACCCATGCAGACATAGGGAAAATATGCAGACTCCGCACAAACAGTGACCCAAACCAGGAATCGAACCTGGGTCCATAGCACTGTGAGGCAGTAGTGCTAACCACGGTGCCACCCAATGCTGAGGTCACCCTTCAGCCTGTACAACCTTTCTTTATAAATTAAATGTTCCATCCCAGGCAAAATCCTGGTGACTCTCCTCTGCACCCCTTCCAATGTGATCACATCTATCCCATAATGTGATGACCAAAACTGCACACACTACCCCAGCTGTGGCCTCACCAAAGGTTTTTTACAACTCCATCATGACTTCTCTCTTTTGTAGTTTATATCTCAACTGATAAAGGCAAGTGTGCCATATGCTTTTCTCATCACCCTATTAACCTGCCTTTCCGCCTTCAGAGACCTATAGACAAACACGTCAAGATCTCTTTGGTTCTTTCGAACTTCCCAGTGTCAGATCTAGTATAAAACTGTTATTTACAGGATGTTTCTACAAATGAAATTCACAACCTCCCTTGTGGTCAGCAGTTAAATGACCCTCATTTTAGTACAACTAACATCCAAAAAACGTGTCCCTTTAAACAAAGGCAGTGGGAGCACAAACAAGCATTAGACATTGTAACTGAAATACTTTACTTGTAAAAACACTCGTGGAAAGTCATTCAAAACAGACTCCAGAAGTTCCAATCCAAAAGTTCGGGTCATTTCCGTCATTCCAACCAACCAGTAAGGGGCATCTGCATTTACCAACTGACATAAATCCTGGAAAATTAAATCAAAATGATCATGTCAAAGGAGATATTTTTCTATTAACTGTCATATTCAGAATAAAACCATATTATTTATCACAGTACAGAGAGATTCATCTTTGAGGAACTCTCAGTCATTTTCCCTGTTCCATATTCATCAATGTGAATATTGTTATTTAAAAGCCAGTGGTGTAATGCAGGAAACTGGATTGAAAAACTACCGAGCAGAATTAACAAGCACTGCTAAAAATGAAACATCATTGAAGAACCACAGGTAACGACTTTATCTTCACAGATGTTGATTCAGCTCCTTCACAGTTAGAGTCGATTCTAATTTAACTCAGTTTCTCCAGTGAAGCCACTGACATAATCAATTCAAACGCATTCATAAAAAGAAATTAAAATACAGAAAGTGTGTGTATGCGCATGGAAGGGATGGTGGTGAGAAAGAAAGCTAAGGCAAGATACTAAAATTAAATAGAATATTAGGCAATTGATCTTTTAAGTACCCAACCTGCTTAACCTGCAATTGATTTAATAAAATTACTCTGCAAAGAATGTCTCTACCTGAAAAAGCATGTATGCATCTTTCGCACATGGCCTCAGCGTGCTGACTGTTCTTCTGTTGCTATTGCCTTGGACAACAGGAGGATGACTGTCTTCATCTGAAATAAACATAGGTGCAATTAAAACTCTTCACTGAGCTAGATGCATGCTTTCGGTACTTACCGAAGGCCTTATATTCTTCCTGCAGTGATTCACATCACTATCGCTGTTTGAAATAGAATATTCATTCACTATTGTTTTCAGGAAATAAATTGCTGCTTTTTATGTACGTAGTTAGACTTCTTAGAATCCTACAGTGCAGAAGGAGGAGGCCATTCAGCCCATTGAGTCTGCACTGACAGCAATCCCAATCAGGCCCTGTTCCCATAACATCACGCATTTACCCCAGCTAGTCCCCCGACTGTAGGGGATAATTTAGCATGGCTAATCTTCGTAATCCGCACATCTTTGGACTACAGGAGGAAACTGGAGCACCCTGGATAAATACTACGCAAGGCATGGGGAGAATACACAAACTCCACACAGACAGTGACCCATGCCAGGAATTGAATCTGTAACAAAATTTTATATTCACTGAAGAAACAATTGTTAAGGCAGTAAGGTGGATAAAGAGGACCTATGCTCTTCTTTGTCATCGCAGGTATAACTTCCATAGATTTAACAGAGGGCTCTAGCAGTAGCTTGGTGAATAAGTGCTTCCATATCGTAGCACCAAAATATACTTAGCAGAAAGTTCAGCACTTGATATGTAGGAAGTCAAGGAACGTCAGCTGAAATATTTGAGGACAATAACTCCAAGCCAGGGAAGGAAGACTCAGTGCTTCTTCCTCACTATGATCCAGCAACACATTTTTATAAGTACATGTGGATATCAGGCAAGAATGTGATCGAGCTGGGTTCTAATGGCCCCCATGATGTAATAGTTTGCTGAATATAAGGCCCAGGCTTTCTGTCCCTATCTAATTTTTTGGGCAGAATTGGGTAACATGGGGAAGCAGAATGGCACTGGGAAGCATGTGCTCTGTTGATTTCACAAGTCTCTGCACCTGGATGTGATTTCCAACATCAAACTCTTTGGCTTGAATGGCAGACGGCAAGTGCAAATACAAGACATGCCACTCCTACAACACATCTTGGATTTCTTTCCATGCGATGTGAGGATTGTTCACTATTTTTGGTCCAGAGTTCCAAAATTGGCAGAAGATGTAAAATATTGGCAGCTACAGCATGTTCAAGCTCTGAAGAAGTGCAATGCATACTATCAAGAGGAACGCAATCGCCAAAGCAAGACACCAAACCGTTTCTCTGGAAGCTTGGCACTCCCCAAACAAAAAAACAAAGAAAATTACAGCAGAGGAACAGGCCTTTCAGCCCTCCAAGCCTGCACCAACCATGCTGCACAACTTAACTAAAAGCCCCTATCCTTCTGTGGACCATATCCCTCTATTCCCATCTTTTCATGTATTTGTCAAGACGCCCCTTAGAAGTCACCATCATATCTGCTTCCGCTATCTCCCCCGGCAATGAGTTCCAGGCACCCACTATGCTCTGTATAAAAAATTTGCCCTGTACTTCTCCTTTAAACCTTGCCCCTTGCACCATAAACCCTGTGCCCCCTAGTAACTGATTCTTACACCCTGGGAAAAAGCTTTGAGTATCCATTCTGTCTTTACCTCTCATAATCTTGAAGACTTCTATCAGGTCGTCCCTCAATCTCCATTGTTCCAGTGAGAGCAAGCCAAGTTTCTCCAAACTCTCCTCATAGCTAATGCCTTCCTTACCAGGCCACATCCTGGTTAATCTTTTCTGTACCCTCTCTAAAGCCTCCAAATCCTTCTGATAGTGTGACGACCAGAATTGAACATTATATTCCAAGTGCAGCCTAACTAAGGTTCTATAATGCTGCAACATGACTTGCCAATTTTTAAACTCAATGCCCTTACTGATGAGGGCAAGCATGCTGTATGCCTTCTTGACTACCTTTTCCACCTGCATTGCCACTTCCAGTGATCTGTGTACCTGTACATTCAGATCCCTTTGCCTATCATCAAAACTCTTAAGGGTTTTGCCATTTACTATATTAGAACTTCCAAAACGCATTACCTCACATTTGTCCACCCATCCATTTTCCCTACAACTTGCTGTAGCATAGCTATGCTTTCTTTTCATTTGGACTTGGATCTTAGGGTCATCAGTATTGAAACTGGAAAATAGTTAAAGTTAATATCCAATTCCATTGTAGGTAGAAATGGTGCACCCAGATCAACAGGGAGGGGTGGAATGCATAAAGTCTTGCTCTTATCATCTTAGCTCAATACATGAAGAGCCGATAATAGATAGGATATTGGACAACTGTTGGCAGATATCAGGAGGAGCAGAGGAAAAATGCAACAGAGGTAATTTCAGAATTTCAAGATTTTCCCCTGCAAAGTATTCCCACCAAGATTTTTTGGAAATGATACTCATTTGATTCTAGAAATAGAGTCAACTGTGAAAAATAGCAATGTTTTTCTCCCAGTTGTGGAATAGGCAGACCAGTTTACATTTGGAAACGCTTGTTCTTCCACGTCCAGAAACTATGCAATTTCAGACAAGGGAGAACAGGCATCAGATAACCATAAAACTACTTAACAGGAAATAACAAATATAACTTCAACCATTTCCATTTAGTAAGTTAGAGAACTGTCTTGTGAAATGTGTTTGTCCCCCCAAAATGATAAAATCTCCTGTCCTGTTGTTTTCTCCAATTGTATGAAACATTTTCTTGGACATTGACTGGCATGTGCCAAAACAAAATGAAACTGAACAGGCTGCAGAGATGAAAAAGGAAATTTAGCTAATTCAGCTTTTGCTATTAATTAGATTAACATTTAGGATCTGCACAGATTCCAGAGAAAATAGTGTGAATAAAATAACTAGGAGTTTTAATCTGCCATAATATTGCAATTCAAATTGAAACTATCATTTTAGGAGGTTGATCGGCCATGCTAAATTGCCCCTTCGTATCAGGGGGCTTAAATATGTACGATTATGGGGATAGGGCCTGGGTAGGATCGTTCCTGGTGCAGGCTCAATGGGCCAAATGGCCTCCTTATGCATTGTAGGGACTCTTATGATTCTACTCAACTGTAAAAAGCCCCGTCAAAATTTCCAAAAGTACTCATTTTAAAACAGGGACAAACATTAATCACTGGTAGTAAAGGAAAAGCTCTAGAAATTGAATATAAGGTTGAAATGCACATTTTGCAACCACCCAAGTAATGAAGTTTATAATAACATGCTTTGAAATATTAATAATTTACTGCAGAAAAACAAAATATAAAAAAAAAGTGAAATGCAGGAACAAACAGAAAAATTGAACGAAATATCAGTATACTCTCAAATAGTTTAAAGCACTTACACCCTGTCTGCCCTGCAGAGTTAAGGTGAAACAAAGCCTACTGATTACAAACATCAACAAAGGAGTCCATGGCAACAAAAGATGATGGAGAATTGATTCATTTCACTGATATTAGACAGGAAGAATCTCATGGAGCAGAGATCTAAGCCAGTGTAGAGTTTCACACAATTTGTGCGTGCAGATACAAATTGGGAGCTGGTAGTTTTTAAACCACTCCCTGATGGATTTTTGCTGGACTTTAGCCTTTATTTACTTTTCAAGTTATGTTAATTCTTTCAGAGCAGAAAAAATGTAAATATTAACTAATAAATGTCTACCATAAAGAGGCTTTAATCCAATTCAGACTTTAATTTGGTGAATTCTTTAAAAAAAGATTCTCCTTTAACAATTCTCCTTTCTGAACGTGAAAGAGTAACTAGACTTGATAGGAAGGATACTTCTGTGAAATTAATCTCAAACAGCTACACAACCAGCTTCACTTGGAAGCAATTTACACCAATTTTCTCCCTATCGTACACTGAGTAATGACAACCATTTGTCTTCATTACTGCAAGTGCCCTCTCAGTGATGCATCACTTGACTTGGTTTTTCATGCTGATGGCTTCTACACTTGGGGTTAATTCCTCAACTAAAAGATAAAGGAAGACAGAAAAAATCTAAAAGACAACCAGCAAGCAGAGGAATTGGACAACAGTGAAAAAAATAATTCCAGTGTCCAGGTGATCAAGTCTTCTTGAAATGTTATGTTGAAATTTGTGCTTTTTGGAACCAAAAACTGTTAATGACTGTGGGAGAACAGTACACTCATTATTGTGCTCAGTGCCAAAGCTGTAGAATGCAGGATTTGATGGCTAGAACTCCTGTCATTATTCGTATATGCTGTGCAAGCTAGTTTCCCAAATCTTGTTTGTGTGAAGGTTGGATGGTCGAGTGTATAAAGAACAATACAGTACAGGAATAAGCCCTTTGGCCCACTAAGCATCAAGAAGCAGTTTCTATCTTTCTGTTCCACTCCCACTCATGTCTATCAAGAAACGCCTTAAATGCTGCTAACATGAATGTTTCCACCACTTTCACTGGCTGTGCATTCCAAACATCTATCACCTGCCATGTAAGAAACTTGTCTTATATGTCTCCCCTAAACTTAGCCTCTCTCACGTTAAACATGTATCCTCTTACAGTTGATGATTTCATCCTCGGAAAGAAATCCCTGAATATCCAACTTAAACATAAAACTATAAAACTTAAATAACTTATGCACAGAAAGATGTAAATTAGATTCTTGACCTTTGAAATTCTAGATATGAAGAGAAGATAATATTTTAGCAAATTACCTTTTTGGGAGTATCTTAATGAAAGAAGGCTAAACTTATCAAAGTTAACATCAGCGATATTAAAGAAGGTAGAACTACAAGTGAAAATATCCAGTGAAAAACATTCTATTGATATGGTAAGATTAGATTTTCAATGCATTTTCTTTACAGTGTGTTGTATAATGCCTGTAAAGGTTTGGTATGGTGATTAATTTTGACTTTATTCACTATGATCAACAACTTTGGAGTGAAGAAACATAGAAGGTAGGGGCAGGAGGCAGGAGCTGATCATTTAGTCCTTCTAGTCTGCTCTGCCAGTCAATATGATCATGGATGATCATCCAACTCAATAGCCTAATCCTGCTTTCCTCCCCCATAACCTTTTGCACCAACCGCTATATCCAGCCACCTCTTGAATACATTCAATGTTTGGCATAACTACTACTTTGTGTAATGAATTCCACAAGTTCACCACTCATTGGATGAAGAAATGTCTCTCTACTTCCATCATAAATGGTCTATCCTGAATCCTCAGACTGTGAGCCCTGGTTCTGGACCCCTTACCACCATTGTGAACATCCTTCTTGCATCTATCCTATCCAGACATGTTAGAAATTTACAAGTCTCTATCAGATCCCTCCATTCATCTGTACCTTAGTGAAAGAAATCCTAACCTAGTCAATCTCTCCTCATACATCAGTCCTGCCATCCCCAGAATCAGCCTGGTAAACTGTTGCTGCACTCCTTCAACAGTAAGAACATCCTTCCTCAGAAAAACGTGACCAAAACTGCACACATTACTCTAAGCGTGACCTTATCAAGGTCCTGCACAGTTGCAACCACACATTCTTGTTCTTATACTTGAAACCTCTTACAATGAAGGCCAATATGCCATTTGCCTTCTTTACCACCTGCTGCACTGCATGCTTATCTTTAGTGACTGGTGCACAAGGACACTCAGGTCTAGCTGCTCATTTCTTGTTTTTACTTCCAAAGTGAATAATCTCACACTTATCCAAATTATACTGCATCTGCCATTGATAAGGCTACTGACCCAACCTGTCCACATCATTTTGAAGGATCTCTGCATCCTCGTCACAGTTCACCATCCCACCCAACGTGGTATCACACGCAAACTTTGAGACATTTCATTTTGTTTCCTCATCCAAATCATTAACGTATACAGTGAATAGCTGAGGGCCCAGCAACGATCCCTGTGGCACCCCACTGGTTCTACCTACCAATCTAAAAAGCATCCATTAGTTCCTACTCTCTGCCTCCTCTCTGCCAACCAGTTTTCATCCATCTCAATAACTTACCCAATCCCATGCGCTCTAATCTTGCATGATAATCTCATATAGGACTTTGTCAGATGCTTTTTGAAAGTCCAAATATACCACATCAACTGGCTTCCCCTTGTCAACGCTACTAGTTACATCTTCAAAGAATTCCAACGGATTTGTCAAGCATGGTTTCCCCATCATAAATCCATGCTGACTCAGTCTGACCCTGCCACTGCTTTCTAAATGTTCTGCTAGAAAGTACTTGATAGTTGAGAATTTTCCCCACTACCAATGTTAAGCTTACAGATCTAGAATTCTCTGTTTTCTTTCTATCTCCCTTTTTGAATATTGGAGTGACATTCGCTACCCTCCAATCTGCAGAGACTGTTCCAGAGTATATAGAATCCTGGAAGATGACCACCAATGAATCCACTATTTCTAGAGCCACTTCCTCAAGTCTGGGATGTAGACTATCACCTGGATATTTTTGTCTTCAATCCTATCAATTTTCCCAGCACCATTTTTTTACTAATATTGATCTCCCTCAGTTTTCCCCTTTCACTAAATCTTGCATTTTCCAACATTTCTGACGTTTGGTGTATGACATCTTTTTGTGAGGATAGAACCAAAGTATGTATTCAGTTATAGAACATAGAACATTACAGCACAGAACAGGCCCTTCGGCCTTCGATGTTGCGCCGACCAATATAAAAAGCAATGCCCCTCCAAACTAAACCATTCCCTTCTCTTCCATATACTTATCAACTAACCTCTTAAACGCCACCAAACTTGGCGCATCTACAACTGCTGCAGGCAGGGCATTCCACTCCCGAACCACCCTTTGGGTAAAGAACCTACCTCTGATATCCGTCCTATAACTATCACCCCTTAATTTAAAGCTGTGTCCCCTCGTGCTAGCTTTCTCCATCCTAGGAAAAAGGCTATCACTGTCCACCCTATCTAAACCTCTAATCATCTTATATGTTTCAATAAGGTCCCCTCTTAGCCGCCTCCTTTCTAACGAAAACAACCTCAAATCCCTCAGCCTCTCTTCATAAGACCTGCCCTCCATACCAGGCAACATCCTGGTAAACCTCCTCTGTACCCTCTCCAATGCCTCCACATCTTTCTTATAATGTGGGGACCAGAACTGCACACAATACTCCAAGTGCGGCCGCACTAGAGTTTTGTACAGTTGCAACATGACGTTGCGGCTCCGAAATTCAATCCCCCTACCAATAAAAGCTAAGACTCCATATGCCTTCTTAACAACCTTCTCGACTTGACTGCCTACTTTCAGGGATCTATGCACATACACACCAAGATCCCTCTGTTCATCAAGACTACTAAGAATCCTACCATTAGCCCTATACTCTACACATTTATTATTTCTGCCATAGTGCATTACCTCACACTTTTCCACATTAAACTCCATTTGCCACCTCTCGGCCCAGCTCTGCAACTTGTCCAAGTCTCTCTGCAAACTATAACACCCCTCTTCACTATCTACCACTCCACCGACTTTAGTGTCATCTGCAAATTTACTAATCCATCCTTCAATACCCTCATCCAGATCATTTATAAAAATTACAAACAGCAGGGGCCCCAAAACAGACCCCTGAGGTACACCACTTGTAACCGAACTCCACGATGAATATCTCCCATCAACCACCACCCTCTGTCTTCTATCTGCTAGCCAATTCCTAATCCAATTAGCTAAATCACCCTCTATCCCATACATCTGCATTTTCTGCAGAAGTCTTCCATGGGCCACCTTATCAAACGCCTTACTAAAGTCCATATATACCACATCAACCGCCTTACCCCCATCCACCTCCTTAGTCACTTTTTCAAAAAACTCAATGAGGTTAGTAAGGCACGACCTACCCTTCACAAAACCAGTTGCTCGGCTATTTCTTTGTTCCCTATTATATGTTCCCCCATTTCTGTCTGTAGAGGACCTACATTTGTCTTTACCAACCTCTTTCTCTTTGCGTAACTATAGAAACTCATACTGCTAGTTTATATGTTCCCTGCAAGTTTCTCCTTCTTAATCAATCACTTGGTCCTTCTTTGCTGAATTCTAAACTGCTCCCAATCTTCAGACCTATTATTTGTCTTGGCCAATTTGTATACTTCTTTTAGATTAGATGCTCTCTCTAATTTTCTGTGTATGCCATGGATTGGCCCTCTTACTCATTTCGCTTTTGTGCCAGACAGGAATAATTATTCAACTTCTTTCTGAAATTAAGCAAAATTTACTTTTCATGGGTTGTGCTATTTGTAGCTTAGCAGCAATACCATTAGGAACATACAGCATTCATTCTACACGTAGGATATACGTAGCAACTACTTTGCAATCATCCATAGCCCTGATGATCCAGCTGTTCACCATTTCTGCTCCAAACATTTTTCTACAAGAACCCTTGCAAATTGATACATGATGTGTGTACTTAGATCACACAACCATTTCAACTCACTTTTATGTTGCTCATCTTCAGCGTCCATTCTCTCAAAAACAACTGTAACTACTTGCCGTACCGTAGCTGCTGCTGTGTTATTGGTGATATTGTCTTTGGTAAAGTGTAGCCGAAAACACAATACAATTGCCTGAAAGATATTGGAAACAGAAATCTTTGTGAACGAAAAGGAAATGTGAATCCACAAAAATTAAAATCAACTGCGGATATTGCAATCAATAGTGACATTACTGACAGATATAGAAGTTGGGATGTCTTGTGAAGTTGAACAAGAGATTGGTAAGACTACACTGGAATAGTATGTACACTTCTGGACACCCTCTTCTAGAAATAATATTACTAAACAAGAAATTGCAGAAAAGATTTACTAAGATGCTACTGAGATTGATGGTTTGAGTTATAAGGAGAGGCTGGACAGATTGGTACTTTTTTCTCTGGAGCATATGAGACTTAGAGATGATCTTACACCAATAATGAGGAGCATAGATTAACTAGCTAGTCAATAGCTTTTCCCAAAGATAAGGGAGTCTAAAACGAGACAACATTGGTTTAAGGTGAGAAGGGAGAGATACATAAGAGTCTAGGGGGGCAATTTTTTCCATGCAGAAGGTGGTGAGTGTGTGGAACGAGCTGCCACAGGTAGTAGAAGAGATGGATACAATTTTGTTTTTTAAAAAGCATTTACTCAGTTATGAGAGTAAGATGGGTATATGAATATAGGCCAAATAGGGGCAATTGGGAACAGCTTAGTCATTAAAAAAAGGGCATCATGGCCAAGTTGGGCTGAAGGGCCTGTTTCTGAGGTATAAATTGCTATGACTTTACAAGAAATTTCATTCAAATTTCTACTTAAGTAGCATTTAAGAATGATCATTATTTCAAGCAGTCTCTGACAAGATAGTGTTTAAAATCAGGAATTTATTAGGAGATTAATTTGGGAAGTTAAAAGATTTGTGTTGCTTCCCTGAAAACAAGCAAAAAGTAATTGACAATAGATTTCCATTGGCTCATATTTCCAATGGTAAGGAAAACATTAGGCAACCATTAAAATACTTAGCAAGAATAACTGACAATTCAGAGCTCAAGAAGTAATGAAGGAAGATCACAGATGCTAGAATTCTGAAAATGAAAATACAAAAAAATGAGTATATCTGAAAGAAAAGGGTGCATAATTTATGGCCCTTCATTAGAAGATCTTCTCTTATACGATGATGGACTTCTTGGGTACACAGGTTCACTTTTCATTTCAGGTTAACAAAAGTAGATAGGGACAACAACATGATTAAAACTGCTAATAACTAATCTGATGGGAAAACAGACTAGGAAGCAAAAGATGACGGAAATCAAGTGACACACCTAATTGCTCATAAGTAAATATCGTAAAGTGAATACCCAAACACAAAACAAAATGTGAGAGACTAGATTAGTCAGGGTTATAGAAATCACCCCAGTCGTCAAACTTTCTGCAGAAAGAATACATTATTGGCAAGGACCAGAAAAAACTTAAATGGTCAATTTAAGCATGACATTAAATTTAATAAATTGGAACTTTAAATCCATTTACAAAGGGTCAATTTGTTAAAAATCTAATTAAATATTTACCTCTGGCCATTTTTCAAAGTTATAGAATGAGGACAAAAATGTCTTCAGTTTATTCAATTCAAAAGATTCCAGGTGGTAGATTGGGTTGGACACTGACATTTTATAGATTTACTGACACCAGATGGCACGCTGTTAGGCAGCAATTAGCACTGCTGCCTGCCTCTCAGTGCCAGGGTCCCGGGTTCGATTCCCAGCTTGGGTCACTGTCTGTGTGGAATTTACACGCTCTCCCTGTGTCTGCGTGGATTTCCTCCAGGTACTCTAGTTTCCTCCCACAGACTGAAAGACGTGCTGGTTAGCTGCATTGACCCAAGTAGGTGCTGGACTGTGGCGACTAGGTGAATTTCACAATAACTTCATAGCAGTGTAAATATAGGTCTTACTTGTGACTAATAAATAAACTTTATCTTTTGTGCTGTGACTTAAATCTATCTCCAAGACTATGGGATAAAGAGTCATGTGTCTGTAAGGGTTCTTTATCTAGTTGCCTACTGAACTAAAAAACGTCCATTACTTGCTATATAGAGAAGAAATAACACACATTTTAGATTCATTGCAATTGAAGGACATCCCTGTCGGACTTTTTCAGTAGTATCTGAGATATAACCACCTGCAGCTGCTTCATTAAAGACTTTCCTTCTGTCATAAGCTCAGAAATGAGGATGTTCACTGTTAACTGCACACTGTTCAGCACAATTCACAATTTCTCAGATACAGAAACAGATACATCTACATTTAGGCTTGGGCTTATAAACTGCACCAGGGCTCCTTTGATACTACCTTCCACATGCTTCACCGTTAGCACCAGTAGTGTAGTGACAAATTATGAGATACAGGGATTCTTAAGAAAACTTGTTGGCCATAACATTTCTAAATCTGTTTTTATTTGTATTAAATATTTGAGTACCCAACTGCCGGTAAAACTATGCTTTTTAAATGAAAAATATTTGTGCTGGTAGGCATTTTATTTCAAACCATGTGCCCTTTGAATCAATAATCATTAAGATTGCTGGAATTTCATTATGCAATGGTTTAGTTATTTCATTCAATCCAATTAAAAACATGAATTACAGAAAACTTTATTTAGTTCTTACGGAGGTGGTATATAGAGAAATCACTGCCTTTCTTGATTTGTATTAATAACCTGGAGCTGAGTATACAGGGCACAATTTCAAAACTTGGAGCTAATGGAGTAATTGTGAACCATGAGAAGGACAGCTATAGATGTTAAGATTCAGACAGGCTGATGGAATGGGGCAACATATAGCAGGTGGAATCTGGATAAGTGTGAAGTGCTACATTTGAAGTGGCACTCTGGTGCGCTCCAGCCAAGTAATAGTCCTGCTGGGGACCTGTAAGGAAAAGGGCAGCAGATGCATGGGAACACGGTCATCCGCAAACTCCCTTTCAAGCCACACATATTGCAACTATCTCATTATTCCTTCACTGGAACAAAATCCTGCAACCGTCTTCCTAACAGCACAGTGGGTGCAGCAACACCACATGGACTGCAGCTGTTCAAAACAGTGGCAGCTCACCAACATGTTTCCAAGGACAATGAGAGATGGACATCAAATGCTGGCCTTACCAGCATTGTCCATATCACAAGAAAGAATAAAAAAACACATGCAGAGCTTGAAGCAGAGGGAAATTGTTAGTGCAGAATGCAAAGAAACAGTGTTGCAGAAACTCAGCAGGCATGAAGAGAGAGAAATAGTTAACATTTTGTGTTCAATAAGAGTTCTTCAGAATGGTTTCGAAGAAGAGTCATATTGGATTCGGACTGCTAACTCTGTCTCCTTCCACAAATGCTGCTAGGCCAGCTGAATATTTCCAGCACTGTCTGAATTATTAAAAATCTGCAGCGTTTTGCTTTTATTTTACAGCGAACTTCAGTCTGCATCTAACTGCACAATACTTGACCTGGGAGTGCCTAATGGTTGAAGAAATGAGAAGCTAGTGATGGGATCAGCCTGATGGTATCATGTGTGGTAGTGTAAGGCTTGCCCTCGGTTCCTCAGCAACATTATAAATTCCAAAAGTCACGCTGCTTGGTGCAATGATTTGTGGGAATTGTTTCCACGAGGAAAAGATGAGACATTCTTGGACACATGATTGGATCATATCAAACACTATTAGGCCTTTTTTTGTCAAAATTATCACTATTCCATTATCACCCTGGAAAGCGAAACTAATGCCAAACTTCTCTCCACTGCTAATTATCTTCTGAAATCTTTCTTCTCTGTTCCAATACTGATTGCAGAGTGCAATGACTATCTGGCCATTAAAATTGAGGCCATATATTTCGATGCACCTGTTCTGTCTCCTCACTTCTTTGCACAACAAACAGAAGTTTCTCCTTTCTCTAGGAGAAAGGAGACAAATTCTTTCATGTCTTTCTCTACTTTCTCCCTCACCTACATGCAGGATCCCTGCCAGATCATCTTGGCCACAAGACTGATCGCTTACTCCCTAGATCCCACCAAACTGATCATGGAACTCCTTTGCTTAATGAATACTACACATAGTTCCTATTCTGCAGGTTCCCACTTATTTCTTTCTACATTGTCAGCACCTTCCTCAAAAAAACTACCGTCAAATGTGGTCTTTGCAAACTGTTTCATTTCAATTTTTCCTTCCTGTCCAACGACTGAATCTCCCCAATCAAGATTTCCACCTATTTCACTGCACTGAAATAATCCTAATCCGAGGCAAAAATGATATTCCCTGATCCGGGGTCCATGTTGCATTCCTGCTTTCTAACCTCTCTGCAGCCTTTGACAAAGGAAGGACACTGCTCTTTTAACAACTCTTCATTCCTATCCATTCCTGGATCTGCTTTTACCAGCAATGGCTTCTTTTCCTTCTGCTGCATCATTATCTCAAAATTAATCCTGAGCTGCCTATTATTTCACATTTATGTTGTGCCATGGCAATGTTATCTAAAGACATGAAGCCATCTTCCACATTTATACTCATAATATCCAACACAATCTCTCCCAACACCTCTTAATTCTTTCATTAACTCGATACAATCAAAAGAACTGTCCAACATCCAGCCTTGGATAACCAAAACCATTCCCTTCAGTCCCAGCCACAAAGTCTTTACATTTGTTATTAATCCCAATCACTACCCATCTATTTTCTTAGGTCCCGACCTTCCCTGAGGGTGGCACAATTGCAGAATGGTTAAGCACTGCTGTCTCATAGCACCAGAGACCTAGGTTCAATTCCTGGCTTGGGCTACTGCCTGTGCGGAGTATGCACTTTCTCCCCTTGTCCGCTTGGTTTCCTCTGGGTGCTCAGGTCCGAAACACATGCTGGTTGTGTGCATCGGCCATGCTAAATCCTGCCTCAGTGTATCCAAACAGGCGTTGGGAATGTGGCGAGTAGGGGATTTTCAGAGTAACTTCACTGCAGTATTAATGTAAGCCTACTTAAGACATTAATAAACTTTTAAACTAAGCTTAAACTTCTCCAACTCAGTGTTCATTTTTATTTGATGCACCTCTGTGAAGCACCTATTTTCTATTCTAAAGGCACTACATGAACTGAAAGCTGCTATTGTTATCCGTGGTTATCCCGCGATCCAATACTTACCCTTGCAGTCGGGAAATGATGCAAGGTGTTGGGGAAGGGAGAAAAACGTAAGTGATGAGCAAAATCATCAAAACACAGTACAGCACCTATATTACTATGGTAAAAAATTCAGTTCTCTCAAATGTAACATAACGTTTTCAAAAAGATCAATTCCTTTCTCTCCCTCATCTCTCTGAGGGGGAAAGAAAATAAAATTGAAACTATATTCTAGAAAATAATTTTAATTTTCAGAATAATCCTTTCTCTTCCATTTCCCTTTGGTACAATGCCAAGGACCTGGAGTTATAGCTGAATTTCCTTCAGCAAACATCAGGTTGAGAAGGTGATTAAAAAAAAGACAGTAAACAAATGGAATTTTAAAGTTTATATTGAGAAGCATGATTATAGAAGGCACAAAAGCAAATTAGGGCAGATGCTGGAATCTGAAACCAAAAGAGAAAATGCTGGAAAATCTCAGCAAGTCTGGCAGCTTCTGTATGGAGAGAAAAGCGCTGATGTTTTGTGCCCTGATGACCCTTTGTCAAAGCTAAAAAGCATAGCAAGTAGGAAGGCAGAATGTAGAATTCGTGCAAAACATTGGCTAGACTTCAACTGGAGTAAGGTGTGCAATTCTGGACATTCCATTGCTGGAAAAGTAGCAGAAGCAAGAGAAAGGGACAATAATAAACCATCTCACAACAGCAGGTTAAAGTCCAACAGATTTCCAAGCAATGTTCTTTCATCAGGTAGAAGGAACAGTGCTCTGAAAGCTTGTAATTCCAAATAAACCTGTTGGACTTTAACTTGGTGCTATGAGGCTTCCTAGTGTGCCTACCCCAGTCCAACGCTGGCATCTCTACATCAATAATAAATCAGGAATAAGGGGCTAGTTAAGGAGAAATCTGTTTTTTCCCTCTCCCCATCACTATAATCGAAAAGGTTAAAAAGAGTGGAGACTTTCAAAATAATGAAATGTGATGATACATTTTTTTCTGTTTAAGCAGAATGTTTGAAATTCTTTTTTTTGGCAAGCAGATGGTGTGTCTGGAACACATTTAGCTTGGATGCTGTGAGAGCAGGATAATTACTCATTTTAACCATACAGTTTTTTCTTTGGATAGAGCTAATGGATTTCTGTTTATAGATTGAGATTTCCCTTGGGTTTTGATTAAAGAAATAGAAGATAGGTCTAGGTATGCAGGGTCATGTTATGATGTGGTTAACGAGACAAGCTAGGTCTCTGGCAGGGAGAAATAGTTCAGTACTGGCTGGGAATTGCTTGAAGACATAGGTTCTCTGCAAGCTTCTGAAATTCACTCTCTCTCAAAATTTCAAGACTGACTAAACGTACTATAGCAAGTATATTTATGAATGCTAATTGCACTTAAAGTGGGTTTTGAGTCTGAAAGAGGAATGTTACTTATTTGGAACTGAAATAGACAAATTAGAAACTAATGAAGTTTCAATTCATTTTTAAATTGCTCAACTGCTAATATTTAAGCTGCTTCATTTGGTAGACTTAGATTTAAACTCTGTTATTAAACAAAGTTTGTTTTGCTATAAAATACCCTAATTTGTCAGTGAAATCACTCCTGGGGTGAGCATCGTATCCTCACATTTATGCAAAAAAAAGAAAAATTGTTGGGATCTGGTCTAGTGTCCTAATGTAACTTGGGGTTCTAGTTCAGAACTTTAATAGGGGTACATAACAAAAGATCATTTCCATCAGTTAGCAAGTTGGTCATACACCCAGGATTACCACAACGAGAGAAATCAAGTACAAAGTTAGCAAAAAAATCTGCAAACAGAGGGATATTGTCACAATTAACAACAGACGATTGGAATACAACTTCAATTCAGTATCAAAATAACAATTAAAAACTACTCCCAAAAGTTTCTTACATCCCCAGAAAACTTAATAAATCTGCACCAAGTTATTTGGGTATGTGAATATTCCCATATGTGGGTTTAAAAACCATATGACAATCCATGTATGGAAATAAAAAATACCAAGAGAGCTTTCCATTGAATGTTAACAGTTCATGTTGGAGCTAGAACAGGTAAACAAGGAAAACATTACCAAGGGAGAACCAATTCTATACCAGTCTCAGTATCTAAATGCACTCATAATCCCCCTAAATAAAGATTTGTACACATACTCCAAGAGTCTCAAAGTTCTCTCACGAAATGTGCAAGTTCCACTCATCTTCATTATTCCAACATGCCTGCTGCCCTCCAGATAAACATTTCCTCCATCTCCAGCAGACAGGACACTGTGTTCCATGGTAATCGCAGTCTGCACAAACTCCAGCCACATTCCCAACAAGGTCTCTATTCATCTCCCTTTTGAAAGAACTTCACTGTGTCAGACTCAGCTGTTTTTGCTGGTAGTCTATTCCACACGTTAACTATGCTCTAGGGCAAAGCTTCTTCCCTTCATATTTCAAATTCTGTTCATTAATTTATAACATAGATTCAAATTTCTCCCCTTTAATCAGTTTCAGAAACAAAAGTAAAAATTGCCTTCACCCTGTGTTACAGTCACCAGCATAAAATGTAAAATACCACTTGCATTTATAGACAAAGGGTGCAAAACAATCACCTAATCAGGTACAAATTGTTCATAAAAACTAGAAATGCCACGTACTAATCTGACAACTACAAAATGGGGAAGTCAGTTTATCACGTGTCTTATGGTATGAATTTATTTACTTGACTAACTTGCATTTAAGATTATATATAAATATTAATCTGATCTTTGGAAATAATAATAAAACTAGAATCGTAGAATCCCTGCAGTGCAGAAGACTGCCATTCGCCCCCATCCCACCTTCAATGATAACAATCCCACCCAGATCTTACATCCGTAACTCTACGTATTTATCCTGCTAATCACCCTGACACTAAAGGGGCAATTTTAGCATGGCCAATCAACTCAACCCGCACATCTCTGGACTATGGGGGAAACCGAGCATTCAGAGAAAACCCATACAGACAAGGGAGAATGTGCAAACTCCACACAGACAGTGACCGAGGCTAGAATCGAACCTCGTCCTTGGTGCTGTGAGGCAGCAGTGGTAACCACTGTGCCATCGTGTTGCCCACTACTTCAAATGACTCACCCCACATTTTATCTGGGGAATAAATGCTTAGTTTATTTTTTTAAGTCCTGCTGATTTTGTGGCTTCAATATTTTGGGTAGACTTCCCTTAATAACTGCTCTTCTTTCAATATGAATCTAGGGGGAAAAAAAACTCTCCTGACTTGTCTTTATTCACAGAATATTTGATGGCATTTTGGACAGCTTATTTGATCCTAATCATTGAAATCCTATAGTGCAAGAGGTGGCCATCCAGCACATCAAGCTCGCATCGACAACAATCCCGTCCCAGGCCCTATCCCCACAACCTCACATCTATCCCGCTGACCCCCGAACCCACACAACCTGGGACACTAAAGAGCAATTTAGCATGGCCAATCAATCTAACCCACACATCTTTGGATTGTGAGTGGAAACCGGAGGGAACCCACACAGACAAGGGGAGAATGTGCATACTCTACAGAGCCAAGGCGGGAATCGAATCCAAGTCCCTAGAGCTGTGATGCAGCAGTGTTAATTACTGTGCTGCCCTTTGGGATGAATCTTTCACATTTGTTTGTATTGCGTATGACTGATTCTTAGGATGAGTTTCGAAGTACGCGTAAGTATCATAAAAAAGGATTTTTGATTGTACTGCAGTAACGGCAAATCCAAAGCTCTACTATCTGAAACAGCTAACAATTTTAGCTGTATACAGGCAAGTCACCATAGTAAGGAAATAGTTGCCATATGCCATTAGTACCCAAATGAAACATAAAGAAACACAGAACCTTTACTGCCACTGGACACAGTCTTATTGTCAGCAAAGGGGGCTCCAGCATCTTGAGAACATTTGCCTGGTTAATCAAGCAGTACAGTCAGAGGTGGAAAATTTCCTTATCGAGCATGTCATCACTAATTGATGACCTGTTAACTCAAAACAGCACATGAAACCAAAAATGCATATCCTTAGCCCTTGCAAACATCAATCATACCTCACCATGCTGAGTCAGTGAGCTCCCAGGTGAAGATCATGTGCGGAGTTATTTTCAGTTCGCAAACTGATGGGCACAGTCCCAAATTCTACTCACTTCAACCTACACTCAAGGCATTCATGGGACCTTTGCTGCCAATCTGTCAGTTCATGACAGGCAAATTTAAAAGGGCTCACAATTTAATCATTATGGCACAGCAGTTTAGACAAGTGCTCTAAGTTAAAAGGCAATGTGGTGCCAAAAAGCAGCAATACAACTGTCAAAAGAAATGATTTTATACTAATAATGAGAAAAGAACAAACATGACATGCTTCTTTGAAACCTCCAAGGGTTTAACGATTTCATTTCTGGTAACCCAGGAGGTAATGGAAGAGCAAGAAAGTTACATTGCAAGGTACAAAGTACTGGCTGGCAAAAATGCATAACTTTTCCTTTTGCAAATGTCATTTCCTGAGTCAATAACTTCCCAAGTGAGAGCCACACATGGAGTTATTTTCATTTGTAAACTTGTCAGCAGTTTCCAGCTTCACTTGCTTTTAGCTCCAGCCAAGGAAGATCACTATTATTCTTCAAAAACTAAAAATTATGCCCAGTTTCAAGACTCTGGATCATGGATGGGTAATGAAAAACCAGATCCCAAATTCACACCACCTCAAATTAAAATGTGGTTATCTTTGCAACTTTCATCATTGAAGTTTATTTGGGCATGGTGTTTGAGCTTCTTAAGTCAAACCTCCAGGTGAAAGATTAACTCAAATAAATTAAATTGCAAAGATTGGAATGAAACATGATAACTTCCCAGGCTGAAGTATATAAACCCCAATGACGAAGATGATAAATACACTTCAGTTGAAAGTAAAACACCTCAGAATTTATCTCCTATGCATTTAGTTTCATTACTTAACATTTAATATTATTAAACACAGCTAGTGCCACTTGGGAGAGCTGTTCAACTTGTATGGCTGATTTTTTTATACTTCATACCTTGGCAAGGACATCATCGTGCACCACTGTGTTAGTAGTCAAAAGGACCAGGACCGTTTGAAGAAGTTTGAGTTCCTCCAGCCCATTTTCCATCAACTGCCACAGCATATTAACGATGTTTCCAGCTGCACTCTGTCAAAATGCAGACAAAATAGACAGTAAGCAGCTTCATCAAATAAAGCACAGAAAAAGGCCAAGCACTCCCTTGAGCTGGCCCTTTCGAAGAAGGCAATCCAGTTTGTGCCACTTGCCAGCTCTTTCCTCATATCACTGCAACATATAAGCACATTCTGTTTTGCACTTTTCAGTTTTTCTATTATATTTTCCATTAAAAACAGAACATATAATTTACACAATATTATGACATAAAGAGAACACAGTTTCCACATCTTGTAACATTAAACCTAAACTTCTAACACTAGCGGAGCACATGAAAGTCTGAATAGAGTCTGTGGTTTGTAGGACAACAAAATAACATAAAAACAATAGGTGTAGGTATGGCTATATTGCCCCTCAAGCTTTTTCTGACATTTGATCACATTTTGGTTATCGAATCATAGAAAGTCTACAGTGCAGAAGGAAGCCATTCAGCCCATCAAGTCTGCACTGACCACAATTCCACCCAGGCCCTATCCCCACAGCCTCATGCATTTGCCCTAGCTAGTCACCCTGACATTAAGGGACAATTTAGCATGGTCAATCCACCTAACCCACACATCTTTGAACCATGGGAAGAAACTGGAGCACCCAAAAGAAACCCACACAAACACAGGGAAAATGTTCAGGCACCGCACAGACACTGACCCAAGTTGGAATCGAACCCAGGTTCTTGGAGCTGTGAGACAAACGTATTAACCACTGTGCCATCATTCATAGTCAAACTATTAAACCTCATCTCCTTTCCCTACCCCCCCATCCCATTATTCCCTTAAAATAAATTCTCTTCAGCCATGAATATAATCAACAACTGAGGGACACAACTTTAAATTAAGGGGTATGAGTTATAGGACGGATATCAGAGGTAGGTTCTTTACTCAAAGAGTGATTAGGGAGTGGAATGCCCTGCCTGCAGCTGTTGTAGATGCGCCAAGTTTGGTGGCGTTTAAGAGGTTAGTTGATAAGTATATGGATGAGAAGGGAATGGTTTAGTTAGGAGGGGCATTGCTTTTTATTTTGGTCGGCACAACATCGAAGGCCGAAGGGCCTGTTCTGTGCTGTATTGTTCTATGTTCTATGTAAACAGATGCATATTTATATAGCACTTTTCATGAATAATGGGCATTTCGAAGTGCTTTTTTTGGTAATGAAGTCACTAGAGAACATGGTAGCCAATTTGTCCACAGAAAAATCCACAGCAATGTGATCATGACCAGATAATGTGTGTTTAATGGCTAATTGAGGTATATGGATTGGTCAGGACACCAGGGATAACACCCCTGCTCTTCTTCAAAAAGGATCACCCAAACAAGCAGATGTGGCCTCGGTTTAATTTTTCACACAAAGAGCAGCACCTCTGACACTGGTCACTCCCTCAGTACCGCACTGTAGTGTCAGTCTTGATTTTGTGCTCCAGCTCTGAATTGGGAATAGAGCCCGGAACCTTGTGACTCAAGAGGAGAGAGAATGCATCCAGCTGAGTGATGTCTGACCGAGCACCCACAGCACTCAGGAGTGGAGAATGCCAAACATTCACAAGCCTCAGAATGGTCAGATTTGTCATCTCAGTCTGAATCGACTGACCCCTTACCCTAAGGCTACATCTTCTAGCTCATAGGATATTACGGAACACAAAGAGGCAACACCACGCAATATAGCTTTGTTGGATGTCTGAAATAAGAATCCATTTTTCTCTTGCCCTTTTCCCATATCCTCTTAAAGTTCTTTTTCATGCAACTCGCAAAAGCTTTTCTTCCAGCCTCAGCCCAATCATGACAGATGTAACCCGAAGGCTTTTCCTCTGCTGCACGTGATTCAGTAAATTATTTTGCTCTCATGCTTCCGGGTTAGAATTAATTTCTATGGAATTGTTTTGAAATAAAGGATTTGCTTACTGTGCATAACAAAAATAGAAATGGCCTAATTCTCCGCCTACATTTTATGATCTTATTATGAACTTATAAAAAAAGAAAAAATTAAATTAGGCAATACAAAATTTTACAGGCAGATTTGATATTCATAGGCAAGAAATTTTCATATGAAGAATGAGTCACTCCCTTCATCTTGGAATTTTATTCACCTTCCCTCTTAAAAGGGGTAAAACACATCTATTATATAACTGAAGTGGTGATTGAGGATTGACAGCTTCATTATCTAAACCTGCAACCTCTACCGCCTAGAAAGACAAGGACAAGGTATCTGGAACAGCACCAAAAGCAAGTTCCCCTTCAAACCATTCTGACTTGGAAATGTAATTGCCATTTCTCTACTGTTACTGGGTCAACATCCTAGAACTCCCTCCCCATGGACAGCACGGTAGCACACTGCCACCTCACAGCGCCAGGGATCCGAGTTCAATTGCTGGCTTGAGTCACTGTCTGTGTGGAGTTTGCAAGTTCTCCCCCCGGGTTTCCTCTGGGTGCTCTGGTATCCTCCCACAGTCTGAAAGACATGCTGGTTAGGTGCACTAACCTGAACAGACGCCAGAGTGTGGTGACTAGGGAAATTTCAATCACTTTATTGCAGTGTTAATTTTAAGCCTAGTCTGTAACTAATAAATAAACTTTAACAGTACTGTGGACATTATTCAATACACAGATTGCAGCAGTTCAAGAAGGCAGCTCACTGCCATTTCTCAAGGACAACTAGGGTTGGCAATATGCTAGCTGAGCCAACAACAACCACATCTTGTGTAAGAGTAATAAATAAATTTGCAGACTGGGGATGCAAACAGATATCCAAGGCTTGGTTGCACTGCAGCTACATTAACTAGGGGAAGTTGAAAACATTTGTTAAATCTCTGGTCATGTTGCAGAATGGTAAACAGTTAGCATTAAAGCTTAACATCTTCAATTGCGAGGATCACTTCACTGCTGCTTGTTGCATATTCTGGATAAAGATGAAGACAGCTAAGTACATTGGGGAGACAGTAATATAAAGATGTGACAATGACCTGAGATGAAGTAACTTGGGGAGGAAATTCATGTGAAGCATAGACAGTGTCATATGCTTACTGGGCTTCTACGTGCATACTGAAGTCAGGAGAATAGTGCAAACGTACTGAAGTACTTTATGGTGAGTTTCTCTGTTCACCGTGGTGTTCAGAAGGAATTCCTGGAACCTACTCTCTGAGGGCTCACACGCCAGCACATTCGGTTATCTAATTCATATCTCATTAATACCTTCCCAGTTGTGATGGGTGAAAAGGGTGAGGGGGCTGGTACAAGGTGCAATGGATATCTTTGGTCCGTATTGGTGCTGTACATTCTACAGAATCTTGCAGATTGGATTGCAGGCTCTTAACCATTATGCTAGGTTTCCAGAATTACCATGTTATCTGGAGTCTAGTCACTAAATGCAGCAAACCAACAAACTTCATTCAAACATCAAGTGATTTCTACATACCTCAGAAACCACTTCATGAGACATGAGCCTCTGAATGGCGGACAAGCATAACTGAGCGATCTTGGGCTCCTTGGTTCCACATCCCATGAGCAGTGGCTGGACAACTTCAGAGCTGTTTTCTTTCAAGGCTGGTAATGGAGTCATTCAAAAAGAATGCCACTTAAATTTTTAGTTATGAAGCATTCATGGAAAGTTACTTTTGACTTGCAATGTCTATTCAGACTGAACTTTACATCAAGTTCATTCATTGAAACTGAATCAAATGTTTCTTTTAATAGAAACATTTGTAATAAGTAGGAGTTCTTTTTCTTTACAGCTTGACAGAAATTTCATTTCAACTCCACATTGCAATAATTTGCTTATAGCAACTGTTCAGGAACTAAGATCTCTACATTGCAGCTTGAATTCTCTTGGCATCTCATTTATATTGGAAAAGAACCAATTCTATACAACTGCGTGGTTGTTTTGCCCTGTTTAAAATATAGTTCAGATTTGGCAAATGAGTGAACAACTTTGTATTCTCATGATATGTGCAGTGAGGGTGGGCGCAAATGACTTTTGTAGTCCAGCAATTCAAGAGACCAGATTGCCACCAGATAAGCTATTATGGTCAGCTCACTAACAGCTATTTAATTGTCCTAACTCTGAATTTTATGGAGGTACTTTTATTATATTTATCACCTTACACTTCAGCATGCTTCCCATGATGGTGTGGAAGCAAGCCTACAAAGTAAATGGGACATTTGATTGCCCCAAGTTCAATCTCTGATGAATTAGTTGTTCCCTAGGATGCTACAATGGGTCTCATTTCCTTGACTGTAAAGAGAGAAAGATCAGCCACAGGTATTGGAGAGTGTTGTGTGTGCTTTCAAAGGGTGGCATCAAAAATGTTAATTAAGAAAATACATCATTCCTTGTATTTTTGTCACTTATGCCCCTGACAATGCCATTGTAGTAGAAAGGTATTTAGCAGAGCAAGGGTTGACGTCAGAAGGAAGAATAGTACCGCCCATCGTATGATGTAGAGAGTCACACAATAGTAATGAGCCAGCAAGGAAGCAGCACCCATTCACTGCACTATCTGGAATATATACATAGTTATGGATTAACAACAGGTTGTTTATATTTAAACATAATAAGTCTCAAGACCTCTTCATGACAGACCAAACAAACCTTCACAGCACAGGTAGCCACAGCTAAAAGCATTTAGCAGAAATGCTTGAGCATAGGCCAAGTTTTTGGAAGTTCACACTTACCTGCCAAGATATCTGTGTTTCGAGCAGCGATAGTTTTAACTTTCACGATTCCTGACTCAGCAGCCTGGAAAATCAAATATGATGGAAGTATCAAAATATGTAGCTATTAATAAAACCATTTTAGATGATCTGTGTGTATGGTGTTGCCATTTAATTGTCTTGACATTCCTGTGGTTAAGAAGACAATGTTGATGTGGAGAAAGAACTGAACCTTGCTCCCTCATGATTCCATCATTGCAAATCCTATTACTGCTCACTAAAAATGGGCAGACACATAAAATTGTGATGTAAATTAACAAAATACATAATTTTTTGTATTTTTGTCATGTATGCCTTTAATAATGCTTTAAACCACAGTTACATCAGTCAATGACATCCAGTACTGCTTGAGCTAATTCCAAGTACACAAACTTTTGAATGGACCTACCTTGCATTAAGTTGATATTTCTTTACATCTGAGTTATCATTGTAACATTACATTCTGCACTCCCTCATTTCCTTCTCTATAAACGTTATGTTTTGTCTTATAGCATGCAAGAAACAATACATTTCGCTGTGTACTAATACCTGTGCCAATAACAAATCAAATCAACAACTGACAGTGAGAAGGCAAGCTATTTGTCTTTTCCTCTGCCATAGTGTAAATGCTGTGGTAAGGTGCTGGCCCAAAAAGGATCAAAAACATTAGCAGTGGGCACGGGCAGGTGTTCTGCTCTGCCCAGGTATTTCACTTCTCATCTGCTCCCTGGCAGGCCTCTCCGAGAATTACCAAGCTCTGCATATATCAATTGAACAAATCCAATAGCTCAAAACTGGAATTTGTTTAAACTTTGTCCTCCTGTTGGAGACATTACACCAGTTGCACCATAGCACTGTTTTGAAGGTGACCAGGGAAGTTCAGCTTGGTGCCCTGGCCAATATTTTATCACCTAAGCCAACATAATTAAAGCAAATGATGTAGTCATTGTTATATTGCTGTTTGTGAGAGCCTTATGTGTGCAAATAGGCTGCCATGTTTCTTACATAACTCCAGTGACTGCGTTGCAAAATATACTTCACTGGCTGTAAAGTACTTTTAGAAATCCTGAGATTGTAGTAAGGACAACTGTATGCATTACATTTCTAATTTAACTCAAATTTTATCTTTAATTAAAGAATTGTGGTCATTTTAATATCAATATATTACCTTACAATAACTAGCAACATCATAAAAACATTATGCCCACGCCTTTTTTTTTCAAAGGCTTCATTCTGTCTCAAACAAACAAAATTGGCCTGGAGAAAAACAAAACATGCCGAACTCCTTAATATGTTCATCATGACTAACATCTGCATTGCAATTTTCTTCCTTGTTCCATATTTAGGAAATTAGCATTGCACATTCCCTAATATTATAGCAAGAATGAAAGATTAAATGTCATACTCTGTCTGGCAGAAGGTTTAGGATTAAAGATTTATGTACTATGATTATTAAAGGCAATTTTCAAGAAGGGATTTTTTTTTTATATTACTTTCTCTTCAAGTGTAATTACTTCGAGATGAACATTATTAGAATCACTTCCCAGCAAATGTTATCCCTGTGAGCAATGAAAAGCCCAGTTCATTACATTTCAGATAAGACAGTTTTCTGGCCATTAGCATTTGTGAACCATACAATTCCTTACAAGACTGCATGACAAACTGCATGACAACTAGGTTTAGTCAATTTTGTGCAATTTAGCACGTTCAGCTTCCTTGGCAAAGATCAAGCATAATGTACGAACATCCATTCCACACTTTATTGAAACTTTAAAGTTTATTTATTAGTGTCATGAGTAGGCTTACATTAAGACTGCAATGAAGTTACTGCGAAAATTCGCCACACTCCAGTGCCTGTTCACATACACTAAGGGAGAATTTTTGCACAGCCAATGCATCTAATCAGCATGTTTTTCAGACGATTGGAGGAAGTCAGAGCAGCCAGTGGAAACCCACACAGACACGGGGAGAACGCGCAGACTCTGCACAGTGAGCCAAGCTGGAAATCAAACCCAGGTCCCTGGCACTGTGAGACAGCAGTGCCAGCCATTGTGTCACATTGAAAGTTACGTGGAAAAGTATTCATTCTTCTCGCTGGGAAGCCCGCAGAATGCACACATATAGCACTTTAAGGCAAAGAGATTACTGTGAGTTTTGAGTTCAAGAGTTTGACAATCATTGTAGGTGACGTAATTAAACCATATGGGTAAAATATAACAGTTTAAGATCAAATTCTAAGTCATTAAAAAAAACTACTGGAATACAAGATACACTCATTCCACTTCAATAATTCATAAGTTCAACCAAACGATTTCACCATATTAGCTAACTGCCACTGGGAATAGTTAAACCCTGTCATTGCATGATGGTAAAAAGGAAGGATAAATGTTTTTCTGGGTATTAGTCACAAGTCAAAATGATGGTGGTCCACTAACTTTAAACACTGGATATTTTGTATATTCAGTTTAAGGGACCAAACTGATCCTTAGAAGAAGAGGAACAAGAGGCAATTTTAATTCTGCTTCATACCAGTACCAGGCCTGGTCCTGCTACTAAACTCAGGCTGTAGTGACATTCAGCATTGACCCCCAGCTGACAGCTTCTTCTGGTACTTAAAACCCTGCTTCTCCAAATTCTTAATGAGTACTGCATACTCTAACTGAGAAACAGATGGGGGGATTCTCTGCCAGTACAGATGTGACAAATTATTATAGAGTTAGACAGTCACCAGAAAGAGGGAAGGAAAGTCCAGCTTTACAAAAGACTGGTTATTCTGTTTAGTCCAAGCCAAAAGTTGTTTATTTGTTTTCTTCTTTCTTATTAATTTGCATCTCCTTTAAAAAGAAACAAATAGTTTGATAGGTGTTTCACCAATTGCAGCTCATAGCATTGTATAGACTTGTCCACAAAATTTTATTTCTGATTTGCATAAAGCAAATAAAATGCAATTATGAAAGCAAAACTTAGAATCATAGAATCTTATAGTGCAGGAGGAGGCCATTGGGCCCTTTGACCACAATCCCACCCAGGCCTTATCCCCACAATTCCATGTATTCACCCTAGCTAGTCCCTCTGACATTAAGGAGCAATTTAGCATGACCAATCCACCTAACCCACACATCTTTGGACCATGGGAAGAAAACAGAGCACCAGGAGGAAAATGTGCAAACTCCACACAAACAGTGACCTGTGCCGCGAATCAAACCCAGCTCCCTGGTGCTGAGGTAGCAGTGCTAAACACTGTGCCGCCTTCAAAAGAAAACACATATCGGATAGAAAACGCATGTGGCCTCAAGGCACTAGATTTCTTTGAGAACAGTAAACAGATTAAAAAGAAAATAGTACACTTTTCAAAATTTATGCGCAAACCAATTTAATCTTTGTTTTCACTTCAGTAGCCCACTGATAGCACAATCAAATAGAACAAAGAACATAGAATGGAAAAGATTAATTCCCAACAAGATGAAAATGTACAAAGAATACAATTAGCAATTTTATGACTGCGACACAGTTACAAACTGATAAAAATGGAAGGGGGAATGCAATGCTGAGGAAATAGGGCAAGAGATGGACAGCTAGCATGGGGACAGCTAGCAATAGGTTGAATGGCCTTCTTCTGTATTGTACCATTCTACATTGAAAACTACAAGGATGTACAGAAAGTATATTTGGTATACCTCTGCTAATGGAATCTTATATTTTAAGCCTGCATTCTGACATGAATCAAAAAGTACAGAAGAGTCCTGAATTACATAATCCAAGGTCTCCAGGAGTGAAAATAGCTATTCACAATGTTAACAGCAACTCAACTTTACTTCAAACTCTGTAGTCTGAACATTCTCATTCTGTTTTCTTTTCCTTGTGAAGGTGACAATAAATTATCCTTACACTCCCTTGGAAAAATTTGAAGCACGACAGACCAAGTCTGTTGAAGTTTAAAAAGAAAGTTTCATTAAATAACTGCAGCCCTTCAGAACTTTGAAAATCTTGATGTTTTCCATTCTCTCTCCCTGGGAACCTAACATTTCATGGCTGTGTTCAGTAAGGGGCTGATGCTAGTAACGAAGTGAGTAACTAAATGGTTCCATAGAGAATAACCCTAATCCAGGGGGCCCCCTCACAGGGAAACTGAAATTGGCCAAGGTTTTTCATTGCAAACTGTATATTCCAAAATGATACATGTATTTAGACACTCAAGATATTTGTTTTCCTTGTTAAAACATTTTAAGAAATCTTTTAAATGCCACAACATTAATAAGAAAATTACTTTAAATAACTGAAATGGCCAGCACTTATTTCTTAACTAACTAGTCATAGACTTACATTGGTTTATAACATGGAACAGGCCCTTTGGCCCAATTTGTCCATGCTGCCTCTTTGTTTTTAACACTAAGATAGTCCCAGTTGCTGCATTTGGCCCATATTCCCCATTCCCATCTTACCCATGTAATTGTCTAAACAATTTTTAAAGGACAAAATTGCAGCTTGTTCCAGATATTCACTACTCTATGTGAAGTTGTTGCCCCCCTGGATCCTTTTGTATCTCTCTGTTCTCACCTTAAACCGATGCCCTCTAGTTTTAGAAATTCCCTCCCTTTGGGAAAAGATATTGACTATCTAGCTTATCTGTGCCCTCATTATTTTATAGGCCTCCATAAGATCACCACTCAGCCTCCTATGCTCCAGAGAAAGAAGAGTTAATCTATCCAGCTTCTCCTTGTAACTCAAACCATTGCGTCCCAGTAGCATCCCAATAAATTTTTTCAGTTTAATCCAGTTTAATAATATTCTTTCTGGGTGACCAGAAACTATAAACAAATATTGCATCAACTCAAGACAACATGCTAATTCGTAGTTAGATTAGACATAGGGTCAATTAGGTGAGAATGGAAGTGCACAGAATTCACTCAAATCCATGAAACAACCATGTTTAACTTAACTCCAATTTAATTGCAATTTGCTGCTTTTCCTGTTGGCCTTTAATGTAGCAGGTTTGCCAGTATCAATGGTTATAAACAGACTCACTCTCTGATCCTGACAGTTGCAAAATAATGACTGCAACTTGAATATTATTTTGAGTAATCCATTGGACCATTGATCATTGGCAATAATCAAATTAAGATTTCAGTTGCTAGTCATGCATTATTACAGGACATTGTGAAGCAGTATTGTCCAACAGAAATTCCCGACAAGCCAGAGATGTGACTGGTGACATTGTTTTAGCCATATGCACTAGTTTTAGTAGAAAATATCTTACAGATAAATGCACTCCACATAAACATATCTATTTAATATACATCTACCTGCATTCAGTAAACAAGAAAGTAAAACAGGATAATAAAAAAAATTCATAACTGTGTTGACTTACCATTTTGCCAATAAAACTGAACAAAATATATACACACGTCTATACACCATGCCCGATAACAGGTTGATTTTTTTCATAATAGATGCTCAGATATAAATTCCACACAGGACAACATTTAATTCACTCCGAATTCATATGGTTTTAACTTGAGTAATTACTGATCAAAAAAGAATATTTTCTTCTTTTATTTTTCCAGAGAGGTACAATTCAATCTGTATTTCAATATAAGGCTTGAAGCTTTCGGAGCTTTACCCATGCAGTCACACCTCACAAGGGTTGCTTCCTTGGGAAACATTGGTTGCAAGGAATGGACAGAAAACTGGAATAGTTTGCCAACATACTGGCAGATGAGCTTCCTTTTTGATAGTATATACGCTTGGAAAACTGAATCCCAAATGTGACTTTGGAAAATAAACATCAAGTTATTTGATGAGGGTGTAGTTGTGAGGAAGAGGAGGCAGGAAAAGAGGACATAACCAAAGTGGAAGTTTAACTTTGTCTTGAGTTGACAACTACATATATGTATTTCAATCAAGAATCACTAGTGATTTGGAGCAGGAAATGGCTAATTTTGTCGTTGTTGTGTTATGAATTATATTTCGGACTGTTTAATTCAAGGTAAAATGGAGTAGTGAAGAGGGGCACTTGATCTGCCACAATTACTGTCTGACAACAAGCCTGGGTGGCTTGGTTACAATAGAAGGGAAGGCTCAGATTGAGTCTTACTGGGAGCAGTGCAAAATGTTCAAACCTGATGACAAAAAGCTGATTACAACAGACTTCCTACTTCTGAAATGTTGGAGAGAAAATGAATGTGTATGAAGTCTCTCAGAGACAAAAGGCTGCAGCTGGTGTGGTTAATAGAGAGAAGGCTGTGAGTCCTCTGCAAGCTATCAGGTGGAACGCAAGAGGGTGGGTGGACAGTTTCTGGTTAAGAGATATCCCGTGGTATGCTGGAAGATTTGCCTTGCGAGGCGGGTGAAAATATCACTGAAGGGGCCTTACTGTTGATTTGGAAATTCTCCAAAAACTTAGAAGTACTTTTTGACAGTCAGGGTGCATTATGAATCAGCAAAATGGGGAGAAGTAAATTCCTTGAAAGCTGGGAGTGACTGCAGACTGTAATCCTGTAGTGTGCTGTTTTGTACGTGTATGCAGCAGGAATTATCAGTCATGTTAAAACAATTTCTTTTTAGACAAGCTGTTTTCCTCATATACTGATACTCTTGCAAATGTCCTGATGAGTGCGAGACAAAAAGCTTCAAAATCTCTTTTTTTCAGCAGTACCCAAATTATGTACTACCAACTACAGCAGCATTGCTTCTGTGCTTCAGTGTATTAGTTACCTAGTTGGTAATGTTTAGTCAATGTTGCTTTTCTTTGTTACAATAAAAGTCTCAAGATTTTAAATCTCGTTGTGCAGTTCTTTTATATTAGTCACTGGCAATTCAATTATGTTTTTAAAAAGTTGGCTGCTTTTATCTGCGCCCATCAGTAGGAGGAGCTCTTCTTGCACGTGCTCAGTTGCAGTCTCAGTGTTAAGAGTGCCAGCTATCCGGCATTAAAACAAATAAGTTGGCTTGACATAGACCAACAAAGTTCAAGTTATTACTTTCTGGGGTCTACATGCCGTCCTTCACCAAAGTGTAAGCTCTTGTATCCACTTTAACTATCATTTACAAACTGTTCCTGCTGTAAAACATGAAGTAGAGAAGATCAGGAAATTTCATTAAACGAGAATCACAATGAACCCGACTGTGGAAATTGATAATATTTACTGCTAAAAATCAATACAAAGTATGTTGAATAAAATACTTAAGAAGAAATTTATTACCCCATGTATGATTCGAAACAATGCCCCGGGGATTGAGAATCCAATTATCATCCAACTGAGCAACGTGGACAGTATGGAGCTCTCTGCACCAAGCCTCAACCCACTGAGGAAAAACAACATTTAACTTCATCAATCATGGTCCGATTTATGATTAATTGTGGCAAGTTAATTGGTGTTGTGAATGTGTCTGCATGTGCATCTGTGCGTGCACGCATGCATGTGTGGGGGTTGAGGGAAGTACCCCTCAGATGATGCAGCAGTTTGTCTATCTTGGTATCGCTGAAAAGCTTTAATAATCTATCACTGTCAATCACAGCAGTAACATTCAATGGTGATGTAAACAGACGGCTTTTCAAAACCTGATTTAATATTTCAGACAGAAAAATCTCATTCTGCCACCAGTGTCAAAAACAGTTGTGCATGTCCCCATGGCCACAGTGTGGGTCGTATGCATGTGAGCGATTGTTCCGACTATACCTCTAGTAAGTAGCGTAAGTTACTGTGTAAAAAGTTATCAATCTCTATAGGGATTGTAACACATTGATATAAAATTTGTAATGCTACCCCACTGAGGTTGCCTAACACAACACACACCAGGAACTGAACCAGCAAACCCCCTGTTCTTCAGGACCCATGATGTAAATTCTTCAGGACCCAACCAGATTTCTAAACTTTGCTGTGGCAGTGGGTGCTTCTGTCCACTTTTGCAAACGTAAAACTTACAGATGTTACTAAATCAAGCTACCTAGAAACTCCATACATCTTGATTTCAGGTTTCCTGATAATAAATCCATCCATTTTCCACGGAGAGGCACATTTCAATTACCTGCACTAGACAGCCAAGGATAACCCTCGAGAGCCCCAAAAAAAAGGTGCTGCTGGAGGTTAAGTAGCTTAAAGCACATAAGCCTACCAGCACAATGCATCAGCAGGCTTTCCACTACTTGTCCAAGTTGGCCCAATCTATAAATACAACATTAGTTAGCCAGTTATCAGACATCAAGTGGAAGCCAATGAACTCTCAATGAAAGCCTATCTTTTCAGTCATGAGTGGGCTAGGTTGCAAAGGTGATTGTCAATTGTGCTGTGCACTAGAATGGATCGCATATCAGATCAGCAACGCTCAAAAGACACTGAGTTAGTTCCAAACTTCCATTACTAGACGTGCCAGCTTTAGTTATTCAATGCTAGAGACACCACTTAAGCTCTCCTCTCCATAGGCAGCAGGCCTTGTGGTCTCTTGACAAGCCCAAGTTTGAATCCTCCCACTGTTAACAACAGGTAACAGTTGCTCCTCGAACTGCTTAACCATACACCTGACTGCATCACTGATGCACAGCACACTTTCACCAGCTGGAGGTGAGAAATATTATGCAACTAATGCTTGCTTCCCTGCAACCAAAGTTAGGGTTAGCATAGCGCCAACCCTGAATACATGAGCAGCTGTCACCATGATGGTTCTCAGGCGCAGTTAGTAGTAACTTTCCTCTCAAGAATCAGAAGGTTTGCCTCAGATCCTGCTGTAGAGACCTCAGCAAACAGTCCAGACTGATAATTTAATAAACTATCATAGAATCCAGGAGCCATTTGGCCCACTGAGTCTGCACCAACCACAATTCTCCACCACAGGTCCTATCCCCATACATCTACCCTAGCTAGCTGCCCCTGACACTAAGGGGCAATTTAGCATGGCCAATCCACCCAACCAGCACATCTTTGGAGTATGGGAGGAAATCAGAGCACCAAGGAAACCCACACAGACACAGGGAGAATGAGCTAACTTCACACATACAGAGGCTCAAGCCAGGAATCAAAACCAGGTCCTTGGCGATGTGAGGCAGCAGTGCCCTCCAAGCACAATTACCGAGGGAAATGCTACACTGCCATGAGTGCCACCTTATTTTTCATTAATTTGTGGGATAGGAGTGTTGCTGGCTGACCAGCATTTAACGCCCAGCCCTAGCTGTCCTAGAGCATTTACAAGTCAACCACATTGTTGGAGCTCTGGAGTCACACGTAGGCCACACCAAGCAAGAACCACAGATTTTCTTCCATATAGGATGAGATTTTCCGACAATCATTCATTTTGTGGTCATCCATATTCTTAATTCCAGATATCTTTTATTGATTTCAAATTCCACCATCTGCCGTGGCAGGATTCGAACCTCGGTCTTGAGAACATTCGTTGACTTTCTGGATCAACAGTTGTGATAATACTACTTGGCCATTGCCTCCTTTTACAGATGAGATGTCAAACCAAGGCCTCACTGACCTTTTCAGGTGAATATGAAAGATCCTATGGCAATACTGGAAGAGTAGGGATGTTCTCCCTGGCATCTTAGTCAATAGTTATCTCTTAACTAACATCACAAAACACTACCTGATCATTAATTTTTCTGCCATGTGTGGAGAAAAAGTAATTCATTATGGATAAATGATTCATAATGGATAAAACAAAGATTCCCTTTCTTTTTAAAAAGGAATTTCCAAATTATGAAAGAGGAGGAGGAATCAGTTCAGGAAACAAAGTAAATTTACTCTTTGCATCATTGATATGGGTGGCGCAGTGGTTAGCACTGCTGCTTCACAGTACCAGGGACCCAGTTCGATTCTGGCTTGGGTCACTGTCTGTGGGGAGACTGCACATTCTCCCTGTGTCTGCATAGCTTTCCTCTGGGTGCTCCGGTTTTCTCTGATTAGGTGCACTGGCCAAGCTAAATTCTCCTTCAGTGCACTCGAACAGACACTGGAGTGTAGCAACTAGGGAATTTTCACAGTAACTTCATTGCAGCGTGAATGTCAGTCTACTTGTGACTGATAAATAAACTTAAACTTTACTTTGATCATCAGAAAGCACTTCTAGATTAACGAACAAATACAAAATGCACTCTATTTCACGACAAATGACTGAATCCCACAAGATCTTGAAAGGGAGTCAGCTGGACAAAGATAATAATGTGCTCCTCTTCTTCCATTAATGCAACTTGCAGCATCAGAACCAGCAGCTGCTGGCACTCAGTTTATCAGTTTCTAGTAACAGGCACTGCAAATGCAGAATGAAGATGTTATGAATATGGCTACACTTAACAGGCTGGAGCAGAGGCAAAATAAAACAAATCCTTGATTTTCAGTGAGGAACAACATTACTAGCTCCCATATTTATGGTAAATACACTAACGAATCTGCTCCAACAAACCTTGTACTTGAAAAGCAACCGGCTGGAAATGAGTACGAGATAAGGGACTATATAAATTGAGGTTCTTCATTAAAATGGATCAGGAGGTCAAACACAAACAATTTCCACTCCTGCTACATTACTGAGACATTCAGAAACAATCTAGCATGTGCAGCTGGTAAGCTAAATGAAGTTCAAGCCCGTGGCCCATTCAATATACAATAACACTACGGCTCTCTGTTGAGGCAGCTGCAAAAATCACATGCTCTGCACTCAGGCAGCAGAAAGTGCTGGCTTCAGTAAAGCGTCTTTGTTCAGGAGGGTTAGACTGACTGCTCCATTCTGAACCAAGCATCGACCTGTTCCATCCTCAGAAAATCTGCCCATTTTTATTTCCACAAACCTGCACCATTCTGCTCCAGCTTTTGGCCCATTTGATAGGGACACCCTTCATTCCCACTTTAGTCATTGCCTGGTTCGAGTCCTCTAATGCTCTCCAACCTACCCTTCAGTTAACTTCAACTTACCCAAACCTCTGCTCCCTGTATCCTGCCCATACCAAATCCAGTCCAACCAATATCTTTTCTGACTGACTGGCAGCATTTAGCCTCTACCCACTCAGTAACTCAAATAAAAAAATTCTATTTCTTGCTTTTCAATACCTGGGATCTCACTCATCTTACTCCAAAAAACTCACTCCCCTTCCCCACAGATTTCTGTCTCTTATGCATTGCAACAACTCTCACCCCGCGCAACATGTGCTTCCATCCACGTAGATGCTTTCCCTAAACTCTGCTTCTTTGCACCTTTAAAACAACCCTTAAAGCTTGAACTCCTTTGAGCTTGCTTTTGCCCAAGCTCTTATCATTTTGCTTTCTACTTTTACTTCATGTCTGTGTCATAACCCTTTTAAAGTTTATTTATTCCTGTCACAAGTAGGCTTCCATTAACACTGCAATGAAGTTACTGTGAACATTCCTGAGTCGCCACACACCAGCGCCTGTTCAGGTACACGGAGGGAGAATTTAGCATGGCCAATGCACCTAGCCTGCACATCTTTCGATTGTGGCTGGAAACCAGAACACCCGGAGGAAACCCACGCAGACACGGGGGAGAACATACTAACTCCACACAGACAGTGACTCAAGCCGGGAATCGAACACGGATCCTTGCCACTGTGAGGCAGCAGTGCTAACCATTGTGCCACAAAGCTACCCTTGGCATGTTTCTCTACATGAAAGTGCAAGTTAATCTTTTGGGGAAGGGTAGCATCTTTAGGCACAAATCGAGAAATTGTGCTCAATATGTGCTGAGAATATCACTGGTCAGATTGCAGTTCAAGTTCCCCTAAGATTAATTTGCACAAAGGTTAAAATTAAGAATTAATCCTATAGTTTGCAAGTGGAGCCACGTGTAGGTTAAAATTTGGTGGGTTGGAGAGAATGGACTTGGAAATTTTTCCTTCCTTTATGGAATTTTTATGACAACTCTGCAGTTTTCTGGTGACCGCCCGCAAATTAGCACATTTATTGAGTTCAATGTCACAACTTCCCATGAAGTCAGGCCATAATCACTGCACTTCAAAGACCAGGTTTTATTGGCTTTTACAAGCCCGAATAGTTTTAAGCTTCACATGCTGCGTGCAGTTGCTGTAAATGCCTGAAACGGAAGTGCAATACAGAGACTGTTCTTAACTACGCTGAGGCCCACATCCCTCCTCACAACCAATTCAAAACTCTGATGAAACAGCTCAACAATGAAGGTCTCTCTCAGGTCTAATAATTCATTGTGCAGTGCGATGGCTGTGTAGAGGAAAGATCTTGTTCAATTCTGAGAGAGTACACATTGAAGAAAAAGGGCAGAGAATAGTCTGACTCAGAAAAATTGTGATGTAGAGATGCTGGCGTTGGACTGGGGTAAACACAGTAAGAAGTCTGACTATATCAGTTTTAAATACAACCAATTTATTTGATAGTAAACTCACAAGCTTTCGGCTTTATGGCCTTCGTCAGGCGAATGAGGTGTTTTGGTCTCCAATAGCACACATATCAGCACAGACTGTTTACAGATTACTGATTAGAATGCGAATCTTTACACCTAACCTGTTATTCAAGTCTTAAAGTGGCTAACAATGTGAGTGGAAGGAGCACTGAGCACAGGTTAAAGAGATGTGTATTGTCTCCAGACAGCAAAGTGAGTGAGGTTTTTTGCTAACCTAGGCAAGTCATGGGGGTTACAGATAGTGTGACATGAAGCCAAGATCCCTGTTAAAACCGTCCTCATGTGTGCGGAACTTGGCTATCAGTCTCTGCTCAGCGGCTCTGCGCTGTCATGTGTCGTGAAGGCCCCCTTGAAGAACGTTTACCCGAAGGTCAGAGGCCGAATGCCCATGACTGCTGAAGTGTTCGCCAACAGGAAGTGTTCGCACCTCAATATGCCAACATCTTCATGCACAGGTTCGAACAAGACTTCTTCACCACACGGGATCTTCAACCAAGGTTATATACTAGATACATCGACGACATTTTTTTCCTTTGAACTCATGGTGAACAATCATTGAAAGAACTGTATGATGATATCAACAAGTTCCATCCCACCATCAGACTCACCATGGACTATTCTCCAGAATCGGCTGCGTTCTTGGACAAACGCATCTCCAGCAAGGACGGTCACCTCAGCACCTCACTGTACCGCAAGCCATTAGACAACCTCACAATGCTCCACTTCTCCAGCTTCCACCCTAAACACCTTAAAGAGGCCATCCCCTACGGACAAGCCCTCCGTATACACAGAATTTGCTCAGATGAGGAGGATCGTGACAGACACTTCCGGACACTGAAAGATGCCCTCGTGAGAACAGGATATGGCGCTCGACTCATCGATCGACAGTTCCGACATGCCACAGCGATAAGCCGCACTGACCTCCTCAGAAAACGAACACGGGACATGGTGGACAGAGTACCCTTTGTTGTCCAGTATTTCCCCGGAGTGGAGAAGCTACGACACCTTCTCCGGAGTCTTCAACATATCATTGGTGAAATGCCTCAAGGCAATTCACTGGGGCAAGCTAGTTTTCGTTACAGTTTTGATGTTAAAAGGGTTATCAGGTTTGATTTTTGACCAACGTATTCAATGTAGAGACAGACTGCATGAAAGCTGAATTGGTTATCAATGGGACAGCTTCTGAGTTGGAAATGACTCAAATAAAAGTTGAAAATAAATTGAAAAAGGAGATATTTGAAATTTGGACAGCTGTGTAAACTATCTGGCTTATATCTGATTTATCAGTTTATTTCCATTTGTGTGCACAAATCTTTTTTCCTTTCTTCTGCAAAATCTAAGTACAGACGTTTGACGCTTATATTTCAAAGCTGTTCTATTTGTTGTAATTACAATAAATCCAAAACTGTGGTTCATGGGTAGTGGGATATTTCTCTGCTCTATCGTTTCTCTGAAATCATTCCCAAGATGATTCGGCTTATAAGTCTATAGACTACAAACACAACAGATACCTTGACAGGCTGACAAATACAGCAAGATTGCCATCCCAAAAGCACAACTGAAGCAGCCACTGACTAGAGCTCTCAATTATCAGCTTGACTCAGATGGTATGTGCGTGCCTCTTGGTCAGAAGGTCACAAGCCTTGCTATGAGACCTTGGCTCAAGTGCATCCAGGCTAACACTCAAGTGCAATAGTGAGGGAATACTGAATTGTTTGAGATGACATTCAACAGAAGTCTGGGCTGCCTGTGCTGTGGTGATTTAAGATCCCGTGGTGCAACACAACATAAACAACAGAGTTCCATCCAGACCTGTCTTTCCTCAACGAATGCCACCTTAAAATAGGCAGGCAGCTCAACTGCATCACAATTGTTTGACAAACTTTGCTGGCTCAGAATGGCTGCTATGTTTACTGCACAACAATCACTGCATTTCAGAAAGTAATTTGCTGGGAAGTGCTTTCAGATGACATACAAAAGCAACTACAATTCTTCCCACCCCCAGCAGAACTGACAAAATTTGAATTGCTGTAATTCTATGAAATTCTATTGCAACACATGATGCAAATCAGTGGTTAGCACTGTTGCCTCACAGCTCCGGGGACCCGGGTTTGATTCCTGGTTTGGGTCACGATCCGTGCGGAGTTTGCGCATTCTCCCTGTGTCTGTGGGTTTCCTCCAGGTACTCCATTTCTTCCCACAGTTCAATGAAGTGCTGATTGGGTGCAACGGCTGTGTTAAATTCTCCCTCAGCATAGGCAAACAGACGCCATAGTAAATACATTGCAGTGTTAATGTCAGCCTACTTGTGACATTAATAAATAAACTTTTACTTTTAAAAGTGAACTTTATGCACGTTATAAATAGCTTCAATAAGAAAAACACTGAATAAGAACAAAAAATGAAAATGCTGGAAAATCTTAGCAGGTCTGACAGTGTCTGTGGAAAGAGAATACAGCCAATTCGAGACTGGATGACCCTTCATCAGAGCTGAATAAGAACAGCTGTGCACCCGTCCCTCGCAGTTGCAAAAAAAAATCTACTGCTCAACACCATTATTCCTATGAAACTCATCTCCAAACTCCATGGCTTGGGCCTCAGCACTATCCTCTGCAACTGGACCCCGAACTTCCTCACCCACAGACCACCGTCAGTAAGAATAGGCAACAACACTTCCCCAATGATCATCCTCATCACCAATGCCCCACAAGGTTATGTCCTCAGCACTTTACTATATTCCTTATACACCTATGATTGTGGCTAAATTCCTCCCTAACTTGTTTTCAAGTTTGCTGATCACACCATGGCAGTGGGTCATATCTCAAACAATGATGAGATAGAGTACAGGAAAGTGACAGAGAATTTGGTGAACAATAATCTTTCCCTCAATGTCAATAAAATGAAAGAAATAGTCGTTGACTTCAGGAAGAGTAGTCAAGAACATGCAGAAATAGTCAAGAGCTTCAAGTTTTTAGGCGTCCAAATCATCAACCACCTGTCCTGGTCCCTCCATGCCGCGTGATAGTTAAGAAAGCTCAGCCTCTATTTTCTCAGAAAACTAAAGAAATTTGTCACGTCCACTATGACAAATACACCACAGAAACCATTCTTTCTGGTTTTATCATAGCGTGGTATGACTCCTGCTCTGTGCAGGACCTCATGAGGCTACGAAGAATCACGAACGAAGGTCTGCCCATCATTCAAATCAGCCTCCCATCCACTGACTTTGTCTACATTTACCGCTGCCTCAGAAATGCTGCCAGCATAATTAAAGACTCCACACAACCTGGACATACTCTCTTCCACCTTTTTCCATTGGGAGAAAGATACAAAAGTTTGAGGGGCAGTTCAAGAACAGCTTCTTCCCTGCTGCCATCAGACTTTTGAATGGACCTACCTTGCATTAAGTTAATCTTCTTCACACCCTAGCTAATGACTGCAACACTACATTCTTCACACTCTTTTCCTTTTTTATGTACGGTATGCTTTGTCTGTATAGCATGCAAGAAACAAAACTTTTCACTGTATACTAATACATGTGACAGTAATAAATCAAATCTTGCTTTGACTTTATGCACAATGCAACACAGACAATATCAGGGAATGAGAAAGGTCTATCTTTGCTGCATGTTTCTACATCAGCCAACAGAATTTGCCATTCTTCAGTCCCCACTGGACTGATGCGAGAGGAACAAAGTCCATAGTCCACACTTAATGTGTCACATTTTGTGCAAGAGAGTTTAAAAACTCAAACTGATTAGGAAATTATTTATAGTATATCATCATTAAGGAAGGACATTATTGGCCTGGTGTACATTAAACAGATTTCAACCACTAGACAATCAATCCAAATCTTCCCAACTTAGGAAGATGGTGGTGTAGTGGTAATGTTACTGAACCAATAATCCAGTTACCCAGGCTAATGCTCTGGGGAGACGGATTCAAATCCCACTACGACAGCTAGTGGAATTTAAATTCACTTAATGAACGTGGAATATAAAAATAGTTTTAGTAAAAACCCATCTGGTTCACTTATGTCCTTGAAAGAGGAATGAAATCTGTCTCCTTTACTCAGTCTGGCCTACATGTGACTCCAGGCCCACAGCCATGTGATTGACTCTTAAATGGTCTCTTATATAGCTGAGCAAACCATTCAGTTGAAGGGCAATTAGAGATGGACAACAAATATTAGCCTTGGCCACACCCCAGCAACAAATGAAAATACAGCAAAAACAAAAAAAGCAACAGCATAAAGCCCATCACATTTCTGTCTCTCTTCAGTTCTGAAGAAGAGCCATCCAGGATCAAAACATTAACTCCACTTCTCTCTCCACAGATGCTGCCAGATCCGTTGAGTATTTCCAGCTTTTTTTGTTTTTATTTTAGACGCCTTACCACTTTCTCTTCCAGACCAGTGAATTAGCTTGGAACACATGTGAGTTGTCTTTAATAGGCACTTAATCCTTTGCTTCTTCTAAGCATGGTTAATTTTTACCTCACATCTCGTGTCAAGAGTTTTGGAAATGAAATGCATAACTTGTATATTTTTGAGGTCAACATGGCTACGAGGATTACAGTTCTGTGAATTACCTTCCTCGTTTGCTTAGATTGCCATTAATTACTGCTCTCTCTAAGGACTATGATGAGGCACAAGTTGTTTCATTAATGGCATTAAATTCAATGTACAGTACTCTATGCATGTCCAAAAGATAACTGACTTTGCAAATGATAACAAAATAAAACAAAACTCAATGCCTTTCATGGCCTCTGGACCAGTTTGATTTCTGGATGAAATACCCTTGTAAGCTAAGTCAGACATTTAAATCTCTACAAGACCAGTTCAGAATTGGAAAACAGATTCTTGAAGCTGTGGAATTTCAAGTTTAAATTGGTGTTTGTAATTATTTCTAGCATTCAAGTATTTAATAGTGGCATTTCCAATGACATTTTTTTTCAACACCTCCAATAGTAGGTTGCTTGTAGTATTTACACTTGGATTCTCAGTAGTACTGCTAGCAGCTGCAGAAACAGCTGATCACACTGCCACTGTGTTTACACACGGAGGTTAAACTTTTTCAATAAATTGAGTTACCAACAAAACCTGAAACATGCACAGCGAAACAAGGCCAAGATTTAAAACAGTCAACAGATACAGATGTGTGTGTTTTGGCAACAAGTTAGATAAATAAGGACGCCAAACAAATACTGGAGTATCTGTTGACACCACTGGCAGTCAATGAGTTGGAGGTGGGATAGGACATGCAAACAATGTAAACAACAGCAATAAAAATCTATTTAGTCAGCAAACAAAACCAATTTCAGTTTTATTTAGAAAAAAACATAATGAGAGCAGGCCAAAGCTCCCATGAGCTTGGTTTACCATTCAATAAGATTATGGCTAATTGTCTACTCCAATTCCACTTTCCCACCTGATCTCAGGAATTCCTCTGTGCTGTCAAAAAAAATCAATCAATCTCAAGTCTTGAATATTCAACACTAGACCTCCACACCTTTCTGCAATAGAGAATTCTAAAGTGCCATCTGAAAATCAAAGAGAACATACAATGGAAAGATTTCCTTAGGGCAATGTCCTAGGCCCAGCCATCTTCACCTGTTTCATCTGTGACTTTCCCTCCATCAACAGGTCAGAAATAGGGATGTTTGCAGATGACTGCACAGTGGTCTGCATCATTTGCAACTTCTCAGACATTGTCTGTGACCCTGTGTAGCCAGGCATGGACAACATTCAGGCTCAGGCTGATAAATGGCCAGTTTCATTTGCATCACTTGAGCAGTGACCATCTCCAACAAGACAGAATCTAATCATCTCCTTTGACATTAAACTGTCACTGAGTCCCCATTATCAACATCCTGAGGGTTATCATTGATCAGAGGCTGAACTAAGCTAACCACGTAAATAGTATGGCTACAAGACCAGTTCAGAAGCTGGGAATTCTGCAGTGAGTAACTCACCTCCCAATTCCCCAAAGCCTGCCCACCATTGACGAGGCTTAAATCAGAGAAGCATGAGGGAATACTCTGAACTTGACTGGTTAAGTGAAGCTCCAACAATACTCAGGAGGATTGATCCCATCCAGGACAAAGCTGCCTGCTTAACTGACACTCCATTTGCCACCTTAAGCTTTTGCTCCTTCCACCACTGGTGTACAGTAACAGCATTGTGTACCACCTACAAGATGGACTTCAGAGACCCACCAAGTCTCCTTCAATAGCACCTTCCAAACCTGCAACACCAATCTGCTAGAAGACAAGGATAGCAAGTGCACCACCACCTGCAAGTTCCCCCTCCAAGTCACACACTATCCTGACTTGGAAATATATCGCTGCTGCTTTGCTGCTGAGTCAAAATCCTGGCACTTCCTTCCTAATAGAATGGTGTGTGTGTGTGTGTGTGTGTGTGTGTGTGTGTGTGTGTGTGTGTGTATCTACAGCACATGAACTGTGATGGTTCAGGAATGCAGCACACCATCAGCTTCTCCAAGGCCAAAAATGCTGGCCCTAGCTAGCGACAGTCACTTCCCACAAATGAAAAAAAATGAGGTGTGACTTCTCCAGAAAAATGCAGTCAGTGGAGGATAGTTGTATAATATAAAAGATGTGCATAAAATTAATCCAAGTCACTTGAAGATGGGAAGTTTTTTAAAAATTGGTTCAATGGGACCTGAGCGTTTCTGGCTAACCAGCATTTATTGCCCATCCTCAGTTGTTCTTGGAGACAGTTCAGAGTCAACCACATTGCTGTGGCTCTGGAGTCATGTGTAGGCCAAACCAGGTAAGGTAATTTCCTTCCCTAAAGGACATTAGTGAACCAGATGAGTTTTTCTGACAATTAATGTTTTCAAGGTCATCAGCAGATTCTTAATTCCAGATGTATTTCATTGAATTCAAATTCTACCATCTGTCTGTGCATTTGCCTGAGGAAGACATGGAGTGTTGAAAGCTCGCAGTTTTACCATCAAATAAATCGGTTGGATTAAAAATTGGTGTTGCTAAATTCTTACTGAGTTCTTACCACCCCAATCCAACGCCGGCATCTTTACATTAGGAGGATTCAAGCCAGGGTCCCCAGAACATTAGCTGAATTCCTGGATTAATAGGGCGGCTCTGTAGCACAAGGGAGTGCAGCATGGTGAAACAGTGATTAGCACTGCTGCCTCTCAATGCCAGAGACTGAGGTTCGATTCCCGGCTTGGGTCACTGTTTGAATTTGCACATTCTCCCCATGTCTGCGTCAGTTTCCTCCTACATTCTGAAAGACTAGTTAGGTGCATTGGCCCGAACAGGCGCCGGACTGTGACAACTAGGGGAATTTCACAGTAACTTCAATGCAGTGTTAATGTAAGGCTTAACTTGTGACTAACAAACAATCTTTGGTCTAGCGATAATACTACTCGGCCCTTGCCTCCCCTAGCTTTACCGAAACTTCTCTATGTTCACCACCAGTCAGAGAATGCTAGGTTCCTTTTTTGTATTAATGCTGCATTTATGTTTTCCTTTTTGAACTGCACACAGTACCAAGATGGCCTTCTTAGCTTTGAAGGCTCTACCAATATCAAAGAGTTGGTTTTAAATGTTGTTGTTAGCCGCAGCAGCAACGTAACCAAAATTAGTTTTGCTGGACACACAAAGTAGCCATGATTATCAATCACTGATAAGTCTGGTGGCTTGGCTTGTTTGCACAGACCAACAAAGTAGCATGGAGGCATAACAGTTAGCACTGCTGCCACACAGCGTCAGGGATGAATGTCTGTGTGGAATTTGCATGTTCCCTCCGTCTCTGCGTGGGTTTCCTCCAGCTGCTCAGGTTTCCACCCACAGTCCAAAGATATGTAGGTTAGGTTGATTGGACAAGCTAAATTGCCTCTTAACGTCAGAAGATTAGAAAAGTAAATATGTGATGTCATGAAGATAGGGCCTGGGTGGGATTGTGATTGGTGCAGACTCGATGAGCCAAATGACCTCTTTTTGCACTGTAGAATTCTATGATTCTATGAAAGCAGTTCAGTGCTGCTGGCTGTACAGACTTTCCCCAGTTATTGTAAGCTATAAAAGAAAATAATGCATTGATGCAACACCTCGTAGCCAATACTCAAAACTATCTACACACGCAATGAATTATTCTGAAGCGCAGCTGTAGCTGGAGGGGCAAAAGCTGTGGCCATTTTGCACATGTTCATTTAATTTTTGTTGGCATGCCTTAATCATCAATCAGAAATGAAAACAAAATTCTGGGAACACTCAGGACAACATTCATGGGGAAAGAAACAAAGACTGAACATTTCAATTCAATGCACGGGATGAACTGAAACATCAGTGCTGTGACTCTCTTCAGATGCTGTCTAGCCTGCCAAATGCTTCCAACATTTTGTGATTCAGATGTTCAGCTTTTGTCCTTGTTTTGTTTTTTTAAACATGGCCAGCTGATTGCCTTCAATTCCACTGACGGAAGACAGAATGCTGGCCCAGAGAGATGGACGCCAAATGCTAGCCCCAGCAGCGATGTTTCGATTCCACAAGTCAATTTTTAAAAACCACCAAGACTGTTCTTTGAATATTTCAATGACATCTTTAGACCTCCACCTGAATGTCTGGTGGATGCCTTTAGTCTTTTATCTTATTCAAACAAACACCAACTCAAAAACTGTTGCATTTGATGTATTCCATCCATTTTAAGATTTATTTTTCAAGAGAGAATGACATGAGGAGAGCAGAAGCACAGTGGGTCAAGTGGCCTTATTCTGTGCTGAGATTTTAAATCATTGACTGAAGTTAATGATTTCTCCTAAAGTCCTGATTTTTGAAAAATGGCAGACGGGAAAATTTGCTGACCACATTTACTCTCCATCTGCAACTGACTGTAAAATGGTTTCTGGTAACAGCGTCTTGCGCTGTTTTATGTTAGCCACTGTGAAACAAGGCTGGCATTCACTTCTGTTTCACGGCAATGTTGCAGCCTCGCCCACTGGTTTAGGAATGTCTGTAACAAATAAAACACAGATGGGGCAAGAGAAACTGACAATATAGTCATCCTTTCTGTTGACAAATTAACAAATACATAAAGCACACAGTATATTAAGCTACATCGTAGATTTCCATTATAAATACATTTGCAGCATTTGTTTAAGATCAAAATACCCTTTGGTTTGTGTAAGAACATAATATTCTATGAAACATCTTTTAATTAATCATTGCTCAACTTGACAATTTAAATACCTGGAAGAAAAGACGACAGGGTGGCTCATTATTCCTTCCTCCCATTAATTTGATCAGTCAGAAAGAGGCAGAGTTGCATTTTCCTATTTATCAAAGTGTGGTGTCATTGTCAAGGACTGAACACTTTCCCCACTTCTTTCATCCAATATTAATGTCAAGCACTCCCTGGACACGAACAACATTGGGAATTTATATAGCCCTTTAATGTAGCAAAGCACTTCAAAGGAGCAAAATCAAGCATAATTTGACACTGAACTACATATTATCCACAAAGAAATATTAGGACAGTTGACAATTTTAGACAGAGGTATATTTTAAGGTGGGGGGGCAAAGAGGTTAGGAGAATTCTAGAGCCTTGGCAGTTGAAGGCACACCTTCAATAGAGGGTGATTAAAATGTAGGACATGCAAGAGGCCAGAATCAGAGGAACACAGAGATCACAGAAGGTTGCATGTTGGTGTTGGTTTTGGAGATAGGCCATGGAGCCATTTAAAAACAAGACTGAGAATCTTAAAACTGAGGCATTACTTAACTGAGCGCTAACATGGGATGGATAAAAAAAGAACCTGAATTTGTCTGCCACAACAACATGCCTTAATTTTATGCTATTTCCAACGCAGGCCAAATTTCCAGTAGCTCAGTGCCATCAAGCAATAAGAACTTGGTGGACACTGGCTACATATATTTCACAAAGCCTCCTGAGAACCAGTTCAAATAACTTTCATCAATCTAGGATGGATATAACTTACAATTCCACAATGAAAGAACAGAAGACTAACCAACTGCAGCAAGTACATAACAAAATACAGCTTTTAAGAAAAAAAGTTACATTTTTGATATGTTACCTTTGAATAATGTTTAAATAGGATTTTTTACATGGTACATCTACAACTCAATTTTTTTTTTGACAATAGGCTATCAACTTAAATTCATTATAAGCCCACTGACTCCCACAGCTACCTTGACTACACTTCCTCAAACCATCTACCTTGTAAGGGTTCCATTTAATTTTCCAGTTCCTCCACCTCTATTACATCTGTTTTGATGGTGTGACCTTCCATAGCAGTATTCCCTAGCTTTTTCTTTGTATCCTCAGTTGAGTATTCCACGTGCCATCCCCTGCTCACCACTGTGATTAACAGGTTTCTTGACCATGCCCACCACATTTCCTTCATTTCTGCTTTCACCTCTTCCTCTCTTCCCCAGAACCAAAAGAGAGTTTCCTTGTCCTCACCTTCTGTCCCTTCAGCTTCCACATTCAACAGATCGTTTTCCACTATTCCTGCCACCTCCAATGTGATGCCACCACCAAACTCATCTTCCCCTCCCTCTCAGCAAGTTGAAGGGACTATTCCTTCCTGGATATCCTTCCCCACTCCTCAGTCAACCGCAGCTACACTACACTGGGGAGACCAAATGCAGATGAGATGGTGATTGCCTTGTGGAACACGTCCATCAATCCATAAGCACAATCCCGAGCTTCCAGTGACTTCACATTTCAATTCTCCACCTTGCTCGATGCTGACGTTTGTCATTGGCCTGCTGCACTTCCAGTGAAACTCAATGTAAACTTGACGAAGAGTGCCTCACTTTTCAGTTAAGCACTTTACAGCCTTCTGGACTCAATACTGAGTTCAATAATTTCAGACCATAATTTCTCCCTCCATTTTCTTTCCTTTTCTGTTCATATTCAGAGTTTTCTCCTATCTTTTGCTTTTGTCCAAGAGTACCCCAGCTTTAGAAACACCTTTGTTTCTTGATTCGTCCTATCACCATGCCTTCTGGCCCTGGAAAATTAACTCTACTGTCAGTCAATGTTTCTCGTGTTCCACCCATCAAACACTTTCTTTCTGTCCTTGTCCCATCCACCCCTCAATCAAAACCTATCATATCTCTAATTTTTCCCAGTTCTGATGAAAGGTCAGAGACCCGAAACATTACTTGTTTTTCTCTCTCCACAGATACTGCCTTAACCTGCTGAGTGTTTCCGACATTTGCTCAGTTTATTTCAGATTTCCAACATCTACAGTATTCTCCTTTTAAATGGCTTTATTATGATAAGATAAAATCATAGAATCACAAAATTTGCAATGCAGAAGGAGGCCATAAGACTATAAAGCATAGCAGAAGAATTAGACCACTCAACCCCTCGAGTACATCATGGCTGATATTCTTCTCATCCCCATTCTCCTGCCTTTTCCCCATAACCCCTGATCCCCTTAATAATCATCAATAGCCCATCTATCTCTATCTTAAAGACACTCAATGGTCTGGCCTCCTTGGCCTTCTGCAGCAAAGAGTTTCACAGATTCATTACTGACTGAAGAATTTCCTCCTCATCTCTGTATTAAACCCCTTTGGCCTGAGGTTGTGCACTCTGGTTCTAATTTTTCCTACTTGTGGAATCATCCCTTTCATGTCACTCTCCCCAGGCTCATCGAGCCTGCACCGACAACAATCCCACCCAGGTCCTATTGCTGTAACCCCAGTGTAAAATACCACCCCTGGAAAGGTTACCTCCTTTAAAATTGTTAGTTCTGTTTCTACTGTTACTAATTGCAAATCCACCATAAAAATCTTTAACCGTAAACCTGTTAAACTAACTTATCAGAGAATCTTTGGGCTGCTACCAACTAATTTGGAGTACTAGCTCATGCACTGATAGTCCATATTGGTAATGAAATTTGTGTTATTAAAAAAATCAGTAACCAAATATGTCTCTGTCAAACTTATGAGATTATGCTCATTTAATTCAATGCTCAATACCAGGAATTCCAAAACTTTGAAAAATTTCATGTGTTTCACCAATCAGTAAACAAAATGACATTTCTGCAGATGGATGGTATGACAGAAAAACTTTAAGAGGACTGTTTGAGTTTTACAGCAAAGTAGGCTGCTCCAGCTCTTATGGTGCACCTCACCATTCGTTACCCTCAATCAAACTACAAACTCAGAAATTTGAAAATTAGCACTTTAGACAAGACATGTTGATGCAAAGTGAGAGCGGTGAAGGTGAAGGTTTACCTTCTCTCGTTCTTGAGACCTTAACCACATCCCAGTTGTCAAGGTATGCTCTCCAAGTAGGAATACCTTCCCAGAGTAGTAAATAAGCACTTTTTGTTTTGGGTTACTTAGCTCTGCGATTGCTTCAATTCTCTTCTGCTTACTGTATTTTCCCTCTTAACAATGCTGCTGACCCTTATGGATTCCACATTAAAATTAGCGTATTAAGCTGCATTTATAGTGGAACCATAGTATGGTGCAAAGTGGCTTTATTTCATACTGTCACTAACTTTGAGATCCAATGCAATCTTTGAAATACTGAACTATTTACTGACATATCAAAAAAAACCTAATCTGCAGAATGGTGCAAGAATGTGAAATCTCAACTATTTATTGACTGATATTTTAGACCCAACATTTTCCTGCTTTTTTCATTAGTATATGATGAATAATTATTTATGACAAGCAGTGATTGGACAACATTATTGCTGTGCATTGTTAGTGCAGGAACAAAACCAACGCTTCAATTACGTGATTAGCACTGCTGCTTCACAGCACTAGGGACCTGGGTTTGATTCCCACTGTGGGTCACTGTCTGTGTGAAGTTTTACAGATTTCCTCTGGGTGTCCCGGTTTCCCTTCACAGTCCAAAAGATGTGCTAGTTGGGTGCACTGGGTACACTAAATTCTCTTTCAATGTACCCAAACAGGAGCTGGAGTGTGATTCACAGTAACTTTACTGCAGTGTCAATATAAGCCTACTTGTGACACTAATAAATAAACTTCAAGATGCTGCAGTGGCTTGGGATCTATGCGGCTGTGCTGTGAATAAAGGTCAAACATAGTTGTCACGTGGTCAACTGCTGAGTTTAGTCTAGAAAGCAATTATACAGGGCCAGCTGTATAATTGGTGTCTACTGGGACATGTATGTGCGCATGCACACACACAGCTCATGCACTGATTGCCCACACTGGCAATGGAACGTGTGTCATGACAAATAGTCAGTAACCAAACCCTTTGCTGAAGCAAAACTAAACACTTACGATTTCCAGTTAGGCTTAACAACCACCCTTCATGCACAAAATGTAGCCTGAAATGAGGATTAAGTTTGCAAAATATACTAATTGCACTTAGCATTTATACCAGCTCTTGGCAACGGTCCGACACTTCTCACAAGGGAAAAAATTTTGTCAGTCAATACAGATCCCGATTTGCCATGCTTTCTGGCAAGGAATGAAGCTGATTTTACCCTGACTCGTTCAAAGCACAAACACCTGCAAGTGAACTGACGTTTTACCACTTACATTACAGGAATGGAAAGCACTAATAAAAATGAGGATTGTAGCATAAAAGCAAAGCATCAAAATCAGAAACACAATACACTCTACTACTAAGTCCCCCCACAAAGCAAAACAACACCTCTCACAGGTAGACATATTTCTTCAAAATGGCAACTCTCTGATCCCCATGCCAAAAAGTTGCCTTCAACTCCCACTCCAGGATTGAAGTGCAAAACTCCAGGCTTAACTCAAGCACAGCACTGAGTGTGCTGCACTGTCAGAGGTGCCAACTCGCAGATGAGGTGGAAATGGGATGCGGACTTGGGAGCAGCGCGCTAACATGCCAGCCCTGAACATTTCAAATTTGTGCCATGATCTTGTTAAATGGCAAAGTAGGCCGAATGGCCTGCTCCTACTTCTAATAAGCTGAAGTGATGAGTTATTCAACTGCTGGAAGCGTCAGTTAAGCTCACCTAGATGCTATAGACACACTGATTTTCCTTTTCGAGCACAGAGACTGTGTGATCAGCTAACAACACAGATTGGAGAACAGACTTGGGACTTTCTGCCCCGAATAGTCACATTGCACACTGAATAATGAGTCACTGGGAGAATCTGAAGCATGCCATCTCAATAAAAATATACCATTACTTGAAAGGTTAATTTAAAATTTAACGTTTCATTTGGCAGATCACCATAGACGGACAAATAACCACTTGATGCTTGGCTGTTAAAAATAAAATGCCACAACAGGTTTTGGTAAAATATAAAATTCGCCCATCAAGTAGGCTTGCACGTAAACAAGTGTCTACTCTGAAGCTCATCTGCCTTTTCTCACACAGCAGCCTGCAATGGCTGCAGTTTGAACAGTACAGCCTTTTCCCCAGGGCATTCTTGTCAGGTGCTTTGTTTGTCTGGCTTTAGATTAGTCTTGCAATGGCTGACATCTGTTTTAAAACAAATGACGGCCTTTGTCAGGCAAGTCCTTTGTGACAGCACATTCAGCCTCCACAATTGTGCAAGGACATAAAATCAGTGTGATGGCTACAATCACTTCCTGACTGAGTGTGGTTTTGTCCCCGTATTTATGAAAGGATAGACTTGCATTGAAGGTGGTACCTTGAAGGTCCACTAACTTGGCCCCTGGGATGAGAGGGCTGGCCTAGGATGAGGCACTGAGTAATGCAGCACGGTGCAGCAGTGGTTAATACTGTTGCTTCAGGGTCCAGGGAACTTGGTTCGATTCCCGGCTTGGGTCGCTGTGTGGAGTTTGTGCATTCTCCCCATGTCTGCATGGGCTTTCGCCAGGTGCCCCCGTTTTCTCCCAAAGATATGCAGGTTAGGTTGAATGGCCATGCTAAATTGCCCCTCAGTATCCCGGGATAGAGAGGGATTAATTGGGTAAATATGTGGAGTTACGGGGACAGGCCTGGGTGGGATTGTTGACAGTGCAGACTCGATGGGCCAAATGGCGTCCTTCTGCACTATGGGAATGCTATGATTCTATGAAATGGGTCTTTCTTCTCTGGAGTAGAGAATGAGAGGTAATCTCATTAGAACATACAAGAGTCAGGAGTTTGATAACATTTTGTTTCTTTTGGTCTAAAGCACAGGGGCACAATCACAGGATAAGGGGCCAATCATTTAGGACTGAGATGAGGAAAAATTATTTCACTCAAAGCCTTGTGAACCTTTTGAATTCTCTATCCCACAGGGTTGCAGATGTTCTTTTCTTGAATATATATTTAAGATTGAAGTAGACAGATATTTGGTCTCAGAGAATCAAAGGATATGGGGAGTGGGCAGGAAAGTGCAGTCAACACTCAAGGTGAGCCCTGATAGAACTGGATGAAGGAGCAAGCTTGATGGGTCACATAGTCTAATCCTACACCTATTTCTTTGTCAGTATAGGAGCCTTTGGGGTTTATAGCTCCTGAAGTCTGACTGCCCATCACTTGCTTCTTGAGCCCTTACACAGCCCAAATGGGCCCATCCCTTAGCCATTTCTGCATAAGGCTGGTGCTAACTCAGTATCATCACCAGCACCAACGCAAGTTACTTACACCCACATTCAAGCCTCTGATGCTAACAATTCTTGAAATGTGAAGAATGTACCAACGTGTACAATTACCCAATTTCACTTCACTTAGAATTACCAATGCAGACTGAAAAGCCTTTGGCTGTTGAAAATCTAAGATTGTTTTGACAATCCCATGATTGTTCATGTTACTGAGGGACAGAATAATCTGACTTTTTGTTCTGATGTATCTGGTGACTCATTATCTCCCAATTCTCCTTTTAAGGAAATGCTGGAGAGATACAGAGGGTTAGGATCTATGGATTTACATATGCTTCCCATGCCTGGAAAAGATGAACCATTGACATTAGGACTTAAAATAGAAAGAGTAATATTTGGCCCATAAGCAGAGTTGAAAAATCAGCATGTCAATGTGAGTCATTATTGACTTGATGCCCACTTCCAGGCCTGTGGATACACGTCTTCTGCTAGACTTTGTCCTGGCCACAAATCTGAAGGGTATTTCTGAGCAACTCAGAAACCACTTGAATTCATCTTGCTTTCTGAAAACAACAGATCGATAGTGAGGATTGGAACAAAGAAGTGTTCTCTCACTTCTTGGAGAAATGCAAGAAATCTTCTCCAAAAGGCAAGCTTTGTCCGGGGTACGGTGGCAGAGTGGTTAGCATTGCTGCCTCACAACGCCAGGGGCCTGGGTTTGTTTCCCAGCTTGGGTCACTGTATTCGGAGTTTGCACGTTTTCCTTTTGTCTGTGTGGATTTCCTCCACGTGCTCCGATTTCCTCCCACAGTCCGAAAGAGACAGCGATTAGGTGAACTGGCCATGCTAAATTCTCCCTCAGTGTACCCGAACAGGTGCCAAACTATGGCAACTAGAGGATTTTCACAGTAATTTCTTTGCAGTTTTAATATAAGCCTACTTGCAACTAATAAATAAACTTTAATACACAAAGTATGTGTTTGAAATGAGAGAAAAAGAAACTTGCTTTTATATTGTATTATTCACATGCCAGGATGGCCGAACATGTTTTATAGGACACTGATGTGGAAAGTTAGTCATGCATGATTGTAGGAAATACGGCAACCAGATAGCATATGGCAACATTCCCAACAGTAACAAAATAATAAAAGATCAAACTAGTGATGGAACATTGCAGGGCAAAATCTGGAGTAATATTTGTTTCCATTGAATGGCCAATTTTGGTTTTAGAATAAAGCTGGAGGTAGCATTAATTTGTTACTGATTTCTATAGTCCAGATCTACACTGGGTTTACTTTATGAAAGTAACTTCACTCATTAAACTTTTAGAACGATCAAAATATCCTAACACTTGGCTTCAATGGCTTCCAAGGTATGCAACGTCTGAGTGAATAGTTAAATATAAAAGACTTTATTCAAATCATACAATATTTTTCTGAACAAATTAATCCTGTGAGCAATAATACTACAATGCAAGAAGACGCAATGGTCTCCTTCATTACAATAACCGTTAGTTAAATAAAATGGTGCAGACCTAGCAGCATATGAACTGAACAGTCAGCAACATGCCTCCCTCCACCGGTTGTACACGGTAAAAGACCGTTCCTGACTTTGGATTGGTATTTGATTCTGAGATGAGCTTCCTGCCATACATCATTAAGAATTCCTATTCCATCCTGCTAACATTGCCAAACTTCACCAGGTCTCTGTCATATATTGCTCAAGCCCTTGTACATTGCTTCCTTACCTCATGATTTGACTCCAACATATTCCAGACCTGCCCTCTACATTCCATCCCATGATTTTAGTTTTATTCATTCATGTGGATGTGGGCGTTGCTGGCTAGACCAACATTTATTGCCCATCCCTAATTGCCCTTGAGAAAATGGTGGTGAGCTGCCTTCTGGAACCGCTGCAGTGCATGAAGTATAGGTACATCCACAGTGCCATTAGGGAAGCTATCCAGTATTTTGACCCAGCAATAGTGAAGGAATGGCTCTTTCTTTCCAAGGTAGGATGGTGGATGGCTTGGAGAGGAATTTTTGATTTGATTTGATTTATTGCCACATTTATTAGTATATAGTGAAAAATACTGTTCTTGCACTTTTCAAAGCATACCATTCATATAGAAGAAAACAAGAGTGTGTAGAATAGAGTGTTACAGTCATACCTAGCATGTAGAGAAAGATCAACTTAATGCGATGTAAAACCATTCCAAACTAGGTGGTGATGTTTCCTTGTGTCTTCAGCCCTTATCTTCCAAATGGTAGCAATATGGGTTTGGAAAATGCTGCATAAGGAGCCTTGGTGAGTTCCTGCAGTGCATCTTGTTGATGATATACACTGCTTCAACTGCTTGGTGGTGGCGGGAGGGAATGAATGTAGATGGGGGTGCCAATAAATAGGCTGCTTTGTCCTGGATGGTGTCAAGCTTCTTGAGTGTTTTTGAATCTGTATTCATCCAGGCATGGGGTGTTAGACAGGCTTGAGAGTGAAGAGGTGAGTTACTTGCTACCAGATTTCTAACCTCTGACCTGCTCTTGTCATCAAAGTATTGAAAGCTGATCCAGTTCAGTTTCTAGTCAATTGTAATCTTAGGATGCTGATAGTGGGTGATTCAACCACAGTAATGCCATAAGACGCTGAGATCCATGACCAGTCCAGTATTGCAAGAGGCCCAGGTCTCTCCTGCCACTTGCTCAGTGCCAGTCAGATGAAATCCATAACTGGGCATCAATTGGGTGACCCACCCAATGCTTTGCTCTCCACCCAAAAAAGCATGCTGAGGGAGGCATCTCAATTTATGGATCCAACCATTTTTTCTCTCCATCTACGGGCGGCTGGTAAAATGCAACATCTCAGTTGTACGTCCAATGACAGGTTTTGAAAATGAGCAGTGAATGGAGTTATCCTTGGTATCCAGAAAATATTTGTCCATCTCCTCAATATTCCATTGTAGTTTGGGAGAGTTTGCTGTGTGCAAATTGGCTGCCACATTTCCTGCATTACAACAGTGGATACACTTCAGAAGCACCTCATTAGCTGCAAAACTCTGGGAGATCATGAAAGGTGCTATATAAATGCAAGTCTTTTGGCTTAACAAGATGCATACAATATTGGACAGCATGGTGTCATTGTGGATAACACTGCAGTCACTGCTCCAGGGATCCAGTTCAATTCCAAGCTTGGGTCACTTTGCAGAGTCTGCAAGTTCTCACCAGTCTGCATGGGTTTCCTCTAAGGCTCCGGTTTCCCCCCACAGTCCAAAAGACGTTCTGGTTAGGTGCATTGGCCATGCTAAATTTGCCTGCAGTGTACCCGAACAGGCACTGGAGTGCGGCAACTAGGCAATTTCCACAGTAACTTCATTGTAGAGTTAATCCAAGTCTACTTGTGACACTAATATATAAACTTAACTGAGATACAAACCACTTGTTAGCTTTAAGGCACAGACTCTATTTCCTTATCTATAACGACATCTTACATTGTAACAGCAACACGCCCTGTACTGCTTGACAGCATGTTATTAAACATAACAATATCGTCAATAACACTCTTCCAACAGTAACAAAGCCCACACTACTCCATTACTGATTGACAGTAATCAATCAGTCACCTATATAAGCCCTGAAGTTTGTTGGGGAGCCCTCTGGATCTTCCCGGGAAAGTGATATTTTAATAACAGTACATGTGTACTCTATCAATAATGAAAAAGATTAATTGAATATTCTATCCTGGAGCTTTAATACTGCATTGTTATCGCAGTACTGAGACATCGAATGCAATTAAAGCAAGCTGTCAGTCGGTTTGGACAGCGTTAAAAAACATCTAATCAGCTCACTCGGCTTTATTAATGTGCGATATCTTCACAATAATAGGTGTCTGCAATCAGATGGAAAGTGTGAGAGAGCCAGTTCACTTCTGGGTGGTTAGAGTTGTATTCCTACCTTATAACTGAGTCAAGCAATCATGCAACCTACTTTATAAGTCAATGTGAGATGCGTGCGGATATGTCACTCCACCAATCAGTAACTACCTATACAGCTTACACAAAGGCAAGGAATCTTTTGAAGCAAATTATCAAGAAAATTACCTCTTGAAATGTAGCTAATCTCTCTTATTTAGGAAAGTGCAATCAGCATTACTTTACAATGCAAACATCAACAAAGAAAGCAGCAAATTGATACCGTGGCCAGTATCAAACTTGCTGTGTATTATCTTTCATTCAGTTCTCTACAATTTGAACAGGAAGGGGTGAGACAACTTTGCTTTTACTACCTCCAGTCTGCACAACAAACTGTTCTTATGCCAGTCTAAGCAGGATAACAGGGTCCACATGCTATGCAGTGAAGAAGTCAACATCACTCTTACAGTGCATTGAATTCAGCTGCCCCCCCAGAGTGGCCAAGAGTCAGTGTGGGGGCCTCCCGCTCGCTATGCTACCCACCTCTTTCTCACCACGGCAGGGATGTCTCTCCCTTGCAGCAATGGGAGTTTCATCCTCTCACCGTAGTGGGGATCTCATCCTCTTCCTCTCTCAGTGTGGCAATGGTCTCTTCCCCTCACTGTGACTGGGATCACAGCCTCTCACGCCATGGCTGGGGTCTCAGCCTCTCATATCCCAGAGGGAGTCTCTCTCTCTCTCTCTCTCTCTCTGCAGAAGGAGTCTCTCTCTGGCTGCAGTAAGGGTCTCGTACTGACTTGCCACGGCGGAGAGTTGTGGGGGTCGCGCTTTCACTGCAGTAGGGGCTTAGGCCTCTGATTCCTTGCTGTGGGGGTTTCTCTCCTTCGCTGCTACAGGGGTCTTGGCCTCTCTCTCATCCCAAAGTGGGCCTCTTTCAATAGCTGCGGTGATGGGGGCAGGGTGGGTAGGGGTGGGGGCAGGGCGAGGGGGGGTGGGGGGGGGCAGGGCGAGGGGGGTGGGGGGGGGGCAGGGCGAGGGGGGGGAGGGGGGGCAGGGCGAGGGGGGGGCAGGGCGAGGGGGGGGGGGGGGGCAGGGCGAGGGGGGGAGGGGGGGGGCAGGGCGAGGGGGGGGTGGGCTTCTCTCCCCACCTGTGGGAAGTTGGGGGTGCGGGGGCTTCTCTCCCCACCTGTAGGAAGTGAGAGCAGGAATTCTCTCCCTGCCTGTGGGAAGGGGAGGGGGAATCTCTCCCCGCCTGTGGAAGTGGGGGGGAAAACGAGGATCTCTCCCTGCCGGTGGAGAGGGGAGGGGGGGAGGAGGGGGGAGGGGGGGAGAGGGGGGAGGGGGGGAAAGGGGGGAGAGGGGGAGAGGGGGGGAAGGGGGGAGGGGGGGAGAGGGGGGGGAGGGGGGGGAGGGGGGGGGAGAGGGGGGGAGAGGGGGGGAGAGGGGGGGAGAGGGGGGGGTGGGGTGAGGATCTCTCCCTAACTGTGGAGGGGGGGGGAGGGGGGAAGGATCTCTCCCAACCTGCGGAAGGGGGGGGTGGGGGAAGGATCTCTTCCTACTTGTTGCCCACGGCTTCCCCTCCCCCTGCCTCACTCCCTCCCCACCCACCACCTGCCCCCTGGCCCACCCTCTCCCTGTGTTTCTGTTCTCACCTCCTTGACGGGGGGGAATTTCTTCCTGCAATCCAGGGACAGGCTCCTCAGGTCACTCTGCATATTTTCCAGCAGCTTCTTCACGGCTTCGGGGGACGAGGTGGACATTTTCCTCATGTCGGCTCGGGCGCTCAACCGCCCGCCGCCCCCAACCAGGAGCCCGCCGCCCCTCCACCAGAGCCCAGGCCTCACCCACAAGCCCGCGCGACCGACACGTCACCCACACTTCCGTAAACACTGCCGACCGGACATGACGTTCCTCACCCGGGCCGGAGGTCGCACTCCAGCGCCACCTCTAGGAGCGGAGGTCGCCTCCAGCGCCACCTCTAGGAGCGGAGGTCGCCTCCAGCGCCGCCTCCCGGGCCGGAGGTCGCCTCCAGCGCCACCTGGATGTTGAGGCTTCACCAATATGTAACTCTTGGAAATGCCCAAATTAATGAACTGCCCATCAATAAAACTAAAACTAGGCAACATCTGTAGATATGCAAACAAGAGCTGGGATACACAATTGACTGAGTGACAGGAATCAGATTAATGGATGATTTGATTTATTATTGCCACACGTATTTACATACAGTGAAAATTGTTACTTGCGCGCTATACGGATAAAGCTTACCATTCATAGAAAAGGAAACGAGAGACAGTCACAGCTGTAGAAAAAAATCAACGTAATCTATCCATTCAAAAGTTTGATTTATGCTCCAGTTTCCTCTCAGAGTTCAAAGGTATGCAGGTTAGATTGACTGACCATGAGAAATTCACTCTAGTGTCAGGGGGATTAGCAGGGTAAATATGTGGGGTTACAGAAAAAGGGTCAATGCAGAGTCGATGGGTCAAATGGCCTCCTGCATTGTAGGGATTCTATGATTCTATGTATTAGTAAACAGAAAAAAGTCTGATGGCAGCAGGGAAGAAGTTGTTCTTCAGTTGGTTGGTGTGTCACCTCAGATTTTTGTATCTTTTTCCCCAAAGGAAGAAGGTGGAAGAGAGAATGTCCGGTGTGTGTGGGGTCTTTAATTATGCTGGCTGCTTTACCAAGGCGGTGGGAAGGGTAGCCAGAGTCAATAGATAGGAGTGCTTATAAATACTCTATAAAAAATAGACTGCATCGGGGTATCTTTGAACTTCCAGAACGTTTGAAATGATCCTTGAGACTTGGACACGTGATGTGTTCAGTGTAATTTTACAAGATACAAATCATTGACATGATCAATTTAACAGGTTGACTCCGATTTGGACAGCTGGTTCTTGGCCCAGCCGAGAACAGGTCCGGTTCTCCATTGGAATACACTGGATCACTGTTCACTGCCATTCAATTCAAAGTCCACGATTCACGAGAATGATTCACTTAACAGGCAACCTAGTTCTATCCTTACGTAAGATCTAACTATTCAGTTGAAATAATTAGTCTACAAAAAACACAATCTAATCTTTTTATTATTTTATAAATCTCAATTAAATTGCTCCTCTTTCTAAGCTTTTCCGAAGTAAGCAGACTGAGCTCTTTGAAAATAGTTTAGAATTTAGAAGAACAGGCGGAGGCCTTTTGAGCTTATTGCAGAACTCATTAGAATCTTGGCTGATCATCCAACTCAATAGCCTAATCTTGTTTTTTTCTCTATAATTTCTGATCCCAAGTGCTATATCCAACTGCCTCTTGAATACATTCAATTTTTGGCATCAACTATTTCCTATGATAATAAATTCCTCAGGCTTGCCACTCTTTGGGTGAAGAAATGTCTCATCTCCATCCCAAATGGTCTACCTCAAATCCTCAGACTGTGATGCCCTGGTTCTAGACTTCCCCACCATCAGGAACATCCTCCCTGCACCTACCCTGTCTAGTCTTGTTCGAATTTTATAAGCCTCTATAAGATTTCTCCTCCTCATTCATCAGCGAAAACGATCCTCGCCTAGTCAATCTCTCCTCATACATCAATCCCACCATCTCTGGAGTCAGCCTGATAAATATTCACTGCACTTCATTGACAGCAGGAATATCCTCAGAAAAAGAGACCAAAATGGCATGCAATAGAACAAAGAACAACACAGCACGGGAAACAGGCCCTTCGGCCCAACGAGCCTGCGCCTATTCTAGGTGTGGCCTCATCAAGGCCCTGTATAACTGCAACAACACGTTCCTATTCTTGTACCCAAAACCTCTTGTAATGAAGGTCAACATACCATTTGCCTTCTTTATCGTCTGCTGCACCTGCATGCTTACCTTCAGCAACTGGTGCACAAAAACATCCAGGTCCCACTACACCCACCTCCACCACCTGCCCCTCGACCCTCAATTTGCAACCACTCAGTAGTAACCTGCTTTCTTGTTTTCGCTTTTAAAGACCCCATATCGATCCAGCCAGAATACGATGGGTAATTATTCTCAAATTAGATCTAATCTATTGTTCGTAGCAATGCCTACCCCACTTTTTACCCCGGTCTCAATCAGCAGCTTATCAGTAGTTCCACACAATTCTATAATTGAGGTAGTTTTCAGTGAGGGGTACATGTGATTTGATTGAAGCCTTTCCATTGTATGCCAAGGAATTATGCAGAATATTTGGATGCGTCTTCAATGCCACAATCATGATGCATTTTGGAACTTTGCTCTTATCAAAGAAAGATGGAGAAAAATCAACATACTTCCTCAGCCAAATTGTGTAGAAGTATTTTCATTCAATTGTGGGACATGGGCATCACTAGCTGGGCCAACATTTATTGCCCCATCCCTAGTTGCCTGAGGACAGTTGAAAGTCAACCACACTGCTGTGGATCTGGAATTGCAAGTAGGCCAGACCAGGTAAGGATGGCAGATTTCCTTCCCTAAAGGAAATTAGTGAACCAGATAGGTTTGCACAACAATTGACAATGGTTTCATGGTCAATGGATTGTTAATTTCAGATATTTTAAATTGAATTGAGTCCCCAGAATATTAACTGAATTTCCAGATTAATATTCTAATCATAATACCACTTGGCCATCACCTCCCCTATCCCAAAGAACGTCAAATTTAAAATGACTTCAACCAGACCAACCAAGTACCGATATGTACTTTGGTAGCTGCCAGTAAATAGCTTTGAGATTTGTACTCGAGTTATATACACACCTATAATAGCATATTTGAGTACATCCATTACCATATATTACTGGTTAGTTAAGATAATAGTGGAGGGCACTCAATCCCTGGCTGAGTTTCCAACTGTGCAATATCAAGCTGAACAAAAAGAATGGAGAGAGTAGTGGCTTGCATTTCTCCAGTGCCTTTTGCATCCTCAGCAAGTCTATAAGTGCGCCATGATCAGTGAATTACTTTTGAAGTGCAGCAATAGTTGTAATGTTGGCAAATCAGTGGCACAGTGGTTAGCATTGCTGTCAGCACCAGGGACCAGTGTTGATTCCCGGCTTAGGTCACGTTCTCACTATGTCTATGTGCTCCGGTCTCCTCCCACAATCTGAAAGATGTGCTGGTTAGTTGCATTAGTCATGCTAAATTCTCCCTCTGTATCCGAACAGCGCCAGAGTGTGGCAAATAAGGGATTTTCAGAGTAACTTCATTGCAGTGACACTAATAAATAAACTTTAAATATGGCAGCTAATTTGTGCACAGCAATATCCTACAAATGGCAATGAAGTTGTTTGGGTTGAAGATAATTGAATTAATAAATTTTATTCTGCACAGAAGAATACTTATGATCAGCTTTGAATAAATCTTAGTGGACTTTTGGATCCATCTATTAGAATCCTTTCCAGAAATTTCAGGAAAAAGTATTGAAACTTTTCATTACATTGTTGCAGAACATATAGTGCAGAAGGCAGCCATTTGGCCAGTGAAGTCTACACCGACCACAATCCCATCCAGGCCCTATCTCTATAACCCTTGCATTTACCTTAACTAGTCCTCTAAGGGGGCAATTTACATGGCCAATCCACCTAACTTGCACATCTTTGAGGAAACTGGAGCACCCGGAGGAAACCAACACTGGCCCCTGGTGCTGCGAGGCAGCAGCGCTAACTACTGTGCCACCGTGCTGCCCCAAATGTATCTTATCCTCAGGCACTATTCCCCTTCAAAAGTAATCTCCTTATCAAAAAACACTCTACCCTTGATTAGTTCTTGACCATGCTACAGAACAGCCAAAGCAATTCTAAAACATCTACATTTTTTGTGACGACAAATATGTTGCAATAATCCCACCACATCTTCCTAACCCTCTCAGCTGTCATTGAAACGGTTGACCCTACCATCATCGGTGATGTCTCTCCCTCGCTGTTCAGCTCTTTTGTTTCTATCTTGAGCAATCTTCCTAAGCCTGTATTATGTCTGGGTTCCTCCTCTTCCTCATCTCGCCTTGGACAAGTGGCAGTTTAATCCTGCGATTTATAGGGAAAACCAAAGCCACCAACTTTCAGCCCTACCACAAACTCTGTACCCATTCCATCTGTTCTAAAAAAACTCTTAGCATTGATGCAGGCTAAATTAATCTATTCACAACTTTGACATTGAATTTGACACCAAAACTCATATCCTTGCCAAAATCACAATGATCATTTATTTCCTGATCCCTAACTGCTGAATCGTTCATAGATACTTTTATTACCCCTTTCCTCAACTATTCCAGAGTATCTCAACCTCTGCCCTCTGTACATTTCACAGCAGGGCATAAGATTTTTGGAAAATCTAAGCCAATAATGATTGGTTAACAATGCTAAACGGACATTAACTGGAGGTAAATTATTCCAAGCTCAAGGAACAAGTGTCTCTTCTTTCAATAACTAGCACTTTACAATTGCAAAAATTAGAGAAATTCAGATCATAATCATTTTCTCAGATTTTCCCAGAGCAGATTCTGGTAACAGTTATTGCTATTTCAAACCTCACTGCACAGATTTTTATCATCCCATTCTCAGATTACTACACATCAATCCCTGTGATGGATTGCTTCCAAGTGCCAATTGGAAAGGCTTATTACCCAATTAATTGGATAACACTTGATTATCAGCCGAACAGCCTTTTTCCCCTTATTGTTATTCCTTGTGAAATGTTCCAGATTCCAAGTTGGTGCCAGAACGAGGTGACTTTTTGGAAGCTGTGCCTAACACACTCTCTAATTCTATCTTTTACTCCTGTTCTATGCTTCTAAAACTTTATTCTAACCCTTTTAAATGCTCTAACAATGTTACCTTGCATTAAGTTGATCTTTCTCTACATCCAAGCTAATACTGTAACACCGCATTCTACACCCTCTCTTTCCTTTTCTATGTAGGTATAATTTGTCTATACAGTGCAAAAGAAAATACTTTTCACTGTATCCCAATATATCTGACAATAAGTCAAATCAAACAAAATCCTTTTTTAATGTATTGATATTTCTGTGGATTGCATACAGTAGTGTCCTGGAGATCAATTTCTGGAGACTCAAGTACATTCCAGGAAGATTGATAAACCTACTCTTTAACCTGTACTGCCACAGCTTGGTATAGCTCCTGCTCTGACCAAGACTGCATAAAATGACAAAAGGTCATGAGTATAGCCCAATCCACAAGGCAGACCAGCCTCCCATCCATTGACTGTCTACACTTCCTGCTGTCTTGGGAAAGCAGCCAGCATAATTAAGAACCTCAAATTAAGTTGATCTTTCTCAACACCCTAGCTATGACTGTAACACTAGATTCTGTCTCTCATTTCCTTCTCTATGAATGGTATATTTTGTCTATCTAGTGTGCGGGAAACAATACTTTTCACTACAAGTTAATACATGTGACAATAATAAATCAAATCACCACACTGGACCACTTATTCCACTGTTTCCATTTATAACTTAGGCTCTTGATCTTAGCAGCGCCTGAAGGATTTGAGCAAGTCCGGGAGGTTTGTGCACAGAGGAATTTCTCTATATTTTCTTTCCTCAATACGCCTAAACTTCCTTCCACAAATGGTCTGGATTTTTAATCAAGTTTTTTCTGTTTCTCCTCAGAGATTAAATGGTTCCAAGCAGGAATACCTATTACCAATGCAACTGGCATCACGATTAGCAGGTCAGGTGACCAGCTACATACAAAAATAGAGCACATGATTTCAGTTCCAAACTGAAAGATGAATTTGAGAAAGAAAATGCAACATACCGTCACAGATATTCTGGATCCTCAACTTCCTAACCCACAGACTAGGATCAGTAAGGACATTTTCTCCACGATCATTTTCAACACGAGTGCCCACAGGACTATGTTCTCAGTCCCTTACTATACTCCTTATACACTGATGACAGCGTGGCCAAATTCCCCATCAACTTGATTTTCAAGTTTGCTGACGACACCACGGCAGTGTCAGATCTCAAACAATGATGAGACGGAATACAAGAATGAGATAAAGAATCTGGTGTGGTGACAATAATCTCTCCCTTAATGTTAACAAAATGAAGGAAATAGTCTTTGACTTCAGGAAGCATAGTGGAGATTGTGTCCCTGTCTACATCAATAGGGACAAAATGGAAATGGTCCAAAGCTTCAAGTTTTTAGATGTCTAGATCACCAACAACCTGTCCTGGTACTTACATTTTCGCATATTACATTTCCTGCTACCTTGAAAAAACAGCCAGTGTAATCAAGGAACACATGCACCTCAGACATACTCTCTTCCACCTTCTTCCATCAGGAAAGAGATTCAAAAGTCTGAAGACACATACCAACTGACTCACAAATAGCTTCTTTCCTGCTGCCATCAGGCTTTTGAGTGGACTTGCATTGCATTTTTATCTTTCTCTACACCCTAGCCATGACTGCAACGCTACATTCTGCCCTTTCTCCTTTCCTTCTCTATGAACAGCATGTTTTTCTGTATAATATGCAAGAAACAACATACCAGTAGATGTGAGAATAATAAATCAAAATCAGAAATATCAGAAGGCACCAAGCCAAAAGCAGCCAAATTAAGAGAGGCGACAAAAAAAAACTAGCCAAGTAGATGAGTTTAACGAGTGAGATAAGACAGAATTTTAAGCTGGAAATTCCGATGTATAGGATATATTCAGAGAAGGTTCACTAAGTTGACCCAGGATAAGAGGGATTTTCTTGAGGAGAGGTTGAGGTTGTATTCATTGGAGTTTAGAAGAATGAGGTGACTTTATTGAACACACAGGATTCTCAAGGGGCTTTGACAGGTTAGATGCTATCAGGTTGTTTCTCCTTGTGGGGGAGTCTGGGACCAGAGGACATTATCTCAAGAGTACAGGATCACACATTTAAGATAGAAAAAGTTCCTCCTTGTCTCTTTCAGATAGTGGTGAACCTGTGGAATTCTTTATTGAAGAGAGCTGTAGAGGCTGGGTTGTTGGGAATGTTCAAAGATGAGATAAACAGGTTTTTAATCAGTAAAGAAATTAGGGGTAACGGGACAAGACAGAAAAGTGGAGTTGGGGATTATCACATCAAATCAGACATGATCTAATTGAATTGCAGAGCATACTCAATGGGCCAAATGGCCTACTTCTGCTCTTATGCTTTTAACAATAATCCCTTGTAAATCCAAATACACCTTTATTGCAAACTCAGATACACATGTACATTGCTTTATGATGTACACTCAAACTTTAAGACTACATAAATCTGTAGCTGTTTGGTAAATGTTACATTCACAATAAAATCATTCATTTACTGGACTGAGCATCAGGAAATATGTAGAATATCTCAAAAGCAGGACACATTATAAAGTGACTTAGAAACAAATGTGAACCAAGACCAAGGAATGGCAATTTTATATTGTGCCAATTAGAATAAGGACCAGCAGAATAAGGTGTTGGGCAAATTAAACATGTTCTTCCACACAGAGGTAATTATTTGTTTCTTCATGAGGCTTTTTCAAAAAAAAACTGGCCAACCAATAAGATTGAGATTTAGCAGTCATTAATAGGACTAGGATCTTTAACCACAATTCCTAATTTTAATGTTGCGAATAGGTGCACAAGCTTTGCAAAGCTTATTTATTAGTTACAAGTAAAGCTCATATTAACATTGCAATGAAATTACTGTGAAATTCCTCTAGTCGCGACACTCCGGCATCTGTTCAGTTCAATATACCTAACCAGTGCCCCTTTCAAAATGTGGGAGGACATCGGAGTACCTGGAGGAAACCTATGCAGGCACAGGGACAACATGCAAACTCCACAGTGACCCAAGCCGAGAATTGAACCCAGGTCCACTGTGCTGCCCGTTAAAAATCTAAAACACTTATTCTAGCAGGTAAAATGTGAGATTCCTCTACATTGAGGATCCCAAATGTAGGTCAAGTGATTGGTTCATTGAACATTACTGCTCAGTTGCTAACATGCTTGTCACTTCAATTTTCCACCCCCATCCTATTCCATGCTTTGTTCTTGGCCCGTATGTTCCAATGAAACTCAACACAAATTCAAAACATCTATTCAGTAATGCACAACCTTCCAGTGTTAACAGGTTTATAGCATCAGATTTTAACCACTTTCTGTTGGTCAGCAGACACTGATAATAGTGTGCATCTGAGGGACCGGAGTGCAGATACAGGTTGGTACTTAATGGTACCCCATTAAGTTTTCCACACCCTTGGGTGTACCTACCTTTTTTTAATGGGACACTTGAGTGGTGGAGCAGGCTCAAGAGGTCAAATTGCCTACTCCTGTTCCTATTATGCGTGAATGACCCACATTAGCTGAACTGGCAGGAAAGTTTCTAACCCAGAATAATCTTCACAATTTATATTGTTCTGATTCTGGTTATCCTGAATCAATGACCAAAGGACAAAGTTGGTGTTGACTGCCAAAAGAGGGTAAATGGGAATTTTCTAATGCGGGGAATAATGATGATCGGGAATGCACTGCTTGGAAGAACAGAGATTCAACAGTAACTTTCAAAAGCGAATTGGTGAAGGAAAAGCTTGCAGGGCTGTGGGAAGAACAGGGATTTGGTTGGTTTGAATTGCTGTTTCCAAATGAGGGCTAGACACTATGAGCTAAATGATCCTTTTTAGTTTACATCCTTTGGATTGCAAAATAAGGTGGTATCCACTGGGAGCATTGCCCTTAATCACTATTGCGTAACAAGATGTTTCTTCATAAGTGGGGAGAGGGGTGGCAGGGGAGGCAGTTTTGACTGGTACTACTAACCAGTACTTAGTAGCTGGTTCAGAGGAACAACTACATTCACACTACCTGTTAGCCACAATTACTTAAAGAATCCTGTGGTGCAGATGGAGGCCATTTGGCCCACTGAATCTGTATGACCTACAATCCCATTCAGGCCCTATCCCCGTAACTCATGCATTTATCCTAGCTAGTCCCTCCGACACGAAGGGGCAATTTAGCATGGCCAATCCACCTAACCAGTCCATCTTTGGCTGCAGGAAGAAACTGGAGCACCCGGAGGAAACCCATGCAGACACTGGGAAAATAATGTCCTAGGTGAGGGAGAAAAGAGCACATGATAGCCACCATCAATTGCATTTATATAGCTCTTAGAGTAAAACATCCCAAAGTATGTACCTTTACTTTGGTACACAAAACATTAATAAAAACTGGCATTGAGATGTTAGGGGAGATGACCAAAAGCTTGCTCAAAGGAGGTTTCAAGCAGAAAAGAGGTACAGAAGCAGAGAAGTTTAGGGAGGAAAGTTATGAAGACAAGCCAGCAGTTTACAATGGTCAATAGAAGCTTCAACTTAACTTTCATTTTCAGATTCCAATTGGGCATTTCCAGGTGCATGTGCTACAATTTGTTTTTGGTTGTGTACACATCTTGCGGATGATGATGGGACCTTTCCTATTCTGAAAGAGCTATCGAAATGGACAGTTTGCAACCCTTCAGCATATTTCTGCCCATTTTAACAGCTGAAAGTAGTACTGTGTGTGGCCCCCGAGTTTGAAGGTTTTGCTGCTGATGCCATCCGCCATCAGCTTTTGAGGTGGAAAATGGCATTTCCAATCTCATAAAAGGTTTATTCTCAGCATCTGAATTATGCAATTTCTACATAGCTAACCTTCCTTCATGTCACAGATAATTTGTACAGGTTTTAATTTTCATTAACCAAAAACTCCATATTTATATTGACATAAGCTACATTAAACAAGAGGACCCACTCTCCTTAGCCACACATATGTTAACACTATCCAATAATCCCTCTAAATTTCAGTTCATAGCATCCTTCATGACTGGTCTTTCGTTTCTATTTTTATTGATATGTAAGGATTACAATCATTGCATACACGTGTTATGCCATTTTATTTCAAAGTTCCCACAAATATATCTTAACAATAAATTATCCGTTTAAGGACACATGAATTGAGCAAATTGTTTAATGCTAAGTATGAAACTTTGTAAACCTTCATTGAAAAACATTTTGTGTTACCACACAATATCTGGCCATACCCAGTGCAGTTTATATTCCCCATGTACCAATGACAACTGAGCTCGCAGTAACGCTTTACCCAGTTGTCAAGACAGAGTGAAGTAGCTAAGGCCTTGCATAACTTTATTGTAAATTTATATAAACAGACATGCAAGTTTCAAATGTAAAATCAAATGAAATGAAGTGCAATCAAAAGTATTTACCATGCTGGAAGTCTGAGACTTCCATTTTATAAAACAAAGAGGGAATAAAATCAAAAAGGCAAAGATAGGATAGTAAAACATCGAGAGAAATATCAGCACTAATACCAAGTTACTCAGCAAAGCCATTCTGGACTCATACTTAACTCATCCTGGTTGACTATAGTGTTTCTATATCTTTAACTATAACATCTCAATAAAATAATTTACCAAGTGCGCACTCACAGAGTGAACTTATTTATACAATACACCATTCAAATCAGTTTTTAATCTGTGTGTTTTTTCCTTTGTTTTCATTTAAAGCGAAGACCATCATTTCTTTTATTGGCAACGGGACACAAAAGCGGTTGACTTAGGTAAAGAGCAGAGCAATTCCATAAGCATTATGTGGTTTCTGCCAATGACAGTAAGAAACCAAATAAAAACACATCCTTTCAACCTACATCAAATGGAAAGCAGCAATTCAGAAAAAAAAATCAAAATCCCACTCTAAGCTGTTGGCATCCTGGCCCCTTAAGTACAGCTCACTAATAAATTCAACAAGATGTACCCAGTAATATATACAATCCTTTACTGCAACATGCAAATATTTACTACACACAATTTAATATGCTGTAAGGCTATGGTGAATTCCAAAAAGGAATTAAAATAAAATTAACCCACTTGCTCACTTATTCTATCAAATTCGATAATGCAATCCGCAGCTCGACTGTAAATCTTAATACAATAACTTGAAAGTTACGAAGCTAGTTACACATTAGGCCCCCTGGTTGTACACAAAAAATAAAGAGTGTAAACCAAGTTTGCTGAACGAAAGAAGAAAAATTATCCAGCACATCAATTTAATCTGTTATGACATTCCATTTTTAACCCTGAGTACTGCAAGCTCGTTTGCAGTTTACAAAATATGTTTCCTGTCACAGAATACCTGCAGAAACGATTTTCTGTTCACTTCTGACACTGCACCTCACAACCATTCGGAAGGTGGGATTGCAGAAATATGACGGGACTGCCGAGCATTTCTTTAAAAAAAATCTGTTGATTCTTCGAATCAGCGTTAATTGTAATTTCCTCCGTTTCCTCGTTTTGGTGCAGAAATGCCACTGCAGTCCTCAAAGGGTTAAAGTAGATTTTGCAAATGTCCACAGCACGCACGCAAGCTTTATGCAGTTCTGCGAGGTGAGTGTGTTGCAGTTTGCCTACCTGGGACAGTAACCCCATAACATAGGCCAATTGACAATGCTTTATGGGAACTTGAAAGTCACTGCACAGCACAATCAAATGGCAGTTTTGTCACTAGTCCTCAATTTCAATGGGCCTTACAATGATTGTTTAGACAAACTATGGCACTGAATTAGTGAACCAGCTGTCCATTCAGTTTTAAGTGCTCATGTTCTCTACTGCTTAAGCAAGGCATGTAAATTGCACTTTGCTATTTACTTTAGCTCATGGACACAATCTTTACAAAAATAACTGATGTGTTTTTTTTGGAGATTAACTAGCACATTTTCAAAAACAAGACAGGAGTGAAGAAGGGGGACCACTTAATTATTTCTGCATATATTTAGTGTAAAGAACCAGCATACATCAGTAAGACAAATAGATTTCATGGATCATATACCGCAATTAGCTTCTAATCAAGTTTCTAATACACTTCAGCTTCAAGTAATTCACTTAAGTCTATCTCAACATGAAAAATCCAAAATGGCTTTTAGCTCAGGCTGATGTAGCACCTCTTCCAGATGATCTTTCGCTCTTAATTTGTGGTATGCTTCTGATTTTCCAGTGTCTGGAGCAGGAATCTGCATTGGGAGAGTTTCAACTTGACATTACGGCTGTCAGTTTGTGTGCATGCAGTTTTCATTCTCTACATCATTCTCATTACAGTCCTCGTCACTCTCCCGCGGGATGCCTAAAGATGCAGAAGATTCCTTCTTAGCACTATGATCGTGTGCAAAATAGCCTGTGCCACTGATTGTATCTTGTCTCTGGTAGAAGAGAACGTAAGCTGCTTTGGACTGTTAGAATAAAAAGGAACAACGGAAAGTTTATTAGCATGTGTCTGCTCTCACCAAATGCCATATTTCAGATGAGATATTAAACCATGACTATACATTGCATTATATGAAGAAAATTCACAGGGATCCTCAGTGATGGGGAACATCAATCCCTCAAATATAAGTACTGATATTTCTAATAATCTATTCTACTATTTGCAGCAGTCTGCTGTGCACAAATTTTTTTTAATTCATTCGTGGGACAAGGGCATCACTGGCTGACTAGCATTAATTGCTCATCTCTAGTTACTCTTGGATGGAGTTGAAAGTCAACCATATTGCTGTAGCTCTGGAATCACATGTAGGCCCAGACTTGGTCAGGATGGCAGACTTACTTCCCTAAAGGACATTAATGAACGAGATGGGTTTTTCTGACAATCGTATCATGGTCATCAGTAGATTCTTAATTGCAGATTTCTTTTTTAAATCCATCTGCCATGATAGGATTCAAACCTGGATCCTCCGGAACACAAGCTGAGTTTCTGAATAATAGTCTAGTGATAATACTACTAGGCCATCACTTCCCTGTTATATAGATGCAATATTTGCTTGCACTGGCAAAATCACCCCTCACCCTTTTAATTTTCTGGTAAGATCTGTCCTGTTATACCACTGACTGCACTTCACAAATGCGTCATAGGCAAGCGCTTTGAAATGCCTCAAGAGCTTGAAAAATGTCAAATAAATTGAGAACTTATAACAAATTAAGAGAAATATAAAAAATTTGCAACTGTTGGGTGAAAACTTGGCAAAAAAATTCACTTTTACCCCTTGTGCTTGGATATATTGCCTTCTCATGCCAATTTGTGCAACTAGTTATTAATACAATGCAACATTTTATTATGAGAGATAATATTAAAAAATACTTGCCACTATTTGGTCTTCTGTTGCTGATGAAACGCTGGTGTCATCAAAATAGTACCATTTATTGTCATCTTTGTTCTTGGCAAAGGCTGTGTCTTTGGGATAGAGGCAAGTTAGCAGAACAAAAATAGAAAGTAAGTGTGAGCTAGAAATATTCTGGAATATTTTCTGCTCTTCTAAATTTAATACAATCTTTAATTTAATGCTTAAAAGAAATTAATTTGTTATTTTTAAATCACTGCACACTGACTAAAACAACAAAAATCAGCAAAGCGGAAACAGTCCAGTTAGCTGGGTCATTATTTGAACACACCATAATTGCCATACAAGAACATCTTGGCACAGAAGAATCAACCTTTACCAGTTATCATCAACTTAAACCGGTAACCACATTGCCACACACCCTGTCCCACCACTACCCAATTTTTACCTCAGGAGTATAGAGATTTCTGCTTTGAAAAAGCACATGCTTAGCAGGAGAACTTCAGAAAAAGAAAGCTTTTGTGGGAGGAATCTGACTCTGAAAGTATGCTCAACAACAAGGTGTTGTGGCCCACTCTTAGTAATCCTCACTACAAAGCGGCCTTGATATATTTTGAAGTGATCGATTGCCTAGTTCACAGATAATAGCGATTCTTGTGATGTGGGTGCTTTGGTGTGAAAGCAAAGCGTTCAGTGAGATCTGTTGAGGCCAAACGATGTTCCAGACCGAGGAATAAATGATTTCCTCAGCCAGCACCTTAAATAAAAGGTCATCTTTAATGTTACTGCAATCGTACAAGACCTTGACAGTAAATGTGGTACCTTGCCTGCAGCCGAGAAGGAAATCAAAGCAGAGCTATCACAGCAAGTTGAAATTTTAACATAGTTAATCAGCATTCAATATGTAGGCTTCAACAGAGATCCAACATTTATACCAGTCAAGATATTTCAACAAACCCCAAATTAATCCCAGCCAACAACAACTGGCATTAATGAAGTGTTGTCAATGGTTTAAAGTGTACCAAAGCATGAGCAATTACATAGCAATATTTGACACTGAATCATAAAAAAGTTTTAGAGCAGATGACCAAAAGCTTGATCAGAGAGATAGATTTTAATGGAGCATCTTGAAGGCAGAAAGGAGCAGTAAGGAGGCTTCGAGAGAGAATTTAAGGTCTTGGCAGCTAAGATCACGGCCACCAACGGTGGCATAATTAAAATCAGAAATCAAGGAATCCAAATTTGATGTGTGCGGATATCTTTGAGGAACGTGGAGTTGGAGAAAGTTACGTTAAGGAAGGGCAAAGGCATGGTGGGATTTGAAACAAAGGTGAGAACTTTATCATTGAAGCATTGCCTAACCAGGAGCCAATCTGTCAATAATGGGGCATGTAGGTAGGACCTGATGCATGGGCAGCACAGAATTTTGGATGATTGTCAGTTTACAGAAGGTAGCATTTAGATAGGGAGGCAAAACTTGGAATGTGTTGTAATCGTCAGGCTTAGAGATAACAAAGATATGCAGAAAGATATCAGTAGCAGTAAACTCAGGGATCTTTCCTAAATGGAAATAGACAGACAATAATGGCGTAGATGTGTATTCAGAAACTCATACCAAGTTCAAGTATGACACCTAGGATGTGAACAGTTTGATTCAATCTCAGGAAGTTCTGGGGAGAGTGATGAAGTTCTGGGGAGAGTGATGAAGTCAGTGTCGAGGCTATGGTGTTTGTGGTGGGAACCAAAAACATTGGCATTGGTTTTTCTTCATATGTAACAGAAAGAAATTTCTGCTTAAACATTCTGTACATATCAGATGAATTGGCCTTGCTGAATCATCCTTTCATGTCAGGGGAACTAGCTAGTGCAAATGCATGGGGTTACAGGATAGGGCCTTGGTGGGATTGTGGTCAATGCAGACTCAATGGGCCAAAAGGTCTCCTTCTGCACCATATAATTCAATGATCTATGATATCTGATAAGCAAATTGGCAATTTATAGAGAATTTCATTTCAATGGGGACTTAGAATTATGTCAATCAGTTAAAGTCTGTCACTTTTGAAGCTATCAGGGCGATTGCACAATAGTTGGATGGTATGTATTTACAGGCCACATATATAGACACAGAATTCGATTCAGAATACTTACAATGTCCTCCACCCATTCCACCGTAGTGATTTGACACAGCAATCAAATTATATTCACAACGACCAGCATTTGGATTGATAAGAAATTCAGACATGTCTAAATCACTATTGAAAAAGAAGCATTATGTTAACATTTACTTGCGCACAAGTCTAAAAATGCCCTACATGCAGACATTAGCACTAATTTTTGATAGAATATCTGTTCACATATTTAGCGAGCTCCTCTTATTATCATTCATTTTCAACCATTCCGCGTAAAGGTACAAATCTCAAATGCAATCTTACTGTGTGAATGTTGTGTGTGCAGATTGAATAAAACTCCTTTTATCGCCCATTTTTTAGATTAAAAATTATAAATAACAAAAGGGGAAGGGCTGCTGTAACCCAATTTCAGTACATTTGTTCTAATGAGATGTTTCAATTTTTAATCTCTCATTTCTACACTGGTCCCCAGTTCCTTCTTTGTTAGCGAGCTCTTTCCAGGTTCTCTCTCTTTCTCATTGCCCTTGACTGACTTGGTCCTCGTTTTGCCCAACACAGTTGCTTCTTTGTCTGTCTCTCACCCGTGGTGACAATACAGTAAAGATCCATTGCCTGATCACCAGAATGGTGTGGGAACTGAATAAAGTGGTGGTTAAAGGCACAAGCCAAGGGCCCATTATTCTGTGAGACTGATGTTAATGTCCCAAGCATAAGCAACACAGGGACAGAATCCTTAAAAATGGTACTGCAGTAGTTATAACTCACTTCTCTGATATTACATAGACATAACAGCTGAGAAATAGGTTATTTGTTCAACAGATTTGTGCTGGTGTTTATGCTCCACAAAAGCCTCATTCCACTGGTCATTTCAGGGCAGCACTATGGCACAGTGCAGGGCATACCTAGAACCATACAGTGCAGAAAGAGGCCCTTCGGCCCATTGAGTCTGCACTGAACACAATCCCACTGAGGCCCTACCCCACCATATCCCCATATATTATACCCACTAATCCCTCTAACCTACGCATCCCTGGACACTAAGGGCCAATTTCTTAGCATGGCCAATCAACCTAATCCACACATCTTGTGCAAAATCCACATACACAGTGACCCGAGCCAGACATTGTGGTTAGCAGTGCTGTCTCACAACGTCAGGGACCCTGTTCGATTCTCTGTTGGGTCACTATGCAGAGTTTGTACTCTCTTTGCCTGCATGGGTTTCCTCTAAGTACTCCAGTTTCCTCCCACAGTCTGAAAGAGATGCTGGTTCGGTGCATTGGCCATGCTAAATTCTCCCTCAGTGTATCTGAACAGGCGCCACAGTGTGGCAACTAGGGAATTTTCACAGCAACTTAATTGCAATGTTAATGTAAGTCTACTTGTGACACTGATAAATAAACTTAAAACTTCATCTTGTTGCTTGCCCCCTTGTGTGCATAGTTTCCCCTCAAGTGTTATTGACTTCACTCCTTGGAGCAGAGTTCCTCTGGGTAAATAAGTTTTTCTTAAATTCTTTATTTGATTTATTAGTGACTATTTTACACTCAAGACTCTTCCATTTGATCTTCAGTATAACATTATTACTATGTCTACTCAAAAGAAAACCTTCAGAATTTTGAACAGCTCTATAATTTTAATTGGATTAATCTGTGGATTTTCTAACATGGTACATCAGTCACTTCCCATTATAGCAGAGCACCCTCCTTTAAGCGAGTACATGGTTGACTTCTCCAGGACCATTGTAGTCTGTATCGTTGCCAGTTTAGATATGAACAATGTGAAGGGAGTGACAAGTGCTCAATAACAACATAGGAAATTGGGCAGATTATGACTTGGCAGCCTGAGATCCAATCTTTCTTTGAATTCTACAGATAGCAAACTCTTTGCAGACACTGCCAGTTTCAATGTTATTCTTATTTGGTTTGAACTTTAAAATCTTCAATATTTTCTAAGTCAATGTTAAATAAAATGTGGCGCAGTGTGCAACTGGCTGCTGTTTTGTTGCATTGGAGTAAACTAATTTTACCCCGAAATGTCAGCACTGGGCAGGTCAGTCTCCTCTCTGTGCAACATACACACACATCTAACCAGCTCAGTATCAAATACTGCCAATGCCAAGAATAAACTTCATTTACATTGCCGATACCTTAAACTAAGGTGCCTGCACCATACTATATTAGTATGTCTTCATTTAGGTAACACAACCCCGGGACTTGAACCTGCAGCTTTAGCAATGTCAAACCTGGGTGAGTTTAAAAGTGTGTGAATTTGACACAGAGACCATTAGCACTATCTGTAGTAACAATTCAGAAGTGAAACTCTACTACAGATCTAAATGCTTGCACCTATCTAATCAGGAGAAACGTGACCAGATTCAAGTCGCTTTGAGACATACCTAATAGGAAAATCAACCAGTGTGTCCAGCTTGTCTCGCCAGTAACGACTATAGGAAAATCGCTTCAAGTGTACCACTAACACAGGGGGTAATGACCACAGGTCGAGTTTTTTGGTGGCTTGCTGATGTTGTTTGCAGTTTGGACAGTACCTGAAGGGAAACAATTGGGGAAAAAAAATGTGTTGTTCTTTAACTTCTTCTCCTTCATCAAATAGCAATCCCTCCAATATGAAAAAGCCCTTTTCTCTATGTCTGATCATCAGATGTACAATTAAAAGGCTTAAGTTTCACAGTTTCTGAGAGCAAAGTATTCTGAATACTGGACACTGCTCTTGCAGTAAAATCTTCCACAGCTGAGACTGGTGTACTTGAGACACAAAATACTTGTTAAACAAAAAGCCTCACCTCCACCATGAATAAACCAACTGTGATATTACGTTGAAGCAAACAAGAATACAGATGGAAATACCAGGTGTAAGCAATGCAATGAGGTATAAAATAAAAGTTACAAACATAAATGTGGACACACCAGGCAAGAGAGAGCACCACGAATCTTTACAACCAGTATAAGAACACAACTTCAAGAGCAATAACAGCAGATTGATGATAGAAACATTGAAGTTAGGAACAGGAGGAGGCCATTTGCCATTTTAAGCCTGCTCCATAATTCATCATGATCATGGCAGACCATCCAACTCAATAACCTTTGATCCCATTTGCCCCAAGTGCTATATCCAGTCACCTCTTGAATACATTCAATGTTTTGGCATCAACTACTTCCTGTGGTAATGAACTCCACAAGCTCATCACTCTTTGGGTAAAAAAATGTCTCCTCATCCCCATCCTAAATGGTCTACCCTGAATCCTCAGTGATCCCCTGGTTCTGGACACCCCCACTATCAGAGGCATCCTCCCTACATCTACTCTGTCCAGTCCTGTTAGAATTTTAGAAGTTCTATGAGATCCCCCCCATTCATCTGAACTCCAATGAAAACATTCTAACCCTAGTCAATCTCTCCTCATATCAGTCCAGTCATCCCTGGAACCAGCCTGGTGATGTGTGCTCACTAATCTAGGAAGCTTCATTTTGACTTCCATCTGCAGCGGTTCCAAATAACAGTTTTTCACAGCTCCCAAACTTAAATTGCTTCAAGATGCAATTTTTATACAATCTCTCACCTAAACTTGGACATATATAGGCCTTCCATGCAAGCTTCCCATTTTTAAAATTATTTTTAAGAAGAGTTGTTGATTCCATTGGAAATGGTCAAAAATTCAGAACGACGTGGATTCTGGCAAGATTTTTGATTATGTTTCACCTGGTCAGAAAAGTAGCAATTTAAACTCAGTCTCTAACGTAAAGTTATTTATTTGGGAATGTTAACAGAGCAAAGGAGACTATAATGGTAGGATACTAGGTATAGTGGAATAAAATAATTTGTAATGTACAATGTTTGGTGTTGTAGGTATTAAAGAAAATGAAAAGAATGGGAGCTTTGTGTCACATTATTCGGACATGGTGCCTCTAAACCAGCTTCCATCTTTTTAAGTGCTTTATGGAGGCCTCTACTATCAACAACATAACCCAAACAGTGGAATAATGTCTGAGAAAACAAATCACACTTTCCTTTCTTGATATGCAGATCATGTGCTGGAAGACATCCCAATGTTGCTTCTAAATTATTCAAGTGCTCCTGTTCGTTGGACCCCATAATTAGAATATCAACCAGATGCCACTGTACACCAGAGAGAAGACCTTTGGAACAGGGATGGTCCAAAAGGCAATCTTTTATAATGAAAAAGACCTTAATGAGTAATGATTGTAAGCAATGGTCAAGACTCAACGGTCACAGTCATTTGTAGACATGCTTGTGAAACATCAAGCTTGGGAAATTTCTGCCCATCTGATAACCCAGTAAACAAATCTTCAATTAATGGAAGCGGATATAGATCAACGCACAACACTGATTTATGGTTGTTTTAGAATCATCACAAATAGGAACTGAACCAATGGGTTTTGTGACAGCTATGGTGGTTGCCCAGTCACTCACTGTAATTAGTGCTACCTAGACGTACTAATTCTTCTTTAGCCTTGGGAAGAATTGAGCTGGCACTGGAGATGCAGAGGTGATTCACAAGGTTGATTCCAGAGTTGAAAGGGTTGGCTTATGAGGAGAGACTGAGTAGACTGGGACATTACTCATTGGGATTTAAAAGAATGAGGGGAGATCTTATAGAAATGTATAAAATAATGAAGGGAATAAATAAGATAAAAGCAAGGAAGTTGTTTCTACTGGTGGGTGAAATTAGAAGTAGGGGGCATAGCCTCAAAGTAAGGGGCAGCAGATTTAGGACTGAGTTGAAGAGGAACTTCTTCATCCCAAAGGCTGTGAATCTATGGAATTCCCTGTCCAGTGAAGCTGTTAAGGCTACCTCGTTGAATGTTTTTAAGGCAAAGATAGATTTTTGAACAGTGAAGGAATTAAGTGAGTGGGCAGATAAGTGGAGCTGAGTCCATAAAAAGATCAGTCATGATTTTATTGAATTGCAGAACAGACTCAAGAGTCCAGGTGGCCTACTCTTACTCTTAGTTTCTATGAATTACATATGGCACACTCTTGCTTTGGGACTTTTTGGGTGACAAGTCAATTTTATCTTGTTTCACTTGGAAGCTTTTCATTGAACCCAATGTCTCTTTGAATACAATTTTGTATTTATCCAGAAGAGACTGTGGGGATCTGTTTTGGCATTGACCAAACTGTTAATAGCATTCATTAAGCTTTATCTTCACCAACCATGATTGCCCAAGTAGAGCTGGAAAATTGCCACAGACCATATGGAGAAGCATTCCAAATGCAGCTTTTTAATGGCATGATCTCTTCTTCCATGAATGTCCTTAAAATGTCAGCTAGTTTTAAAGGAAGATGCTTCAATTTTGGTTGGTATGTAGTCTAGGAATTAAAGATACAGCAGCACTAGTATTTACCTGCGTCTTAATATGTTGTTCTTTTTGGAATCACCTGAAATCTGTGATTCAACCTATTAAAACTATTCAATCTTTAAGGGCATTCAAATGGTCATTGGATAGACATATGGATAATATTGGAATAGTTTAGATTAGAGGGTCATTAGATTGGTATCACTGGTCAGCGCAACATCGAGGGCCGAAGGACGTGTATTGTGTTGTAATATTTTATGTTCTATATGGATAAGATTCAAAGTAACTCAACAGGTAAATTCTAGGAGCTTTTGTCTGGACAGAAACAAACTGAAAGCTGAGCAGCATCTGCATCATCCCAATGGCATCACCATTAAATCATGCGATCAGCTCTTAAAGCAATCATGCAAACACAAATATATAACTGACTGCAAGTTCACAATACACTGAAGGTAGCTGGACAGGAAGATACAGCAATTAAGGTGAGGTATAACATACTTACCTTCATTAACTAAGGAATTTAGAATAAGAGGAAAGAAGCAATGCTACAAATGTAAAAAAACTCTAATTAGGCATCAACTAGTGTATTGTGCTGGTCACTACAAGAAGGATACAATCACAGTAAAGAGGATATAGAGGAGACATACAAGATGTTTCCAGCATTAAAAAATTGGAGTTTAGGAAACTATTCAATAGACTGAGGTTGCTTTCTTTGGGAGAAAGGAAGAGAAAATTTAAGATGCGTACAAAAATCATGACAAATTTAAATAGAGTGGGATAGGAAGGACCTATTTTCTTTAGCAGAGATCAATATTGAGGGGACATAGATTTCATTTTAATTAGTAGAAAGGTTAAGAGTTGTTGGGAAGATTTTTCACCCAGGACATATTGGGGATCTGACACTCACTACCTGAAAATGGGATTGGATCATATAGCTCTTTTTCAACCGGTAGCAACACAACAGGCCAAATGGCTGCCTTGTGTAACGTAGATTTCTGTGGTACATGATCAGCTGACAATCACTGTTCATAGAATTTAGTAATATCTTCAATCAATTACATTTTAATTCTATCCAAAGCAACTTAAAATTACTTACCATGGGTCCTCTGCACCTAGTTTCTCCTTTGTTGTAAAGAGTTCAATACAGTCTTTTAACTTTACAAACATTTTTTTCTGAGGCCTATATTCCATGCTTTCATGCTTCTCAAAATCCTACATTTAAAAAAAAACAAGCATCTCTTACTTCAATTTTCAAAATTATAACATAAAATGGTATTGATTATCCACTACATAATTCTAAATACATAAATATCATTGTTCCTAAATAATTGCTGCAATTTAGGAAATTATCATTGAATGCATTTCTCAAAAATACCAATGATCTTCCACATCATGCCTCCAGTAAAATATGTTTTTTTAAAATATAAAGGGCAGATTGTTACATCATGACATGACCATGGACAAGTTGCAGAGCTGGGCCGAGAGGTGGCAAATGGAGTTAGTGGAAAAGTGTGAGGTAATGCACTTTGGCAGGAATAATAAATGTGTAGAGTATAGGGCTAATGGTAGGATTCTTAATAGTGTTGATGAACAGAGGGATCTTGGTCTGTTTGTGCATAGATCCCTGAAAGTAGGCAGTCAAGTCGATAAGGTTGTCAAGAAGGCATATGGAGTCTTAGCTTTTATTGGTAGGGGGATTGAATTTCGGAACCACAACGTCATGTTGCAACTGTACAAAACTCTAGTGTGGCCGCACTTGGAGTATTGTGTGCAGTTCTGGTCCCCACATTATAAGAAAGATGTGGAGGCATTGGAGAGGGTCCAGAGGAGGTTTACCAGGATGTTGCCTGGTATGGAGGGCAGGTCTTATGAAGAGAGGATGAGGGATTTGAGGTTGTTTTCGTTAGAAAGGAGGCGGCTAAGAGGGGACCTAATCGAAACATATAAGATGATTAGAGGTTTAGATAGGGTGGACAGTGATAGCCTTTTTCCTAGGATGGAGAAATCTAGCACGAGGGGACACAGCTTTAAATTAAGGGGTGATAGTTATAGGACGGATATCAGAGGTAGGTTCTTTACCCAAATGGTGGTTCGGGAGTGGAATGCCCTGCCTGCGGCAGTTGTAGATGCGCCAAGTTTGGTGGCGTTTAAGAGGTTAGTTGATAAGTATACGGAAGAGAAGGAAATGGTTTAGTTTGGAGGGTCATTGCTTTTTATATTGGTCGGCGCAACATCGAAGGCCGAAGGGCCTGTTCTGTGCTGTAATGTTCTATGTTCTAATATATATTTATTCTTGCATGAGATATGGGTGTCACAGGTAAAGCCAACATTTGCTGCCCACTCCCAACAGCCCTAGTGGATTGTTAAGCCATTTATACATAGATAGAAATACATAAAATCCTACAGAGCAGGAGGCTATTTGGCCCATCGAGTGACACCAACCATAATCTCACCGAGGCCTTATGCCCACAACGCCATGCATTTACCCTAACTAGTCCCCTGACACTAAGGGACAATTTAGCATGGCCAATCCACCTAACCCCCACATCTTTATACCATGTGAGGAAACCACAGCACTTGGAGGAAACTGACACAGACACGGGGAGTACCAGCAAACTCCACACAGACAGTGACCCAAGCCAGGAATCGAACTCAGGTCCCTGGTGCTGTGGGATAGCAGCGCTAACCATTGTGCTGCCCCATTTGAGGGCAATTAAGAGTCAGAGTCAATCACATTGTTGTGGGTGTGGAGTCATATATAGACCAGACCAGGCAAGGATTTCCTTCCCTAAGGGGGATTTAAGAAACAGTACTTATGACACCATTACCAGCTTTCACTCAACTGAATTTAAAGTCCATCTTGGTGGGATTTGAACACGTGTCCCCATTGCATCTCGATTACCAATCCAATGACATAACCACTATGCTACCACAACCCATTATTCTTTTGATGTAGTGCAGCCATTTTACTTTGGCAAACATATTAATATAAGGCCATTTCAGGTCATATGCTCCAAGGCTCTTTACAAGTGTGTTTTAAAAAAAAATTTGATACTAAATAATGTAAGATGATATTTGGGCAGTTACTAACAGCTTAGTCAAAGAGGTAGGTTTTATGGAAAGAAGTAGAAAGGGTTAGGGATGAAATTTGACTCTTTAGAGTTGTAGCAGATGAAGACATGGTCACCCACAGAGGTGTAATTAAAATCGAGTCGGCACAGATACTTCACTGGGTTGTGTGACTGGAGGAAGTCCTAGAGGTAAGGAAGGGTAAGGCCATGGAGAGATTCAAAAACAATGGGAAGTCCAAAACTGGCCTGTGGTAAAAGCAGTGCCCTAATGTAAGTCATGTAAGGAGCAATATGATGGCACTGTGACATTGCTGCCTCACAGTGCCAAGGACCTGGATTCGATTCCTGGCTTGGGTCACTGTCTGTGTGGAGTTTGCACATTCTCCGTGTCTGCGTGGGTTTCCTCTGAGTGTTGTGGTTTCCTCCCACTGTATGAAAGATGTGCTGGTTAGGTGCAGCAGCAGTACTAAATTCTCCATCCATCTTTATAAGGCACCAGAGTGTGGCAACTACTGGATTTTCACAGTTACATTAAAGTGTGAATGTAAGCCTACTTGTGACTAATAAAGAAACTTTAAGTCAGTGAATTGTTAAGCAAACACAATGAGCACAGACAGGATGATGCTCAATAATTTCAGGATCCAGGTCAATAATGAATTTATTTAAAAAAAGACTATTTTGTATCCGGAACTGCATGAGACAGCTGATAAGGAGACAGCTTTCTAAGTCACAGCTTAACCTTATAAAATTGGTCTGAATCTGTCACAAAAAAGCTGTTCTTGACGTGTAGCTAAAGCCAGTATCATAAAATTTTGTTTTGACTGAGAAACCGCAATGAGGTTTGCATGTATAAGAAAATTTAGCTACAATTAAATATGGAGGAACTCTTACTAAAAAAAAATGGATAGAACAGCAATTATCGATATCTCTACTTATTGTTATGCTTATTTCTTTTTAAACAGGTTAAAACAATTTATCCCATTGGAACTGTTTTGTCTCTTGCATGTTTGGTACGTATTTTACCTCTGCTGCATTATCATCAAAGCATCGCTTCTTTATTTCAGGATCCCAGTCTAATGCCAGATATGTTCGTTCTGCAGATGAGAACAGAAATGCTCTGAAAAACAACCCTTCGACAAAAGTCACTTGCAATACAGATGAAAGGTATTCCCTAAGTCAATCAGCTGAGGTGGCCTTGTATATAAGTATAATCTATGACAACTTAAGGCAGTGTGTAACAGAATAAGTGAAATTCTTAGGTTTGATGCCTGGTCTGTACAAGTAACTATCTCAGCTTGGCTGCGTGTAAGTGCAATTCTTTGATCAATGCACTTAAATGAGAACTTTCATCAAATTAGTCAATAAGCACCAAGTAATTTGTTTGTAGCACACAACAGCAAGACTCCACATGTACAGACTTAGGCAGTAACAAATTGGCAGACTTAGGTCAATCTAATAACTCAGATGCATTATTCAGCTTTGAAAGCAGAGTAAAGCAACATGTCATCATGGAAATAATATTAATTTCAATTTTAAACAATTGTCATTTATTTATTCTTGCCAGCTATTCATACTAAACCATTGATTTATTATTGTCACGTTTATTAGTCTGCAATGAAAAGTATTGTTTCTTGTGTGCTATACAGACAAAGCATACCGTTCATAGAGAAGGAAAGAGTGCATAATGTAGTATTACAGTCATAGCTAAACTGTAGAGAAAGATAAAACAAACGCGAGGCAGGTCCATTCAAAAGTCTGATGGCAACAGGGAAGAAGCCGTTCTTGAGTTGGTTAGTACGTGTCCTCAGACTTCAGTATCTTCTTCCTAATGGAAGAAGATGGAAGAGGGAATGTCTGATTGTGTGGGGTCCTTAATTATGCTGATTGCTTTTCCAAAGCAGTGGGAAGTTAGACAGAGTCAATGGATGGGAGGCTGGTTTGACTGATGGACTAGGCTTCATTCATGATCCTTTGTAGTTTCTTGTGGTCTTGGACAGAACAGCAGCTGGGCTCTTGTTAAAAACTATTGGATGCCTTGTTAATAACAAGGGATCTATTTCACTAGCTTTGGCTCTATTTCCTCAAATTAAGTTTAAATATCACTCAGTAAGGTTGAATTTAACACATATTGCTATAAAGTGACTACCTGACATGTATCATGTACAGTAACACCTGACCAAAACATACATCAAGATGAGGAATCAGAAAGAAACCTTTGTCAGGGGTAAGACAGCACTCAGTGTAAAAACATCAATAATGTTAATGCAAAAGGCTTACTTTCATTTGCTAAGAACACTTGATTTGAATTTAGTTTAACTCAGAGAAGCTCACCACATTCAAAAGTTAAATGCTTAAACTGGCTCTGAGATCCAACCAGCAAAGGGTACATTTTCCAGCTCAATTTCATTGTGCCATATCATTTGAGAAAGCAAGTGCTCCTTCAAAAAAACCAACTTGATTCCAACATTCCTCAATGGGCTCTTTAGTGCTGTTAGCATCACAACAATGAAATTAGTTAAGGCAGATAATGCTGCTCAGTATTCCTTTAGTCTGACCCTTAGCCTTCGCATTAGGTTGAGGTCATGGATAAGTGCATGACTCTCAGGTTTGATCTGTTTATCTCAGGAAGTTCACCTCATTATACCTTGTCTTGGGAAGGCAGGAAAAACAGGATTCAACAATACCTGATTGCTCCCCAATGCTGGAAACTGTCTAAAATGCTGCAGCCACTGTTTAGTATCAATGAAACATGAAAAATGGAACTTAGGCCAGGCATTAGAAGGTTACAAGTGCAGTATAACATGAACTTTAAAAAAAGCAACTCGTATATAAATAGAAAGGGGTTTTTATACATTCATTACATATCCTCTGCTGTTCTACATTGCAGCACAAATCCTGATGCAGGTGCTATGGGAGGATGGTTTACTTCACAAATATTTCAATATTGCAGTCATTGCCACCACAAAGCATAACAGAGACAGGCATTGTCAGGGTGCAGTGCTTCCTGACTTCATGCTTCTCTAACCACGGATTTCGGTAGCGGCCAACACAAGCAAGTTGGTTTCCGAGTAGGTAAACTAAGGAATTTCAAGCAGTGTGCAGACTTGATAAAACTTTACTGATTCCACTATATCAAAGAGGAAGATGGCACAGTGGTTAGCACGGCTGCCTTTCAGCGCCAGGTACCTGGGTTCAATTCCTGGCTCGGGTCACCGTGTGCAGTTTACACGTGTTTCTGCACGTGTTTCCTCTGGTTTCATCCCACAGTCTGAAAGACGCACTGGTTAGGTGCGTTGACCATAATAAATTTCCCCTCAGTGCACCCAGAGTGTGGTGACTAGGGGACTTTCACAGTAACTTCACTGCAGTGTTAATGCAAGCTTACTTGTAACACTAATAAACTTTAAGAGGAAGAGTTTCAACTTTGCATTACTACTTACCATCAAGTCTGATTTGTCTGCTATCTTCGAATCGAATTTGCCTGTCGTCCTTGACATAATTGATATCTGTGCTTCCCAAATTATTGAACTGGAATGTAAAGAGCTGTTTTTTGTGTCCCTGGAACAGCTGGCCTTTACAAGGATCTTCAGTGCAGATGCCATTCTCAGAATCCTCATTATCTCCCCCAACAGAGTCTTCTGATTGACTATTCTCGTTCTCAGAAGGCAGTTCTTGATCTTGGCTGGACTCGTCATCTTGCTCATCTGTCTCCATTTCACCTGCTCGGAGGAAGAATTGATTGCAAATATCATCGCCAGTCACCAAGCTTTCACTGCAATGAGCTGTCTTTTGCTTCAGAGCTTTATGTCTAATCACTCCTCACTGTAGATAAGCTGTAACGTATCTTAATGCACAATGGAGCTCTCGACTATCAATGCTGAAGAGAAAGCCACACTTGGATGGAATTTAATAAGTCCTGAAATTAAAAAAACATGTAATTTTCTCCTTAAGGTGCATCTTAAAAGAAATGGAGGTGATGATGAAGGTAATGAAGGATCTAGAATTCTCCACTGACATGTTCAGAAACAGCAAGATGCTGAAGGGGGTGGCGGTGTGGTGGGATTGTGCTTGCAACATTCCTCACTGCTGATTATCGACAATTAATTTCCATTAAAGTTCCATTACAGCCTGCACAGGAGTTTAACCAAAACAATCAATCCCCATTCAGACAAATTACTTAGCTCATTACAGCATTTTATTTTTAAACAGGGCAGGTCGATGCAGGTAAATATTTCACATGCTGACGATTTAGTTAAATCAAATCATAAACCTCCATTTAATAATTTGTCTAATGCCTGTAAATATATTGTCCCTCTCTGGATGGATACAAGGGAGAATTCATTTGTTTATGAAGTACTTCAATGGCCATCTGCACAAGGATCAGTACATAGAAGCCAATTGGAAATCTGTAGTTCATTTGGGTCATTTTCTTCTTTTTGAAATACAAGTTGTTAGAGCAGCTACCTGAAAACTAATAAAATTATTTTATGATACATTAAAAAAGCTAAGTTAAAGGATGAGTTGCCCATTCGTTTTGAAATAATGTTAATCATTATTGTTTCAACCTGTCAGAAACATATTTAAATATGGGGCATACCAAGGTAAATGATGCACCCACTATGTGGGGTGCTGAATTCACCTATACAATGCAATAAAGGTGATTGCCAAATATGTATCCCACAATATTATTCAGCTTCTAGACACTCTGTTGAAGTATGCTTGTAAAAATATTGTTTATTGGAATGCATATAGAGTACAAAGCGAACAAGAGAGAGAGACACACAGTGACACAACCTTGTCATGGATTATGGAACAAGAGCAGATACATGATTTTTAATTCTTTTGTTTCTACTTCATTTGATGTGCTTAATTCATTCCAAATGACAACAGGTTACTTCATATAATTGCAAACTACTTCAATATCCCATAAAAACATCTCACTCATTAATGAACGATTACTTCTGACAAACATCGCCATTTGATTTTAATTATCTAGATTTAGGCAGCATCCAAGATTTGAAGGGTCACTTATGAAATGCTTTTCAGCTATTGATGTTGCAGAGGAGTATTTATCATTGATGCCTGCCTAGATTTCAAATCCCACTATGCTTGTGAAAGTGAGATAGGAGGAATGGAAAGAAGCGGGGTGCTGAGCAGCAGGCAGAGGGAGGGGTGAGCTGAGGGAGCAAGGTTCAGAAAGAGGGAGCACATTCACAGTAAAACAACATTCACCACATCGAAGACAGGCAGAAGCTTACACTTAAAAGGAGCTGGAAGATTTGAGGAAGATCTCTGATTCTTTCCTCACCATGAATATCAGTTCAGGAACAAGTAGTTATCCAGCTGGAATGGAGAAAGGTGCAAATAGGTTTGGACAAGAATCCATTTAAGTGACAGAGTGAAGGAAAACCATGACAGGTGAAATTTTGGTTGTTCTTGGGAATTAAACAGGAGTTTTTTTCTGTAGGTTTGAGTATAAACTACCTACTGAAATAGTGTTTATTTTACGTGTTTTGAAGTTTGTTAGTTACTCTTAAAGTCTTAAGTCTTGATTTCTGGTGTGACATTTCAGTGAATTTTTTTTTAAAGAATTTATTGGTTTCTACACAGATTGATATAAGCTCTATTAGGGAGCTAACATACACACTAAGGCATCAAAGATCTTCCAAATACACTACAAAGTTTTGATCCATAATGAAAGGGAAGACCATAACTGGTAATAAAATATCCCAGCAATTACCAAAGAAACATATTTCTACCTGTGCAGAATTTGACAAAGAAACTCTTGAAATAATCAGCAGAATGGCACAGCCCTGTTCTTAAGTTCCCATCATGAACTTTAAACTTTTCTCAGAATAAAACAAGATTCACTCAATTTACCTACAATCATGAATATGGCAAAACTGCTTTTTTTAATGTGTTATTCAATGTCAATAATTTAATTCTGAGTCTAAATTATTTCATTTGCCTGTTGATCTAATCAGCCTAAATAATCAGTCAGGGTTACACTATTTGGCAGCCCGAATGGTACATGGACAGAGACAGAACAGTATCAAACATGGGTAAAAGCTATCTTCTTTTGTTGTAACATTTATTGAAACATTGGATGCTATAAACTTCAGTATCTAATGCAGATGATAAAATAAAATCAGGGGGAGAGAATGGGCAAAGAGGGGGGAAATGGGGAAAGGGAGAGAGGTCTTAATGATTCATCTGAACAAATATACTACAAAACATGACTACTCCAATTCAATCCTAGCCAATCCCCTATCTTCCACCCTGGTTCAAGTCAAGGTCATCCAAAATTCTGCTGCCCATTTCTTATCTTGGAAGAAGTTGAATTCTTCTCTCAACTCTCTGCTTGCTGATCTGCACTGGCTATAGCAAAGTCACGTTTCATTTCGCAAAATCTTTAGTTTTCAAATCCCACCATGGTCTTGCCCAGTCTCCTATCTCTCATCTCTTTTTAGTCCTGCCACACTCGAGATCTCTGCCTTCCACCAATTCTTTTCTTCTGCGCATCCTGGATTTCCATTGCTTTTATCATTGGCGGGCATTTTTCAATTGCCAAGGCACTAAGCTCTTGAAATCTTCTTCCAAAATCTCTATCTCTCCCTCTCTTTCCTCCTATAAGGAGGCTTCTTAAAACCTACCTCTTTTTTGACCATCTTTTGGTCAGCCATCATAATATCACCAATGAAGAATCTCAAACTGTTTTGCCATGTTAAAGACATTACATAAATGCAAGTTACTGTTATTTAAGCATAAATATATTGATTATGTGCAAGTACTTTGACTAAATATTGGCATTACCAAGTTAGAAACACTCGAGTCTTACTTGGAGATCCTTCCTCATGTACACCATTTTGCCCATTGCCATTAATACCCAGGTCTTTGGAAAAATGAAGGCTTTCTTCCTCATCTTCATTTTCATTGTAGGTTCTAACATATCGGCTGAAATCAAAAAAACAGGAACAAAGAAATAGATATTTCAGGAATATTTTACTTACCAATTAATATGTATTTGAAAGGAATTCAATTTCTTTTTAAAGTTTAAAAATCTCAAGGCTTGAACTAAAGATTTGTGGCTCCTCATACAGAAGATGTCCGTCTTTACATTAGTTCTTAATTTAAGAGTGCAACAATATATACAACAATCATTCTAATAAAATCAGAATATATTTGGTTTATTTGTGCTGGATGGTGGCAATTGAGGTGCAGATTAATTACCCACTAGGGAGGAACCTTTTCACATAGTACTCAAAATGAAATCAAAACTGCTGGTTGAAGAGGAGCACCAAATGCAGGAAAGGTTTTTACCCCCTCCACACTCTCACGGATGCTGACTGATTGGCTGAGTGTTCCTAGCACTTCTCTTTCTCAAAACACCTATTTACCAGAGGCAGGCCAAAGATCAGTGCAAATCTATTGCTAAAAGTCAAGTACTTACGCACAATCACAAGCTCTTGCAAGTATATACATTCTGATAATCAAATGCCCCTCAGATTGTTGAATGGACTTGCCTTGCATTAAGCTGATATTTCTCTACACTCTATGACTGCAACACTGCATTCTGCTCACTCTTGTTTTGTTCTCTATGAACGGTATACTTTGTATGTAAAGCGTGCAAGAAACAATACTTTTTACTGTATGTTTATACTTGTGACAATTATAAATCAAATTTAAAAAATCACGTGTGTTTTTTGAGAAGCAGGAGATTCACTTTTAACCTATCCACAATAACATGGGGGAGCTCGGAATGACAATTTCACAAGTGTGGAATAGCAACTGAAATACATAGATGGCAGAAGATACGTATTAATGCTTCCCTATATTACACCAGTGATTCTATTTCAAAAGTACTTCACTGGCCATAAAGTGCTTCGGGTTGTGCTGGAGTTGTGAAGGCACTACAGAAATGCACACCTTTCTTTCCTTTTCAATCTTCCTAGAATTTGTTGACTTATCTTGCAAAGCGAATGCTTTCATAAGCTGCAGCAAACAGCATAAAGTTCTGAGAAAGTTCACATTTGGCAGTTATCTGTTGTTATTAAAAGTCTACCTCCAGCCAGAAACTCATCTCTACTTACAGATTCAATTCAGCCCATCACATCTCTCTGATAAAAGATAAACATGAAAATTAACCTACAGATCAGTCTACGTTCCTGCTAAACTGTTTTCATCACATTGCTCTGATCTTTAATTAATTGGAAGTTATCAAACCAACTATTAAAGACAATGTCTTCTGACAGGATGAATTTAAAAGATTTTAGAATGATGAGAATAATGAATAGCCAGGTACTTACCACATTTTCATCAGTAAAAGGTTATAAAGCTTTTCTTCAGTTATGTTTCTGGGCACAGATATCATAAAGGGTTGGCCGAATAAACACACATTGCTATGGTGGCCATAGCTGGGCTGCCGATACTTCTCACGTAAATACACCGGAATTACAACAGTGTCTGTGTCATCAGTCCTACTGCCACTTACTTCAAAACTAAATTAACAAAAAAAGTTTTTGGCACATGGTTAAACAAATGAACAGTTCATTGCTTGACAAAATTGAGATATACTAAATAAAATTAGTGAACAGACTTAAAAAAAACAAATTACGCAGATGCTGGAATCTGAAACCAAAGAAGAGAAAATACTGGAAAGTCCATCCCTTTTCTCTCCTTCCTCCCCGTCACTTCCCTTTTCTACATTCTACCTCTGTCCTATCCTTCACCCTCTCACCACAACATCTCCATCTGGCACAGCTTACAGCTTCTCTGCCATTTGGCCATTCACACCCTTTATTTTCTCTGGGGACAGCTGTCAGCAGCCTTTCCTTTTGTTTTTATGGCTATGACTCATCTTTCATTCCCTCACCCTGCAGTATAAATATCTCCCAGTTTCTATGCCTTTTAGCTTTGACAAAGAGTCATCTGAACTTGAAATGTCAGCTCTTTTCTCTCCTTACGGATGCTGCCAAATCTGCTGAGGTTTTCCAGCCTTTTCTCTTTTGGTAGCTCATTAAGATAATTAGAAATGACACCACTAAAACTCTCAAACCATAACAGGTGGGAAGAAGAGATTAATAAAACATGAGGAACAACTATCTTTTCAAAGCAAATCATTGCACTTTTCACTTAATGTTTGAATAAATCACTATTACGTGAAGCAATCTTCCTACATCTCCATGATCTCTATTTTAGATATCTTCATTTTCACTCTTTGGTAATATTGAATTTGATTGGTATATTGGAAGTCACTTAAATAATGTGCTACTTTGAATTTTAAAAACATTGAACAAAAATGAATAGTGATGAATAGCGTGGTAGAAGTTGTCAGTTTGGTTCAGTTGATAATGCCTCTATCAGCCAGAAATTATGGATTCAAGCCCCACTCAAGGGGCAGATACTTAAAGTACAATACTGAAGTAGTGTGGCATTGTTGGAGATGCTATGCAACAGATGAGAAGCTATAATTGAGGCCAGGTTCCTCTTCTGCAGTTTGAGTACATATTAAAAGTTCCCAAGGCACATTTGAGGTGGAGGATTGTGGCTCCAAGTAATCTGCACCCTCCCAGCCCCTTAAATTTGCTTAAAGCTGATTAAAAAGGTAAGTTTATTTATTAGTCACAAGTAAGGCTTATATTAACACTGCAATGAAGTTTACTGTGAAAGTCCCCTAGTCACCACACTCTGGCACTTGTTTGGGTCAATGCATCTAACTGGCACGGCTTTGAGAATGTGGGAGGAAACTGGAGCACCGAGAGGAAACCGACACAGACACAGGAGAATAGGCAAACTTCAGACAGACAGTGACCCAAGTCAGGAATTGAACCCGGGTCCTTGAAGCTGTGAGGCAACAAAATTAACCACTGTGCTACCATGACACCCTTTATCTTCTCATTCTTTATCTTTATCTTCACCTTCTCATTCACCTTATTGCTTTACTTTGGACCTGACTCTGTGCATCGTACTTGGACTTCATCGTCATCCCACTAATGTAAAGGGAGCACCACGCGATGAGATCATGCATTATAAATGTAAGCCTTTCTTACATCAATGTGTTGTCAAGCTCCCTCTGCTGGAATATTCATGGCATTGTCTGCTAGCTGGTTTGAAAAATTGTTCGAATGTCATGCAGCTTCATAATTTAAAAATGATAGCAATTCTCTGATACTGTAATAATTAAGTCAGCAACAATAGGAAGATCTAAACTTGCTTACTCAACTGGCTGTACTGCAAACACAGTAAGAAGTCTCTCAACACCAGGTTGAAGTCCAATAGGTTTATTCGGTAGCAAAAGTCACTTGCTTTTGAACTACTGCTCCTTCATCAGGTGAGTGGGTGTTCTGTTCAGAAACAGGGCACATAAAGACACAAACAATTTATAAAGTAATAGTTCGAACGTGTGTCTTTGCAGGTAATGAAGTCTTAAAGGTACAGACAATGTGATTGGAAAGAGGGATAAGCACAGTGAGCTTAACCGTCTTTCCACTCACACTGTACTGTTAAGGCTTGATTACCTGTAAAGACTCACATTCCAATCATTATTTTGTAAATTGAGTTTGTATCTTTATATGCCCTGTTCATGAACAAAACTCCCACTTGCCTGATGAAGGAGCAGTGATCCAAAAGCTAATGGCTTTTGCTACCAAAGAAACCTGTTGGACTTTAACCTGGTGTTGAGAGACATTTTACTGTGTTTACCCCAGTCCAATGCAGGCATCTCCACATCATTTACTGCAAATGCCATGGGAGGTCTTGAGCTTGTGAAAAGCTTTATGCAAATACAATATATTTTTTAAAACATTTTTCAAATCAAATCTTTTGCAAAAATCCATCACACAGATGAACGTGGACTGCTCTCGATTTGGACATATTGATTTTTGAATCATAGAATCCCTACAGTGCAGAAGGAGGCCATTTGGCCCAGTGAGTCTGCACTGATCACAATCCCACCCAGGCCATATACTTGTAATCTCACATATTTACTCCACTAATCCCAACCAGGGTTAATGTAGCATGGCCAATCAACCTAACCAGCATATCTTTGGACTGTGGGAGGAAACCAGAACAATCAGAGAAAACCCATGCAGACATAGGGAGAACATTCACACAGACATTGATTCGAGACCGGAATTGAATTCAGGTCCTTGGTGCTGCGAGACATCAGTGCTAACCACTGTGCCACCCAGAATAAATGGTTCGGCGGAAAAAGGACTTTGAAGAGACAGAGAGATTGTAATTATAGCATGCTAAGAGTATGGAGCGGGTGCTTATTTGTCAATGATGATAGAAGGATAGTGAAGACAAATTTCAATCATAGAAGCAACTCATTACATATAGACAGCTTGGACATCATGGTGGCACAGTAGTTAGCACTGCAGCCTCTCAGTGCCAGGGACCTGGGTTCAATTCTCAGCTTGGGTTACTGTCTGTGCAAAGTTTGCATGTTCTCCCTATGTCTGCATGCGTTTCTTCCAGGTGCTCCGGTTTCCTCCCACAGTCTGAAGACGAAAGCATTAGCCATGCTAAACTCTCCCGCAGTGTACCCAAACAGGTGCTGGAGTGTGGCAACTAAGGGATTTTCACAGTGTTTTCAAAGGGATATTACAGTGTTAATATAAGCCTACATGTGACACAAAATAAATAAATACAAATATTGGCAAAGAACTCCGTAATTGCGTCAATGCTTTGGGACTATTTGACTATGTTAACGACATAATATAAAAGAAGATGCATCAATTTCTTTGGCCAGTGCTTTAATGGAAGCGTTAATTTGTGTACATCAGTGCTGGAAGCTGAAAAGGCCAGGGGAGGGGAGTTAATAATAAAACCAAGAGAAAGGGGAAAGAGGTGAAAGATTACACACAGACTATCTGATCTATATCCATAGTTTCTGTTTGTAAAACGCAGACTTTTGCATAAAACTGGACCTGGAGTTTGTCCGGCAAAAGTTCAAGACTATTATTCATTGCTGCATTTTAGTCTTTAATCATGTTCAGAATAAACAAACCAACAGCTAACTACTGTGTTAAGCATCCAAATATTAATATTTACAGTGAAACTTAGAGCTGTTCTCTTTCACACAGTCAACAATTGTAAACATATTTTTGTTAAAGGCAGGATTTAGCTTTTGGAACAAACAGGCCACAAAACTATACTAAAAGAAAGCTGGGATCTACACATTTACTTACACAAATATGTCATCTCTTTCCATGATGCTACTCAGGTTTTCATCCATAGAGAATATTCTATGGAATCTGTGATTGTATATATCTGTGACAACCATCTGAAAACAACGCACAAGAAAATTATGTCAACAGTTCTGACAAGAGAAAGAAAAAGAAAATAGATTATTCAAAATTGGGAGAACTCGGAACCTCACTTTGTCGGCAGGAACATCTGACAAACTAGACAGTGCAGCACACAGATCCGAAATAATGCCGATTTTAGGGACAACTACTTTATACTGAAGAAAAAAAAACAGAAGAACATCAGTTAAACAGGTATTTAATATAATGACATCAGTGAAAACAGTGCACATAAAAGCATGCAAGCTCAGGTTCAAAAACTACATAAAATTTTAATGGTTTTAAAATAGCCAAGGTTACACCGACCCTCAATCAACTTATCCAAATGTAGTTACATTTCCACGCTTAGTGTCTCTTTTAATGACTTCTCTTTTCCCTTGTACTATCATCACAGTACCTTCAAGGATCTTACTCTGTTCCCTCCTCTTGCTCATCTATATGCTGCGGCTTGGTGATATTATCCACAGATACGGATAACTACATTCACTATAACTTCTACCTTGAGATATGGTTAATCCAAAGCATTTCTTGCTAGTCATTCATCCGGCTGGTGGTCTGGATAAGTGTGCCTTTCATACAGATTTTGCTGCAATCTCTCCGAAGGTAGACATAGTCAACATTTGATGAGATGTAACCAGAAATGAACCATTATGCTGCTTTATTTCACAACAAGGAGAATGCATAGAGATGGTAGCAATAATTGGATGCACATTATTATAACTTATTTTAGCACAATACAAACAATGTCATGCTAATCCCACAGTGGGTTATTGTGTATGATTTAAGAGGGCTTATAAATATCATAGGAACTGGATGAGGTCATTTAGTCATGGGCGGCATGGTACCACAGTAGACAACACGGTGGGCACAGTGGTTATGCGGATTGGCCATGCTAAATTAGCCCTTAGTGCCACAGGATTAACAGTGTAAATATGCAGGGTTACAGGGATAGGGTCTGAGTGGGATTGCTGTTGGTGCAGTTTCGATGAGCTGAATGGCCTTCTCCTGCATTGTAGGGATTCAATGACTTCTAGCCTCTGAAGCCTGTTCCGTTTCTAATTTAATGGGTATGACTGATCTGCAACTAATTGCATATACCCACTTTTATTCCATTTCTTTTAATAGCTTTCGTGGAGCAAAACGCTATTAATTTCATGTTTAAAATTAATTGATCTAGCATTAATTGTCATTACAGAAGGTAGTTCCAAACTTCTACCATAATTTGTGTAAAAGTATTTCCAAAACTTAATCCTGAAAGGTGAAGCTCTAATATTTAGACCATGCTGCCTTGTCCCAAACTTCCCAACTACTCCAGTATTTCTCACATTTGCCCTTTATGAAAGCCCTCATAGCTTTCTCTTTTACAAAACTAACTCTCCTGGTAGCTATGTCCATCAGTCTTCCATTTGTTGTTGTTTCCAGACAGAAAAGGATTAAAGTTCTTTCAATACAATGGTTTTGAGGTGCTCAGTGAACACAGACAAACTAATAAATTGAATTATTGTCAGAGGACCTCACCTAAGCTAGATCAATAAGTATTGTTTCCACACTCTGCTTCATTAATAATGGCAAAATGTTCCATCTCTTCTCTCTGGAACCAAACTAAACGTGCCTCTGTACTCTTCTGCCCTCAAACCCCAACCTTTTGACCTATTCTGAATCTTCATTTATCACCACTGCATCCCCTCCCTTCCCAGCCCCCAAGGATTGAAACACACCTGTCTCCTCTGATTTCTCCAAGAACTTCAGGACATTTTGAACATCAAAAAATACTACATAAATACAAGCTACTGTTGAATCTGGTGTTTGGATAAATAACTACTTTGTGTTAAAAAGATGCAACCACAACAATCACTGAAAAGCTTTCAGCCTCATTCCCCAGTTCAACTGAAGTGTTAAACCACGCTTCTCATACCTGCATTGGCTTGGTGAGTGGTTCCATTCTGACAAGGAAAACCTCCAAAGTGCGTTCTTTTTTCAAGGGTAAAGGAAGTGTTAAATAACAAAATGGGTCAAATGTCACAGAAACCTTCGAACATTCAGGGCAAACAAGAGTAGATTTAAAAAGACCGTGGAAAATATCAACAATGATAGAATCATTCCGTTTCCTGTGGTTTTCCCAGGCCTCCTTAGCAACAACCTTCAAAAATAAACAAAATGAGACAGGTTTCAGAGGACTAAGCACAACTCACTCATCTATAATTGGTTAGGTGTATTGACCCGAACAGGCGCCCGAGTGTGGCGATAAGGGGAATTCCACAGTAACTTCATTGCAATGTAAATGTAAGCTTTACTTCTGACTAATAAATAAACTTTATTTTTTTACATTACTTGACAATTACAACTTTCCTCTGACCAAGAATGCTAAAAGCTGGGACTCTTTCTATATTATAGAGCATTTTAAATACACGAACAAGCCATTCATGCTTCCAGTGAGCCTCCTCCCACTCTACTCTGTCAAACACTATCAGCATAATGTCCTATCTCTTGCTACTCTGTATTTAGCCAGCTTCACTTTAAATACATCCATGAAAGATAAAAGCTTTCATTTTGCAGAATTTCTCAAAATTATCCTGGCTTCACATTTCACATGTATTGCTAGCTCCATTATTACCCTCGACATTTCAGCATTTAATAGCAAAATTTCAACTGTCATAGTGACGACTGGAAGACAGCAAGAATCTTTGAACTGTACCAGAAATATGATTTTGACAGCAAAATGATATGGACAATCTGAAACATACATCTTTGTTTCATAATAATTCATACAATTAAACTCCCGGGGACATGTAAATAAAAATTAATAAAGCATGCAAATATGATCTTTTCGGAGAGGCAATAGAAGGAATCAAATTAATATAATGTATTTTAACTTTCAGAACACTTCATTTAATCTCCTACCTGTTAGAAGGGAGAACTACATTTAACAGCTGTTGAATGTTACTGGGAACCTACCATTCACTGAACCAAATGAAAGCTACTCTGCTGACATGCATTTTGGATCTGTTAACAAAAAGCTCTCATTGGGGAATCAGGAGGCTAACTAGTCCAAGTTGGCATTGATGCTTTACTATCACTTTGGAGCCCGAAACATGAATTTTGACAATTAAGTGAAGGGGGAAGGAGAATATTTCACATTGAAAGCACTTCTCCAGAGAACGCAGTTCACCTTCAACATTAATGTAAGCTTTAACCACTTTAAAATATGAAAAAAAATATTGCAATTGGCAGTACCTCATCAGGTCTCCCTTCTGCATCTTTCAGCTGAATGTATGGCTTTTTTCTAATCCTATTCAAATCTTCATGTAAGCCATCAAGGAGAAAGGCAAGCAATTCTTGAGAGTCCTGTTGCTGGTAACCAGAAAATTGAGGAGCGAAGCGACCCACTTGTGTCTGAAACATGGAAACAAAAACTGTTTACCATCTATTTACAATGGCCCCACAAAAGTGATAAACTGCAGCAAGTGATTGAAACTCTGAGTGTCCATGGATCACAAAAGGCGGAATCACTGCTGTGAACTCCAATGTTGGAAAATGCCAAGATACTCAAGAATTTTGAATCAAAAAAATTGTCTATGTAGGTTTGAGCTGCTGGCATTTCCATTTTCCTACTTTTTATAATACCATTTGTGGCTCATGTGGGAAACTAATGGAACATCACTGCACAAGCTTTTGCCATTTTGTGTTTTAAGCTGCAACGGTGAATAATTCGGCTGTAACCAATCAAGGCATCTACTACTGAAGCCAGGAATCCCAATCAGACATTGCCTTTCATTAATCAGGCCAAAGATCAGGACACCTTTGGGTTCAGATGCAATGTTTCAGCCCAGATAAGAGATGAGATCCCGTGATTAAGGGAAACTCAATTTGCAGTTTCCAGTAGGGACAATTTTTTTTTTAGAGCAACACAGCACGGGAAACAGGCCCTTCGGCCCAACGAGCCCACGCCGCCGTCATAACTATATAGTAGCAATTTCATTATCCTATTATAGATTTAGGTTATTCCTAATATGGAAGACTCTCACTATAGGGACAATTTGTTTCCCAATCAGCCTAAGAGCGAATTTTTGGGTTGTGGGAGAAAACCGGAGCGCCCGGAGAAAATCCACATTTTTTTTTTCAATTGATCAAGATCCCATTCCAATTGGAGATAATTTTCTTCACTGTCCACTATGCTACCAATCTTGGTGTCATCTGCAAACCTACTGACCGTGTCCCTTATATTCTCATCCAAACCATCAATACAAATGACAACCAACAGTGTGCCCAGCACTGAGGCACACCACTGGTCACAGGCCTCCAGTTTGAAAAACAATTTTAAGCCAGTTTTGTATGCATTTCGATATCTCACCCTCTGCTGAGATTTTCCAGCGTTTTTTCTTTTGGCACTCTCACCTTCCCTATTAACACATCCCCATCCATTTAGCATGGCCAATCCACCCAACCTACACATCCCTGAACTTGTGAGGAAACCAGAGCAGCCGAAAGAAACCCACACAGAAACCAGGGCAACGTACAAACGCCACACAGACAGTCACCCGAACCTGGCTCTGTGAGGCAGCAGCGCTAACCACCATGCCACCTTGACACAGTGAAGGGGATGGGAAAATTTGTTCCAATGGAACTCCCTGATTTCATTGCTCATTAATTCTCGGAAACATTGCCAGTGAACCAATTTTTAGGAAATGAAATTTCACCAAGTTAATAAGCTCTTTCAGAAACAACCCTGGAATCTCTATTCCAGCAGCACTGTGGGAGTACCTGGGAGTGCTGGTCTTGCTAGTGACACTGACAACCAGTGAAAGAATAAATAAAAGGAAATGAATTATGATTCTTTGACTACAGGAATGCTGCTTGCTCTTCAGAAATGAGGAACTATGACCAATTGTTCTGCAAACAGGAAGCATCCACATTATGTTTTCTTTTACTTTTGAGAGCATGAAATCTTATGTCAAGAAACCCCCTTTCTCAGGGAGCTCTTGCCATAGAGTCATAAAGGTTTACAGCGTGGCACAAGCCCTTCAGCCCAACTTGTCCATACTGCCTTTTTCTTAACCACTAAGCTAGTTCCAGTTGCTCCCTCTCTTTACTATCTTACCAATTGTAATGCCTTTTAAAGACAAAATTGTACTCGCTCTACTCCTGCTTCTGGCGCTCATTCCTGACCCTTATCATCCTCTGTGTGAAAAGATCGTTCCTCTCGACCCTTTTGTATCTCTCCCCTCTCATTTTAAACCTATGCCCTCTAATTTTAGCCTCCCCTACTTTTGGGAAAAGATTTTGACTATCTAGTTGATCTGTACCCCTTTGTTCAATGTTTAGAGGTACTCTTGTGATCAGAGGAAACATATGCAGAAAGTGTGTCTAGGAAAAGAAACATTCTGGCTACAATTCTGACTGACATGGCCAGGACTGCTCGGCAAAAATAGAGCAATTGACGGTTGTTCAGAGAAGCAAACAGCCCATCTTTGGAAACAACTAACTCCTGACAACATCTTGAGAATAATGCAGAAGATAGAAGCAGGAGTCAGCCATTCAAGCCTCTCTACCATTTATCATGGTTAAGCAACAACTTCAATACCCTGATCTCGCCTTCCCTTTAGCCCCAAGTCATTCCATACACATAGATGTATTTTCTGAACCCAAGGCACATACGGCAAGTCTCAGCACTATTACACATGAATCTTGTTGCATTTTACAGTGTCCAAAGCCTTTGATAAATATTGATGTCAATAACTAGATTGAGATGCTGATTTGCCTTGATGTAGCACTATACATTTTGTTCTAAGAGGTGCACGGTACAATTATAGCCCAGCTTAGGTACGTGCTTTCCATTGAGTGTGAATAGAAAATTTTTCCCTTAACTTGGGTGCTTGTAAAATAATCTTCATTAAACTTTCTATCCAGTGTAAAACTCCATTATAGCAAAGAGTTACATTCAAATGACAATATACAAGTTTTTACTTTATCTAAACGTTTTAATACATACCTTAAATGCCCTTGGAGTAACATAGCTATATTTTCCTGACCACATCTGCTTGATTAGATCTGCATAAGCATTAGCTATTTCTCCTTTCATTCCCAGTAGGTTGTCATGATTTAACTCATCCACATACTCATCAGAAAGAAAGTATTCTGTCAATGGCGGGGTATTGCTTAGACACTAAAAACAAAATCAAAGGTAAAAGATAAACTTATATGAAATGACAAACTAATCTCACTTAATTACTCTGAATTTCTACAAGATAGATCACTGCTGAAAGTCAGTCCACAAAACCTCTGGGTCAACTATGGCTATGTGACCAAAAAATGCTTGTACCCCAGTCACTGTAAACAGTTATATGACTAAAAAGTCAAAATAACAGCATACCTAGTGTTTGAGTATTGTGTTGAGATGTAAAATAAGCACCGTTGAGAGTCAGAAAAACGTATTCTAAAGGGACGAGAGCATGAATTTAAGAGCTGGCCCTAATTTTAGTTCACCAAGGCACAGCATACAGTTAAGGAAGAAGTGGGTGGGTGGCTGGGCAAGAACAAGTCTTGATGGAATTCAGAGAGACAATAGTGTCTGGAGCAGACAGAAAAAGCAATCACTGGGGTTGCTTTAACCATGATTGCAGATAACTGCAACAGGATTGCGCTCAACAACAGTGCATGAGGTAATTGGTCCATCACTGGTCATTCTCTTGCATTGTGGTGCAGTGCTGTACCTCAACTTGCAGCTAAGAACCCACTTAACAAAACCAATAAAGACAGGCAAGTCACGATTTTCAATTCAGAATTTAATCCACATTTACAAACATTGGCTACGCTAAGCTTTGTTAATTGATCTCCAAAGAACAAACGGTAGCATAAACAAGCTAGCATTGCAACATGCACAATAGAAATTAAAAGTACAATTCAATTCAATTCACTGCGGCAATAGTTGCAATATCAACCAGATTTAAGAAATTAAATTGTATAAGGTGAAATTGCTTATTGCATTTATCTGTTGCCTCCATTTAATTACTGTAAATATAGCTCTGATGTTTCTCGACAAACCAATGGTCTGCGTAAACTGGGGGAATGCTGGGGGAAAGATTTTACTCTGAGGGGCAAGTAAAGCAAAAGCCTCATCACCCAAGATTAGCTCCCCTTGAATAACTCCATCTGATGGCACAGCGGACAGTGCAACAGCTTGACTTAACAACTAATGTATCAGATTTCAGTCAGATTGGCATGCTCACCCACGTGATTAATAATAAAATAGGGATTTGCTGGAAGAGAATATCCCCTGGGCTCATGTTTAACATGGGACAGAAAAAGTGAGTGGACAATCCAAGCCAACAGCCTGTCAGAAATAAAAACAAATTGTTGAGAAACATCTGCAAAGCGAAAGAATTGGTTATGGTTTTGGAGTTAATCTTTTGGGAAAAGTGTAAATCTGAAAGTTAAGTGCTTATGCTTGCCAAAGAAAGTTAAGCATTCTGTATTTTATGCATTCTTTAAAACCAACTGGATGATAAAAGTTCTCAGAGATAATTAATTGGATCTATTTAAAAATGGATGTAAAAGCTAGGCTAGAGAAACAGGCAAAAGAGTTTGTAAAGATATAAAATTACAAAAATTAATGCACTGACTAGAAGGCTGTAGAACACCAAGGAGAAAGGAAGATTTTTTTCTTAAGCTTGGATGACTTTGATGGAACAGTGTGAAGGCAAAGATGTAAAGGTCAAGTTAGAATGAAAATAAATCAGTTGACTTGAGGCAAGGTTAAGATCAGACATGAGGACTGAACAAAACCATCCGTCACCTTATCCACAACAGGCTTCCCAAAGTGGACAAGATTGTACATGCTTAATATTCTTTGAGAAGGTGGAGGTGAGCTAGCTTCTGGAATTGCCGCAAGTCCCTGTGGTGAAAGTATTACAGTAGATTAAACTAAGCATAGGTAAATTGCTATCTTGTGTGGAATGAGCATCTGGGATCTTGGGATTTGATAAGGGTTAATGCCTTTCACGTAGTGCACACAGGCTTCCAAAGGCACTTAAAAATGCCACAAACAGATTTGTGAGCAAAGTTAGTATTTAAGGAAAGTAACACTATGGATATGAAATGAGCTGAGTGACACAAAACAGAATAGTGGTGAAGTTGTTTTCCAGATCTGAAGAAGATTTATTATAAAGATCTGCAGGCATCAGTGTTGGGCACTTTGCAACTCCCAATTTTAGGCTTTGGTATAAGGGGAACAGTTTCAAAATTTGCGAATCTCACAAAACTGTGGGAAGGATTAAATTAAACTGCCAAAGGGCAGACTGAGGTTGGTGGAATAGGTGGACAAGTGGCAGATGAAATTTAAAACATAGAAGTGTGAAGTGATTGATTTTGGCAGGAAGAACACAGGGACAATATAAAACAGAAGATGCAATTCTAAATAGGATACCCCCAGGATTCACTGCTCCTGCATATGTGCATAAATCATTGAAGGTGGCAGGAAAGTTTGAGAAAGTGGTTAATAAAACATACAGGATCCTGGGTTTTATCAATAGGGTAAGAAGTCTGACAACACCAGGTTTAAGTCCAGCCGGTTTATTTGATAGTAAAATCACACAAGCTTTCGAGGTTCTGCTCTTCACCTGATGAAGAGCAGAGCCTCGAAAGCTTGTGTGATTTTACAATCAAATAAGCCGGTTGGACTTAAACCTGCTGTTATCAGAGTTCTTACTGTGTTCACCCCAGTCCAATGCTGGCATCTCTACATTTTTATCAATAGGGACAGAGAGCACAAAAGCAAGGGAGCTATGATAAATCTGTAGAAAACATTGACGTGGCCTCAGTGGAGCAGTGCACCTTGTTCTGGGGATATTTTAAGAAGGATGTGACAATATTAGAGTGGGTGCAGAAAGGATTCACAAGAATGTTTCCAGGGATAAGAAACTTCAGTTATGTAGATAGACTGGAGAAGCTGTGACTGTTTTCCTTTGGACACCATGGTGGCACAGTGGTTAGCACTGCTGCTTCACAGCACCAGAGACCCGGGTTTGATTTCCGGCTTGATTCATTGTCTGTCTTCTCTCCATGTCTGCATGGGTTTCCTCCAGATGTTCCAGTTTCCTCCCAGAGTCCAAAAGACATGCTGGTTAGGTAGATTGGCCTTGCTAAATTCTTCCTCAGTTTACCCAAACTGTGCCAGGGATTTTCACAGTAAACTTCCTTGTAGTGTTAATGTAAGACTACTTGTGACATATAAAATAAACTTGAGAAAATTGAAAGATTTCACAAATGTGTTCAAAATTAATAGGGGCCTGGACAGGGAGAAACTGTTCCCATTGGCAGAAAGATCAAGATTCATATGTAGGCCATTCAGCCCATTGAATTTCTGCTGCCATTTAGTTTGATAATGGTTGATCATCTGCCTAAATACCATTTTCCCACATTATTGCCATATCTCTTGTCATTGGGCTCTAGAAATCTATTGATTTTGTCTTGAACATGTTCAGTGATTGAGATTCCATATCCCTTTGAGTTAGATCATTCCAAAGACAACACACGAGTGGACAAATACCTCCATCTCAGTTTTAAATGGTCTATCCCTTATCCTGAGATTACGTCCCCTGATTTTAGACTCATCAGACAGGGGAACTATCATCTAAATGTACTTTGTCATGCCTTTTAAGAATTTGTTAAGTTTAATGAGATCACCCCTCATTCTTCGAAACTCTAGGGAATACAGATCCAACTTCCTCACTATACAACCCTGCCATTCACTTGGGCTATCCAAGTCCTTTTGAAGTCTCCTTGCATTCTCCTCACAATTTAAGTTCCTACAGTTTGTCGTCATTAGCAAATTTTGAAATGTCACAATTGTCTTCACATTTAAATCATAGAAACATAGAATCTGCACAGTGCCAAAGAAGGCCATTCAGTCCATCAAATCTGCACCTACTCTCCAGCAGAGCATCTCATCCAGGCCCTATCCCCGCAGCCCCACGTATTTACCCCTTGGGCTTACCACCTTTTCTGGCAACCATAGAAACCACTTCCTTCAATCTAACGCAATCTTTAATTTCTTTGGTTATTCACTGTTTACTCTCCTTGTTTGGTGTTTGCACTTTAGAAGAATGTACATCAACTGGATTCTGTAAAGTATTTCTTTAAATAGTCATTGTCAGTCAAATCTTCTAATGTATTTTCCCAATCCACCATAGTCAACTTAACTCTCATATCTTCGTAATTTCCTTTCTTCAGATTTAAGACCCAGGCTTGTCCTGATGAAGGGACCTTGACACTCTGAAAGCTAGTGCTGCCAAATAAACCTGTTGGACTTTAACCTGATGTTGCGAGACCTCTTACTGTGCTTACTCCGTCCAATGCAGACATCTTCACATCATTCTGTACACTATTAGCTCCTTGTGGTGATAGTGTGTATTTACAAGGTGACTTGCAACAACTTGCCAAGGTTTCTTTGATTGCACCTCCCAATCAAATGCTCCTATCACCTTGGTAGACAAGGGAAGCATATAAATGGGAATACCACACTTGCAAGTTCCCCTCAAAGCAACACATTCTTGACTTGGAACTTTATCAACCATTCCTTCGCTGTCGCTGAGTCAAAATCCCGGGACTCAATTCATAACAACTCTGTGGGTGTACCTGCGCCAGATGGACTGCAGCAGTTCAAGGCAGCAACACACTACTACCTTCACAAGGACAATTAGTTTTAAGTTTATTTAATACCATTATAAGTAGGCTTACATTAACACTGCAATGAAGTTACTGTAAAAAAATCCCCTAGTCAGCACCTGTTGGAGAATTTAGCATGGCCAATGCACCTAACCAGCACGTCTTTTGGATTGTGGAAGGAAACCGGAGCACCTGGAGGAAACCCACGCAAACACGGGGAGAATGTACAGACTCCGCACTGACAGTGACTCAAGCTGGGAATCGAACCCGGGTTCCTAGCACTATAAAGCAGCAGTGCTAACCACTAATAAATATTAGCCTGGTCAGCGGTGTCCATATCTGATGAACAGGAAAAAAAATTGACCAAAGCTGATCTGGTAGATGCAGTGAAATTTGGACGAAGAATACATAAAATTATATCTAACCAAAATAAATATTCTGAGCACCTGTGTTAATGCACTCAAATACAGCAAATGCTCTTTAGCATTTTCTGCTTCTCAACAATATTCCAAAAATGGACGTGTTTATATCCAGTTGAGAAACTGAAACATGAACACCGCAGATTAAGGCTTTTTTTAAGCAAAAAAACCAGTTGGTTTATTGCTGCATTTTCTAGGTTCCTACCTCTTTTTACAAGGTTTCAGAAAAATATAAACATTATTGAAGGAGACCATACAACATCCGCAAGCTAGCTCTGCCATTCAATAAGACCATGGATGATCATCCATGTCCACATGACATTCCTGCTCTATTCAGTATCTCTTGATTCATTTCCTGCCCAGTGTTAATATTGAATAAACTAAACGTCTGAGGATCCACAGCCATTTGGGATAGAGAGTTCCAAAATATCTAAAACCCTTTTGAATGAAGACAGTTCTCGTTTCAGTTGTAAGTGGCCGACTTCTTAGTTGAAGACCATGACCCCTAGCTTGCATAAGCTTTAGTTGGAGCAAATCATCTCCACTGCATTTTGAACAAGTTCAGCAGCAAAACTGCAACAACTCACTATGAACCAGTTCAAAGTCAGAAAAAGAAAATCTATAGCCGTTAGAAAACAGCACGCGTATTCCTCTGTGCCACTGCAGCAACTGCAACACAGCAATTGTTCCTGCAGTCAGGAAGGCTGTGCTCTCTCCTACTTGTCATTTATTGCTTAGCAAATCTAAAAGCATGATTATGTCTTCATCAGTAACACTCTGAATATTGACAAAACATCCACAGGATAGCTTTCCACGTGTAGATAGTTACCAAAAAATTCCAATTTTAAATTATGATTCAACACCAATTAAAATGCTTCAGCAATTTATATTTAAAATGGTTACTTGTGATGATTTAATTTTCTGCAATCCCAGAAGGGTACCCTGCAATATTCTTGGCACCATTGTGAAGAGTATTGAGGGGAATCCAAACCTAAACACTACATTTGATAGTGTGCTAAAAAACACAGAAATATTCTTGTACAGATATGGCAGTGAGAAAGAGTATATACTTCCAGGGCTGAGTTTCCTCCACTTTATTCTAGTAAAGTTAGCGCAGCTTCGGTGGAACGAGCTGAATCAGCACAAAAGATGAGGGTCTTTTAAGTGCAAATGAGATGTGTCCAAAGCCATTCATGCTTGAATTCCTGCAACTTTTAGTGCTGGCTCAAAATGGGTTCAGTCAACTTAGGCTCTATTCCCAGCTCATCATTCCCAGCACAGCAAGTTTCCACCAACTGAGCCCGTTAGCTAAGATCCTACAAAAATAAATCATTCTCAATTTCGTGGACACAGTGTCATATTATCTAAAACTCTGATGCAGCAAAACAGTAAATTCTAAGAAACCAATTAATATACACCAATAGAAGTAGCAAATGGTTCAGCATGGCATTTTCAAATGAGTTTCCATGTCTTAAAATCAGGTTAAAGTTTAAAGTTTATCAGTGTCACAAGTAGGCTTACAATGACATTGCAATGAGGTTACTGTGAAAATCCTCACACTCCAGCATCGATTCGGGTACACCGAGGGAGAATTTAGCATGGCCGAAGCACCTAACCAGCACGTCTTTCAGGACGAGGGGGAAATCCATGCAGATGTAGACAGAACATGCAGACTCCATACATCAGTGACCCAGGAAGCTGGGAATCGAACCTGGGGCCCTGCAGCAGTGTAACCACTGTGCTGCCCCTCTCAGGTGGAACACTGGTCATTCTTATTACAAATGCTTTTTTTTTGATAAACCCATTTTCAACTGTATTAATAAAGCTGCACTAGATTATGATAAAAAATACCTCAAGACCACTTCCAATGGAAAGATTAAACAAAAAGCATGTTTCCCGGATTGTGTTGCTTCACACAGGGTAGAATTCTGCGGCTGCGTTGGTCTAAAAGCCGGAAATTCTCCCCTGACTGTCAATAAGACTCACGTTGTCCGCAATTTGCCTAAAATTCCAGTGGCGGACGGGATGGGAGAATCCTGGCCAATGTTTGCGATTATATGTATGATTTCTACTTGGAAACTTGGGAATTGGAATTTAATCAGCGCAAATGACCACATTTTTATAATTGCATTCAAAGCAGAAAACCTGCATTCCTAAGTACTTCAACTTATGTCCCAGATAGGAATACTTTCTGTAGTCATTTTGCACACACTAAATAACCTACACAAAAGAATAATGCAGTTTAGGTGAAGGGCACAAGCCACCTTTAGTTTCAGTACTAAACAGTTACAACATTCAATGATTAGAGATCTCTCATTAGCAACCTACCTGAACTGCCGAGTTCATAAAACACGTGTTACCCAAATTACTCAGGCCACAGAGGCCACTTTGTTCACTGTGTCTTCCTGGTTCTAGATAATCGTAGTTGTTATAGCCAGAATATGGGGGGATACAGTAGTTTGAGTTTTTCACACTGAAAGAAAAAGAATGGAGTATTTAGTTAAAAAAGATGAAATGTCACTGATCTCGGAAGAACACACATACATACATTTATTAATAAAGAAATTGCAGGGCTTATCTGGAGTATTTGCACAAAGATTAAAATGTTAAGACTCAAAATAATTCAGACACGCTGTAGGGTACCAAAAACAGTTGCCAATATCACTGTCATAATACATTAATCTGTAGCGTTACTAGACCTCCTGCATAAGTACTGGGATCACTACCATTCATCTACAGGAGCTCTTTCACAGCTCACTTTGTTTTCCACTTCTCCATCTAATTTTAAACAGTCTGACTTTATACACCAGCAACATAGAATCATCTCATTTCTTCCGTTTTTGCAGCATGAAACCCATCATGGAGGCAAGGCTAAAAGGAATCTAGGAGGAAAGGGAAGAGTGTGCTTCAGTTACAGGTGAGGGTGCAGGCATTCCAGAGGCCTCCATGACATCACTGGCTCAATACATTAGAGATTCTATTTATAGCGTGATCTGCTAAGGCAGCACAATCTAGGTTTCACATGCAGCCAGGAGCCTGTAGTGGAATGGGGAACTGACTAATGCATCCTGGCAAACAAGCTGAGCAGAAGAGCTACGACTCCGTCAATTCAGGGGCGGGGTGAGGACTCTCCTTACTTCGATGATGCTGAAAGAGAAGTCATAGTTTAAGAAAAAGACCGCAGTGATGTGAAGTCTGATCTAATTCCTCCTAAACTGCAAGCATTACAATCTCAAGGGCTTCAAAGCAGAGCAGCATGGATTTCAGGAAATCTGTGATGCAACAGAAGTTGCAAAAACTACAAATACATAAATAAATCACTGCACTTCTAAAATTAATCTGGCCTCTCAAGGTCACTTGTAAAGAGCACTGATGAGAAAGGCAATACACTCCTGTTTAATTACTGCAAGGATAACTGCAAGGAAACAGTTCAAAAACTGTGTTCTGTTAAGGCTACGATATAAATGAAACAAGAGGAATAAAAGAAAAGTCACGCTGGCAATACATAAATAATTCAGACTCCTTTCCAAATAAACAATTTAATTGCAATCCACATCTCCCTACCCATAAACAGCAATTTTGGCTACATTTATTTTACGAACACTTTGAGGCGCACCTAACTTTTATTAACTTGGCTGGTGCACTGAGGTCGAATTTCATTGATGAACATCTGTAGATTCTCTCAAATACCAGGGCTACACTTTTTAAAATTAGATGCTGGGGAGGTGGATCAAGTTGCTAAATTATTAAGCATGTCTTTAAATCTCTTTCTCTAGATTATAGAGAAGATTCCTCATCTATCATCCTTGACATTGTTTGACCTTGTACAATTTCAGTTCAAAAGTGAAGAAAGTATTAAATGGTGTACCATGGCAAAAACTTTTAACACCTCATTGAAAGCAGGAGAATGTATGGCACTTCATGCCTGATGTTAATCATTTTAACAAGACAAAATTCATGTATCAGTTATCTCAGTCTAAGGAATGTAACTGAGCCATAAGGATTAAGATGGTAATCTAAGCTCAAGGCTTTTAAGCCATTGTTCACTGCTCAAACAGATTATGAGGGGGAAGAATATTGCTGTTCCCACTTTATCACAATGGCAAACAGATAATACATTATTAAAGACAAATGTGTTTTTTTTACATTACCCTCCAGGAAATACTGAAGGGCCCAGGAGACTGTTCATGTTCATTGGCTGGCAAAAGGACGAACTGTATGGAGTCCACTAGCTGTGCAGCTACAGATGCTGACTACATAGAAAGTCAAGGCTTTGCATACTGGAAGGAGAGATGGCTAAAAGATAAACTTTCACTGGGATCTACTGCTCTTCTATAATGAGGATATCAGATCTCTGTGCCTGTTGATTTGAAGTTGGAGGCTACAGAACTTGGGGGCGGGGAGCAGGGAAATTTTTTAAAAATTCATTGGTGGGGCACGGGCATTGTTGGCTGGCCAGCATTTATTGTCCATCCCGAGTTGCCCTTGAGAACGAGGTAGTGAGCTGCCTTCTTGAATCACTGCAGTCCATGTTCTGTGGGTTAATCTACAATGCTGTTAGGGAGAGAATTCCAGTGTCAACTGGAATCCTATTATATTATCTGGAAAAATATAATCATTCAATTGTTGTTTGACATAGGATATGCAGCAGTGACTGACCAACCCTTTGAAAAAAACATGAACACATGGAACCACAATACGCAGGAGGAAAAAACAAACCCCCTTTATCAGCCAAGTACCTCAATTTCAGATACTAGACTGCTAATCTTAAGCCTTCACTGCTGCACTTGTAAATAAGGATCAATCAATATAGCATAATTTACTATCTTGAGACAAGAAGTAAAGACATAAATCTGTTTTCTTAAAGAATCAAGTTTTCAATTAAATAACTTCCATATGTAAATTTTTTTTTTTAGAGTTGTCCATACAAACCTTGCACTGGCAGAAACAAGAGAAGCATCAACACTGGGAAGGACAATGTCCCAATGAATGCTAAATTTTTCTAAAAATCTTAATTGATTGGGACAAAACATGACTGATTTCTGCTTGTTGCTTTACTCTGACAATGTCTAATTGTTATTTGACAATCAATGATCATGTTTTGGGTTTTTGAGAGAATATTTCTTCAAAGGATTTGGGAGAGAAAGTACATTTAAGGAGGCATGCTTTTTACATTCACAAATTTTAAATAAAGTAGGCATAAATGAAAGTTAATTATCAACAAGCTGGGCTTTTATGTTGTCCCCTCACAGACCATAAAAATCATTCTTTCTAGTTGTATGACAGGCTGATATGACTCCTCCTCAGTCCAAGACCACAAGGAACTATAAAAGGTTGTGAATGTAGCCCAATCCATCACACAAGTCAGCCTCCCATCCATTTGTCTACACTTCCCAATGCTTTGGCAAAGCAGCCAAAACAATTAAGAACCTCATGCACACCAGACATTCTTTCAACGGGAAAATGATACAAAAGTCAGAAGTTACTTACCAATAAACTCAAGAACAGCTTCTTTCCTGCTGCTTTCAGACTTTTGAATGGACTTATCTTGCATTAAGTGGATCTTTCTCTACACCCTAGCTATGGTTGTAACACTACATTCTGCACTCTTTCCTTTCCTTCTCTATAAATGGTAAATGGTACATACCATTTATGCTTCGTATGCAAATATATAGTACACAAGAAACAATACTATTCACTATACGTTAATACATTTGACAATAATAAATCAAATAAAAACTATAAGCAGTTATATTATCCTGTCTCAGCAATCACCTGATACCCCTTATGTTGGGAAGCTTTCCTTCCCAGAGAGGTAGCAAGGCCTGCATGGCATTGGCCTTTCCCTCATGCTATGACTATAGGAAGATTGAAAAGCTATGTTAACAACATATTGATTGCTTAAAGGAAGTTGTGAGGCAGTGTGGTCCAGCAAAAGCTGCAAGGTTAAAACACAGCAAAGTAGTTGGAAATCATCTGATTCCAGTGAACTGCAGTGTGCTCATTATTCTGCAAAGATAAATTGTGTTAAATGAATTCAACAGAATTGAGGATAACTATTGTTTTTTTAATTTTCATTTATTGCTCTGTACACAGTGTGAAATAAAGCAGCATAATGACTCTACAGATGAGTAAATACATGGATGATTTGGACATGGGGCTACAGGGCACAATTTTGAAATTTAAAACGGAAGTATTAACAGTGGGGAAGACGACAATATATTTCAAGAAGGTAAACAGATGGGTGCAACAGGCAGACACACAATAGATGAAATTCAGCACAAGAAAACCGAGACTGTTCACCTGGGAGAAGATTAAAACAACATTTGATAGAAGTCTTCCTATTGGTGAAAGAATGAAGAACTAGGTGGTACCAATTTAAGGTGATTGGCAAAAGGAGCAACAGTAACATGAGGAATTTCTTTTTTTTTTTTTTACACAGCAAGTGGTTAGGATCGAGAATGCAATGCCCAAGAGTAAGGCACAAGAAGTTCAATTGTGGTTTCAAATGAGAACTGGACAATTATCTGAGGATAAAAAATGGAGGAAAAAGTCATGGGAATATGACTAGGTGATTTGCTCTTACAGAAAGCTGGCAAAGACTCACGAGTTGGATGGCCTCCTTCCGTGCAGCAAACATTGTATAATTTATGAATTGTTTTCAACAAAAATATTTGAAAATAGAAAAAGAACAGTTGGTCATTATTAGGGCATTAAAGCATTGCAGAGGCAGGATTTTATCATACAGCAGACAATATTTTCTAAGACATCTTATTGGCTGGAATTTTAATGTTCCAGCAGCCACAGGAATTGGAGTGGGAGAGGGGTGGACTGGGATAAGTTAGTTAAGTTTCAGGATGAGCGAAGCCATACAATCCCACGTGATTCCTACGCAGCAAACCATGTGATTAGGTATAAGCCTAAAGCTGGAGAGAATTTGTCATCTGATATCAAACTGCATCTTGCCCTAATTGTGATTCTTTATAACCACACGACTTTAACAGTGAATCTGACAGCAATGATCAAAAGGGCCCACGGTTTGATATTTTATTGCAATTTAGTACTGCACACTCTTTACAGTCCCTCGAATTAACTTTATTAAGCACAAAAATCACTTCAATCAGGTGCATTCAACGTCATTCTGAGAGAGATAATTATTTTCTCAATGAAAAGAGGGTCTGTGTTTTTCTTCATAGTTAATGACCTGATAACAATCATATTCTCTGAAACTGCACATTTGAGATTAATTATTTTGGCAGAATGAAGGACAAGAGACAAAATAAGCTAAACAGTAAAGCAATGTAATAATAACAGATTAGTGGGGGAGGAGAGGAAGAGACTGTATTTGAATGTGATAGGACAGGTTAACAAAATTATGAAGCATATCCGATCCTAGGCTTTACAGAGATAAAAGCAAGAGTTTGGCTCCAGCTGGGATAAAGTCCCCAGTTGTGGACATCATATTCCAGGAAGGATGCGAAGGCTTTGAAAAGGGTACAGTTTGCTAGAATGGTTCCAGGAATGAGATTACAGTTACGTGGATAAAACTGGGTTATGCACCTCAGGGCAACACTAAACCTTAAAATTTGATAAGACCATAAGACACAGGAGTAGAATTAAGCCATTTGGCCCATCAGTCTGCTCTGTCATTCAATCATGGTTGACATTTTTCTCATCCCCATTCTCCTGCCATTTTTTATAACCCATGATCCCCTTATTAATAACACAAGAACATAAGCACATAAGAAATACGAGTAGGACAACTAGCCCCTCGAGCATCTCCCGCCATACAACAAGATCATGTTGATCTGATAGCGATTCAGTTCCACTTAACTGCCTGCTCCCCATAACCCTCAATTCCCTTACTGATCAGAAATCTGTGACTTAAACACATTTAATGAGGTAGCCTCCACTGCCTTAAATGAGCACAAAATTCCAAAGATTCACCACCCTCAGAAGAAGGTCCTCCTCAACTCTCATTATTTTGAGGCTGTGCCCTCTAGTTCTTGTTTGCTTTAAGAGGAAGTAATCTCGCTGCCTCTATCCTGTTTAGCCCCTTCATTATATGTCTTATAGATACGCCCTCAGCCTTCAAAACTCCAATGAGTACAGGCCCAATCTACTCAATCTCTTCTCATGAGCTAACTCCCTCATCTCCGGTATCAACCTGGTGAACCTTCTCTCCCTCCAAGGCCAATATACCCTTTCGCAAATAAGGGGATCAAAATTGCACACACTACTCCAGTTGCGGCCTCACCAGTACCTTGTACAATTGCAGCAAGACCTCCCTGATTTTATACTCCATCCCCTTCACGATAAAGGCCAACATTCCATTTGCCTGCTTGATCACCTGCTACACCTGCAAACTGAGTTTTTGCAATTCATGCACAAGGACCCCCAGGTCCTTCTGCACAGTAGCATGTTGTAATTTTTCATCATTTAAATAATAGTCCATTTTATTATTATTCCTTCCAAAATGGATAACTTCACACTTCTCAACATTATTCTCCATCTGCCAAATCCCGGCCCACTCATTTAGCCTATCCAAATCTCTCTGCAAACTTTCCACATCTTCCGTGCAATTTGCTTTCCCCCTCGTCTTTGTGTCATCTACAAACTTTGTTACCCTATACTCGGTCCTTTCCTCCAGATCGTCTATGTATATGGTAAACAGTTCAAGCCCCAGCACCAACCCCTGCAGCACACCACTAATCACCAACTGCCAACCGGAAAAGCACTCCCTTATTCCAACTCGCTGCTTCTCGTCAGATGGCTAATCCTCAGTCTACGCTAACACTTTACCAGCAACTCTGTGTCTCTTAATCTTTTGCAGCAACCTTTTGAGAGGCATCTTATTGAATGCCTTCTGGAAATCAAAAATCCATCGCTGTCTTAAAGATACTCAATGACCTGGCTTCCCCAGCCTTCTGTGGCAAAGAGTTCCATGGATTCACTACTCTCTGGTTGAAGAAATTCCTCCTCACCTCTGTTTTAAAGGACTGTTCCTTTATTCTGAGGTTGTGCCCTCTGGTTGTAGCTTTTCCTAATAGTGGAAATATACTCTCCATGTCCACTCTGTCCAGGCCTCTCAGCAGCCTGTAAGCTTCAGTGAGATTTTCCCTTATCCTTCTAAACTCCAATGAGTACAGATTCAGAGTCCTCAACTGTTCCTCAAATGACAAGCTCTTCATTTCAGAAATCATTCTTGTGAACCTCTTCTGGGCCCTTTCCAATGTCAGAACATCCTTCCTTAGACATAGGGTCCAAAATTGCTCGCAATGGAATAAATGATAAGTGGGTTTGAAATCATGATGGGTTTGGATAGAACAAATATAAAAAACTGTTTCAAAGATTGATATGATGTGGAGATGCCGGCATTGGACTGAGGTAAGCACAGTAAGTCGTTTCAGAACACCAGGTTAAAATCCAACCAATTTATTTGACAGTAAACTCACAACATTTTGGGTTTGCCCCTTCATCAGGGGCAAACCCTGAAAGCTTGCGAGTTTACTATCAAATAAATTGGTTGGACTTTAACCTGGTGTTATGCGAGAACTTACTGTGAAAGATTGATCACCAGAAAGCACAGATTTAAAGCAACTGGCAAAAAAACCCAGAATTAACATGAGGGAAAACATACTTCAAACAATGAGTAGTTAGGATTTTGAATGTATTGCCTTATATGGTAACATAAGTAGATACAACAGTAGCCTGCAAAAGGGAGTTGGATAAATCGAAGGAGAAAAAAATTAGTAGCATTGTGTGGAAAGAGTGAAGCAGTGGGATTAGCCAAATTGCTCTTTGTAAAGTCAAAACAGATTCAATGGACCAAATGGGTTTCTTCAGTGCTTTACTATTTTATGCTTTAGTTAGCAATCTCTATTACCAGATTTGTTTGAGTTTGAACTAAGTAGTACCCAAACTGAATAAAAGTCTTTTACAAATTTTGAGAATCACATGACACCATGTTTCATCACAGGAAGTTACTGATGAAATCCACTTAATACATTATCGGTTTTCAGGTTTTAAAAATTTAATCAGGCAAAATGAATTCAAGCACAAAATTTCATTGGTTCAGTGATTTTCCAAAATACAACAACTTGCATCATATAGCACCAGAACAACTGTATTTAGATAGCGCCCTTAACTTAATAAAGCATCCTAAAATACTTTACAGGGATATTATGAAATAAAGAAGGACCCCAAACAACATTAGGATGTAGAGCAGATGACCAAAAGCTTGGTCAAAGAGATCTGAAGGACTGTCTTGAAAGAGGAAAGCGAAGTTGAAGAGGTTTAGGGTGGGAATACCAGAGCCTCAGGTCCAGAAATGGCATGATTGAATGGCAGCAATTAAAATTCAGACTGCACAGCAGTCAAGAATTAAAAGAGGGGCAGAGATCTCTGAGGATTGATGCAGAGGTAGGGAGGCAAAGGACATGGATTGAATTGAAGATGAGAATGAAAATTTTTAAATTGAGCTGTCAGACTAAGATCCAATGTATGTCACTGAACAAACAGATTGATAAATGGAACTTGGGCGAGAGTTTTGAATCAGCTCAAGTTTATGAAGGGTGAAAAGTGAGAGGCTGACTAATGGAATTGATAAATCTGGAGGTAAAGACAGAGTGAAGATTTCAGCTTTCATGGGATGAACATTTTCAAAGTGAAGATCAATAAGTTTTTAATCAGTAGCGTAATTAAAGATTACAGAAGTAAATTGGGAAAGTGAACTTAATACGTGTTAGAACAACCATTATCTTATTAAATGGTGCATCTACAGTATTTTGCTTTTATCTTGGTGTTTAATTCACAGTCACTTCCCTTCTAGGAATACCTTTCCTCAAGTAGTATTGCTCTTCTCGACAGAATGCCCAATCACCCACCCATCCCCTCAAACAACTACCCAATAGTATTAATCTCTGCTGATTCTCTTTGCTCTTAGCCTGATGAAGTGTAATCTAGACCTGCAACTTTGACTCTATTCTCTCCCCACAGATGTTATCAGACCTGCTGAGATTTTCCAGCATTTGCTGTTTTTGTTTCAGATTTCCTTATAGAACAGGTGAACTTGATGGTTTATGAAAATTGATGGTAGTTTCATGGTTGCCATTTGACTAGCTGCCCTGATGGGACTTAAACCCATGTCCCCAAACCAGTAGCCTGGTTCTTTAGATTATGACTGCAGAGACATTACCACTACTCCTCCATCTCTTGTGATGGACTGACACTGGTGTTGAGAGAAATGAAACTAGCCATGGAGTCCTCACAAAAAAAATTAGTTGAACTTTTAAGTCACTGTGTGCATTACAAAATGTTTACACAACTCGTCTAAATGAAAATTTTTAAGAAGTCAACTTTAATACAACATGCAAAAGTTGTTACTATGAGAAAAACAATGGCTTCACTCAATTTTTTAAAGTAATTTTAAAACAAATTCAAAGTTTCAGTAAACTAGTTAAAGTTGCTAGTTTTGTCCTTTTCACTGTCTGTGTGGAATTTGCACATTCTCCCTGTATCTGCGTGCATTTCCTCCGGGTGCTCTGGTTTCCTCTCTCAGTCCAAAGACATGCTGGCTAGATGTGCATTGGCCACGTTAAATTCTCCCTCAGTGTACCCGGACAGGCATCGAGTATGACAATTAGGGTGATTTTCACAGTTACTTCATTACAATTTGAATAGAAGCCTACATCTGAGTAATAAATAAGCTTTCTTCTAAAGCCAAAAAGGGATAGAAAATTGCTTATGTCTGTATAATGGAAAGCCAATTGCTTATTGAAAACATATCAGACAATTTAAAATGATCTTTGAATAAACTGAAACCACAGAGCTTTTCATTTTAGATTCCCTTGAGACAACTGTTACTTTCTTAATCCAATTTAGCTATAGATCCATGTGATTATCACACTGATCATAAATTGATTGTACTCAGACTCATCAATACTTTTAGGATACTCAGTCCTCAATAGATTGTTTACTTGTGGGAAAAAAAAGCTTCCCGACAGCTCTGGATATTTTCTGATCCAGGTCTCCTGATGGCCTATGGTGCTTGTGAAGCATAGGCAAAACCACAAAGACCAGGCAACTCCCAGATTTAAATTCTAGTCCACATTCTTGATTAGTTGGACTTGACTGCAGTCATCCTGAATTAGCGAGCAACCTCTGCTGGATAGGAAGCTATTACAAGAGATTCAAGAACTAGTTGACGCTTAAAGCTCACCCACCATTTAGTCAGAAGCAAGATGGAGGGTGACAACAGTACTGGGCTCAATAATGATAACTCACTAACCTGATTTACAAAGGGTCTCACTGGATTCTAACATAAGGAATAGATCACTTCCACTTCCTTGCGAGGTAAGGCTTTAACATGTACACCCAGTTTTGTGGATAGGATATCAGGACTACATCACCTACCTCATTACAATCTTTCCACAACCACTTGCAGGCCTGAAACATGCTGAATGCTTTAGTGGAAGCATCTATTAACATTCCTTACAACATAAGCTATTCGTGTAAAGCTACTCACCACTGTGCTAAGCACTTGCAGAATTACACCTGGTGAGGGATAAAAAAGCAAATGAAGCCGAGGTACAAATCAGCTGGGATCTGACCAATTGACAGAACAGGCATGAAAAACTGAGTGGTCAATTTGTGTTGCTACATTCCTGTGAGACTGAGAGATAAGTTCCGAGTTCAGCACAGAATGTAGGAAACAGTAGCTTGTAGGACAACACACTTACAACTGAGAAGATTCCAGCATTGAATGCACAGAGAAGCACTAGAATGTGTGATGAGTCAATTGGAGACGGCTATTTTTAATGCCATAGGGAAGCTAGGAACTCCCAATTGTAGAGATGTAGTTGCAAATACTCTCATAAGTTTAAACTATAGGCAATAAAGAACATAAAAGTTAACCAGTGCATTGCCTAATTGATTAAAATAAGCTTATTTAAAATGTGTAATATTTCAATGTTATGAAGCAAGTGTTCCTTATGAGTCTCTTTCCCACATAGTGGAAAGTGGCATGAAAAGCAGATTTTTCTCGGCTCCCATGCAATAAAATAGATTTGCTAAATTTAAAAGGTTTGGTGTTAGTTGAGCCTTTCAAAAAAATTGTGCTACGGTTTTCATTTTTTCTTTTAACCAACATGCAAACATTACTTGCTAATCCCTGATACTCTCTCAGCACACATGCAATAAGGATTTGGCCAACTGAGAACTGATTACAACAGCATATTTGACTACTTATGAAGTCAGTTACCAGCACATTAACCTAAACCTCTATTCTCCTAATATTCTGATTACACAACCACGTGTTTTACAAACAGGATATTCTTGTAATTGGCTCGGAGCAGGCACAAATTAAACTTGGACGATGTATGATCAAAAATGCTTGCATTAAATGAAAAATAATGCTGCGACTTTATTCTGTTTAATTTTGTAAATCAGCTGTCCCTTGCTCAAAACTGGAACATAAAATTGACGATGGGAAGTAATACTCTGGTAATATACTCTGCCACAACTTAACTGAAAACTTAAATCCAATTTTGGCTATATTTGCAGTAAAGTTCTGAAGCCATCTACAATTACAATTTGAATAGTACACAACTTTACTGTGACATTTTGTCAATTCAATCACCCTTTTGTTCTGATATTAGTATCTTTGAAACCAATGAAAGTCAAGGTTACAAGTTATCAATTACTCTGAAATTTCTGACCAAATTCACAATCAGCAGGATAGTTTTCCACTGATGATTATGCTACTTACATTACATCTCTTTCTGCAGCTCTGCCCTTGAACGCTTTGGTGAAGTGTGTCATGGTCTTGGGCACCTCCAAGAGGTATGACTCTAGGCATCAACCTTATGATTTACAAACATAAGGTTGCCCATCAAATAAGTGGTCATGACTGAATAACTTCCTTTAAAATTGTTCTCTTGTGCAGAGGCTAATCCTTTTTTTAAACATTAGCTCAAAGGCTCTGTCCTCTCTTGCAGTCAGTTCTCAACTTACATCAATGATCTGTCGTATTTATCTAACCTCATCTATTTTTGCTGATGACTTTGTTCTACATTCATTAATTTTCTGCAGCTTGCATGTCACAGCTGAATGAGAACATCTTGATTATTTGAAAGCCACTAAACAGAGACAATTAAAAAGACATCTTCATTCCTTGGAGACAAGATTTCTTCACCTCTGTGTCCCAATCTATTAATAATCACCTGTGATTCAAATGAAATTACTGCATTTACTATAATGCTAAAACTATCACTGAATACTGTTTTAATATCAAAACAATTCATTGAACAATACACTACAGCAAAATTTGGACAGTAAGTACTGCTATCATTAAGCTATCAGGATTCAACTCGATCACATAACTAAGGTAATAGCTGCTAGTAAAGAATAGATCCATGCATATTAAGGATCACTACCAAGGGACTTCATGCTTTTAGGTTATTTTATGCCCCCTTTGCGCTTCTGTTCCCATAGTCGTGGCAGCTTGGCAACTGTATCACACAAAGGTATTTAAATGCCTTTAATGAAATGCATTTATAGTTGATTTAGTTCCAAGGAAAACTGAAGACCTTGAATACAAATGCCCAAATAAGCAGAGGTGGAAGCTTCTTATGTTATCTGATACTAGACTTTGGAGGAAAGAAAGATCGCAACAACTCTACACATTCCAACACAAAGATCAAGAATAATCTTCATCTCTCAACGGGTCATTTCAGCTCAAAAGGAATTTCAGAGCAAATATTCCTCATTTGTACACATAACACTAGGGGTTTAAGTAATTGCAGCTCCCGAGTTTTTGAACAACAGTGTGTGGCACTATAAAATTCCTTCATCTCTAATCTGGAATTGCAATATGGAAAACACTGCAAGCCATGTTTTTTTTTTATATATTGCATTTCCTCATACCAAGATTGGTTAATACAAAGCATGATAATCTACCAATCATAAGCCATAACAAAATGTTATGTCCTGCTACATTTGACAGGGTATTAATGACAGTTTATTACAGCATTCTAAATGTTAAAGTGCATGACAAGAGCATCAATATCCTACTGTTAAGTTAGTGACCAAAAATGATGTCCAAAAAAAAGCAGACACCATGTCATTCACAAACCAAAACATATTCAAGAATAAATGCATGCAGAGACATTTACAAACAGTTCTGAAGAGATACTACTTACTTTCTGTTGTTGAAGCTGCTATAATTATTGGACAGAGATGAAGGGGAAACCTTTGGCAATGTTGAAAAATTTGAAGCACTTGGAGACCTTGAAAAATAATGAAATTATAAAATTTGGTAAAAAAATGGGGGGCAAAAATCCAATTTTTATGACTATGCTCATGACCCGATTGGCAAATGGATGCTACATGTTAAAAGCATTAAAGTTATAATGAAAAGCATATTGGGTGTGGTCCTTAAATAATACTTGTATGAGTAGCAAATAAATCTCAGGGACTGTTACTTGACTGTGATACTTCCTTGAATTTAGTTAAATTAGGGCAAGATGAAACTAACTATTCAAAGATTGAGAATGACAAAACAAAAAAAATCATTAATCAAACTGTTGGAATAATCTTGCTAGTAACTACAAGAGGAATCATTAAGGAGTTGCTCATTTTCAAGTTTAATGGAGGTCTACTACCACTCAAAAGGCCACTCAGCTCAGTGTCTGCTCTGCTCATTCAGTTTGTAAAACTGATTATGCAGAAGTTGAAAGTTAATGATTTCCAACCCAACACATGTTACATGGTACATAAGCCTTTTTAAAAGTGCAGTCTCAATAAAAGCCACACAGTTGATGACCCCCTGTTTTAAAGAACAATATTCTACAGAGCTCCTATTTGCTGATTAAGACCATTCCAGATCATATGTTCCTATCCTCGGCATTTCTCTTTCTTCCACTCAAGTGCAACAAATTTCAAAGCAACTGAACTATTTACTTAGTTGCATTAAAGGTTTTAAAAACTTAAGTTGTCATTTTCTATTTATCCCTGTGTTGTTTCTCTAACTGACCTTTGCTGTGAATTTTTCTTTCTCCGCTTCCAATGTTTTTTCCCCTCACTGCTTGATTGAGCTTACAAAGCAAGCAAAGATCCTACAGCTATCTAATATAATCCTATTTCCTTAATCTCTTCTTGTATCCTTTCTTTGCAAATATTTAGTCATCCACTTTTGAACATTATTATGGCCGCATAAGCTTGTGGTAAAGGACTCTAAGCTCAAATAATCACCTATCAAATTATTTTTAATCTTCCTCTCATTTCATCAAGTAATGAACAGTGCTTTCTCTAAGGCCTATCCATGAAGAATGAAGCAGTCAAGAAGATACTTTGCAGCCCATAAATAATCTGTCTCCTTTGTGGATCTGCATGTGATGTCGTGCAGAAAGTAAAGGTATCACGCACTGTCCTGAAGAGATTGTGTAGTGCTGAAAACATTTAGAGACATAATTTTTCATAAATTAAGCCAACGACCCTAGCCACCAATTCACCAACACATGGTTATGTTCATGGCCAGGTGTCCCTGGAGATGCCTTCTGCGCACGTTGGGCAGCGCAGGGGCTGGAGTGCATTATTGACTCTAATAATCACATTTTAATATGTTTTCAAGTTTCCTTTGTACTTTGATTTTGTTTGGGCTGTTCCCCCTCCTTTTGGGGAGCTGCCCCTTTTACTTTGTACTGATTTAACTTGAGTTTTTTTGGTTTGACCTTAAAAGAGGCCAACCAGTGGACACAAACCTTTTTAAAATTTTTGAAACTGTGTAGGAAATGTTATAATAAATTTGCTCTTAACATATTCAATCAGTAAGTGAATTCTTTAAACCATTTTTCATAATCATCACATTTCATTCCAAATATATTCTATCAAGTCTTTGCTATATCAAGGCTTCAATATCTCACCTTCAAACACATGCCTGTGCCCACGCCTCCTCCTCTTGCTTTTTATCTGTCCAACATTCTAATTTCTTATGCCCAGGCTCCTCCTGACTAACCCTAACAACCATAGGCAATATTTGCCAAGTGGTGTCGCAGTTCAGTCTTGTTCTATTTTAGATTTTCAAGTTGCAGATCAGAAAGGATCTGACATTCATAACAAAACCCCTGCTTAGTTTGAAAAATACAAGGTAGAAAGAAGCACATTCAACATGCATTACAGGATACAAAGTCTCTACTCTAATACTTGCGCTCCTGAGCCATTTCTGAAAATATGAATGAGACCTCAGGCCAAAGTAAACAAATAGGCCTCGCTATTTCCAGCACATTGGTTCAAAAAAGAATCTCTTTTCTCCGTTTGATTTTTTTTGGAAATTAAAAATAAAGCACAGAATGTTTGCACTCCAGTGGCACAACTATAGAATGTGAAAGATTTTAAAGCTATATAACCCAAACGCTAAGGGTTTAACTTTCATCTGCACGGGGTCCAGGCACGACTATTTTCAAGTCCAGTTTTAAGATTGCAAATATTAAATGCTCCATCAGCTGCTATTTTTCCAGAAAACATATTAAAATTGCGTGCTAAATGCTTCGTATTAACATTTTTTTAACCCCCTCCCCAATACATTAGACTCCATTTACTTAATTTTTCTCCCGCGTTGCCACTACTTTCAGTCGAGGCTCCATTCTGAACTGCTAATTTCATTACTCTCGCTGGCAATTGTCTGACATTAAGCTAGTCTGTCCACAACGTTGCTGTCAGATTTGGTCCCTGCGATGAGCTCCTGGCCTCAATCACATTCACTAAGACTGCCTATTTCCACCTTGGGCAACATGACCTAACTTTACCTCTATTTAAACTTACCTGCTGCCGAAATCTGCATATGTATCTGAATTACCTCTACTTGAACATGTCCCTGGCTGGTCTCACACATTCAATCTTCCATAAATACGAGGCCATACAAACTCTGCTACCTGCCTCTTAATCTGCAGCAAATCCCTTATCACCCTGTGCTTATTAAGCAACATGGACAAGTCAAGCAGTGTCTTCACTTTAAAATTTGCATTCTTATTTTCAAATCCTTCCATAGGTTCACTCCCCTCTATCTCTGTAATCTTCTCAGCCCCAAGGTCTCTGGGCTCCTCTGAAGCTAGCTTCTTGTGCAGTCCTGATTTGATCTGCTGCACCATTGGTGGCTACTCCTTTGATTGCCACTCCCTAGGTTTTGGGATGCCCTTCTTTATTTAACACTTAATGGGAATGAAAAAAATATCAGCTATGATTGAATGGTGGAGCAGACATGACAGGACGAGTGGCCTAATTCTGCTCCTGTATTTAATGGTTTTAAAACCTCCCTCTTTGACCAAGCTTTTGATCAGCAGAATTTGCGCAGTTTGGCATCATATTTTATTTTAGAATGCTCCTGTGAAATGCATTGGGTTATTTTACTAAATACAAGTTGCCGCTGCAGTCCTGATACTAACTCTTGACACCACTCTCTACTCACTGGCTACTTATTCATACAGTAAGTCTCTCAACACCAGGTTAAAGTCCGATAGGTTTATTTGATAGCAAACGCCACTAGCTTTCAGAGCGCTGCTTCTTCATCAGGTGAGTAGCGCTCTGAAAGCTAGTGGCGTTTGCTACAAAATAAACCTGTTGGACTTTAACGTGGTGTTAAGATTTCTTACTGCATTTACCCCAATCCGAAGCCAGCATCTCCACATTTTTTCATACCCAGGGATGGCCAGTTGCTTTTCTGACACTAAGAAACAACAAAACCAAGTGCAATATTTGCCTTCCCAACATTGTTAGTGGAAATGTGTGTGCCCATCAACTGGATAGGAGCCAACAGGACCCTGGTCAAAATTTTCCATTGCAAACTCAAGTCCAGCAGAGTCAAATTTATCACGTCTGATATTATAACTGAGCATGGATAAAAGCCCAGATCAAGTCTTCAACTTCTAATGAAAGGTCATTGACCTAGAATACTAACTCTCCTATCTCTCCACAGGTACTATCTATGCTGCTAATCATTAGACTATGCTGCTAGTCATTAATATTTATTTTAAACTGAAACTATTGTTTGACAGCAAATTGTGTATCAAACTTCATTACAGTTTTATCAGTGTCACTTTTGCAGATTTTCACAAAACGTACTAAATTTTCAATGGAAGGGGTTATCATAAGGAACAGTCATAAGTTGCATAAGTTTCACACAATTTTCAATGAGAAGAATAGTGCTCACAATTTTCAATGAGAAGAAATTTAGTCAATGAACTTGAGAGTTAACAGACATGCGCTTAATTCTGACCCTACTAATTCCATACTTAAAACCCAAAATGAAGGACACATCACAATTATGACACCACAACATTCTAGTATCTTCCTCTCCTCTCTCTCCGTGGTCTACTCAAGAGTTGTCACTCAAACTTATTTACATTTACCAAATGCAAAATCTGCCATGCAGCATTTGTACAATCTGGTAATTAAGAAATGGGCTTATCACAATGTTTATTTTCTGTGGGAGCTTGACTTCCTTTGAACTCCATTTAGTTAAAACTCTTTGGTATACTTATCAGACAAATTGTCTTTCAAAACTAGTGCAATTCAGTGGAAAATCTCAGCCATAAAGTTTTATTTCTCCAGCTCTAAGTCTAGGATTGCAAAAGTTTAAGACTGCTTTATAGCTTGCTAACTATACCATTTGTTTGGGATAATATTTTCACTGCCCAATACAGCAGAGTGCTATTTAATTTTCATTTCAACATATAAAAATATATAATTTGGCAGCATCTGAGCATAAGATATATTGTGTCAAAATAATAGGGTAGATGTTTGAGCCAGCTAAAATCCCAAGGAATGACACCTTATTTAGGCTATCATGTTGATCCAAACGCAAAATATTACTCTATAAAGAAGTATCCTAGTGACTCATCTGATGAAGGAGCAGCGCTCCGGAAACTCTTGTTACCAAATAACCTGTTGGACTTTAGCCTAGCATTAAGACTTGCTGCTGTGCCCACCCCAGCCCAGTGCTGGCATTTCCATATCCTAGTTAATAAGAGATGAATGACCATCTTTTCCCACTAGCTCCATGAGAAAGAATTTGCCTGAAATTTTTTTTGAATTATGGTTGGTTGAGGAAGCAAAAGCCAAGACACAATTTGAGAAATACGTGTGTTTTTGACAGTCCCTCAGAATCGAGGGTGACTTGCTTCTACTCTGGGGAGGTGGGTGCTCTAATGGCTTAATAGTCCATTCCTAGCTGTATTTTGCTACAGATTTGGCAAATAGTTGATGAGGTGAGTGGAACTGGTCTGGATTCTGTGCTCTCTTTCTGCTAGGCCTCTGTGCGCTCTACCAGGTGACACTCAAGGTAATTGATGTCTTTATGGATGCTTCTTCTCCAATTTATAGATTTTAAGGCAAGTGATTCTCATGTGCATGGGGATGTTGTATTTATTTAGGGAGGTTTTCAGAGTGTCAGAGTGAATACATGTAATTTCCTTTTAAATCATAGAATTCCTAAGTGTTGGAGGCAGCCATTTGGCTCATCAAGTTTGCACTGACCACAACCCCATCCAGATCCTATCCCCGTAATCCCCATATTTACTCTGCTAATCTCCTGACATTAGGGTCAATTTAGCATAGTCAATCAACCTAACCTGCACATCTCTGGACTGTGGGAGGAAACCAGAACACCCGGGGAAAACCCACGCAGACATGCGGAGAATGTGCAAACTCCACAGGTAGTGATCTGAGGATTTGAACCTGGGTTCCTGGTGCTCTGAGGCAGTAGTTCTAACTACTGTGCCACCCCAAATAGCTGGCAGTCATGAACAGTATCTAAATTAAGTTAACGACTAACTATCATGCCAGGTACTTTGTATTCCTATTAAATGAAACTTTTTATCCAAGTTCCAGATATTGTGTCTTACTGTCATGAGTTACATTTGGTAAGATTTATAAAAATGAATCAGTTTCAATTTGCAGATTAACTGATGGGTTGTATTATTTGCCAAAAAATGTTAACTCATCAGTTCTGCTATATCCATAGCTCATCCAAAACTTGATTGCCCATTTAAGATTGGATTGGGATCCATAAAGGATTGTTAGTTAACTACATCAGGAATATTTGAGTATTTGCTTAAAAATAGAATACGAATGGCCACAATGTTCTTTGTATCTTCAACAATCCAAAAAAAAAAAAACAGGCAGAAAATAAAATCAACTACTTTTAAATTTCTCACTATTCAGAATCATAACATTGTAACATTCCACACATTTGCAAAACTTACAATTCAAAATTACAGCTATTCCTAAAGTTGCTAAACCAGCTTATTTTCAAGGTGCTCTATTGAAACAATAAATGCACTAAGTTAATCCTTAAACCTGCACATCTTAAACCTGCCCACCTAAATCCTTAGGTGGGTAAATAAGAAAACAAAAGAGAGCGCGTACAAGAGAGCAAAACCAAGCGAGAGAAAGGGATTTGAATTTATTAAGAGTCTTCATGACCTCAGGATTTCCCAAAGCACTTTACAGTCAATTAAGTCCCTTTGAAATGTAGTCACTGATATAAGGCAGGAAATATGGCAGCCAGTTGTGCTCCAACACATTACAGTGGATAACGATTGGATAGTTTAAAAGCAATGAATAAATACTAGCTTGAACATGGGATACTGTACCTCATCCACTGCTCTTCAAAGTTGTGTCATAGGATCTCTTATGTCCAACTGAGAGAGCAGATGAAGGCCTCAGTACAGCATTCCCTCACTAACGCACTGGAGTGTCGACCTTGAACCCTGTGCCTGAGCCTCTGGAATGGGACTTTAACCCAAAACTTACTAATTCAAAGACAAGGGTGCTACCCTGAGCCACAGTCAACTCATGATATACATTAAGCAAACACTTTTAGGATGTTTAACGTAGTTAATTTTTACTTTTCATTAAATAACTCAGTACAGCTGTGATTTTTGCAATGAAGTTCTGAACCAGCTAAAAACCACTTTGACCAATTAAGGAAACAATCCTTGATCCAAACCTTCAACATCAATGCATGCTTTTTATGAACCAGTCACTTCAAGTGTACGCATCATAAATTCCAAACCCCTAGGTTTTTTAAAAACAAATTAAGGATTGAAACAAAAATGTGGAGATAACTGCATATAACTCATTTGAAAGCTGTGATATGCTTTACCTTTTTTTGTAAAAGTTACTGCAGTATCTTCCCACTGCCAATAGAGGTCTACTGAGTACAATATGAATGGTGCACAGCTGCCTTCTCTCTCCCTGTAGCACCTTGTTGAGGTCAACTAATCATGGCTTTGACTAACTAATGGGCATGGGGAGGACATCAGTCCCAAGAACTACCCCAGCCAATACAGGGATTAAACCCATTACGTTGGTATTAATTGCCATCAAACCACCTCCCTCTACCCCACCCCCATCTCCCAATTATAGTCAACCTGCGGGATACTTAGCAACAGAATTAGCAAGATTTTATTCCACATTCCCAGTATTCAGAGCACTTAGCTTTTGTTTTAGTCTTCCCTATCCAAAAAGCAAAAAATGAAGGCTTGCATCTTATGAATGTTTTAGCTATTAATTCATTTTATAGTCACTGAAAAGTATAGTTAAGCTAACGTACACAAGCAAGTGATTGCCAAGAGGGCTGAATAACTGCAGTATTACACAGTACTAATGCATAACTATGAGTTCTGCTAATGATCTGAGGTCAATTAGGAATGGTAATGATCCTAGTTTTGAAAGAATCAAGTACCCAAGGGAAGGTAAATAAATGCATACATTTGTACACTGTCTTTCAACACTTCAGGATACGTTAAATTAGGGGATTTTCACAGTAACTTCATTGCAATGTTAATGTAAGCCTTCTTATGACCCTAATAAACAAACTTTAAAAATAAGTACTTCAGCTTTTTTTAAAAGAAAATAGTCACTGTTATAAAAACAAGAGATATGGCAGCCAATTTGTAAGCAGTATAAATACTGATATTTCAATTGGATTATCCAGTACTGTGATAACATGGCAAACACTGATCATGGATCGCTTCCCTTTCTTCCGAATGGTGTTCACTAACTCAAAAGAATGAAATGCCAAATTGAATTAGATTCCATTCCAGAATTTGTCATTTAGCTAAATGAGCTATGGAACCCTTCAGCTTCAGTTAAACTCAAGAGATCTGTTAAAAATAAACTAAATCTTATTTTTGTATCCACTATTACTAATTAAGATTTGTTTTCCTCCAAATTATTTGTCTTCCTCATCAACAATGGTGGATGATAGACAAGATACACGAGTGTTCATTTTCTGTGCAGAGCTGTGTATTTCCTCTTAATCAACTCTCCATCTTGAATTATAATCACTTCCAAGTCACTCGTACAAATGATGAACATTAATGGCAAATCTATTTGAACATATCACAAGCAAATTTTATTCTGTAATCAACTGAATATTTGCCTGACCATGCCATTTTCTAGTAAACTCTCAAATATTTAAACTGAACATCAAATACCAAGTTTACAACCAGCTGGTGTCTGTGCAGTCCATACTACAGGCCTGACGAAGGCACAAAGGCTGAAAGCTAGCAGGTTTACTATCAAATAAATCGGTTGGATTTAAAATTGGTGTTGTCAGACCTCTTACTCAGTTCATACTATAGGCAGACACACAAATTGGCAATCTGATTGCCAGTTTCATCCATTATATATGAACCCCGTTTCACTCCTGTGCCTTCTCATTCCTTGTAATTGCTTCTCTGGACGGCTGCAAACTTTTAAATTACTCAGTAGCTATTTTGCCTTGGTATCTTCACCCACACGTACTAGTGGGTTAACCAACAACAAAATATAACCATCCTGCTCCTACCCCAATCACGTTTCCAATCAGTTTCCCCAGTAGTGGCTGAGAGATGATAATGATTGACAAAAGAAGTTCAAGTTTCGCTTTTGAACAGTTTAAAGGGAAGGGAAAGATTATTAAATCTAGCTGAGCTGCTCTTGCAGTGAGCCTCCAGACTGTGCTGTAACCATTCTCTGATTGTGCGCTTATTCACAAAAGGTAAACATAGAGCATATAAAGTTTTATATGCCTACACAAATATATATATATAATACTGGTAGCCCAGTAGTCCCTTGAGTGAATATCAATTCAAGTTTGCACAGTCTATTAATACTTGAAAAGATTAAAAATGTGAATTCACTGCTGCAATTTACCACCAGCTTCTAGTTTACTATGGCATCGGGAGGAAAGAGAAGGAGGAAGAGCCAAGAAATTAGAAACTTAACATCAGCCTATGTTAACATCATTTTCCAATTAGAATTCTGCATTCACATTGTGTTGCTGCTGTTTGTGTGTAGATTACCATACCCCTGAATGCTTCTGCATAATTCCTGTGAGAGATGGTTTTGGGTAAGGTGGGAAGCTGGCAATCTTGGAATATGACTGTTTTGCAAGGTGTCATTCTGCGTAAGTCATGTTTTCCAGCAATCAATTAATAAGATTAAAGTGAGGATTTCCTGTAAAGGCATCTGGATTGTTACCAACAGATGATTTATAACAACCTTTCTGATCCATTTCCCTCATTTATCTCCTTTAAATTTACACAGATGTTCAATGTTGGTCTATTTTAGTTAACAAACTACAACATTCTGGGCAAGTATTTTTGTGGTCATGTATGCATCTCCATCATCAGTAAAGACAGTTTTTTTCCCATTCTCCCAGAGCTAAATCTTGCTTATCCCTAGCTAAAATGGGCAGAATCCAACCAAAGCAGGTAATTGAATTTGGCTGTGAATTGAACCAAAATTGTGGGAAAGATGTTAAACGTTTAAGTAAGGACTCAGAACCCAGACAACAGGAGTATGGATTTCGACCATGGCAAACCACAAAATTGAACTAATAAATTCAACAAATAATTTGTAGCCAGGGCAGGGATTGACAGATATAGGGAAGAGAATCTGTCTCCATACATTATGGCGGTAATGTGACTTCATCCTAAATATCTGATGAATCACCCAAGCAAGTTATTTGGTGTTACCAGCAACACTTAACTTAGGAGGACAGAGTCCCTCAACACTTTTTTGGGACGAATTGAAATTGGCAACAAATGTAACCATGCAGCAATCTACAAATACTGAGAACAAGCTAAAAGAAAATGGAAGTTCTACCGTTGAGAGCTGCTTGACAGTCAAGCTTTCAATTCGGTTGATCTCAAACTTTTGAGATTTGTGTTTAATTTGATACCACAGCTTATGTCATGGGGTGACATACAAAAATTTAATTCTACATTGAAACATATGGACAGTTTCAGCAATATTTTACTTTGTATTTAACGGGCAAGTATTAAAGATATTAAATGCAATAATAACAAACTCACTTATTAGTAGAAGGACCTCTTGGCCACGTACCATCTTCATTCTTCTGCTCTATTACCAGTACCTTTAAGTAAATTACACGAGTTAAAAAAGGAAACAATGATGCATAATAAAATATACACTTATCAAGCCAACTGAAAAGTTGGTATCAACATCACGTAGTAACTAATCTTCACAAAGAATATCTATGTATAAAATATCTTACTTTCACATGAACGCGTATCCTTTTCCTTTACAAATTGCTATGTATTATTTTATAGTTTATTTATTAGTGCCACAAGTAGGCTTACATTAACACTGTGATTAAGTTACTATCAAAATACAGTAGCTGCCACATTCAGTGTTCAGGTACACTGAGGGGAAGTTTAGCACGCCAATGCACCTAACCAGTACATCTTTCAGACTGTGGGAGGAAACTGGAGCACCCAAAGGAAACCTATGCAGACACGGGGCAGAACGTGCAGGCTTCACACACAGAGTGACCCAAGCCGGGAATCAAACTGGCTCCCTGGTGCTGTGAGGCAGCAATAGTAACCACTGTGCCGTCTCAATTTTATAATGGAAACCACCACTGTAAATTTGTTATGCTGTACTTACAACCTCCCTCTACAGTTCCAGTAGTGGGAGTGTACAACTGCAGTATGACAAATCTTCACAATTATTAATATGGGTACAGCAATTTATCATGGGAAAAAATTAGAGGAAAATGTATGGTATTGGAAATGGGAACAAAGTTATGTTTCATAACCAGATCTGATTACACCCCCTTTCATCTGACACCATGTTTACTCTCGACTCCCTGTGCTGGAGAAAGGAAGGAAAATGGCAAGAGCTGAAAATATGATAAAAATCAACAAGTGCTAAAAATACACAGTAAGCCACTTACACATAAGATGAGAAAAGACATGTTCTGATGTTTTGGACTGCATACTGTTCTTTCTGTCCTGGATCTAATCTGCAGAGTTTTATTAACTACATTTCCAATTTCTAACCTATTCTGATCTTTCCTTGCCAGACTTCCATCTCCAAAAAAGTTATTCCCAGTTACATCTATACAAGTCCGCTACCTTAGATGTGCTTTGTCTTACTTTCCCTTCTATAAAGGACTATGTCTATCCCTCCCACATTATATTTATTCTGGTGAATTAGTTTTTCAACCTAAACCTCTGAAACGTCTCCGTTTTCTCAACGGTCAACATCTTTGATCATTTTAACCCAATTTATCAAGCTCACTTTGAAGTGTAGATACTCAAAATATCAAAGCAGACTTCTGACTTTACAAATCTTGTCTGTCCTGCTGCAGACTGCAAGCACTTTTAGTTCCACAGGTTCTCTCTTGTTATCAATTATCATGGATTTGTTTGCGCAGGAAACCTTTCTCTCTAACTCAGCTCTGAAGACTCTTGTATTAATTATCTAATCTTGCATTAATCACAATTGATTTTTTAACTATACAATGTTTTGCAACTAATTTGAAGAATGTAGAAAAATGCTATTTTTTTCACAGAAAGCTGCAACAGTTATTATTACATTTCCAATAAATATTTTTCTTTGCCCATGATAACTCCAAAGAGAATAAGAAAGTGAGTATTGGAGTCATACAGTTAGGATCAATTCCTGTCCTGAGTTATTTGGCCACAACAACTGGAGCAACAATACCAGTACAAAACTGATCACTGTAGACTGAGGAGCAAACAAATGGACTCTGGATAACAACTGCCTCTTCTCTACATGCATACATTAGATGATGACATTAGCAGTCTGGGCAATTAGTTAAACAATATCATATTTATGCACACAAATAAAGAATGGCCAGTCAAGTAAGACTACTGAAGGTAGCTGGCTCCTGGGGAAGCATTCCTTCAGGAAAATAATTTGAAAGTTTGTGGAGAGGAGGGTGGGGAGGTGGATGGAAATCAAACAGAACGAAACATTTAAAGTACTGCGTTTATATCATACTGAGACAAGGGACAGCCAAAATTGAATTGTGTACTAGGAAAAGTTCTCAGAAGAATTATATTTAACTAGGTCATACATCCTGTGTATTTTTCTTTCCACTTATAAGTTTGTTCTATGTTCTATTGTGGCCAGGGCTGAGGTTGGGGACATTATGTATGAGAATAGATTATCAGATCAATTATCTTTGTTTCCCAAGTGTTAAGGTTTCAGTGGGTGCTTGATTTGAAATAAAATGAAAGGTTTTAAAAAGAAGCAAAGAAATATGTATACCATATATACAGATTACACCAATGTAGCATTTGATCAATTACAATAATAATTAGTTGTTGTTCCTACTATTGTGAAGTTCTGCAAAAAGAACTGCTCAAATTACTGATTATAACTATTATATAACAAACTCAATGATTCGATATAATCGAACAAATTAAGCTTCATTCTATACAAGATTGTTTCTTTCCTGCTTCTGCAATGTAGATTTACACCAATATATTTCAATTAACTTTTCCCAGGTGATTTGAGTGCAGGGATAGCTTGCAACTTTAAACTAGGTTTATGATCCAACATTTGTGGTTCTGAATCCAGGCTGGAGTAAATAAGGGCCTCTCTCCAATAAGTATTGGGGATGCCTTCAATTTGCTGTATTGAGGGTTCTGTTTAAGAGAATAAACAAGGCACTGGAGGTGCACACTGAATGCTGATACGAACACAATAAGAATCTTAATTTGGAGGCGCTTTTCTAGCAATATAATTTCAGTATTTTGAAAATAGAAAATATGCTGGAAAAACTCAACTTACATCTGTGGAAAGATGCAGAGTTAACTTTTTAAAGTCTATATAATCTCTTCAGGGCAATAAAAAGATTAAGGGCAGATAAGAGGCCAGAAAAAAGGGGTCCAGGTAGAGGGAGAATATTGGAGGTGGTTGAAAGGATCTGTTCAACAGAGGGGAGGACTCCTACTCAAAAAAACAGGCATGGAAATAACATTGTTGGAAGAAGAGTTGAGCAGCATGTTGAACTTGAGATCTATTGAGGTGAAGATGTAAAGGGATGAAACTGAGTCCCTTCCAAGTACAGAACGATCAACATCAGAAATGGGAAGGTCAAAGAATATAGCGAATACAAAGCAAGGGCTGAGGTCAGATGGAGGGCAAGCTGCGGAGAGTCCCAGATGGGCATTGCAATCATTAAGTTGTTGGAGCTTGCGTTCCTTAATACCTGAAAGGAAGGAAAAAGTTTCTTGTTGAGGCATCTGATGAGACAAAGGATGAAACTGAACTGGGGACAAGGGCAGCTTTGAGTCGCTGCTGCTGGAGAATAAGATTGTGTGTGTAAATATGGCAGTGTGTGTGGATCTTTGAAGATGACTCATATGGATCCAAAATGTTAATTCCTGTTTCTCCCCCCAAAGATGCTGCCAGACTTGCTGAATTTCTTCAGTATTTTCTGTTTTTATTTCAGTGTCTACAGTATTTTGCTTTTATAATTTCAATAGAATCAGGTTGGGAACATTTTTATTACAATGCAATGTGGCAACTCCAAACTCTTAACTATTTTGAGTATTTGCGATTTCATCCACCGTTTGGCGAATGCTTGAAAGCCATGTCTGCATTACTGAAGTATCAGTATCTACGATCATAGAGTCACAGAAACCCTACAATACAGAGGGGGGCCATTTGGCCGATCAAGTCTGCACTCGATCGATCATTCGATAAGGAGATCTTTTTCAGTACTCAGCAGAAATATATTCAGATGGTAAAGAAAGACTATAGGAGGAGGGAAAATCAGCCGTGGTTATCGAAGGAAGAGAGTATTAAATTAAAAGCTGATGCGTTCAGTGCGGCTAAAAATAGTGGGAATTAGAAAATTGGGAAAGTTTTAAACAACAACAAAGAATGACTAAGAAGATGATAAAGGAAAGATAGAGTGTAAGGCTAAACTAGCTCTAAATATAAAGAATGACAGTAAAAGTTTTTACAAATATATAAAGAGGAGACTGGCTAGAGTGAATGTTGGACCCTTGGAAGAAGAGAAGGGGAATTTAACAGTGGGCGAAGAGGAAATGGCTGAGGCTTTAAACAAGTTTTTTTGTCAGTCTTCATGGAAGAGGACAGAAATAGTTTGCCGGATATTAAAGATAGAAGGATGGTAGGAGATGAGGCCCTTGATGCGATTACAGTCAGTAGAGAGGTAGTGTTTGATAGACTAACGGGACTGTCTCATAGACAAGTCCCTGGGACCGGATGGAATGCTTCCCAGAGTTCTGAAAGAAATGGCAGAGGTGATACCGGATGCCTTAGTAATTATTTGTCAAAATTTGCTGGACTCTGGGGAAGTGCTGGAGGATTGAAAAATGGCTGCTGTTTAAAAAAGGTAGCAGACAAAAGACAGGAAATTATAGGCCAGTTAGTTTAACATCTGTAGTCAGAAAAATGCTCGAATGCGTCAAAGAAGAAATAGCGAGGCATCTAGAAAAGAATGGTTTGATCAAGCAGCCGCAGCATGGATTCATTAAGGGGAAACTGTGTTTGACGAATTTATTGAATTTCTACAAGGATGTGACTAGTGCAGTAGACAGAGGGGAACTGGTGGATGTGGTGTTTTTAGATTTCAGAAGGCGTTTGATAAGGTACCTTACAAAAGCTTGCTGCAGAAGGTTGGGGTGCAAGGAGTTGGGGGTAAGGTATTAGTGTGGATAGAGAATTGGTTGTCTAATAGGAAGCAGAGAGTAGGAATCAATGGGTGCTATTCTGGTTGGCAGCTGGTGACTAGTGGAGTGCACCAGGGATCAATGCTGGGGACTCAACTGTTTACCATATATATATATATATATAATGATAAGGAGGAAGGGCTGAGTGTAGGGTAACAAAATTTGCCGATGACAAGAAGATGAATGGAAAAGCAAATCGCGTGGAGGGTGTGGAAAGTCTGCAGAGGGATCTGGATAGGTTGAGTGAGTGGGCGAGGACCTGGCAGATGGAGTATAATGTTAGCAAGTGTGAGGTTATCTACTTTGGTAGAAATAATAGTAGGAGGGATTATTATTTAAAAGGCGAAAAGCTGCAGCATGCTACAGTGCAGAGGGACCTGGGGGTTCTTGTGCATGAATCGCAAAAACCCAGTCTACAGGTGCAGCAGGTGATCAAGAAGGAGAATGGAATGTTGGCCTCCATTGCTAGAGGGATAGAATATAAAAGTAGGGAGGTCTTGTTGCAACGGTACAGGATGCTGGTGAGGCCACAGCTGGAGTACTGTGTGCAGTTTTAGTCGCCACATTTGCAGAAGGATATATTGGCCTTTGAGGGAGTGCAGAGAAGGTTCACTAGGCTGATACTGGAGACGAGGGGGTTAGCCTATGAGGAGAGATTGAGTAGACTAGGTTTGTACTTGAAGTTTAGAAGGCTGAGGGGGGGGGAATCTTATAGACATATAAGATAATGAAGGGAATGGATAGGGTAGAGGTAGAGATTCTTCTGCTTAGAAAGGATAGTAGGACTAGAGGGCACAGCATCAAAACGTGGGGGGGGGGGGGGGTGGTCGGAGCTGAGGAGGAACTTCTTCATTCAAAAGGATAGTGAATCTTTGGAATTGTCCGCCCGTTGAAGTGGTGGAGGCTACCTCGTTGAATATATTTAAGTCACAGGTAGATAGATTTCTGATAGACAAAGGAATTAAAGATTATGAGGAGAAAGCAGGAAAGTGGAACTGATCCACTTCAGATCAGCCATGATCTTATTGAATGGCTCGAGGGGCTAAATGACCTATTCCTGTTCCTATTTCTCATGTTCTTACTGACCACAATCCCACCCAGGCCCTACCCCCCATATCCCTAATCCCTCTAACCTACACATCTTAGAGCCTATGTCAAATGATGAATATTACACATTTATTTTCAACTTCTTTCACAAGATCCGGGTTTTGCTAGCTGGGCCAGAATTTGTTGTTCATCCCCACTTGTCCTCGAGAATGTGTGTGCCATTCTAACTACTCTTATCCATGTGGTATAGGTACACCCACAATGCTATAGGTAGAGTGTCCCAGGATTTGGACTCAGTGATACTGAACAAACAGCAATATAAATGTGTGGCTTTAAGGGGAACTTGCAGGTGCTAGTATTTCTACGCATCTACTGCTCTGAAAGTTTCTGTCGAAGGAACCATACCGAATTGCTGAATGCATCTTGCAAACATTACATGCTTCATTGTGTTGCTGGTGGAGGGAGTGAATGTTTAAGGTGGTAGATGGAATGCCCTCATGGTGCTAAGCTTCTTGGGTGTTGTTACATCTGTATTTATCCAGACGAGTGGAGGGTGCTTCTTCATATTCCTGACTTGTGCCTTGGTGATGGTGTCAGGAATTGAGTTACTTACCATAGGATTTCCAGCCTCTGACCCGTGCTGCTAGCCAATATTGAAATGGCCTGTTCAACTCAATTTTTGATCAATGGTAGCCCCTATGGTGTTGATAGTGAGGAATAGAATGATGGTAAAGCCAGCGAATGTCATGGGGAGGTGATGAGGTTCTTATTACAGATGACAATTGCCTGGCAATTATGTGGGGCAAATGTTACTTGCCACTTGTCATTCCAAACCCGAATGTTATCCAGGTCTTGCTGCACATGAACATGGACTGATTCAGCATCTGAGTCGTGAGTGGTACTGAACATTCTGCAATCATCAGCATTTCTGACTTTACAATGGAGGGAAGGTCATTGATGAAACTGAAGATGGTTGCACCTAGAATACTGCCCTAAAAAGCTCCTACAGTGATGTCTTGGAACGCAGGTGACTGACCAAATGACCTAAACCATTTTCCTTTGTCCTGGGTATGACTCCAACCAGTGGAGAATTTTTCATGATTCTTTTTGACTCTAGTTTTGATAGGACTCCTTGACGCCACACTCGGTCAAATGCTGTCTGGATGTCAAGGGCAGTCACTCTCACCTCATCTCTGGAATTCAGCTCTTTTGTCCATGTTTGGACAAAAGCTATAATGAGATCAGGAGCTCAGTGGTCCTGGGTAGAATCTAAACTGAGCATCAGCAAGTAGATTGTTGTTGTGTAAATGCCACTTGGTAGCACTGTTGATGACACGTTCCATTCCTTTGCTGATGATTGGAAGTACATTGATGGAGTGATATTTCGCGGGTTGGATTTGACTTATTTTTTGTGGACAGGACATATCTGGATAACATTCCACATTCTTGTGTAGTTGCCAGTGTTGTAGCTGTACTGAACATTTTGGCCAGAGGCACAGCTAGTTCTGCAGCACAAGTTTTCAATACTACTGCAGGAATTTTGTCAGGGCATAATGTTGTCCTGTGCATCTGGAACTGATTAATGCAATTTTTAAAAAGGAATTTGACATTTACAGTTACAGACAACAAATAGTTTGCTAATTTAAAACTGATGTACATCTTCATGACTAATTTGATCATAAGACCATACTTTTAATAGGAGTTTACTTTGTAAGCATTGTGATTTGTTCTCTGATAAACTAAATCCACTTGAGTCAATTGGCTCACATTTGGAAACGGAATTGCAAAAGATCTGACATTCATCACACATTCCCTATACATAACCTACTAAAGCAGGTTTCTGGAAATCAATTCTTGTGATGTAGTTTTGAAATATAAATTTGGTTTTTAATTTATAAAGAATAAACCAGCTTGGATTTTGCAAAATCAAGTAGCTTTCAACCATGGTATGATTTGAACTTGTGACCACTAAATAAAAAAAAACAAGTTTAAAATGAAATTTTAAAAAGGCTTGATGGGCTAAATGGTCTACTTCTGTTCCTACCCTCAGTGGATAAATAATTGTTCATATGTGAAGAGAAACCAGCGATTAATGAATCATAATCATTGACTATCAGTTGAGAATTAAACTTTGGGATTTTTTTTGCTGTCATAACCAGTTCTTCCTTCAATTTGTATTTACATAATGTAAAAAAAAATCACAATGCACTTCCCTGAAATGCAAAGAAAATGGACAAAGGGAAATTAGGTTGGTTAATCAAAAACTAGGTGAAAGAGCTGAGTTTCAAGAAAGGTCATCAAAAAGGATCTGGAGACAATTAAGTATACTTACTAATGCTGGGGCAAAGGAAATTAAGAATGCACAAGGTGCAAAAGGAACAGCAAGTTTAGGAGTGGGACAGCAGGTTGAGAGATTGAAGGTTACAAAAAAGTTGGGAGTGGGTAAAGAGATCATGGGCTAATTTAAATGCAAGGAAAAGTATCTCAAATTTGAGGTAGTCACATATACAAGCCCCCGTTTGGCACTTCAATATCTGCCAACCAGTGATAAAGTTCACTCACTTGTTGGCATTGTTGCAACATGAGTCAGCCCAAGTTAGAGAGTAGTTCACTTCTGGGAAGTAAAAAAAAGTCATGATGAATGATCTCAGTGTGCAGCCAAGGATTTGGCGGTTGTAGAAGTGTCTGTGGTTTGCTTCCATTACTTTCTCAATTGATGAACACTGAACTGAGACTCTAAAGAAGGAACTGGAAAGAACTGTAAGTAAAATGTCTTCCAAAAGAAAGAAACCCAAACTAAGGAAAATAAACACAGTAATTGCTATTTCATGGCCATTTTTAGCAGCCATACAAAAAGCAAATAGGAGTCCGTGTGTAGAATGCACACCAATAAATTGCATGTGGCTATTCAATTAGATGATAAATGTGTTCATATATGCAAGTCTGAGACCAACTTGGGAGAGACCTCAGATTTGTTTCACTGAGCCACCTAGTGAATGACAGTCTAAAATGTCATGGAATTGTTGATTTAGCAATTTACAATGTAAAACTTGACCACAAAAGCATCACACATTGTAACATTACTAAGTAAGGTTGATGGGCAGTTAGTGCATGCACATGCAAGACTTGGAGGATTGATTGTTACTAAGGTACTCTCTTTAAAGATGCTTTTTGAAATTGCTATTAGTATCAGGAAGATTCAAACACTTGTCACTTCACTTTTGTTTGCAAATATAACACGAGAATACCATATTTTGAACTACTATACCTGCCCTTGATATAGTCCCGCATCTTGTATCGTGCTATCAGGCTTGTTCAGGGGTTCGAATGTGTTGCTCATGTACTTATTCCACAATCTAATTTCTTTTTCATCTGGAATACTAAACAGTTTCCGCATCTCCTTTTCAATTGTATCTGAGATTTAAAACAAAAATAATAATAAGGATTCCCTTTCCAAACGTAAGTGCAGAGGATATTTCCAAAATTTCACCAAAGCCATCAATTTTGTTATCCAGTAATCTGAAAACATGTCACCTTAGTGAAATATTTAATAACAGTACATAGGGACTTCCTTAGACTCTGAACAACATTCAAGCTGGACATACAATTTGTACAGGGTTTCCATCCAGCAAAGAAAATTGCTCAAGCACAGTAATCCTTTAAATGTTCGTAGTTCATCAAGTGGTTTATACACATTCCCATACTTATATGCCTAACTCATTAGACAACTTTCCAAGAACAAAAGTTCAAGGAACATGAATGATACAACAGAAACAAATGGTTAATGAATTAGAAAAAAATGTATTATCTGAAGTTAAGGTTAAACAGCAAGTTACACACCAAGTAAAATGCTTCAATTAATGGAATGAGAAGAGAAAATCTTGGAAACCATTGTCAGGTCAGGTAGTATCTGGGAATTGTAATGTCATAACTATGTTAGGGGTTGCAGGTTTTCAACAACAAGATGTGGTTTGCACAGGTTTTAAACCAACAGATTTATTAAATGGACTTTGTCCTGTAAAGAGTACAAACAAGACTGCAAAACCTAAATTACATTAGCAAATCATGTGATCAGTTTTTAAAGCAATCTGCAACCATTTAAATATGTAACATGGAAAGAGAAATATCAGTTTCATTTAAGGTTTCCTTTAATTGGAAAATCTTTGCATGAATAAAATGACCAACTCATTGTTCTCTAAGGTGTAGTCAAGCCAGACATTGAGTCAGCTCTTCTGCCTTAATGATGTGGCTTAAAGACAACCTCAAATGAAGATTCCTTTTGCAGAGTGGCTTTTAAATCTTTCCACACCAGACATGGTGACAAAGTATATCCCAACAAACAGTAATTGTAATCTATGTTTTCATCATAGTCTGGTTGAGATTATTAAATGACCCTTAAATACAAGAGAAAAGACTTATCCCATGAGTGGAATAAATTCAAGCTCAGCTCCCAATCAAATAAATCAGTAACTGCTGATCTCAAGAATTATGGACTGCTGATGGTGGAAAAGAGAGAAAGTTACCACTTACAATTATTATTCAAGACCCCGTTAGTAATTCCACATATTAGAGAGGCAGGTGAAGGCACTATCAAGTTCCATTGCGATCCTCAATAAGGTGAAAATGCAGTTAAGGCTCAGATCTGAGCATGCACTTGGCTATGACATTATAGCACAGTCAGGATTCATGGGAACCATATCCTACAAAGAGACATTGCCTTTAGCTAGGTTGTTGGGATGGGAATATTGGTAATAGGAGAGACAAACCTCGTAGAAAATTGATGCAAGCATCAAGGGTTTTCAAATTACTTATAAAACTTTTCACATTCTGGGCTGGATTAGATATTTACAATTGCTTTAATTAATCAAGCTGTATTTTCATGCGGCAAGCATATAGCACATTTCTGCATTCTTAGGCATTTCAATTTTACTGATAATTGATACAGCACCAAAGTTTCTACTGGCCATGCCAGATCATTGCATTTACATCTAAGAACACCATATTTCACAGATTTATTCGATGCAATATTGAATCATAAACTTTGAAGTGAAAGGTCAGTCGTGAGGCTTTACCTTTCAGATATTGCCACTGTGGAAGTTTTCTTATCATACAGAGTCACAGAATCTCTATGATGCAGAAGGAGGCCTTTCAGCCCATCGAGCTTGCACCAACTCTCTGTCAGAGCATGTTAGCTTAGCCCTATTCCTGTAACCCATGTACTTACCCCAATAATCCCCTTGCCCTTTACGTATATTGAGATATTAAGAGGCAATGTAATACGGCCAATCAACTTAACTTGCACAAGTTTTGACTCTCTTTTGCAGATATTCAATAATAGAACTAAGTATTAATTGCTGAACCAAGATTAAATCATATATGAAGCTATCGGACACTCAATAGAATTTTGCCAAGCATTCCTGTACTCTAAGTAGTGACCAGGGTAATTCTTAATGAGATCCTCTATCGTCAATATTTGCCTCCTACTGTGATTCTGCTCCATGTATTTAAGATCTTATAATGAGGGTAGGGTATACTACAGTGTAATTATTTATAGCATATAATTCAATCATCTAAAAGCAGAAAGTATATTCAACACTGGTATGGGAAAGGGTTTTGATTCAAAAGAGAACTGTTCTGTTGGAATGGGCTTCATTTAAACCAAGTTAGGGTGAGTGTCATTGTAAATCATGTAACAATGATAACTTAACCGGAAGGATGAGGTGGAAGAGTTCCAGCGAAGATATATTTAGAAATCTAAAGAGGAAAGTAAAGACAATAGAAGTGTAGCAATTTGGTTAAAAACAAGCAGATTGGGACAGAATTTAACAGTAATACAGTAACAGTGAATAATTCTGTTCAAATAATTGTAAAAAAGTTCTTTACCTAAATTATATATTTTTAATCATCATTAGAGAGGCATGGTCACAGAGTGATCAAGGTTGGAAACTGCTTTCCCTGGAACACAACATTTTGATAAAATATAGAACGAAAAAAGGAGGAATGGTAGCCCTCATTTTAAAATATGAAATAAAGATATTGGTGATAAAGGAGCTACGCTGAGAATGTCAGGAAGCAGAATGTTGTGGATATTAGGAATAAAGTGATACACTGTTGAACAAAGCATTAAGTTGTAACAAAGGCAACGTAACAATTGTAGATGACTATAATTTCAGATAGATTGGACGAATGTAGTCTGAAAGATGAGTTTGCAGAACGCTTTTGATTTTCTTGAATAATAAGTTATGGAATTAACTTGGCATAAAGTTATGTTTTTCTTAATACTGTGCAACGAAGCAGGGTTATTTAGTAATCTCATGGTAAAAGATCAGCTGGAAAAATACAATTGAATGCCACGTTAAGCTCGAGAGCAACATATTCGAGTTTCAAACAAGAATGTTAATCTTAAACGAAGCCAATTATATAGGTTTGAGAGAAAAACTGACTAATGCTGATTTGGTAAACAGCCATATTGTAAGCAGCTGTCAGTCATGGGTGATGATGGACTATGCTCAGGTGCACATTGCTTCTGGATTGAACCCTACTCTGTTGTGGCTGTAAAAACTGAGAACACAAGCCTGGTCCCTGTGGAGCTTTGTACTTTCAGCTGATTTCCTGTTGGCCCACAGTGGCCTTTTCAACATTGACACGACAGCTATGCTTTGTCGAGTTGGTGCACCAAGGGACAGATTGCTAGTGATTGTTGATCCAATGTATGTGAAGCTGTGGACAACCTCCAGAACGAAGCTGCTGATGTTGAAGAAGGTGGAATCTCTACATTCTGGCCCATAACTTTGATTTTCTTGACTCTGATAAATCAGTCTAATATCCTTGCAGGTTCGGGAATATCAATCAAGTGGATTTCAATATGGGATGCCTACGCAGTGTCAGCAGCAAGAAGAACCTCTCAGACTAGAGTTTTATGGTCTTTGGTCTTGGCATGCAGTCTTGCCAAGTTGAACAGGTTAGCCTGCCATTAGTTCAGGATGCAGGAAGACACACTCATTCGAGTCGCCAAACACACACACACAACAGCAGCAGGAAGTAGAATATGCCAAAGAGAATGGGTGCCAGGAGACAGACCTGCTTTATCCTGCTGCTGATCTTGAAAGTGCTGCTCCATTGTAAGTGACAGAACTGTGCATATTCTCATGGAAAGCAAGGATGCCCAGCAATTCAGGAGGGCAGCTTATTTTCCACAGCAGTCTGAAAAGTCTGCCTTTACTGACGAGGCTGGAATTGTTGATGTGGTCTAAAAAAGAAATGTAAAGTTGTCTGTGCTGTTCACAGCACTTCTCCAATAACTGTCAAAAATCAAGAATATTGTGTTGATTGTCGATCTGCAAGCTCTGAAGTCACACAGACTCAGGGTAGGTGTGTGACGCCAGGATCTGTAACCTGGTCAGAGCAAAGCGAGCCAAGGCCTTACCCACAAAGGCATGTGATAATTGGTGCAGTCATTGTGGTCCCTTTTGCTTCTGTATAAGGCAACTGTGTGTGCATCATATGTATCTTCCAACAGAGTGAGACAGAAGTTTATGGAGATGCTGCAGCAGTGCTGATTTTCCACACTTTATGATTTCAGATGGAACACTATTGCTTCTTGGGGCTTTACCACCAACAGGATAGTTAGTGGCATAGCTGACCTCTAATTTGTGGGCTCGTTGCCCAACTCCTCCATGGCAGTGAAGTTCAAAAGGGCATTGAGAGCTTCTTCAGTAAAAATCTTCTCCATTGTGTAGAGTTTGAGATTGTGCTCCACCTCCTTTCCATCTGCTTGTACATTCAATGATGATCACTTGTGTTTTGATCTTTAAGGGAGCTGATTTGATTGCTACTAGGATAGAACTAAAGAGTTTTTTAGTTCTTTCACATAACCCTCAAGCAACTCCAGATTCAGCAGTTGCTTGTATGTTGTTTGGGTAAATAGGCAAACTTAAGGCAATAAATAAAGAGAAAAACAGTTAAAGAAATTATTCAAAATATTTTTAAAAATTCCATTAAATTACAATAAGATTTATCCCTGGTTTATTGTAGAAGCTAAAGGATAATTATTAATTGTAAAGAATTGCAGCAAGTTTAAAGTTTTCTAAGTTTATTTATTAGTCACAAGTAAAGTTTACATTAGCACTGCAATGAAATTACTGTGAAATTCTCCTAGTCTCCATACCCCAGCACCTGTTTGGGTCAATGACCTAACCAGCACGTCTTTCAGATTATGGGAAGAAACCAGAGCAGAGGAAACCCACACAGTCATGGGAAGAACGTGTAGACTTCATACAGACAGTGGCCCAGCCGGGAATCGAATCCAGGCCCCTGGTGCTTTGAAGCAGTACTGCTAATCACTGTGCCGCCCCAAATTTGAGATCTGAGCATTTTAAGAACAGCAAAAGTTCATCAAAAGGTTGATTAAAAAGGCAAAAATGAAATGATAGGAATACAAAAACAGCTTTACATACTTGTAAAAAGCATTTTATAAGTATGTAAAGAAAAAAGCTGCTAAAGTAAATGTTAGCCAGAAGAAATTATCCTAGGGAAGGAGGAGATGGCAGAGGCATTGAACAGATATAGGACCAAGATGACAAGAAGCCTTTTCAGTCAAGAGTTGTGAAGCTTTGGAGTTATCCAGCCTGGAGGATCGTGGATACTCCATTGTTGAATATATTTAAAGTCAGGAGATAAGTTTGGTCTCTTAGGGAATCCAACAACATGGGGAGTGGAGAGGAAAGTGGCATTGAGGCAGATCACCAATCACAATTGTATTGAATGATGAAACAGGCTCAAAGAGCCACATGGTCTAATCCTCCTCCTATTTCTTATAAGGGAAAAAAAGCTCCTCGTAATAACTTGGTCAAACCATACAGATTTTATTTCCAGTTTCTCCCTAGCTGGTTCTCTTTATGTTGGAGTGACACCAGGTGCAACTGTGCCAGGGAGAGAGAAACAATATAATTGGCCTGCACTTCTTCTCCTGATCACTAGAGAACATTTCCCACTTATAAGGCAAGTTTATGGATGCTGGGCTTAGTTAATATGCCCTAGGTGATCAAATAGCTTGTACCAGAAGTTATCATCTAGGCTTGTGAAATGAAAGGACACTTGAGTGTACTACAAGAGGACGTCCATAGAAAGACCTCTGACAGAAAACAATGCCTTCAGGATATGCAAAGAGAAACAGTAGCAGGAAAGATGTTAACATTGTTGAGAATATTCGCTTACCTATGATGTCAGCTTTGCTAAATCGCCTTGTTATGACAGTGTTCATATTACCATTTTCACACAACTTTAATTCTGTTAGGTACACTTCCACTTTGCAATGCTTCACAAACATGCCCTGCTCCACCACCTGAAAAGGAAGTATTAACAAAGTAATAAAAGCAATACACAGAAAATTCCCTTTGGGAATCATGCAAGACAAATCATTTTAATGCAAATAAAGTAGGAGTGTTTTTCAAATACTTAGCTGAATGTTTTACTATTTGTTAACCTATTCTTCCACAATACCCCAGCCACTTTAATAAGCTGCAATTGCTGCATTCTAAAGCACAGATCACTGACAGCAATAGAAATGATCCTAGTCCATTATTATCTCCAGAAACAATATCTGCATGGATCTTTTGTTTGTTCTGGCTAATGTTCAGCATACAAACTTTTAAAACAACTCATTAACATTTCAAAGCACTGCTAGGAGTAATACTAAAAGAGAGGAGTTAAAAATGTTTGACAAAAATTGATTTTTTTTTAACATTATGACAGCAAGAACAACATTTAAAATTTTCTGCAACAGTTCAAACTTGTGGGTCAACAACTATAAAAAAGTCAGTGTTATACCTTATTTACATGCGGTTTTAAAAGCTGACTGATCATAGATTCATATTATGACCATACAGAGAAGATCACAATCATTCAGTCTCGAACTTTTGTAGTGCAGAATTCTTTTGCATCTTTTAAAATCAGGCTTCCACATTTGAACACTTCTGCTTCAGATTATTATTCAGACAGAACAAGTATGCTCCTGAGGCATGTTAATTTTCACTGTTTTCCACAGTTAAAAGTAACACTAATGAGGTCCAGTGTGTTTAGTAATTATCAGTACAGGTTGTTGTAACGCAAGGATTCTCAAACTTATTGCTTTCAGGATCTCTCTTGCAGTTGTAAAAATTCCACAGATCCACAACTGACTATCACTGTGTGGTAGTGACGAGCCTGAAAACTATGTCAGATGATATGCACCATATAACCAGTAGTCACCTCCTTCTACTGTGGCTGTTTGGTGGCATGATAGTCTTAGTATGGTTAAACTTGTGTCGAGACAAAAATACTAATTTCCTTTGGGTAATTAATAAAAATGTAATGAGTACCAGTTGTATTTTCTTTCTGATGTGCACTGGTTCTTTTTGGCAGAGTCAAGACCATCTTATGAATGTCAATGTTACACTGGCCCTTTCACTGTTTGTTAGTTGAAGATTCTGAAACACTTTGCCTGAAATAGTAGAGGTAGATATGTCTTACTGCATTTAAAAGTACATGGAAGTGCATTTCAATTACCATAACCTGCAGAGCTTCAAACCAAAAGCTGGACAGTTAATTCTCTCAGCCAGCACAGATAAAATGGGCTAATCAGTTCCCTTTTGTGGTGTAACTTTTCCATGCTTCAGGTGTTAGTTCCTCAAAGTAATTGAGTAAGTTGATCAGACAAAATCTTTCCCGCATGAATTAGTGTTTTTATAATACAGGTACTTTTGTTCACTCCTGATCAATTCCAAAATAGTACAGGAATGGACTATAGTTGCCATGGCTATTCTATCCCCTTTTTGAATATATGCACGGCAATGATTATTTCCAATCTATTGTTTGCTCCCCAGGAGTTAGTCACTCCCTCAAAAGGACTGTTGCTGCATCACTATCTCCTCTCTTGTCTTATCCATATGTGGATAAATATGATCTAAATTACATAAAGTCACCAATTTTACTTCAGTCATTAGCGTATCGGAGGTTGTCATGTTATTTGTCTTGTTTTCCTTAAGTTACAGAAAAAGCAAGACTGAAATTTACTCATTACACCTCATTACGCATGTAACTACACTGTCGTAGTAATAAAAATACTGAATAAGGTCCAGAAATACTGGACTTTAAATAAAACCTGAGTTTTTAAAAACAGACATCCAAACTCAAAGTTAACAGAGCATATAAAGTCAGTCACTCACTAAATTGCTAATGGGTGATATCCTGAGACAATGAAACCACCTAGCATGTGTTGTGTGCATGCGTCTGTGATCTGATTAGTGCTGGGGTATCAGGGAGAAGCAGAAACACCCTAGCAAAACGAACTTGCAGATATATCTCCATCTCTCTCAGAAAGGGAGAATACCAGAACCGCAAAACCAACTGTTTACCTGCAGGAGCCAACACTACTGGAATTTTAAAAACAACTGTTCACCTAAGTCAGTGCTACTGGGATCTTGAATTGCAATGGCTGCAATGCTCAAAGAAACATAGCAAAGAGGAAGAGAAGCAGGTCATTTAGGCCTCTGAACCTGCTCCACCATTCAATTGTGATCATGGCTGATCATCTGATTTAATAGCCTGATCCCGCCTTCCCCCATATCCTTTGATCTTTTGCCCCAAGAGCTATATCTAATTCCTTCTTGAAAATATACAATGTTTTGGAGTCAACTGCTTTCTGTGGTAGCAAATTCCACAGGCTGACCAGTCTCTGGGTGAAGGAGTTTCTCATCTTATTCCTAAAAGGTTTACCCTGTATCCTTAGCCTATGACCTCTTGTTCTGGACATCATTACCATTAGGAACATTCTTCTTGCACTTACCTTGTCCAGTCTTGTTAGGATTTTCAGGAGATTCCCTCTCATTCTTCTAAACACCAGCAAATATAATCCTAATATCATCATCTATTACTCATGAGTCAGGGACTATTTTGTATACTTTTATTTTACTTGCTTACTTTGGACTCAACTCACACTTCTAATCTGTATATGCATGTTATTTTCATCATTTTGTTGCCTTTTGTAGTTAACAAATTCACTCTAACTTAAAGTCTAGTCAAAATTAGTTAATTTTAAAACAAATATTGGGACTGAGAAAAAGTAGCCTTTATAGATTCAATCTTGCTGCAACAACAGGGGATATTGAATAATGGATCCAGTTTATCCTTCCTCATCTGGATAGTAATAAATTGAAGGATCTCACCCATGCTAACAAATATGGGAAGCTCATCTGGGGACCGGTTGTAACACTTTCCTACAATCTCCAACCCCCTGTCATCCTGAATTGGAAATGTATCACTGTTCCTTCACTGTTACTGGGTCAACATCCTAGAACTCACTCCCTAACAGCAACATAAGTGTACCTGCACCTCATGGTCTGCAGCAGTTAAGGAAGGCAACTTACCACCAGTTCCTCAAGGGCAATTAGGAACTGGCAATAAATGTTGGCCTAGCCAGTGACATCCACATTCCATGAATGAATTTCTAAAAAAATCTATTGATGTCACATAAATGTGTCACAAGATGTACAACAAAGCTCCATGTTGAGTTTAAGATAATAATTTCAGCTTCAAGCAATAAGGACAGTTTATACATGGCATTAAGATCTAACAGAGTTGACTGACACGAAATCCAAAACCATAACGATGAAACATTAGGGTGGTTTTAATGCAAATGGCAGCATCAAAATTGGTTCTCCAACTGAAATCCAAATCCCTAAGCAAGACAAAGATCATACTGGTACAGTTTTAGACCCACACATGCACAACTACACGAACTGATGAAGGGGAATGGCCTACAAGGTTAAATGGGCTTGAACTTATTTTGACCTTATGAAAATCACCGTGACATTTCATGTGCAAAAATTATCTATTTCAAAGCCTTCCTTTATCCTGAACATTCTCTAAATAAAAAACAATTTCTGTTTTAAAACACCCATATCACCAGCAAAACCAATTCTTTTTGCACAACAGGAACTATTGATAAATTGAAGGTCTTTAACTTATCTACCATTTGGAACTGCAAACTAAAGCTTGGACATGTTATATTTTAATGATTCAAATGTAGTCTTATGATCAAAACACTATTATCCTATTTATAATTCGCTTGCAGAAAATTATGAGAATTATGAAACATGCTTGGTTTCATTCACTGACACAGAGATATTTAAACTCATCTGCCCCCTAGTCAGAAGCTTCAAAGGAGAGTTCAAAATTTATTTATTAGTGTCACAAGTAGGCTTACATGAACTCTGCAATTAAGTTAGTGTGAAAATCCCATACTCGCCACACTTCAGCACCTGTTCGGGTACACTGAGGGAGAATTTAGCATTGCTGATGCACCTAACCAGCAAGGCTTTCAGAGCACCCAGAAGAACCCATGCAGAAATGGCGAGAATGTGCAAACTCTGCACAGACAGTAATCCAAGCTGGGAATCGAACCCAGGTCCACAGTGCTAATCACTGTGCCATGCCAAAGTTATCCCCGGTATCCTGGCTAGTATGTATCCCTCAATCAATACAGAAACAGATGATCAGGTTCTGATCGTATTGCTATATGCAAATTGGTAGACATTTCCTATGTTTCAACTGTGACTATATAAACAACCATAACTTGTACTTATATTGTGAACAAAACATCCCAAGACATTGTGCATTATGAAGGAAAAACTGACATCAAGTCACGAAAGGCAATTAGGGCAGATGGCCAAAACCTTGCCAAAAAGAAATGCTTTAACAAGCATATTGATGGGTAAAAGAGAGGCAAGAAAAGTGGAGGTTTAGAAAGAGAATTCCTGAATTTAGGTAACTGATAACATGACTACTAATGGTAGAGAAATTAAAATCAGCAATGATCAAGAGGCAAGAATTAGGTGACGACAGATATCAGAGAGGGATGTGGGGTTGGCATAGATTACAGAGACAGGAAGGCCTGAGGCTCCAGAATGATTGAAAATGTTAAACTTGAGGCATTGCTTAACTGAGGGGGTCATAGCAGGTCAATAAGTACAAGAGTGCTTGGTAAAAGGGACTCAGTGCAAGTTAGAACAAGACAGCAGATCTTTGCGTAGACACAAGTTTACAGTGGAGGTCAGTCAGGAATGCACTGAAATGGTCAAATCTAAAAGTAAAATGTGGGCATCAGCAGCAGATAAACTGAGGGCTGGGCTGGGCTGAGTCCGGCAATGTAATGAGGTATAAATAGGTGGTCTTGTGATGGCATAACTGTTTGATCTGAGGTGCATCTCACCATCAAGTGTGACAGAAAGGTTGTGAACAGCCTGGTGCAACTTCAAATAGGTGAAAGAATGGAGCTAGTAGCCAGGGAACAAAGACCAAAGGCAGTAGCTTCGGCCTTTCCAATAATTAACTGAAGGAAATTTCTGTTCATCCAGGATTGGATGCTGGACAAGCATTCTATAGTGAAGAAGTCAAGAGCGGTACTTAGGTAGAGGTGGCTGCTATTAGCATTCATATGAAAACTGACGCTGTGTTTCAGATGTCACCAAGAAGCAATGTGCAGGAGGGGGTGGAGACACACCGTCACTCACTTAAAAAGCTATCTGTTTTCATTACCCTACCAGTATCTAGTTGAGGCTGGAATCACTTTTGAAGAGGCTTTTGAAGAACCAACAAAATGTTTGGACTCAGAAGCTTAAACTAGCTGCACAAAAGTAAACCCAATATAGAGCTAAACCACACTGCATGTAAGTAATTCAGAGCTGACACTTTGTTTTGTGGTCAGAAGTATCAAAGGACCAGATCTATAAAGGTACTCAAACTGTAAGGGAATTGGCAATAAAAGATCATGCAAATATGTGCACTCAGACTAAGGGATGGTGGCACAGTGGTTAACACTGCTGCCTCAGTGTCAGGGACTTGGGTTTGATTTCTGGCTTGGGTCACTGTCTGTATGAAGTCTGCACATCCTCCATGTCTGCGTAGGTTTCTTCGGGTTGTCCGGTTTCCTCCCATGACCTGAAAGACGTGCACTGATCAAGCAGGCGCTAGAGTATGGCGACTTGGAGAATTTCACAATAACTTCATTGTAGTGTTAATGCAAGCCTTATTTGTGATGAATAAATAAAACTTTTACTTCAAGGAGACCAAACATGAGGAAGTTTTTTAATGGAAATAAATATTATGGATTGTAGATAATGTGAATTCAATTTCTATCTGTTAAACTGAATCTAGTACTTTAGTCCAATTGTTATAAAAGGAACAGTTGAAACTGATGTTCATTTACCTACATGACTACATATATTGCAATTTAAATACTACTTAGTTGAAGTTTAATGAACAGTCATGGGCCAACATTTTACATAATTACATAGTAATGTAATTATGCAGCACAGGAACAGGCTAATCAGCCCAATTTTGTCTTTGCTGACATCTTTCACCACTCTCCAACAAATTATATCAGCACAAGCTTCTATCCCTTCCCCCCTCTAGTTTTCCTGTAATCTCTGACTTCTCTTACTGTGAGCTGAAACAGGCTAGGTACCTTTCGTGCAATTGGTTCTTGGTTCTCTAACAACCCATACCAGCTGACCAGTTTATTCCAGCCTTCTGTGGGTACCAGGATGTAATCCAACTCATCAATGAGGTGCTCCTTTAGAGACTGCGAATCTCCACCTGCATACAGCAAACACAAGGACAAAAATGTAAATTTGACTGCAGATAAATTCAAACTTGAACTAAGCATGGAACCACAGTGCAGTAAAAGTAGTTTCTATTTTTAATAAGTGCTAGAATTGGCGGCTACTTAATGTGTACATGAAGTTTTGTTCCTTGCCTGTGTCATTTGGGAGAATTATATCAGATACAAAATATCTGATAAATTTGAATCAAATACATCTTACAAATTTTTCAATTCCTTTTATAGATAATGTAGCAGCTTCCACCAACCCTACAACTGTGTGTTCTTCTTTCACAGTTTAAAGTCAAGTATCACCAAAAATACAAAATATCTGGATGAAGCAAATCAGAAAACTTACTCATATCGTCACAAAAATATGACTCTAACTTCCCCAGACCTTCCCACCTCCAGGTGTGGTTCAGTTTTCTTTAAATGGGTTATGTTCTATGGTGAGGTTGCAATGCCTGAACAAGGATTTTGCTCCAGAGTCACACTTTGGGCCTTCTGAATCTATACCGCCAATTGAATATTATTTGGTGTTCTGAAATCAATATATCATACTATACTTCTTTCTCCCCAACCTTCACAGCAATTCCTCTGGGAGCCTGATGCCTTGCTTGAATGGGAACTCCCAGTAAAGGTGGAATTTCAATCCATGTCCCACTACTTTTCCTCCCAATAAATCAATCTGCCAAGAGCCACAAATGCTGCCTATTCCTAAAATACTGGCACAAAAATATATTTGGAACTATTCCCAATGAAAGAAAAGATGTGTTGTTCTTTTTGATTTTCAGTGTCTCTTTTATACTTTTAACTCAATCACCTAGTCCCTTTTGCTTTCCCTCAATGCACCCAACCTCAGTTCTTAAAGTACTCAACTTCAAATCACTGAAGTCTTCCCAGATTGTAATTTCTCACATCACTAATTTCAGACTTACTGTGAAGAACAATAGATGAGAAGTCACAAGTGCCAACTTTACATCAGCAGCTTTCATTATAAATGTGGAAACAGAAAATAGGGATACATAATACAAATAGGGATAGGTTTTGTAAAAGGCAGGTCGTGCCTTACGAGCTTAATTGAGTTCTTCGAAAATGTGACTGAACACATTGACGAAGGAAGAGCAGTGGACGTGGTGTACATGGACTTCAGCAAGGCATTTGACAAGGTCCCACATGCAAGACTTCTTGAGAAGGTGAGAGGCCATGGGATCCAAGGGGCTGTGGCCTTGTGGATCCAGAACTGGCTTGCCTGCAGAAGGCAGAGGGTGGTTGTGGATGGCTCTTTTTCTGCATGGAGGTCGGTCACCAGTGGAGTGCCCCAGGGATCTGTTCTAGGACCCTTGCTGTTTGTCATTTTCATAAGTGACCTGGATGAGGAAGTGGAGGGATGGGTGAGTAAGTTCGCCGATGACACGAAGGTCGGTGGTGTTGTGGATGGTCTGGAGGGATGTCAGAAGTTGCAGCATGACATTGACAGGATGCAAGACTGGGCGGAGAAGTGGCAGATGGACTTCAACACGGATAAATGGGTTGTGGTCCATTTTGGCAGATCCAACGGGATGAATGAGTACACTATCAAAGGTAGGAGTCTTAGCTGTGTGGAAGAGCAGAGGGATCTTGGGGTCCGGGTCCATAAGACTCTCAAATCGGCCTACCAGGTGGAGGATGTGGTTAAGAAAGCTTACGGTGTACTGGCCTTCATTCATCGAGGGATTGAGTTCAGGAGGTAATGCTGCAGCTTTATAGGACCCTTGTCAGACCACACTTGGAGTACTGTGCGCAGTTCTGGTCGCCTCACTATAGGAAGGACGTGGAAGCTATTGAAAGGGTGCAGAGGAGATTACAAGGATGTTGCCTGGATTGGGAGGCATGCCTTATGAAGACAGGTTGAGGGAGCTGGGACTGTTCTCCCTGGAGAGACGAAGGTTGAGAGGCGACGTGATAGAGGTTTACAAGATGTTGAGAGGAATAGATAGGGTGGACTCTCAGAGACTATTTCCCAGGGCTGAAATGGTCGCGACGAGAGGGCACAGATTTAAGGTGCAGGGAAGCAAGTACAGAGGGGATGATAGGGGAAAGTTTTTCACTCAGAGGGTGGTGAGTGAATGGAATCGGCTGCCGTCGGTGGTGGTCGAGGTGAACTCGCTGGGGGTCTTTTAAAAGACTTCTGGATGAGTATATGGGATCCAATGGGATTGGGGGTTATAGATAGGTCTATGGCTGGGTAGGTTTTGATGTGTTCGGCACAACATGTGGGCCGAAGGGCCTGTTTGTGCTGTAGTGTTCTATGTTCTATGAAAGGAACTTCCAAAAAGGAATTGGATATGAACTTAACAAGGACTAATTTTCAGAGTTATGGGAACAAAATAGGGATATGAGTTTAAATTGGATAGCTTTTTCAAAAAGCCAGCAGAACCATAACAGGCTGAATAGCAGGGGGGTTTAAACTGATTCAGAGGGGTGGGATCCTGAGTAGCTTGGATATTAAGAGGGACAAGAATAGGGGGGGTCACAGACGAGAACTGTAAAGCACAGCATCATGTGGGTGGAGTAGAGCATGGTTTGAAATGCGTATACTTTAATGCAAGAAGTATTCACAATAAGGTGGATGAACTTGCAGCTTGGATCAGTACCTGGAACTTCGATGTTGTGGCCATTTCAGAGACATGGATAGAGCAGGGACAGGAATGGTTGTTGAATGGTTGTTCAAATGCTTCAGTCAGAGTAGAGAAGGAGGTAGAAAGTGGGGGAGGAGTGGCATTATTAGTCAAAGACTGTATCACAGTGACAGAAAGGAAGTTTGATGAGGACTTGTCTGTTGAGGTAGTATGGGCTGAGATTAGAAACAGGAGAGGAGAGGTCACCCTGTTGGGAGTCTTTTATAGACCTCCTAAAAGTTCTAGAGAGATAGAGGAAAGGATTGCAAAGTCGATCCTGGACAGGAGTGAAAGTAACAGGGTAATTGTTATGGGGGACTTTAACTTTACTAATATTGATTGGAATAGCTATAGCTCTAGCTCGTTAGAGGGGTCAGTTTTTATACAAAGTGTGCAGGAAGGTTTTTTGACTCAGTATGTAGATAGGCCAACTAGAGGTGAGGCTACATTGGATTTGGTGCTGGGCAATGAGCCAGACCAGGTGTTAGACTTGGAAGTTAGTGAACATTTTGGTGATAGTGACCACAATTCGGTTACGTTCACCTTAGTGATGGATAGGGATAGGCATGAAGCTGGGGACAGTAGTTATAGCTGGGGGAATGGTAATTATGAGGCTATTAGGAGAGAATTAGGGTGCATAGGTTGGACTAGGAAACTACAGGGACTGGGAACATCTGAAATGTGGAGCTTATTCAAGGAGCAGATACTGCGAGTCCTTGATAAGTATGTCCCTGTCAGGCAAGGAGGAAATGGTCGAGTAAGGGAACCATGGTGTACTAAAAAAGTTCATTTGCTGGTTAAAAGGAAAAAGGAAGCTTATGTCAGGATGAGGCTTGAAGGCTCAGTTAGTGCAATGGATAGCTATAGATTAGCCAGGAGGGAGCTAAAAAGTGAATTGAGGAGAGCTAAGAGGGGACACGAGAAGACTTTGGCTGATAGCTTTAGGATTCTCCTTAATCCTTTCTTTAGATATGTTAAGAATAGAAGATTGGTTAGGGCAAGATTAGGGCCAGTCAGAGACAGTAGTGGGAAGTTATGTGTGGAGCCTGAAGAGATTGGAGAGGCACTGAACAAATATTTCTCTTCAGTATTCATGCAGGGAGACGTAAATGTAGTTGTGGAGAGCACTGGGATACAGAGTTGTAAACTGGAAAGTGTTGAAGTAGATAAGGAGGAGGTGCTAGATATTCTTGAGGGTTTGAAAATAGATAAGTCCCCTGGGCCGGATGAGATTTACCCTAGGATTCTCTGGGAGGCAAGAGAGGCGATTGCAGTGCCTCTGGCTCTGATCTTCAGGTTACAGGTATTGTGCCAGAAGACTGGAGGATAGCGAATGTGGTTCCATTGTTCAAGAAGGGGAATAGAGACTTTCCTGGGAATTATAGACGGGTGAGTCTTACTTCTGTTGTAGGCAAAGTATTGGAAAGAATTATTAGGAAAAGGATTTATAGTTATTTAGAGAGAAATGAATTGATTGGGGATAGTCAGCATGGTTTTGTGAAGGGTAGGTCGTGCCTTACTAACCTTATTGAGTTTTTGAAAAAGTGACCAAAGAGGTGGATGAGGGTAAGGCAGTTGATGTGATATATATGGACTTTAGTAAGGCGTTCGATAAGGTTCCCCATGGAAGGCTTCTGCAGAAAATGCAGATGTATGGGATTGAGGATGATTTAGCTAATTGGATTAGGAATTGGCTAGCAGATAGAAGACAGAGGGTGGTGGTTGATGGAAATTATTCATCATGGAGTTCGGTTACAAGTGGTGGACCTCAGGGATCTGTTTTGGGGCCCCTGCTGTTTGTAATTTTTATAAATGATCTGGATGAGGGTATTGAAGGATGGATTAGTAAATTTGCGGATGACACCAAAGTCGGAGGAGTGGTAGATAGTGACGAGGGGTGTTATAGTTTGCAGAGAGACTTGGACAAGTTGCAGAGCTGGGCCGAGAGGTGGCAAATGGAGTTTAATGTGGAAAAGTGTGAGGTAATGCACTTTGGCAGGAATAATAAATGTGTAGAGTATAGGGCTAATGGTAGGATTCTTAATAGTGTTGATGAACAGAGGAATCTTGGTGTGTATGTGCATAGATCCCTGAAAGTAGGCAGTCAAGTCGATAAGGTTGTTAAGAAGGCATATGGAGTCTTAGCTTTTATTGGTAGGGGGATTGAATTTTGGAGCCGCAACGTCATGTTGCAACTGTACAAACTCTAGTGCAGCTGCACTTGGAGTATTGTGTGCAGTTCTGGTCCCCACATTATAAGAAAGATGTGGAGGCATTGGAGAGGTACAGAGGAGGTTTACCAGGATGTTGCCTGGTATGGAGGGCAGGTCTTATGAAGAGAGGCTGAGGGATTTGAGGTTGTTTTCGTTAGAAAGAAGGTGGCTAAGAGGAGACCTTATTGAAACATATAAGATGATTAGAGGTTTAAATAGGGTGGACAGTGATAGCCTTTTTCCTCGGATGGAGAAAGCTAGCACGAGGGGACATAGCTTTAAATTAAGGGGTGGTAGTTATAGGACGGATGTCAGAGGTAGGTTCTTTACCCAGAGGGTGGTAAGGGTATGGAATGCCCTGCCTGTTGCAGTTGTAGATGCGCCAAGTTTGGGGGCATTTAAGAGGTCAGCAGAAAAGTTTATGGATGAAAAGGGTTTAGGTTAGAGGGTCATTGCTTTTTCTTAATTGGTCGGCGCAACATCGAGGGCCGAAGGGCCTGTTCTGCGCTGTAATTTCTATGTTCTATAATGTGAGACTTTAAAATTAGGTCTATGTACATCTATGCCAGCCGCTCTTTTAATCTTACTTCTCCTGAAGACTACACTTCATCTCAATTCCCTTTGTATAAGGTCATGGAAGATCAATGTGTGTATATTAATTGGCACAGAAATATTGGGAAGCAGGTTTAAAGTGAAACGGTAGGCCTGAAATGTCTCACAAATGGGTGCATCGTTAATACTGCTGCACACTCAATTCAATAATGGCATCAGAAAAGTATGGAATAATTATTTCATTTCTCAGCTGTACTTAGAATGAACATCCAAGCATTAAAGTTCGCATTGTCTTAAATGCTGCATATATGATAATTTATTGAGCAACATTCCCCTTGACACAAGAAAATTCCATCAGAAATTGATTTGCTAATTTTCAGTTTAATATTTTCCAATACTAATTTTTACTTCAAAAATCCCCCAGGAAGCAAAGGAAATTAGCCAAGAAAAGTACTTCTTAAACTGTTTCCTGCATGAACAAAATGTTAGTTTATGGTATTTCAGATAAAGGGGAAGATGTGCTGCCCAAGAAGCAATGTACATGCTGCTGGTCAAAAATGCATGGCTATTCAAATTCTTGGCTGGAAACCAAACTTTTAGTATAGTCTCTGATCGTCAGCTACCTTCCATATACATCTCAACAAAAACAATGATAGGGCGGCAAGATGGTACAATGATAGCACTGCTGCCTCACAGTATCAGGTACTTGAGTTTGATTCCTGGCTTGGGTCCCTGACTGTGCAGAGTCCTCATGTTGTCCCCATGTCTCCGTGGGTTACCTCTGCTATGGTTTCCTCCCACAGTCCAAAAGACATACAGGGTATAACAATACAGGGCATATAGAAATATATCAATTTCTGAGGCATTTCAGACAGACTAACTGACTGGTTTAAACCTATTCCCTAACAACCTATGCATATTAATGTATCCTAGATCTATTCTCAGGCAAAAGATCTTTGGTGAATTGCTGCAGTGCATCTTGTAGATAGCAGACACTGTTGCTACTGTCAGTGGTGGAAAGGTGGATGTTTGTGGATGTTAAAACATAGAAAAACTACAGCACAAACAGGCCCTTCGGCCCACAAGTTGCGCCGATCACATCCCTACCTACGAGCTTACCTATAACTTTCTATGTTACTAAGTCCCATGTACTTATCCAAAAGTCTCTTAAAAGACCCTAACAGATCTGCCTCCATCACCATTGCTGACAGCTGATTCCAGGCACCCACCACCCTCAGTGAAAAACTTACCCCTGACATCTCCTATGTACCTACTCCCCAGCACCCTAAACCTGTGTCTTGTGGCATCCATTTCAGCCCTGGAAAAAGTCTCTGAGAATCCACACAATCAATATCTCTCTGTCAGGTCACCTCTCATCCTTTTTTCTCTCTCAGGAGAAAAGGCCTAGCTCTCTCAACCTATTCTCATAAGGCATGCCACCTAATCCAGGCAACATCCTTGTAAATCTCCTCTGCACCCTTTCTATGTCTTCCAGATCCGTCCTGTAATGAGGCGACTAGAACTGAGCACAGTACTCCAAGTGAGGTCTGACCAGGTCTAATACAGCTGCAGCATTATCTCCCGACTCCTAAACCCAAATCCTCGATTGATGAAGGCCAGTACACCATACACCTTCTTAACCACATCCTCTGTCTGAGGCCGATTTTAAGAGTCCTATAGACCCAGACCGCAATATCGTTCTGATCTTCCACACTGCCAAGAGTCTTACCCTTAATATATTCCGTCATCCCATCTGACCTGCCATAATGAATCACCACACATTTATCTGGATTGAAGTCCATCTGCCACTACTCTGCCCAGTCTTGCATCCTATCCATGTCTCAATGCAACTTTTGACATCTCTCCACACTATCCACAACACCTCCAATCTTTGTGTCATCGGCAAACTTCCCGACCCCCATTTCTCCACTTCCTCATTCAGGTCATTTATAAACATCATAAAGAGCAAGGGTCCCAGAACAGATCCCTGGAGCATTCCACTGGTGACCGACCTCCATGCAAAAAAAGACCCATCTACAACCATTCTTTGCCTTCTGTGGGCAAGTCAGTTCTGGATCCACAAAGCAACGTGTGCCAATTAAGTGGGCTACTTTATCCTGGATGGTGTCAACCTTGAGTGTTGTTGGAGTTGCAGCTATCCAGGCAAGTGGGGTGCAGTCCATCACACTCCTGACTTGTGCCTTGTAGATAGCGGACAGGTTTGGGGAGTCAGATGAGTTGCTTGTCACAATAATCCTAGCCTCTGACCTGCTGTTGTAGTGTTTCAGGATTCAAACCTGAGTCCAAGGACAGTAGTTCAGTTTCTGGATTAATAGTCTAGCAATAATACCACTGGGCCATTGCCTCCCCATTGCTCTTTTAACAGTGGGACAGCACAGTCCTAACTAAACATTCTTGTATTTTAGCCAGTGCAGTATATGATTTGGAGAATACAAGAAAAAGATCCATAGAACATAGAACACTACAGCACAAACAGGCCCTTCGGCCCACAAGTTGCGCCGAACACATCAAAACCTACCCAGCCATAGACCTATCTATAACCCCCAATCCCATTGGATCCCATATACTCATCCAGAAGTCTTTTAAAAGACCCCAGCGAGTTCGCCTCGACCACCACCGACGGCAGCCGATTCCATTCACTCACCACCCTCTGAGTGAAAAACTTTCCCCTAGCATCCCCTCTGTACTTGCTTCCCTGCACCTTAAATCTGTGCCCTCTCGTCGCGACCATTTCAGCCCTGGGAAATAGTCTCTGAGAGTCCACCCTATCTATTCCTCTCAACATCTTGTAAACCTCTATCACGTCGCCTCTCAACCTTCGTCTCTCCAGGGAGAACAGTCCCAGCTCCCTCAACCTGTCTTCATAAGGCATGCCTCCCAATCCAGGCAACATCCTTGTAAATCTCCTCTGCACCCTTTCAATAGCTTCCACGTCCTTCCTATAGTGAGGCGACCAGAACTGCGCACAGTACTCCAAGTGTGGTCTGACAAGGGTCCTATAAAGCTGCAGCATTACCTCCTGACTCCTGAACTCAATCCCTCGATGAATGAAGGCCAGTACACCGTAAGCTTTCTTAACCACATCCTCCACCTGGGAGGCCGATTTGAGAGTCTTATGGACCCGGACCCCAAGATCCCTCTGCTCTTCCACACAGCTAAGACTCCTACCTTTGATAGTGTACTCATTCATCCCGTTGGATCTGCCAAAATGGACCACAACACATTTATCCGCGTTGAACTCCATCTGCCACTTCTCCGCCCAGTCTTGCATCCTGTCAATGTCATGCTGCAACTTCTGACATCCCTCCAGACCATCCACAACACCACCGACCTTCGTGTCATCGGCGAACTTACTCACCCATCCCTCCACTTCCTCATCCAGGTCATTTATGAAAATGACAACCAGCAAGGGTCCTAGAACAGATCCCTGGGGCACTCCACTGGTGACCGACCTCCATGCAGAAAAAGAGCCATCTACAACCACCCTCTGCCTTCTGCAGGCAAGCCAGTTCTGGATCCACAAGGCCAAAGCCCCTTGGATCCCATGGCCTCTCACCTTCTCAAGAAGTCTTGCATGTGGGACCTTGTCAAATGCCTTGCTGAAGTCCATGTACACCACGTCCACTGCTCTTCCTTCGTCAACGTGTTCAGTCACATTTTCGAAGAACTCAATTAAGCTCGTAAGGCACGACCTGCCTTTTACAAAACCATGCTGACTATTTCTAATCAACCTAAACTTCTCCAAATGCTTGTAAATCTTGTCCCTCAGAAGCCTCTCCATCAGCTTATCCAACTAACTTTGCCAAAACATTAAGTTTTTTTTAAAGTAAAAATGTTCCAAACCAAATCAAATCAAATACCATTGCCTTGTTCAGCTGAAGACAATGGACATATTACATTAGACTCAGATATAAATCAGATTTCATTTTGAAACCTGATTGATGAACGATTAATTGAAGCTTAGAGCAAGGATCCGATGATATGGTCACAATGGATAAAAAACTAAATGGTATTTGTAAAACCTGAAGCAGTTTCCGGAAGGATGAGTTGCACGGAATTTGTATAGGAGAACAGTATTTATTCTGAATATCTCCATAAGCCAGAGAACAGAAAATCAATATTCCTGCTGCAAGTGTCCTTCTACTGCACTTCTACAGAATATGGTTATTATCAAACTTATATTGTCAGTGTCTAAAAACGTAAGACAATTGCTCTAACCTTTCAGAAGTCCAGAATTGTCAACAGGACCAGGATACACATTTTGGTCTCCCATCTGGTATTTGTCCCAGCTATCAAAACCAACATATTTCTTCCACTGCTTAAACCAGCGGCTATCCACCAGGTACCTGAGAGGGTAAACAAGAATCATGTTAAAATTACAAGAATTATTTCATAGCAATCATAGAAATGTATAGCAGAGCAGTTGGTCATATGGCCCATCGTGACTGTCCCTGTTCTTTGAAAAAGCATTAATGTGCAGTCTCACTCTCTACTTTTCATCCATAGCTCTGCAAGCTCTCTGGCTTCCATTGCCTGTCCAACTTTCTTACAATTTATAGAATCAGCTTTTACCGATTTTTCAAGTAGAGGGTTCTGTGTCTCAACAACCGTGAAATGGTTCTCATAACTCCTCAATATTTTTTCACTAATTTCAAATCTACGATCTGTAGTTATTGATCCACTCACCAGAGGATTTTCTTTTCCTTTTTATAGTCATAGAAATTTACAGCATGGAAACAGACCATTTGGCCCAACTTGTCCATGCTGCCCCCTTTATTAACCCCTAAGCCAGTCTCAGTTGTCTGCTTTGGCCCATATCTTTTTAAAGGGTGGCATGATAGCACTGCTGCTTCACAGCTCCAGAGTCCTGGGTTTGATTCCTGGCTCGGGTCACTGTCTATGTGGAGTTTGCACATTCTCCTCATGTCTGTGTGGGTTTCCTCCAGGTACTCCAGTTTCCTCCCGCAGTCCAAAGATGTGCGAGTTAGGTTGTTTGATCACGCTAAGAAATTGCCCCTTAGTGCCCAGGAACGCGTAGGTTAGAGGGATTAGTGGGTGTAACATATAGGGATATGGGGATAAGGCCTGGGTGGGATTGTGTTCGGTGCGGACTCGATGGGCCAAAGGGCGTCTTTCTGCACTGTAGGGTTCTATGTTCTATAGCCATCTTACCTTGTAGCTGCCTAAATGCTTTTTAAAAGACAGAATTGTACCTACCTCTGCTATCACCCCAGGCAGCTTGTTCCACACACACATCACACTCTGTATGATAAAAATGTCCCTCTGGACCCTTTTGTATCTCTCCTCTCTCACCCTAAACCTATGCCCTCTAGTTTTAGACTCCCCTATCTTTGGGGAAAGATATTTACGATCTTGCTCATTTTTGCCCCTTATTATTTTACAGACCTCAACAAGATCACTCTTAAGCCTCCAACATTCCAGAGAAAAAAGTCTCAATTTATCCAGCCTCTCCTTATAACTCAATCCATCAAATCCTTCAAATCTCTGACTGTCTTGAAAACTTCTACTGGGTCATCTCAATCTTGTTTGTTCCAAGGAGAACAGTTCTAACTTTTCCAATCTTTTCTCAAGCCTCACATTCCAGAAAACATTTTAGTAAATCCCTAGTCTACTCTTTTTAATACATCATCCCTAAACGTGATTCCCATAACTGTTCACAATACTTCAGTGAAGACCAAACTAGTGATTAAAAATTCCTATATTTATAACACCTCAATATTCCTGCCGTCTTTAAGAATTGTGTATATGCTATCTGCATTTTTCAAAGTCATTTCATTTGTGGTATACTATCATTTCTCATTAATCCTTCCAAAGTGTACTGATTCAGATTTCTGTGCACTGAACTCCATTCTGCCATGCCTCTGCCCATTTCACCATCCAGGCTGCCATCACAAAATATGTAATCTTCCTCATTCTGATTTACTACATTTCACATGATCTGCAAACTTTATAAAACTGCTCTCTATTCCCCAGACCAAGTCATTTATAAAAACTACAAAGAATAATGGACCCAGAAATAATTCTTGGAGAACACTCCTGCAAATCACCTCCCAGTCTAAAAAACATCGATCCACCACCATCCTCTGGTCTTATCACGGATCCAATTTTGTATCCATATTGCTACTTCCCCTCAAACCCATGAGTGTTCATCTTCTTCATAAGACTTTGTTGAATGCTTTCCCAAAAAATCTACATATGCAATCCCTACTGCCCTAATTAATTTTCTTACTGCCTAATTAATTTTCAAAGCACTCAACCAAGTTCGTCAGACACTACTTGCATAACAAATCCACACATACTGTCATGGACCAACTCATGCCTTTCTAAAATGAAACTTTATTTCGTCCTTTATAATGGTTTCCAACAACTTCCCCACCACAGACACGGGATTGACCTGTAATTTGTCGGTTTATCCCACTCCCCTTTCTTGAATCCTGATATAACAATGATTATGACCAATGGCTTTATTATTCCTATTTTAGATTCTCTGGGTAACCTCAGACACATTCCATCTAGACCAGATGATTTACCAACTTTCAGTAAGCCTAATCTTTTAGTAGGCCTGCTCTACCTATCACTATCATGCCCATAACTCCACATCACCCACCTTCTTTACTAAGGGAAGCAAAAAGTACTCTGGTTTTATGCAAGTTTTTTTAGGTCCTTACATCCAACTTCTTCTGAAGCATGCTGCTTAAATTTTGAGAAAATGTTTCAAGATAACAATTTAAGATTTCTACTCATCTCTTCTCAAACTCTCCTTACCTCTTGCAGCAAACTTTGATTTCCTTCTATATTTCCATAATTTTCTTGTATTGACTAAACCTTGTTTTGGGCTTTTTTTTTTAAAGAGATTGAAATAGCAGAGACATTAATCATAATCTTTTTCTTCTATTTTAGATTAATTGATACTTTATTTGACATCAAGGGTGCATTAGCTTTGAATGTTCTACCTTTTCCTTTCAAATATTATCAGTTTGAACCTGAATTACTTCTTTCCTGAATGCCATCCATTTTTTCGTTATTGCTTTCAAATCATCTTTTCTAATCTGTGCAAAATTCCTTCTTAAATGACAGAAATTAGCATTGGCATTTTCATCTTTGATATTTTCTGCCTTTTTTTCCCCACCATAATTACGATAAACCAAAATGTGCTGTAATCACTTAGCTAAATAACCTTCTATTGGAACGCACTTCATTTGTCCTACTTCATTTCCTAGAAGCAAACCTAACACTGTTTCAGTTTTTTAATAGACTGGAGACACATTGATCGAAAAAGTTCTCCTGCACACATAGCAGAAATCCATTTCCTTCCCTAGCCTTAGTTTTTTTTTCCAGTCTGTACTAGGATAATTGAAGTCTCCTAGTATCACTATTGATGTCACATGCATTTGAAATTCGCTGACATATGGGCACATCTATCTCCTCCTCACTGTTTGGACTCTATTAAAAAAACCTCCCAAAATAGTTTCCCCTCTGTTCCTCAGCTCAAGCCAAACAGATTCATTCCTTGAGCCAAGTTAGTTTAAACACTCGGCAACAATATTAGTTAACTTTCCAGCGAGGACATTGGTCTTGTGTTTGGTCAGGTACAACCTGTCTGCCTTGAAAGAGTGGCCAGTCAAAATCATCTGAAATCCCTCTGCTGCACCATTTCTTTGGACACGCATTTACCTGCACTAGCTTCCTGTTTCTAAAATCACAACACATGACACTGGGAGTAATCACTAGTTTACCACTTCAGGCTTCTGAAAATCTGCTGAAGAGCCTTTTTATACTGATGTCACTGGTTACAACATGGAACACAACTTTTGACTGTTCCCTTCTCTTTGCATAATGTCAGCTTAGTAATATCCTTTAACCTAGCATCAAAAGATATCCTAGCATATCTTTTAACATTATTGGTCAGAAAATAGAAAAGAAGAAAGATTTTATAAAGTGAATTCTGTCATGAATAGTTGCTCATTAATCTTCAAATACACATTAATAAAAAAACAGCAGTGGCAACCTAACAGGATGCAATGGGAAATCATTAATTGTGCTCCCCAGATTACTCAAAATGCACCCAAATGACAATAGGCCATGCAGATCAGGTAGATCCCGAGCTCATGTCTCACGTGTTTCATGTTGTAACCAGTGACATCAGTATAAAAAGGCTCTTCAGCAGATTTTCAGAAGCCCGAAGTGGTAAACTAGTGATTACTCCGTGTCATGTGTTGTGATGTACTGAAAGAAGATGGGGAGGCAAAAATTAGCAACAGTTCAAGCATTCCATTAATGGTCAAAAGTATAAATGTCAGAAAGAGAGGCTTCATTAACACAGCCAGCCTGGCTATAATAAACTCTGGTGAATCATAGAATCCCTACAGTGCAAAAGAGGCCATGCAGCCCAGAGTCTGCACTGACTCTGACATCTACCCAAGCCGTTTCCTCCATACTATTCCTATAACCCCATGCATTTCAAATGGCTTATCCATCTAACCTACAGTCTTGGGACACGAAGAAGCAATTTAATTAGCATGGCAATCGACGTACCTACACATCTTCAGACTATGGGAGGACACCAGAGCACCCAGAGGAAACCCACGCAGACACAGGGAGAATGTGAAAACTCCACATAGTCACCCAAGGCCAGAATTGAACCTGGATCTTTGGCTTAATTGCTGTGCCACTGTGCTACCTCGGTGAGTTAGACAATGCAGCAGAATCTCACTCTCAGTGAATGCTGTGGCTAGCATAAGTCAGTTTCAGATGAGGAGCATAAAGTAATAAAAACTGTGGAAAAGTTCAAAGATTCAGGACAGCGATCAGTTTACTATCATTAGGGGAATGTGGTAACCTCATAAAACATCACCTCTTAAGTTGATGTACTATTTTAAGAAAGTATGCCTTTATGTCCAAAAGATGACATACTTTATTAACTTTTTGAACATTTGATGCTTTCATTTGATGCAATAGTAGGAAGCAAGTTCCATCAGGGCATGCTGAAAAACTACTTACCATTACATTTCATTTTTGTTCTTGATCAATTGACCAGTATCATAAATTGTAGATAGTTCACTTAGGTTATGAACATAAGATGATGCCATTTTGCCTTTCTTCTTTGTAGATGTGCCCAGGAAGTTCTTTTGCATCACTTCCTGTTTTGGGAACAACCAAAAAAAGCTATGGAATTTACTGAATTTAAACTTTTTATTCACCTAAAACTGAACAAAGTTTTCTTATCAAAAAAGTTAAAATTAATAATCGCAAAGGACCAACAGAAGTGAGATAAAGGAGCTCTGGGCACAGCTTTGAACAAGAAAGGCAAAAAAATGTCTTCTCAATTCCACTTCCTATCCAACCAGATAACCAGAATAATCGACAGACAATTTTCAGGAAATGTACTTCTCCTGAGTTGGAGAACGCTTTTGGTTTTTTTCCAGAGCAGTGAAGTAGAACAAAGTCTGCTCAACAAAAATTGCTCCATCACCTCAAGACCTAAATTCAGTCTAAAGAAAAATAAGGCACAAAGAGCACTATCATGAATCTGAAGCACAGATTAACTTTGTCACATCTGAATCAGTTCACCTGCCCAATGTCACCTTTGTTTTCCCTTACTACTTTTAACTTGCAATTTGTTCTCCCTTTGTGCCTCCTCTCTTTGATATCCTTACATCCCTTTCATTCTCACATTAGTGTAAACCTGTAACAAGCTAAAAAAGGCAGGTGCAGCTCAGGTCAGACTGGCTCTAATTCCACAGCCTCATGGTGGAACTAAATGCGAGGAGGCATTTGGCAATGTGGGATAGATAGGTTTCAAAACTAAATGTGCATAAATTTAGAGTTGGAAAGACAAGTATTTTGCTGTAAACTTGACATTCAATATAGAGAAATGCATCTTTTGCACACTGCAAAACAAGGGAACATCAATGTAATGGACTCCAAACCGAAATGATTTAACAACTAAAATAACAGATTAAAATGCACTACATTTCTATAACTAAATCACTTGCCTTTTTCTAGAATATTTAAATAACTAAACCAATATAAATTATTCAATGATTTCTTCTGCAACAAAAGGTTCAATTTGTTTTAAAAACTGCACAGTACCACAGAGAGATGAATATATTAAAACACATCTTGCAACGATTAAAAAAGCTTTTTAGAAGCTGCCAATGTAAATGTTTGCATACAGCATTCAACTGACAAACAAGTGCAGCTTCATCTTACAATTTCCAAAGATCAAAATTGTTTTAAAGATCAGTTAAAGAGCCAATAATCATGGTTAAACATATTTGTATTTACAACAAATATCAAAACATGAAATTAACATATGCTGTCAAAATCAAAACTATAGAAGTTTCCAGCATAGGAGACCAATCAACTGGTATCAGCATTGGACTAGTTCTTTATGGAGAAATCCAAAACTACCCTATTCTCTTCCTTTAGCCTTGCATTATTCTTTGCTTCAAATATTAATCCATTTATTCCTTAAAGGGCACAAAAGTGCCTGCCACCATGGTTATAAAATATTTGACGCACCAATAAATTCCTGGATAAGGGAATTTCTAACATCACAATAACAACTTTAAACTGATAACCCCGACCAACTTCACAGTCAGCTGGAACAATCTCCCTATTCATTTTGCCAAGAGTATATTATTTTAGAAACCTCAACAAACCATTCACGTGGTCTGTTCTACACCAAGGTAATTTAGATAACTCACTTATCCTTACAAACTATTTTGAGACCCCTGTGACCCCCCTTTCTTCCTTTAAAGCCTACTTCTTTGATCAAACTTTTAGCCATCTACTCTAATTTCTGCACTCCCCCCCTCCACTCTTCTCCCCCAGCTTGGCAGCCATTTATTTCCATACATATTTCAAAATGTGCCAAGGAACATCTTCTGCATTAAAGATGCTATACAAGTGCAAATTTTCCATATTTTCAATACGTCCTTCAATCCAAAACTGCACAAAATACACGCATTATGGCCAACTATTGCCAAATTTACCATTTCCATTTTCCTTTTGCATTCTAAGTTTCATTTATAAAACAGTTTTCTCTCTGCTCGAATTTAAAGGGAATTATGTGATGGTAAAAGGGGTTTCTATTTACCCTCACTTTTCTGTATCTTTGCATTTATACTTCTATTTCTTATGAATCTTTTCAAAGTGCATTACCTTCACACCTATTCAGGTTCCATTTATTGTCAGGCATATCTATAAAAGACATCTGGAGAATATGTTTGTCTAAAGCCTTATATTTGAGTCATGTGCAAACTTTGAGTTGGTGTTTACCTTGTTTCAAGCACAAACCATATTCATGTTCTGTGTAAACAAACTACTTAATACATTTTAGCATTTTGAATCTTGCTCTTGTTTAAGTATCACTCATTTATCTTGTTTTCTGTCTGTTAATATAAAATGTAGCAGATTTACACAGATGCTGCTACACTTCCACTTCTACCGCACCCCTGAGCATTAATAACAAGCCTTCCGTGCAACATCTTATTGAGTGCCTTCTAAAATCATATGTATATGTATCAGTTAATGCATTCCTTTATCTATAGTCACTTAAGTAAACAAATTCTAACAGCTTGCCCACAACTTTTTACACTACCTGCTGTATTGTTATCTAGTTAATCTTTCTCCCCCTTCTTAAATAGATGACTTGCACTGGGTCAAAATCATGGGACTAGTTCCCTAAGAACAATGGGTGTACTTACACCATACGTACTGCAAGGCAGCAACTCAACACCACCTTCTCAAGGAAAATTAGGGTTGACAAAAAATGATGGCCTGGTCAATGTTGTCCATGTCCTGTGAAAAAAGCACTTTTATACAAAAGGTGGACTGACAATCTCGGGATCTCTTCCATTTCTTTTCTGATTTCTTTCAGCAGCCAACAGTGTACATCCTCAGTTACTGATACAATCACCTTTCTGCGCTAAAATAATTTCTAACTGCTGCTCCATCACTTTCTCCTGTGCCCACCTGATTACATAATTCTAAATTTGTAAAATTTAACAAGATGTCAGTCCAATTAGCAGCTGAGAAACAGGTCTGTGGTTGGAAGGAGAGTACATGGCTCAGTTACTAAATGAGCATTTAGTATCTGTTTTCATTGAAGAGAGAACTACCAGTCATAGTGAAATAAAAGTAGCTGATACTAAATCGCCTAAAACGATAAAGCAGAAGTAATAGAAACACTAACTAAAACTGATTAATCATCAGGTCCAGATAGAATGCATCCTTACTGATTCTTTTAATACAAATAGTCAACCTTTATAATATTAATTTTCAGTCCTTCTAATCTCCCTTTTCATCTCACATTTTCTATACTCGCTCCTCACTTATATCATCCAAAGCCCTTCAAGTTTTTGATTATTGTTTGTCTGCAAAACTGTACAGTTTGATGCATTCACTTTTTATCCAAGAAGTATTCCAGCCTTCTTGTATATGAAACTTTTCTTTCCATTGATTGGCTGGTTGCTCATTTTCGTGGAGATGCCAACATTGGGCTGGGGTAAGCACAATAAGAAGTCTCACAACACCAGGTTAAAGTCCAATAGGTTTATTTGGTAGCACAAGCCTGTGGGAATGCTGCATCATCAGCAGTACTGTCATTTAGTCAAGCTGTTAAGTCTGCTTGTTAAAATGGAAAAATGAAGTATTACCTGAAGAATATGGGAACTTTACCAGTATCCCAGTCAGACGACAACAAAACAAAATTGCCCATTTGTTACATTTACAGTCCATGGGATCTTGCTGTGCACAAATTGGCTGCTGCAATTCCCTACATCGATTATGAAATGTTTTGAATTAGAGGATGTAAAAAACACGAGACTTCTGCTAATTCAGGATTGCTTGATGGAGAAATGGAGATTCACTCTCAAAGGAAGAGTACAGCAACCTGGGAAAACAACATGAACTTGATCTTTTTAAGCACCAAATTCCCATATTTGCATTGCTTAGCTTGCTTAATACAAATTCTTGCAATTTTTTTTACTGCAAAAAAGACAGACTCATCAGGATCAGATCTGCATATGGGTGCAAGCTTCACTTCTTTCTTCACTCTGTTTGTCCTACTGCATTTCCCAAATTCAAATCAAGCCATACTATAGAGTGCAAGTCAGAGAAAATTCTATTCATATGTTTTAGTCAGACCGAACACATTGGTGGGTTCTAGTCAACTGAACATGTGGGAAATATTTAAACCCTTTTCTCGACTGCTACTTGTGCTTATCCGTTTGAAAAGGAGGTGACCTTATACAGATATATAAACAGTAAGTGATGTGGAGGTAGTGCCAGAAAATTTCATTCTAAATTGTCAGGGCAGACAGTGGACATAGATTTAGTAGTGTCGTCTCACACAGTTACCAATACATGGAACAGATAGAGCAGTGAAGTTTATTTGGAGAATGGCAGCATAGGTCTGAATGGATTAATTAAAATTCATCATTTATCTTGTGATCTAGTGATGCCAGAGTCAATGTCCCACATAAGGTGTTTATTCAGCATGAGTGGATTTTAAGCAACTCTAAGATAATTTGAGACAAAAACATTTAAACAGACCAACTTGTCTTCAAGATCAAAATGCCCAAGGCACAACACAAGAATGTTATAAATCAAATTTGTCACATTAGGAGTTATTGGATGACCAAAAGCTTGGTCAAAAAGGTAGGTTTTAAGGAATGTCTGAGATGGAGTGGTTTATGGATGGAATTCCAGACCTTCAGCTTTGATAGCTGAAGCCCCAGTGATGGCACAATTAAAAAAAATTCCTCAAGATGTGCCCAGACACTCAAGACAGTTATGAGATTGAAGAGATTATCAAAATAGGAAGGAAGGAAGAAGCTTTGTAGGGATTTCAAAACAAAGACAAAAATTTTAAAGTTAGCTATTATTTACCCAGAGTCAATGCAAAGAGAGAAGCATAGGATAGCGAACAGCACTTGATGCAAGTAAGAGCACAAGCAGAATTTTGGATGACTTCAGGTTTACTAAGGATTATAAAAACTGCAAGATAAAGAAAATGTTTTCTTTCCTTATAATCTTCTTGTCACGTCTAATAGGAATCAGCTACACAGCACATATCCATGCCATCATTAAGACTGATTGCCTCCATAACATCACCCAACTCCACTATTGCGTCAGCTCAACTACTGCTGTAACTCCCATTCATATTTGGTCTTGATCTGATTATTCCAATTCAGTACAACCTGATCTCTCACATTATATCCTCCATTAACTTCAATTCAAAAGTTCTGACACCAATACTTGAATCGCACACACTCCTGTAGGTGTTCACTGGCTAACTTTAAAATTCATTTCAGTATTCATTCAATACGTGTAAAATTCTCATTGTTTTCAAATTCCTACGCTTTAACCTACCTCTGTAATGTCCTCTGGACCCAAAACTCTACAATATCTGCAGTCCTTTAATTTCAATTCATGAACATTCCCCAATTTTAACTGGCCCATCAAGTTGGCCATACTTTCATCTGCCAAGACCTTAACTCCAAAACTTCCTCCTTTAAGATGGTTCATTAAATCCATCTCTTTTACTAAGCTTTTGATGATCTGCCTCAGTGTTTCCTTATGTGGGAAAGAATCAAGTTTTACTTTATAATTCTCCAGTGAAGCACTTTGTTCTATTACCTTACATTGCTACATAAATACAAGTTCTTTTTGTAAAACAAAATCATTTAGACTTGAATGGGAAAGTCCCAACTTTCTCTGGCATGTCTAGTGAGTATCCATTATGCTGTTTGATGCATTTAAATGTTGAGTCACTCAGCAAGATAGTGAAGCTTCAGGAAAACAACTCTGTCAGCAACTTTTGGATTTCCATGTAAAACTGCGCATTTGTGATTGCCAGAAGTTGCTGTCCAATTGACTCTTAAATAATGGTGATGCTGATAACCTCATTGACAAATATGCTGCAAAATCCAGGCCACTGAATTGCTCATGGATGATGGCAGGCTGCACAGCACACATAAGCCTCAAATAAAGGTCTGGTAGTACTTAAATTCCTTATCTTAATTTAAGATAGGGAAGCATCTTGCTAAAGTCAGATGATTAAGCACAAGCAAAGAAAGAAACCAGCAAGTATTTGTCAGCCTTGCACAACTACTGATTGAATTGAATTGATTGGAGAGGCACTGAATAAATATTTCTCTTCGGTATTCATGCAGGGAGATGTAAATGTAGTTGTGGAGAACACTGAGGTACAGGGTTGCAAATTGGAAAGTATTGAAGTAGATAGGGAGGATGTGCTAGATATTCTTGAGGGTTTGAAGTTGGATAAGTCCCCTGGGCCGGACGGGAGTTACCCTAGGATTCTCTGGGAGGCAAGAGAGGCGATTGCAGAGCCTCTGGCTCTGATCTTCAGGTCGTCGATGGTTACGGGTGTGGTTCCGGAGGACTGGAGGATAGCGAATGTGGTCCCACTGTTCAAGAAGGGGAAGAGAGACCTTCCAGGGAATTATAGGCCAGTGAGTCTTACTTCTGTTGTGGGCAAAGTATTGGAGAGAATTATTAGGGATAGGATTTATAGTTCTTTAGAGAGAAATGAATTGATTGGGGATAGTCAGCATGGTTTTGTGAAGGGTAGGTCGTGCCTTACTAACCTCATTGAGTTTTTGAAAAAGTGACTAAAGAGGTGGATGGGGGTAAGGCGGTTGATGTGGTATATATGGCCTTTAGTAAGGCGTTTGATAAGGTGGCCCATGGAAGACTTCTGCAGAAAATGCAGATGTATGGGATAGAGGGTGATGTAGCTAATTGGGTTAGGAATTGGCTAGCAGATAGAAGACAGAGGGTGGTGGTTGATGGGAGATATTCATCTTGGAGTTCGGTGACAAGTGGTGTACCTCAGGGGTCTGTTTTGGGGCCCCTGCTGTTTGTAATTTTTATAAATGATCTGGATGAGGGTATTGAAGGATGGATTAGTAAAATTGCAGATGACACTAAAGTCGGTGGAGTGGTAGATAGTGAAGAGGGGTGTTATAGTTTGCAGAGAGAATTGGACAAGTTGCAGAGCTGGGCCGAGAGGTGGCAAATGGAGTTTAATGTGGAAAAGTGTGAGGTAATGCACTTTGGCAGGAATAATAAATGTGTAGAGTATAGGGCTAATGGTAGGATTCTTAATAGTGTTGATGAACAGAGGGATATTGGTGTATTTGTGCATAGATCCCTGAAAGTAGGCAGTCAAGTCGATAAGGTTGTTAAGAAGGCATACGGAGTCTTAGCTTTTATTGGTAGGGGGATTGAATTGCGGAGCCTCAACGTCATGTTGCAACTGTACAAAACTCTAGTGCGGCCGCACTTGGAGTATTGTGTGCAGTTCTGGTCCCCACATTATAAGAAAGATGTTGAGGCATTGGAGAGGGTACAGAGGAGGTTTACCAGGATGTTGCCTGGTATGGAGGGCAGGTTCTATGAAGAGAGGTTGAAGGATTTGAGGTTGTTTTCGTTAGAAAGGAGGCGGCTAAGAGGGGATCTTATTGAAGCATATAAGATGATTAGAGGTTTAGATAGGGGGGACAGTGATAGCCTTCTTCCTAGGATGGAGAAAGCTAGCACGAGGGGACACAGCTTTAAATTAAGGGGTATGAGTTATAGGACGGATATCAGAGGTCGGTTCTTTACTCAAAGAGTGATTAGGGAGTGGAATGCCCTGCCTGCAGCTGTTGTAGATGCGCCAAGTTTGGTGGCGTTTAAGAGGTTAGTTGATAAGTATATGGAAGAGAAGGGAATGGTTTAGTTTGGAGGGTCATTGCTTTTTTATAATGGTCGGCGCAACATCGAAGGCCGAAGGGCCTGTTCTGCGCTGTAATGTCCTATGTTCTAACTACAAAATAGCTATGGAGTAATCATGGAAGGAACTCAGAGCTGGTTACTAGCCTGTCCTCTCATCTTCAAGTGCTCAGGGACATTCTAGGAATGGAAAAAATGGAGAGCAAAAAAATGGTATCAATGCAAAGTAAATAATATGAAAATGAATCATTTGCAATTTTAATTCATGGTCAGACAGCAAGTACTGCCACTATAACTCACTAAAATGTCTTTATAACCCAAATTTACTTTATTTGATTTGATTCACAATCAATATTACAAGGGCATTGATTCAATTTTTGGTTGATTACTTAATTGTTCAATAAGTCTGAGTTCCTCTGCAATAAAAAATTATCACCTAATTTCATCTACCCTTCCAATCAAATCTGCACAACTGCAAAAAAGCAAATACAAAAAGCAAAAGGTCTGTACAGAACACAGCACAATATCTATTACAAGACTGATTCTTTAATGGTGAAGCGTGCCAACAATCTGCTTAATTCAATTGTTTCCACTGCAACTCATGAGTTTTGTACATAACTTTCTTGTTTTTTTGCTTAATCTGAAAGGATCCATCTAGCAGTGCAACTCCTTGTAACAAATTTAACCACAGCTTGATTGGCGGGATAAAAAGTTTTCATTTTTTCCTCTGGATTCCAAATACTGCAATATCTATCTAAGTCTCCCTGTCTTCTCTCAACAATTGTCTTGCTGCTGTAGCGAATTGTGGTTCTGATCTTGTTTCGGCCAAAGAAGCAAATGTCCTCAACTTTGTTATGGGATGACAGTGAAACAACTTCTAATAAAAGTCAACAGCTTAATAGCTAACAATCTTGCATCAGCAAATATGCTATGGTGAACGTTAAGATCACACACAGGGGAGTAGATCGCAACCTTATCAAATTTATACTTATTAAAAGCAGTGCAAAAGTTTTTCTAAATGTTTTCAGGTTTGCTGATATTATTAACAAAGCCCACTGTTAAAACATATTGTTATACACAAATATTAGTGAGAACAAGACAGGAGGAGGAGTGGCACTACCCTGACAATGTGCAAGCTCATCTACACCTCCAACATATGAAGTCCTAGGATGGTTAACTCATGCCTGAAGAACTGGATTGAGTTTTATGAAAAGTATTTTTTGGCTGAAGTAGTATTAGCCTGGAGGAATTACAATACATGTTCTAGAAGGCATAAATAACTATTGTCTACAATTGAAGTTCATTGAAAGCAAATTATTGACTTGAATAGAAAACCAGCTGAGTGAAAATAAACAATAAGGATAATGGACAAACACTTTAGCACACACAGGGTGGTAGAATTTTGGAACAGCTCTTACTGTAAATTTCAAATTTGGTTGATAGATATGTTATCCAAACGTAATAAGGGATATGGGATGGAGACAGATAGATGGAGTTAGGCCAGAGATCAGTCATAATCTCACTGAATTGCAGAAGAGCGTCAAGGCTAGCTGACTAATTGAGAATTGCAACAAGCTAAGCATCTTTTCCATTCTCTGGTAATTTTCTCATGTATTCTTTTCAAAGATCACTACCACAAAGAAAATCACTTCAGTTCACATGTTTACCTGAAAATCAACCATGGATGAATAAACCAGCCATTGAGGAAAATGGAAAATCAAAAACATATCATGGCATGAACAAACAAAAGATCAGTAAAGATTTTACTTACAAATAATGTTGGCCAAGTGAATGGGTTCCCTCATAAACCTAAGTGCAGAGCAGTTATATCACAAGTCACAGAGAAATGCAAAATGGCATATCAGGCACCATTGAGCTTATATTATTCTTTTCTGGTCATTTTGAATCTAAAAACCTATAATACTAGCTTTCCACATCATAAATTTAGTTAAACTGACAGTCAAATGTTTGTTAATATATTAGTGTTTGACAATAAGACAACCATTTCTAACTCAATGGTTAACCACATTAGTGTGCAAAACCAAAATGCTGGCACAGAAAATCATAATTACCGAAAGTCTGGAATCACAAATAATATAACATACTGGTTATCCTACCAATGTTTCAAGTACCACTCCAAATAGCTTACGTTCTTGGAGAGGATAGGGGAGTGAAGGGCAGAGAGAAGGACCTAGTACTCAAAAAAAAACTTGATTTTTGATAAATTTATTACATCTCTCAAAGACTTCTCAAAGGTATTTCAGAGCAATGAACTATTATGAGTTAATGACAACTATTTAGGTGAATTCTGGAACTACAAACTAGTCTCAATAACACGTACTCAATAATTTACCTGGTTTACCAATGCCATGTCTATCGTTCTGTCCGGTCAGGTCTTAAGTGTGACTCCAAGCCCATGACAACATGACTGACTCTTAACTCTGAGGCCACTGAGTTCAAAAGCAATTACGAATGAGCAACAAATGGCTTGCCAGTGAGGCCCATGTCCCATGCAAAAATAAAAAGAAATGGCCAGTTAATCCCTCTTTGGTACCACTGAATGATAAGGGACTGTTGGTTAAGACATAATAAGAAGTCTCACAACACCAGGTTAAAGTCCAACAGGTTTATTTGGTGGTGCCAAATAAACCTATTGAAATTTAACCTGGTGTTATGAAACTTCTTATGCCCACCACAGTCCAATGCCGGCATCTCCACATCATGGTTAGGACATTAGGCAATTCTTTAAATTATGGTACAATACCCTTTGACATTAATCTGAATCAGACCAAGTAAAACAGCCTCAATTTAATATTACATTCAAAGAAGAGTACCTTTAAAAGATTGATCACTTTCTCCATAACTACAATGAAATATCAGCCTAGAATTTACACTGTAAACCACGATCAAAACTTAAACACCAGATTTTTGACTCAGATGCAAGAGCTCTACCAATTAAGCCTAGCCAACCCTATGAGAACAGTAACATAATAACGATGTTACTGGACTACCAATGGGGTAATGATGAGAGAACGAGTAAACAAACTGTCACACAGGTCCTGTAAAACCATGTTTTCCATTGATGTTTCAAACATCAATTGTCTGCATATTTTGTCTATGTAACCTGGAAATAATGACAATCGATGGCAATGACAACAAGGTCAGATATGTATAAATTCATGACATGCCATTTCATGAAATTGTACAGAGTTGTATATTGTATAGCATTCACTGGTGGCACAAATGTTGACATGGCAACTTTTGCTCTACTGTGGCTGATTTTTTCGTATTCAACTAATTCTTCAGAGTTGAATTCTGAGACAAACTTGGGCACTCATAACAAAAGACCACTAACACCAAATCTCTTTGGTAACACCTGAACAACTAGATAACATAGCCAAGATATGAAAAGGATAAATTGGTGTTAGATATCCATACAGTAAACATTTCCAAAATGATGACGTGTGGATTACACCAAAAAGTAACAAAAATCAAGTTTGTTAGACATCAGCTGGCCATGACACACATTTTAAATACTTTTGTTTTTGATAAGGAATGACATTCTGATCAAAAAGACTTCTATTGCTCTGAAATTCATCATAAAAGGAATACAGCATTGACAATTAACCACAAGACTTAACTAGAGTCTCAAAATTCAATTGATCTATCTGCTTTGTCCAAAGTCCCAATAACGAATCATAGTCTCAGTACTCAGCCAAATCGAAGCATACATTTATTTAAAAATTGAAACTGTGTCAAATGGAAATAGTGCTGAAATAATATTGATGCAATGCTAAAAGGTTGTATTATTGTATAGACTATATGGGAATATGCAAAAATAGATTGCCCAAGTTCTAAGTATCTTCATATACAGAGCGGAAAAAGATTGTAGAACAAATCTCAAGAAAATAAATCTAGCAAGAGTTTCAGATGACTTTGAACCATTAAGTATAATGAGAACACTGAACAACAATATTAGGTTATGGATTTTTGTATATTTCAGAGTTTTTTGTCAACGACTCTATGGCAACACAAAATCACCCCACACTGTTACTGCAGTTTGAGGCTGTTCGTAGGGAAAATTTAATGAACACAATGATAGACTATTACTTTCTAAGTTGATTAAAATCTCTTATGCAGCCCTATTAAAAATTGCTTAATTTGAATTACTAAACAATTCACATTGGCTTCCTTCCCCACTCTTAACAAAGAACTTTGAATTCACAAGAGTTAAATATATTTTTGTCCAGAAAATAATTGAAATTTAATGAGTGTTGTTTATTGCATTAAAGGCTAATGCTGGGCACGCGAAATTCCATCCTACTGTTTTCCCCATCACCACAGCTCCTTGTCAACATTCAAATTCTCCAATGCATTGTTGGCAGCCTTGGATCTCAACACCTCATAAATTACAATTCAATCAGAACATCTCAGCAGGCATCCTCTTTCATAAAATGCTCCACATTCCTATCACTCCCAATTGTACCATCCAGCTCCACATAATACTTCGACTTTTGAGCTGCTTTACATTCTCTATCCACTCCACCACAAACAACAGCATTTTCGCTATTTCTGAAACTCTCTATATCTACCAACCGTTTTCAGAAAACTTAAAAAAAACTCTTTCCTCAGGCATGGCTTTACAGCCCTAATCTCTCAGGTGTTCTAGCTTTCCTGTTCGGTATGTAGAGGACCTTTTGGTTCAATGCAAAAAACATTTCGCACAATTTCCTATATATAGAAGCATTTGTACATAAACACTTCCAATAGGCATGTTATTTTATAGCCATTTGAACTCTGATTATCCCTTCCCTTCTTTCCTCTAGATTTCATTCTGTTAAACTTAAGTTTGACAGTTTTTAAGTTCTATAACTGTGCTGCTGGCTGTGACAACCTGAGGTGAAAGCTGTTTCACAAGAAACATTAAAGAACTTTGCCTGCAGTGTGATATTTTTCTTCCCATTTATTCACCTGCTCATGCATTCAGCAACTGAGCACACTAACCCTAATGTAGCATGAACATGCTAAATAAGCTAACTGACAATCACTGAAACATTGTAGAGAAACTAAAGAGATAGGTCATGGCCAGCAGAGATCTGAAAAATATTGCCATAAGAAATTATCTAAAAACATGTGTGTGAATTAGTTTCACATGTATTATGTACAACCTATTAATTCCACATGTATTATGTATAACCTATCAGTTCAAATTGAAAGCATGAGCCTTGGCTTGATAGTAGAATTTTCAGATGAGTCAGGGGGTCAATGGCTCCAAGTCACATTGTACAGACCTGAGTGCAATCTGACACTGAGGGAACGCTGAACCAAGGGAAGCTGTTCTCTTTTGGATGAAATGTTAAAACAAGGCCAAATATGCTTATTCATGCAAAAGTAAAAGATACCATAGCACCACACAGAGGGCAGAGACCTTTCTGGTGTTTGGACTAGTATTTATCTCTCAATCAATATAAGATTGGCTTTTATTTATCAGATGGATGAACGTGGGACCTGTGTGTTTCCTTACATTGCAACGAAGTGAAAAATGAGATATAAATACTCTTTATTGGTTGTAAAGCAATGAATTGGGTGATATAATTTTACAAGTGGGCACTTATCAGCATCATTTCCCAAACATTTAAATTAATTCCTTAAAGATAGGAACTAGGAGCAGGTATAGACAAATTCAGCCCTTCATCTCTGTCACTCAATCAGATAATGGCTGATTTGTCCTTGGTCTCAAATCCATCTGCCAAGCTGTACCTCATATCCCTTTTTTAATTTAATATTTATCATCCTCTTGAAACCACTTAACTATTCAGACTCCACCACACTATGGAGTAGCAAGTTCCACAAATTCAATATACTTATGAGTAGGTGTTCCTCCTCATCTCCGTTTTAAATCTACCACCTCTCAACCTATACCTGTGACTTCTTGTTCGAGATTGCCCCCTAAGAGGAAAACTGCCAGGTGTTGGGAGTGGAGAGAAAAGAAACCATCACCTGAACTTAAGTTTAAAGTTTATTTATTCATGTCATGAGTTGGCTTATATTAACACTACAATGAAAGTGCTGTGAAAATTCCTGGTTGCCACACTCCGGGTTCGGGTACAGAGAAATTAGCAAGGCCAATACACCTAACCAACACATCTTTCAAGAGTGTGGGAGGAAACCGGAGCACCTAGAGGACAAGGGAGGCCTGTTAAAGTGAAACCTTGGCCCTCATAAGGATCTTCCTCCAGCCTAGATTAACAGGAAGGGGGGGGGGGAACACCGACCACAACATTAGCAAAGACGATCCTGGGCAAAGCAGGGGCCTGTGGTGGGTGCGGTCGGTCGGTCGGTCGCTGGCTGGGTCCCCACCCCCACCACTACCGGCGCCCTTGGCAGGAAGGGGAACGTATCTCTCTCTCTCTTCACAATCCCTCTTTACCCCATCCCCCGCCCCCCACGTCTACGCTCTCGCTCCCCGCTCCGGCCTCACCAGGTATCGCCCTTCTTCAGCGGTGTCTTCATCAGCGCCGCGGTTTCGGCGCGCTGCGTCTCCAGCTCGGCCGCTCCGCCCTCCGCCATGTTCGCTAGCAACCGCGCGGAGCATGCCGGGCACCTCCCCCCCACTCCTCCAACAGCCGGCGTCAGGCCGCCGCGCGGGGCATGCTGGACAGCTTCCTCCTCCTCCCTGTCCTCCAACCGGCGTCAGACGGCCGCGCGGGGCATGCTGGACAGCTTCCTCCTCCTCCCTGTCCTCCAACCGGCGTCAGACGGCCGCGCGGGGCATGCCGGACAGCCTCCTCCCCCCCTCCCTCTCTCCTCCAACCGGCGTCAGACCGCCACGTCAAAGAGCGCAGCCGGCGACAGGATCATCCACTCACCATTCGGAAGGACGGCATCTCCCAAAGGCGAGAGGAGGACCCGTGGACCTCCCAGCTCCGCTGGGGACAAGTGGACACAGGCTGAATGCGACCATACACACAACTGGGCTGCCAACCCTCCAGCAGTCGAAGAGCAATCTACCTGCTGTGAACAGTCCCAGAGAAAAATCACAGGAAACATTATAGAAAAAAGCAAAATTATTGCGGGTGCTGGAATCCGAAGCAATCTTGCATTTAAATCAAGTTGTGGAGGCATGTCTGTAATAAAGTCTCCAGGGTTACATTTAACCACATTTGGTAACCCTATGCCCATCCAACACCATACAATTTGTGAGAAATTGTGTTATTTTTATTTTATAAGAGAGTGTAAAATAAAAATTAAATTAACTCCAAGATTAAAATCAGAAAGTACTAGAAAAACTCAGCGGATCTGGCAGGGCAATGTTGCAAATATCATACCCATCACAGTTCATGTGTTTTAGAATTTAACTTACAGTTTGAAGAATTAAAGTTTTAACTGTGGAAAACGGGGTAAATGTAACTTAAACAAGTTATTACACTAAAAGGGCCTGATTTTACCATCGCGTTGCCCCAAGTTTTGGGGCAAGAAAACTTGGTAAAATTGGGCTGTGAGGCGAGTAGTGCAATCCACGCCCGAATGGCTGTGATCGGGACTGCGCCTGAAATGGGCACAACGACCATTTAAATGTATTTGCATGCACTTGAATTAATGGGCTGCATGCCCAAATACTGGCACTTCCCCCTTTACCACCACATTCGCCCACCAGAATTGGCATGAAACAGACATTGTCCATTGAAATCCGATTCGAAGGCTTCAGTTAGTGAAGAGGTGAATGCCAAGGTGTCCGGTGGTTCTCTGCTTGAAATGTTGGGGGGGGGGTGGTGGTGAGGGGAGAGGGAGGATCTGCTGCTACTCTGCTTGGGATCCTTGGAGGGGAACGACGGGGTGGTGTGGGGGGAGGGCCTGCTGCCAGTCTGCTTGAGATTGATGGTGGGGGAGGGAAAGGGGGTCCACCACCACCCTGTTTGAGATCAATGGAGGAGAAGGGAAGGGAGGGGGGTCTTCTGCCACTCTGCCTGAGATTGGTGGGGGAGGGAAGGGGCCCATGATCAGTCTGGTTGGTGGGGGGGATAAGAGGGTAAGTAATATTGTGTGGGTGGGGGATAGTCTGTGGGGACCAGAGGGAGGTATTATTCGGCCTATGAGGGAAACAGCGTTCTATCATTTTTTATCTGCACACGCGCAGCTGATGGGAGCTGCAGGATTTTGGGTGTGTTAAGCCCCACCCGTAGGTTTATGCAGCATGATTCAGAATTGCTGATATTTATGCAGGCAGAGTGCACATGGCAGGGGGCGGGGGTCCTGAGATTGGGTCTAAAAGTTGGATCTGAAACACTCTCAGTTTCAAGTCCCGCCAACACTTAGAATCAAAATAAAATAGGCCCAAAAGGTCGGAATGGAAGAGATAGAGCTATAAGAGGTGAAATTACACAGTCCATGACCTAATTGAAAGCAGTAAAGAAAATAGAAACTTAGAAGTGAAACTGACCCTCCCTGTTTCTTAGGAAACAAAACTGAATTTGAGATTCAGAAAATGAAACTCCTGCACAGACTTAAACTGGTTGAAGATGTATAAAGGCTTGCAAAACCACCCAAGTAGTTGCTGTTTCTTGAAAATGGTGTGTGTAGTCTGCAACTCACGGAGAGACGACAGTCGATACAAATAAACTGTTAGACCTGCACCATAAGCAAAGCAAAAAACACTAACATCACCATTCACTGCATGGGATGCAGGTGAAACTTAATCTGAGCAGTGAGAAAACAGATTGCTGGAAGATTGCCTCGTTTGAAACCAATGGAAGAATTTACAGTGGTCTGCATTGAATCTTGTGACAAAGAAGGCAATCAACAGATTAGCTTGGTAGTATTCAAAAAGTTACCAGAACAAGGGACTGAGACATGTACAGTCAAGAGAACACAAAGGTTATTGGTGAAAGCACTGATTCAAGCAGCTCCCTAATTGGATTAATGAGTCCTGGGCTAAACCACTAACTCTTGCAAACCTGTTATGTCTTAAGTTTAATTTCTGATCTATTGAGTTAGCTGATCTCAGCATTGGAATCTAACTAATATTTAAAAAAGCATTAAGGAAGATGGACTTGCATTTTTATAGCCTCTTTCATGATCTCAGAATGTCCCAAAGTGCTTCTCAAAATAATGCCATGGAATTTCTTTAGTTTAAAATTTTTAAGTTTATTTATTCTTGTCACAAGTAGGCTTACATTTACAGTGCAATGAAGTTACTGTGAAAATCCCCTGGTTGCTACACTCCAGTGACTGTTCGGATACAAAGAACAAAACAGCTCGGGAAACAGGCCCTTCGGCCCAACGAGCCCACGCCATCACCCCGATGTTCCCACCTCTACCCCTGATCCCTGTCTATGTTTATAGATCTATGGATTAAAAACCAAATTTGAGACAATTTAGGGAGAATTTGTTTTGCCAATTAGCCTAAGAGCACATCTTTGGGATGTGGGAGGAAACCGGAGCACCTGGAGAAAACCCCGCAAGCACAGGGAGAATGCGCAACTCCCACAGACACGCCCAAATCCATGTATCTGCACAGCACAGCTGTCCGTGTTGCCCATCAAATGGTCCAGGTCAAGCGTACACTAACAACGTGAAGCACTAGGATACTCTCGAAAAAAATCCAAGAGCATAGAACATAGAACATAGAACAATACAGCACAGAACAGGCCCTTCGGCCTTCGATGTTGTGCCGACCAAAATAAAAAGCAATGCCCCTCCTAACTAAACCATTCCCTTCTCATCCCTATACTTATCAACTAACCTCTTAAACGCCACCCAACTTGGCGCATCTACAACAGCTGCAGGCAGGGCATTCCACTCCCTAATCACTCTTTGAGTAAAGAACTCTGATATCCGTCCTGTAACTCATACCCCTTAATTTAAAGCTGTGTCCCCTCATGCTAGCTTTCTCCATCCTAGGAAAAAGGCTATCACTGTCCACCCTATCTAAACCTCTAATCATCTTATATGCTTCAATAAGATCCCCTCTTAGCCGCCTCCTTTCTAACGAAACAACCTCAAATCCTTCAACCTCTCTTCATAGGACCTGCCCTCCATACCAGGCAACATCCTAGTAACCCTCCTCTGTACCCTCTCCAATGCCTCCACATCTTTCTTATAATGTGGGGACCAGAACTGCACACAATACTCCAAGTGCGGCCGCACTAGAGTTTTGTACAGCTGCAACATGACGCTGCGGCTCCTAAATTCAATCCCCCTACCAATAAAAGCTAAGACTCCATATGCCTTCTTAACAACTTTATGCACTTGACTGCCTACTTTCAGGGATCTATTGACACATACACCAAGATCCTTCTGTTCCTCAACACTATTAAGAGCCCTACCATTAGCCCTAGACTCTACACATTTATTGTTCCTGCCAAAGTGCATTACCTCACACTTTTCCACATTAAACTCCATTTGCCACCTCTCGGCCCAGCGCTGCAACTTGTCCAAGTCACTCTGTAAACTAAAACACCCCTCTTCACTATCTACCACACCACCAACTTTAGTATCATCTGAAAATTTACTGATCCATCCCTCAATACCCTCATCCAGATCATTTATAAAAATTACAAACAGCAGGGGCCCCAAAACAGACCCTGAGGCACACCACTCGTCACCGAACTCCACGATGAATATCTCCCATCAACCACCACCCTCTGTCTTCTATCTGCCAGCCATTTCTAATCCAATTAGCTAAATCACCCTCTATTCCACACATCTGCATTTTCTGTAGAAGTCTTCCATGGGCCACCTTATCAAAAGCCTTACTAAAGTCCATATATACTACATCAACCGCCTTACCCCCATCCACCTCTCTGTGAGCAGCCCTCACATGACCCATCGCATGTATGCCCCTTGTTAGACAACAAGGTGGACCAAAGCACCTGTAGGATGAAAACAAGTACATCAATATCATCATCTATTTACACACTTCCCAGGGACTCCCAAGGCTCATGATCCCTATTTTAAATCAGTTTTCTATACCCCTCCATTCCCATTCTATTCATGTGCCCATCTAAGTATTTCTTAAATAACTCCAGAATACCTGCCTCCACCACTTTACTTGGCAGTGCATTCCATACCCCCACCACCCTCTGTACACTGAGGGAAAAGTTAGCATGGTCAACGCACCTAATCTGTATGTCTTTTGGACTATGGGAGGAAACTCGAGCACCCAGAGGAAACCCATGCAGGCACAGGGAGAACATGCAAACTGCACACAGATGGTGACCCAAGCTGGGAATCAAACCCAGATCCCTGGTGTTGTGAGGTAGCTCTGCTAACCACTGTCCCACCATACTGCCCCAGTGAGGGATGAAAATTGATAGTTGGAGCAGGCTAACTTAAACTGAAAGGCAGAGTAAAACGACAACAGCTAAGGTATAAAGTGTAGTGCAGCAGAGTATATGTATGTATGAACATCTGAATTAAGAGCAGGAGTATAAGGCAAGTTTTTTACAGAAAGTGGTGGGTGCCTGGAATTTGCTATTGGGGGAGGTAGTGGAAGTAGATATAATTGTGAGTTTTAAGGTGCATCCTGACAAATACAAATAGGATAGAGGGAAAAGATCCCTGGAAGTGTAAGGGATTCTAGTTCAGATGGACAGCATGGTCAGTACAGGCTTGGAGCGCCAAAGACTCTATTCTTGTGCTGTAATTTTCTTTGTTCTACTCTTCTAAACTAGTGGATACAAACCCGAGCTTCTCTAACTTTCCTCATAAGACAACTTGCCCATTCGTAGTAGTAGTTGAATAAAACTTGTCTGAATTGCTTCTAAAGCACTTACATCTTTCCCTAAGTAAATAGACCATACTGTACATTCCATTAGCAGGAGAGACTAGGATCCAAAGGCACAACTTCAGAATAAAGGGATGACTCATTAGAACTGAGATGAGAAGAAACTTCTTCAGCCACAGGGTGGTGAATTTATGGAATTCAATGCCACAGAAGGCTGTGGAGACCAGGTCATTGAGGATATTTAAGACAGAGATAGACAGCTTCTTGATTGGTAAGGGGATCAAAGGTTATGGGGAAAAGTTGGGAGAATGGGATTGAGAAACTTATTAGCCATGATTGAATTGCAGAGCAGACTCTGCTAATTGCGTAATTCTGCTCCTATATCTTATCATCTTATGGCATACAATACTCCAGATATGGCCCTCACCAATGCCCTAATAAGTGAATCATAACCTCTCTGCTTTTGTAATCAATTTCCTTATGATAAATTTGTTGTACCTGTATATTAGCCTTTTGTGATTCATACACTCAGGGAGGCGATGGCTTAGTGATATGATCACTAGACTATTAATCCAGAGACTCAACTAATGTTCTGGAGACCTGGGTTCCAAGCCCCACCATGATAGATTGTTGGAAAAACCCATCTGGTTCACTAATATCCTTTAGTGAAGGAAATCTGACTCCAGAGCCACAGCAATGTGGTTGATTCTCAATTACCACTTAGTTGTATCAATCACTACAAAGTCTCAACAATGCCCTAACAACATTGTGGATCAACCCACAGGGCATGGACAGCAGCGATTCAAGAAGACAGCTCATCACTAACTTCTCAAGGGCAACTGAGGATTGGACTATAGATGCTGGCCACTCGTGATACCCATTTCCCATGAATGAATTAAAAAAAGGACTCCCAAATCCTTCTACGAACCAGAGCTCAGCAATTGCTCACCATTTAGATAATATGCTTCTTTTTCATTCTTCCTGCCAAAATAGACATTTTCACATTTGCCCACATTATACTCCATTTATCAGATTTTTGCTCACTCTCTTAACTCATCTATGTCCTTTTGTAGTCTATAGAACATAGAACAGTACAGCATATTGTACTGAGCTATGTCCGAATCTAAGATCAAGCTATCCCACTTTCTATCGCTCTGATATGTTCCACGTGCCTATCCAAAAACCACTTGAAAATTCCTAAAATATCATACTCCACAATCAGAGAGAGCAGTGTATTCCACACCCCAACCACTCTCTGACATCTCTCCTATATCTCCCACCATGAATTTTATAGTTATGCCTCCCAGTAACAGCTACATCCACCCAAGGAAATAATCTCTGTACATCCACTGTATCTATCCCCCTCATCATCTTATAAACTTCTGTTAAGTCTCCTCTCATCCTCCTCTGCTCTAAAGAGAAAAGCCCCAGCTCCCTCTACATTTCTTCATAAGACTTATCCTCCAAACCAAGCAGCATCCTGGTAAATCTCCTCTGCACTCTCTCCAATGCTTCCACATCCTTCTTGTAGTGAGGTGACACAATATTCCAAATGTGGTCTCACCAAGGTCCTGCATAGTTGCAGCATAATGCCACAAATCTTAAACTCAAACCTTCTGTTAATAAACGCTAACATACTATATGCTTTCTTCATAGCTCTATCCACTTGAGCGGCAACGTTCAGAGATCTGTGGATATGAATACCAACATCTCGCTGTTCCTCCATATTCTTCAGAATCCTGCAGTTGACCTTGTAATCCTTTCCTAACTATCTTTGTATCATCCACATTGATCTCTTTGACACATAACCCTTTGTGACACATAACCCTTTGGTTTTGTGAAGGGTAGGTCGTGCCTTACTAACCTCATTGAGTTTTTTGAAAAAGTGACTAAGGAGGTGGAGGGGGTAAGGCGGTTGATGTGGTATATATGGACTTTAGTAAGGCGTTTGATAAGGTGGCCCATGGAAGACTTCTGCAGAAAATGCAGATGTATGGGATAGAGGGTGATTTAGCTAATTGGATTAGGAATTGGCTAGCAGATAGAAGACAGAGGGTGGTGGTTGATGGGAGATATTCATCGTGGAGTTCGGTGACAAGTGGTGTACCTCAGGGGTCTGTTTTGGGGCCCCTGCTGTTTGTAATTTTTATAAATGATCTGGATGAGGGTATTGAAGGATGGATTAGTAAATTTGCAGATGACACTAAAGTCGGTGGAGTGGTAGATAGTGAAGAGGGGTGTTATAGTTTGCAGAGGGACTTGGACAAGTTGCAGAGCTGGGCCGAGAGGTGGCAAATGGAGTTTAATGTGGAAAAGTGTGAGGTAATGCACTATGGCAGAAATAATAAATGTGTAGAGTATAGGGCAAATGGTAGGATTCTTAGTAGTCTAGATGAACAGAGGGATCTTGGTGTGTATGTGCATAGATCCCTGAAAGTAGGCAGTCAGGTCGAGAAGGTTGTTAGGAAGGCATATGGAGTCTTGGCTTTTATTGGTAGAGGGATTGAATTTCGGAGCCGCAACGTCATGTTGCAACTGTACAAAACTCTAGTGCGGCCGCACTTGGAGTATTGTGTGCAGTTCTGGTCCCCACATTATAAGAAAGATGTGGAGGCATTGGAGAGGGTACAGAGGAGGTTTACCAGGATGTTGCCTGGTATGGAGGGCAGGTCTTATGAGGAGAGGCTGAGGGATTTGAGGTTGTTTTCGTTAGAAAGGAGGAGGCTAAGAGGGGACCTGATCGAAACATATAAGATGATTAGAGGTTTAGATAGGGTGGACAGTGATAGCCTTTTTCCTAGGATGGAAAAAGCTAGCACGAGGGGACACAGCTTTAAATTAAGGGGTGATAGTTATAGGACGGATATCAGAGGCAGGTTCTTTACCCAAAGGGTGGTTCGGGAGTGGAATGCCCTGCCTGCAGCAGTTGTAGATGCGCCAAGTTTGGTGGCGTTTAAGAGGTTAGTTGATAAGTATATGGAAGAGAAGGGAATGGTTTAGTTTGGAGGGGCATTGCTTTTTATATTGGTCGGCGCAACATCGAAGGCCGAAGGGCCTGTTCTGTGCTGTAATGTTCTATGTTCTATGTTCTTTGCATCTTGCTAGTGGATAGTCCTGTTGCTTCATATGTAAAACATCCGTTATTGGGGTAGGAAGTGGTACGCTGGCAAGGAGTGAAGATTGGCCAGCAAACAAGAAACTGAGAGTTGGCATAAATAGGTCTTTTCCCAGTTAAAGTAAAGTAAAAGAAAGTTTATTTATTAGGCACAAGTAGGCTTACTCACTACAACAAAGTTACTGTGAAAAATCCACCCAGAGATCTGGGTTCAATTCCCTGCTTGGATCATTGTCAGTGCGGAATTTGCATGTTCTCCCTGTGTCTGTGTGGGTTTCCTCCAGGTGCTCCGGTTTCCTCCCACAGTCTAAAAATGTGTAGGCTAGGTGAATTGGCCATACTAAATTCTTCCTCAGTGTACCTGAATAGGTGCCAGAGTATGATGACTAGTGGATTTTTCACAGTAACTTCGTTGTAGTGAGTAAGCCTACTTGTGCCTAATAAATAAACTTTATTTTACTTCACTTTAACTGGGAAAAGACCTATTTATGCCGACTTTCAGTTTCTTGTTTGCTGGCCAATCTTCACTCCTTGCCAGCGTACCACTTCCTATCCCAATAACAGATGTTTTACGTACTAACTTTTGATGTAGCATCTTATCAAATGCCTTTTGGAGATCTAAGTACAGTACATCCACCAGTTCCCCTTTATCCAAAGCACACGTGACTCCTTCGAATAGTTCCTATACATTGGTTAAATATGATCCCCCTTTCACAAAACCATGTTGACTCTGCCTGATTGCCTTGAATTTTCCAAGTGCCCTGCCATAACATCTTTCATAATGGCATTGAACATTTTCCCCATGGCAGATTTAAGGCTAACTGGCTTCATGGCAGACACAGCAAATCAAGTTTAAGTGGAGCACAGATTAAAACACAGATCTAACAAGACTGGGAAATAAACAATAAAAACGGAAAATGACAAAAAGTCTCAGCAGGTCTGACAGCATTTGTGGAGAGAGACCAGGGCCAATGTTATGAAGGTAAAAGCAAAATACTGCAGATGCTGGAATGTAAAACAAAAACAGAAAATGCTGAAAAATCTTCACAGGTCTGACAGCATCAATGGGGAAAGAATAAAGCCAATGTTTCGAGTCCAGATGACCCTGTGTCAGAATTCTTATGGTGGGTCATCCAGACAGATGGTGTCTGACCTGCTGAGATTTTACAGCACTTTCTGTTTTTGTTTTTGATTCCAGCATCTGCAGTATTTTGTTTTTATCTCTGGAAAGTAAAAAATGTGTCCTGTACAGATAGCTTAACCTATCCGACTGTTTAAACTACTAGGCTAAAATATGTCCCACTATATTATAAAGAATTTTATGAATAATTGTATAAGTAGCTTAAACTGACTATCTAAATTATTGAGCTAAAATATATCCCACTATTTTATAAGGAATTTTCTAAATTAAAATTAGATTATTGCCTTATAAATTTAATTAACCACTATCCCTTGTCATATATGTTCTGGTTTCTTTGCAGATTGTATAAATCTTTCACTTTTTACTAAAGATTTCCGTTGTGAGAAATGTACAGAGTTCCAATGAATGTTTTGTGGTCCTGCTTTTGTGGAGTGGGAATATTGTCACTGCAGACTCAATGGGCCAAAAGGCCTCACTCTGCATGAGTATGCATTTATGCTATAACTACTATGGGAATGTCTTTGCACTAACTGAGTACTTGTAGTTTAAATAGCTTTAATTTGATGCTGAGAAGCTATTGTGAAAATTTGGAACTAGGTCCCAGCTGACTCAAGAGTGAAGTATAGGAGACTAACTTACTGACAAAATTTATATAAGATGTGATGGAGTCAATATAATTGGATGTTTCCCCAGATTGGAGTGTCTACAACCAAGGGATGCAATCTCAGATTAATGAGGAGGGCCATTTAAGACCAAGGCCAGAATATTCCAGTCCTGATGTGATGGGACCCACCGTAGGAGATTTCATGGTCCAGCCAATAGTTCATTGGCTTCTGATGGAACTGGAAGATCCTGGGGTGGGTGGGGCTGGAAAATCCCATCCTGGGGTGAGGAGGAACTTCTTCACTCAGAGTGGCGAATCTCTAAAGATTTTGAATTCTGGAAACAGATTACATTAAGGGATATTGGATAGTGGGGAAATGGGGCAGGGGTAATTATTAGCCATGGGTTTTTTTGAATGGTGGAGTTGCCCAATAGGCTGGATGTCCTCCTTGTTTTCCTATATTCCCAAGAGAGTTTCACTCCACTCCATTCTGCAGTCAGATAGGGCAATGGCTCTGGATTTACACTGCACCTTTCCCATCATTGAAAACTGAAAGTAAGGCTGTCATGGGAGTGCAACATTCATGTATGATTTATAAACTGTGCAAGGTGTCATTTGTGGCTTAGTGGGTAGCACTCCTGCTACTGAATCAGAAAAGTTAAAGTTAATTTATTTTAGTCACCATAGTGGAACTGATCCACTTCAGATTGGCCATGATCTTATTGAATGGCAGGGCAGGCTCGAAGGACTAGATGGCCTACTCCTGCTCCTATTTCTTATGTTCTCATAAGTAAGGCTTACTTTAACACTGCAATGAAGTCACTGTGAAATTCCCCTCGTCATCGCACTCTGGTACCTGTTTGGGTACACTGATGGAGAATTTAGCTCGGCTAATGCACCTAACCAGTGCATCTTTTGAACTGTGGGAGGAAACTGGAGCATCTGATGGAAACCCATGCAGGGAGCATATGCAGACTCCACACAGACAGTGATCCAAGCTGGGAATCGAACCCAGGTCCTTGGCGCTGTGAGGCAGCAGAACTAACCACTGTGCTACCATGCCTCTTTGTGCACTCAAGTTTCAGTCCAGAACGTTGAGCACAAAATCTAGGCTGACCCTTCAATACAGGGTTCCTCTGTCTGCCTTCTCAGGTAAGTATAAAAAATGATATGCTACTGTTTATGAAGAGGAGCAGGCGAGTATCCACGCTAATATTTATCTCTTAACCTAAGCAGTTTACCTATCATTATCACTGTGCTGCTTGGGGCAGTTCGCTATGTGCAAATTGCCTGTCGTGTTTCCTACATTATGACTGTGTCTACATTTCAAAAATGCCTCATTGCCCATAGAGCACTTTTGGAAACTCCTGGGGTGAATTTTCCTGTTCCACCGTTGCGGGAATTGTAGCAAGTAAGGCGCGAACCAAGAAAAGGTCTGTTGGTCTTGGGTGGGATTTTTAGGTTTTGGGGCAAGTGTGGCTCGAAAATCCTATCCCTGCAGGGCGCTACAGAAATGCACATATTCATTTTGCCACAAAGTGGTGCTGATGAGTTGTGAGAGGTTTTGTACTCAGTAGCTCCACCAGCAGGGATGTAGTGATACTGCAGCTCCCTGACAAATGCAAATTAAAATTAGCACAGCACAAGGAAAGGTTGAATTTATTTATCATTCAAAGAAATTTATCCTTCCTTCCAATATGATTGAGCATAAACGACACATTCAGCGTTTATCATGCTTACACAATTATTCAATCAAAGATGTGCAAGTTAGGCTGATTGGTAATGCTACATTGCCCCTTAGTGTCAGGGGATTAGTTGGTAAGGTTAAAGGGTTAGGCCCTGGGTAGGATTATTTTTATGCATGCTGGGATGGGATACAATGGTTAACATTGCTGCCTACAGTTTCAAGGATTTGGATTTAATTCCTGGCTTGGGTCACCGTGTGGAGTCTGCACACTCTTCCTGTTTGTGTGTGGGTTTCCTTAGGTACTTTGTTTTCCTGCCGCAGTCTAAAAGACATGCTGGTTAGGTGCCTTAGTCACGCTAAGTTCTCACTCAGTGCATCCAAACAGGCATCAGAGTGTGGCAACTAGGGGATTTTCACAGTAACTTCATTGCAGTGTTAATATAAGTTTCCTTGTGACTAATGAATAAACTTAAAGTAAAGTAAAAGTAAAGTTTATTTATTGGTCACAAGTACGCTTATATTGCAATGAAGTTACTGTGAAAATCCCCAAGTTGCCGCACTCGGCAAGTGTTCAGGTCAATGCACCTAACCAGCACACATCTTTCAACTTATGCAACTTACTTACTGCAGCCTCAATGGGCTGAATGGCCTCTCTCTGCACTGTTGGGATTCTATGAATCTATGATTTTACTGCACTATTTATCCACAACTTTAACTGTGGAGTATGTGGTCGTTAGTCTTTTCAATTAATATTTACAATTCAATCCTGGAAGGCAATACAAAATGAGTCATTCTAAAATAAAAGCAAAGTACTGTGGATGCTAGAATCTGAAACAAAAAGAGAACATTTTCAATTTTTAAGTCATTCTAAGTTTCTTTGCATCACTGGTGAAATCATCTTTGGAATATTGACCTCAGTCTTCAGTAAGTTATTTTCAAGTGAACAGAGATACATTCATAAAGGTTCAAAGGAGAATAAGACGACTCTGTGACCAATGGTTATTAAAGCAGCCTCAAAGAATAGGAGTATTTCCAATTAATACAAAGACTGAGATGATTTTTTAGCACTTCAGAGGAGAGGACAATTTAACATGCTGAGCGCAAAACCAAAGGATAAAAGTACAAATTGAACGAGTCTTAAAATGGCAGTAACTTTTTATCTCACAGTCCAGTTCATATATGGAATAGATGCCACAAAAGCAATGATTTATTTATCTAGAGTTACCATGACACAGCCTATCTTGTACAAAGCACATCTATTTAAATATCAGAAGCAAGTTTTCAAGTTATATGCTACATGAGAATATTCTTTCAAATTGTGACCACTTTATCATAAAGCAGTTGATAAAAGAACTTTAAGTAAGATGGAAATAAATATTTTTTATAGGCAAAATACTTCGATCTGGAAAAAGGATGGTGGAAGCAGATTCAATAGAAATTTCAAAAGGAAATTGGGTAAACACTTGAAAGTTTGCAGGACTATGGGGAAAGGGGAAAGTGAAGGGGACTAATTGGATTGGTTTCTTAAGGAGCCAGTACAGGCAGGATGGTTTGAATGGTTTCCTTCCAGGTTGGAACATTCTATTACTCTTCTTGAGGTTTGTAAGATCATATCCTCTGCTTTTTCCTTATGTTGGATTCGCTTCAACATTTATTTCCCTCTCTGGTGATTTTAGAAATGAAATTTGTAGTTTCAATCCATTATGACTGCAGTCCTGCTTTCAAAAAACACTCCTTTGATGATCTTAAGACTTTTTTTCTCATTCCTTTTTACCCATTCACCCTGTTTGTCAGTCTCCACTTGATACCATGGAACCCCTACATTGCAGAAGGAGCCCATCCTACCCATTGAGTCTGCACCGACTCTCCGACAGAGAATCCTACCCAAGCCCTATCCCCATAACCTCATCCTAAACAATTTAGTGTACGCAATCCATCTAACCCACACATCTTTGGACACTAAGGGACAATTTAGCATGAGCAATCCACCTAATCTGCACATCTTTGTACTGTTGGAAGAAACCATAGCAGCTGGAAGAAATCCATACAGACATGGGGAGAATGTGCAAACTCCACACAGACAGTTGCCCAAGGCCGGAATTGAACCTGGGTCCCTGGCGCTGTGAGGCAGCAGTGCTAACCACTGTGCCGCTGTGCTGGCCCACATCTGGAGCTCTGCAAAGTGCTCAAAGCTGGCTCTCTCTACGTCTGGAGAATGTTTATTAAATTTAAATTTAAAAAGCTATATTCCTGCCAAAATAAGAAAAGAAACTCTACTTCAATTCAAATCAGTCCACTTTCCTCTCACGCTTACATGCAAATGAGTTGAACTGCAATTTGACATTTCCCCAGCAGCTCAAACAGGAGGGCATACACAATCTTTTAACTAAATTTGCAGTGGCATAAGTGATATTTGCATGGAGAATGGAAGTAGTCAGCCTTCATTTTTATTTACAAATTAACTTAATTACAACTGGATATTTATAGCAATCTTTTGAAAGTGGAATTGGATCAGGTTTCCTTTTCAATCAGTGAGATGCTACATGTAACAACTGGCACCATCAGATAAATGAAATATTTTGACCTGATTATTGAAATTTAAAACAGCCCCATGAAATAAAGGTTTCAGGCAGGCTGTAATTTTGCAAATATTTGACACTATTATCAATCTTAACCATCAAAAAGAATAAGAACAGCAAGATTATGGATTCGCAATCACCTAAAAATTTATTTTAGTCACAAGTAAAGCTTACATTACTGCTGCAATTAAGTTACTGTGAAATGCCCTTGTAGCCTCGGTCCAGTGCTTGTTCAGGTCCATGCACTTAACCAGCATGTCTTTCAGAATGTGAGAAGAAACCAGAGCATCTAGAGGAAACCCATGCAAACATGGGGAGAACATGCAAAGTCTACGCAAGCAGTGACCCAAGCCAGGAATTGAGCCTGGTACCATGAAGCAGCAGTGCTAACCTGTGCCAATATGCCACTTTTGCATTCCACCTGGATTTGGACACAAACTTCCAACTCGCTTTCTTTCCTAGGTGGAGTCCCTGGAACACTGCATCTTGGATCACAAAGGGTAAGGCAGCACCAGGTTAGACAGGATTTGAGGAGAAGCGAGGAAAGGACAATAAAGCCACTCAGGTTCCAAGACCATGTTCAGAAACAAGGGGTTAATTTTCAATACGGTGAACTGGGGGGGAATTCCTAACCCACATTACAATTCATCCAGTTTTAACAATGAAAATAGGGTGGGTTCCTGTAATAAGCGATTAATTTGCTCTGCAGTTTCAACTCACAGCTACAACAAGAATAATCTGCACTTATGTAGCACTCTTCAAAATTACAAAGTGTCCTAAGATATTGTTGGTGAAAAGTACCCACACATTCCTAATCAACTGTGCGAACATAGCATTTCTCCTTAAATTCAGCGTGCATTTGGTGGCCCAGTGGTGCAATGGTTAGCACTGCTGCCTCACAGAGCCAGGACTTGGGTTTGCTTCCTGGCTTGGGTCACTGTCTGTGTGGAGTTTGCAATTCTCCCTGTGTCTGTGTGGGTTTCCTCTGGGTACTTCGGTTTCCTCCCACAGTCCGAAAGACGTGCTGGTTAGTGGTATTGGCCATGATAAAATTCACCAAACAGGCACTGGAGTTTGGTGATTGGGGGATTTTTACAGTCACTTCACTGCAGTGTTAATGTAAACCTACTTGTGACATTAATGAGTAAACTTTGAAATTAACAATTTGAAATTTTGACACTAATGAGTAAACTTTGAAATTAACAGAGACAGTGGGTTGCTCCAAGATCAACAACTAAAAAACAAATAAATTTGCCCTCTTTTTAGAATCACAGGGGCTGACAAGCACAGTGATTGCCTTGGATCATTTTATGATTTTGTTTGCTAAGTACTTGTAAAATTTTTAAATTCTGCACATTGCAAAGCACAGATGTGTCTACATCTGTTTTGGGAGATGTTTATTATGTGGGTATGGGAAATTGTCTTTGCCGATTTACTGCGCAATAGCTAGATGGATTTCCTTCTGGAATAGGCCTTGGAAACCAAAAGACTTTGAACAATCTGAAGACCTCGCATGAGCAAATTCGTTCCATGCGGTATTGAAGAAATATTTCCCTTGATCCTGTTGTCATTTTTATGATTGTGTTGAGGCAAAAAGAGTAACATCATTTGGAATATGTACTTAGAAAGGAAGAATGTGAAAGCAACCACAGCAAAAGGACAGAGAAATGGGACTAAAATAATTAGCTTTAGCTGAACAGATAGGGATGAACCACATTAATCCTTTGCACTTTAGGTTCGCTAATTCTTTGATGGTGATGCACATACAATGTTAGAATGTAACCAGTGATAACTTTGTATTCAATGTAATGTGACCAATGGGAACAAGACGTAAGGGTCAGTTGACCCAGTAACCTATGCAACCAATTACAGAGTGATGTAATAGGTAGCTGACCAGCTAATTCACTATAAATAAGAAACCATGTAGAATTGTGAGTACCTTGGAGTGGCCCAGGACGAGGCTCCAGGTTTGGAATAATGAAGTTTCTTTATTAAACTCTTTCTTTGATTTATAAGTTGGATTAAGTTTTGTTGTATTTTCATTAGCTGCATTTTGAAGAGTTCCTTCTGAAGACACATGCAATACAACTCCCCACTGTCTTCTCACACTGTTCCAAAAGAGTATCATTCAAGCCAAAAGGGAACTAAAAGACTAAGTTGAAAAATGGCTTGAAAAAGATTTTAGATTTCAAAATAAAAGCAGCAAAACAAATGCCAATTAACATTGAAATGAATTAGATCACATATTTTTGGATTGTGAATAAATTTTGAGCAAAATTAAGAATAATCAGTCCTCATTCAGTGAGCAATTGTAACTGTGTGGTTTAACATAACATCTTCTATGTCCGGCATTCCCTAAGTTAAGCAGCCTGCTGATTCAAGCTTAAAGCCACATACAGAGCGTTGGAGTCAATCAATGCTTCCCTCCGTGTTCAGCCAAGGAAACCCCTGCCAAATACGCCCCACAAGAATCAATTTGGTATTATCTGCAAACAGTGCTATTATATTGAAAAGGGTGGACATTTTGTTTTCGCCGATCATGTTTTGCATTTTTAACATATGACTGGCAACATTATTCTGAAAAAAACAGATCAACTCGTGTATTGCCACCGGCGGATCTTAACAAATAAAGTTTATTAATTGGTGTCACAAGTAGGCTTACATTAACACTGCAATGAATCCACTGTGAAAACACCCCAGTGCTCACATTCCAGTGCCTGTTCGGATACACGGAGGGAGAACTTAGCACCCAACCAGCATGTCCTCCGGACTGTGGGAGGAAACCAGAGCATCCAGAGGAAACCCATGCAAACGTGGGAAGAAGGTTCAGACTCACACAGGCAGTAACTCAAGTCAGGAATCAAAACTGGATCCCTAGCTCTGTGAGGCAGCAATGCTAACCACTGTGCCACCATGCCACCCTTGTTAACAGTGAGAATATTAACAGCGGTACACAAGACTTTACTGAAAACATGTTTCATTGCAGCTGCCTTGGCAAATCAGCCAGCATAATTAAGAACCCTACGCACCTCAGACATACTCTCTTCCCATGTTCTTCCTTTGGGAAAAAGATACAAGAGTCTGAGGTTACTACCAACCAACTCAAAGACATCTTCTTCCCTGCTGCCAGACTTTTGAACACATCTACCTCACATTAAAGTTGATCTTTCTCTACCCCCTCACTGTGACTGTAACACTACATTTTGCACTCTCTCCTTTTCTTCTCTATGAATGGTATGTTTTGTCTGTATTGCACACAAGAAACAATATTTTTCACTGTATACTAATACATGTAACAATAATAAATCAAATCAAATCAAAATGTAGATATTTCCAATGTTACGGTGAGCTACATTTTAAAAAGAGATTTGTGTATCCTTAAAAATGAGTTTTATTGACATTGCTTCTTTGGGAAACTAAACAATATTAAAGTCATTGCTAAGTTCAATTTGTTTCTCCTGCACTACTGCCACTCCCTCCCACCCACCCCCCACTCCTCACAACCCCCATCGCAATTGATTTTATTTTGGAACATATTTCTCCTGATGCTGAGTAGTGATGACAAAAACAGGAGAATTGACTTGGAGGAGCTACTGAGTCTGACAGCAGAAGAAACCTGAATTAATGCCAGCAGATAGAGTCATTAATCTAGTTGTCCTCTGTGATATTGGCATTTCAACTCTGCACATTGATACAGCTCCATCACACTTTCAGGCTCAGTGGTCCCTCCCTGACAGTCACTCCTGAGCTTGGTGAGTTTTTATTGTGGTGGGTACTGTATTAGAATGCGGCTGGCAATAGTTTACACTTAAATAATTTTTTCAGCATATTAACATGTTTCAAAATGCATTCACCAGCTGGTGATCAGACTTGAGTAAGGAAAGAATTACAGATAATGAATAAATGACAAACTGCACCTCCCATTGCTCATTGTGGTGTTTTATTCCTTTGAACATTCCTCCCTGTCTTTTTGGGTACTGTGACAATTTCTCTTGCATTACTTAAATAAACAGAAAGACTACTGTTTATCTAATGTCTTTAAGTATCTCAGAATGTACTTCACAGCCAAGGAGTTCTTTCTTGATTCGATCTGATTTGATTTATTATTGACACATGTATTGGGATAGATTGAAAAGTATTGCTTCTTGCACACTATACAGACAAAGATAGGATCCATTACTCGGGAGGAAGTCTTGCCTTAGAGTCAGATTGGCTGCAACTTTCTAGTTTCTGCAACACAAGAATTGCAGTGGACAGAACTTCAGGAAGACGGTCCTGGGGCTGGATGACAAGGTAAGTTTTCAGGATCCCAGGATGGGAGTGATCTAGGGAGGTACATAGGGAGTGATTGGGATATTGGGAGAAGAGGCTAGAAATGGGGGGAGAGAGGTTAAGCGGCTATCAGGCTTTAAGGCGGATAGTGAGCAGTAACACCTAGAATGACATAAACTGATGGGTTGGGAAACCACATCATTGCTTAATCGAAAGAAAAACTAATTCAAAACACTTGCTGTTTCTGGACTGGTTAAGAGAAAAGAATGCGGTTTAAAGTCACCCTCTCCTGTCCGTAACATCCAGCACCACACGAGTGTGCGCTCAAACTGTGGTTGAACATAAACTACTCACTAAATGGCAGCAGCTACAAAAAATTGTGAATGTAGCCCAAACCAGCACTCAAACCAGCCTCCCATCCATTGACTCTATCTACACTTCCAGCTGCCTCAACAAAGCAGCCAGCATAATTAAGAACCCACACATTTCAGATATGGTCTCTTCCACTTTCTTCCATCACGAAGAAGTCACAAAAGTCTGAGGTCATGTACCAAGTGACTCAAGAACAGCTTCTTCTCTGCTGCAGTCAGACTTTTGAATGGACCTACCTTGCACAAAGCTGATCTTTGTCTAGAGCCTAGCTATAACTGTAATGCTATGTTCTGCACTCTTTCCTTCTCTTTTCAGTGCATGTTGATACATGTGATACAAATCAAATCAAAACAATCAAGACAGATCCCACGAATGTTCTCAGTAGCCCACCCAGACGTCAGTGATCATTGTGAGTGATGAAACTTTGTCTGCCTCACAAGAAATTTTGGCTCCTCTCCTTAGAATCATAGAATTCCTACAGTGCGAAAGGCTATTGATTCCTATTGAATCCACACTGATTCTCCAACAACAGTATCTTATCCTACCCTCTTCCTGCCTTATCCCCTATAACCTCAGGCATTGACTATGGCAAATCCACTTAAGTTACAGTCCTTGAGAAATTAAGGGGCAATTTACCTTGACTAATCCACCTAATCTTTCAAGGATATTGACTCTAATTTTCCTTAACCCAAGTACCGGATCAGTCAGGAAACCCTCTGGCTTCTTCTGTCTGCCATGAGTTGCCTAGGAAATCAAACCAGCTCAGAGTGCCCCAGTGATTGCCTGCAGTCTTGCCACTCAAACAGTTGATCTGAGACTGTATCTCATGAAATTTGCCTGGGCGGCACTCCAGGGCCTGTACTCAGGCATAGCTCCAGCTCCTCAGCTGTGCTGTTGCCAGTGACTGCTTTCCATCTTTTTCTCATGGGCTTCTCTTTGTCCCCTACTTTCTACATTTATCGAACAGATCAATTCAGCTTCAAGAGTCAAAGAATGTCATAGAAAGTCATCGGATCCCTACAGGGCAGAAGGAGGCCATTCTGTCCATCAAGCTTGCACTGACAACAATCCCATCCAGGCCCTCTGCCTGCAATCCCACATACTCACACAGTTCATCCCTCTAACCTATGCATCTTGGGACAGTGGTTAGCATTGCTGCCTCAAAGCACCAGGGACCCGGTTCATGGCTTGTGTCACAGTCTGTGTGGAGTTTGCACATTCTCCCCATGCCTGCGTGGATTTCCTGTGACTGCTCCAATTTCCTCCCACAGTCCAAAGAATTGCTGGTTAGGTGCACTGACCCAAACAAATGCCAGAGTGTGGCAACTAGGAGAATTTCATTGCAACGTTAATGTAAGCCTGATCTGTGATGAATAAATAAACTTTACTTAACAGTAAGGGGCAATTTAGCATGGCCAATCAACCAGCACATCTTTTGGACTGTGGGAAGAAATCGGAGTACCTGGAAGAAACTCAAGCAGGAAGAATGTGCAAACTCCACACGGACGGTGACCCAAGCTGGGAATTGAACCTGGGTCCCTGGAGCTGTGAGCCAACACTGCTCCCAGCTTTCTCCTGAGTCCCAGCTCCTGGCTTCATGGGTCTGCCAGGGCTTTGCTGTCCCTCCAGTCTCGCCAGAAGCTTGAATCTTCACCAGTTCCTTAAAAACACACAGATCAAGTTGACAAGATAGAGGACCTTATAACGTAATTGTGGCTGCTTTGTTATATCACCCATTGTATATAGCGGATTAATGACATTAGCACGAATACATCCACTATGAGTGATGATCACTGCTCATTGGATGTCCCGTGTCACTGTTCATGGATTGTCACAGTGCTGGAATCCAGTTTTAATGGTCGGCTCTCAACTTCAAACTTCTCAACCAATGAGATTCTTTAGAGGTGTAGAAAGGTGGCAGCCAAATTGCTTGCAGCAAGATCCCAAAAACAGCAATCAGATAATGATTAGATTACTTATTTTGCTGATATTGAGTAGACATAATTGCTGACTAACACACTAAGGATAGCTCCCTCATTTTTAGTTTCAATAGCTTGAAAGAAGCGATGAAGCCTTTGTTTAGCATCTGACCCCAAATGATACACTTCTGACAGTGCTACACTCCATTCGTACATCTTACCTTCTCAGTAAACTTGGTCCTCATAGAATCCCTATGGTGCAGAAGAAGGCCATTTGGCCCATTGAGTCTGCACCGACAACAATCCCACCCAGGCCCTATTCTCACAATTCAACACATTTGCCCTGCCAATTCTCTGAAAGTGGGGGCAATTTAGCATGGCCAATCAACCTAAGCTGCACGTCTTTGGGCTATGGGAGGAAACCGGAGCACCTGGAGGAAACCAAAGGGAGAAAGTGCAAATCTACGCAGACAATCAGCCAAGGCAGTGTCGAACCCGGGTCACTGATGCTGTGAGGTGCTAACCACTCTGCCATCTGCCCTCTCATCTTTGGTGTGGGATTTGAATCCGCAACCCTCTGACTTGGAGGACTTGCTACAAACAGGCAAACCCAGTTAACTGTGGTTGCTTTTAAATTTCTGAGATCAGAAAGCAGTTCTAACTGTTTAAAAGCACAAATAAATATTCTGTAGCAATCAGATATTATAGTTTTGCAGAGGCATAGAGAGTAATATTTATTTACCTGTTGTAAGCAATATCTACTTGCTTTCTAGGGACAGGTCACAAAGTACTTTGTGTTACAAGTCAGCTTGGATACTTCTATGAAGCTTGCCTAACCAGTAATGTTTTATGTTGAATTTGCATGGGATGAGCATGAGAGATTTCGCTTCAGGTATGACTCAACTGATCCAATAGGAGCTTTTATCAAAAGCAAAGCATATAAAGAAAATTGTTAACATGTATAACAAGAAATTAGCGAGACTTTTTAACAATTACAAACAAGAGACACAACAACCATGATAATGTTAAGGAAATGTCTGTAAGGTGTTCCAATCAAAGCCAACATCCAATACACAAAACCCTCCAAATAAACCCAATACAGCATTGGTTAATGCCCACTCATTAGAGGCTGAATGCTGAAAATTCCTGGTGAAGAAACTCAGAACAGGTTGCAGTCAAATCTGTTTTGGAAAACACAGCTTCTTTAAAGCAGAACAAAACAAAGAGGAAAAAAACAGAGAGAGAAAGAGACTGCTTCTTAGCTTGCTGCTAAACTGCTTTCCAAAAACGAAACTAAAAACCCAAAAGAAAAGAAACCATCGCCTAACTGCCACGGCTTAGCTCCATCCCCCAAAGACATCACTGAAGCTATAAGCTGCATGACTTAAATAAAACCTTTCTTAAAAGTACACTCAATGACATTAGTTAAATATTGATAGAAATCATTTGGTATACGAGTGCTACCAAACCTGAGACACTCTTGTAAATGCTACTAAGATTGGTCCTCTCCCATATTCCCTCCACCTCCAACCCCACACTACTGATAGATACCAAAAATCCATTAGTTCCAACAAAGTCCGACCTTACCAACTCTGCCCAGCTTCAATTTCTCCTCCACATTGAACCATAGACCATAGACCCCTCAATCCTATCAGAGCCAACCTCTTCACTAGCCAGTGCCAACAATATCAGAGCAAACATTTCTCTCTAGAAGCAGAAGACCAGGTACCTTCTCCTGACCCGGAATGCCTTTCACCTTATATTTCACTTACCTTTGAATTTCATAAAGAAGGTCAGGAGTGAATAATTAAATGCAGGGGCTGAGATATTCCAATTTATAGATTGTACTGAAAACTACCTATTTGTAAATTCCACAGAATAATAAGGTGTCATGGTGGTACAGTAGTTAGCACTGCTGCCTCCCAGCATCAGGAACGCATGCTCAATTCCTGATTTGGGTCACTGTCTGTGCGGAGTCTACACGTTCGCCCCATGTCTGCGTGTGATCCTCCCAGGTGTTCCAGTTTCCTCTCACTGCTAGGTGCATTGGCCGTGCTAACTTCTCCCTCAGTGTACCTGAACAGGTGTTGGAGTGTGTCGATGAGAGGATTTTCACAGTCACTTCATTGCAGTGTAAGTGTGAGCCTACTTACCACACTAATAAATTATTGGAATATGTGCTAATGGACTATATGTTGCCGTTCAATTCCTAAAACGTTGACAAAAATGCTAGAATACCAAAGAATCAAAATGGAATTTGACTTATTTAGTCATTGTATAATTAGCAGCCCTGATAATAAATTTTGCAATACATGGTATAACAGCTTTAACGTTGAGTGCTACAGATCAGCCTACTCGCTGATTCATTCTCAACAAAATCTTGGGATAAAACATGCATTTACATGTAGATGCTATTCATTATCTACTATCTCCTTGATGTGCTAAAAACCCACTTTACCCAAATGACTGGAATGAGTGATTTAATTATACTTTATATCTTTGCCACACGAACAGGGAGTTCAGTCATCTTGTGAGTGACTGAATCATTTAGTCAGGGTCCCCTTTGTGCAACAATTCCCTTTAGGATAATTGAGTTCTCGACGCAGTACAGACGGCTAATGCTCTCTCTTCAACTCCAGTTCCTGAATGCAGCCGATCTTTAATTAAAATGTCCCCCAATGTGCCTGCTGTGAGCCCTGGGAATACCTTCGGACATTGGGGACCTTAATTCCTCGTTCTTCTGCTGACGTGTCAGTGGACTTAGGTATGGGAGCACCTCTGGATTGTTGAACAGCCTGTCAAGCCTGAACTTAATGAGGCTTTCATGATGTGATGGCATCGTTCACACACACACACACACACACACACACACACACACACACACTACTCTGAATAACTCTTGGGTTCACAACCTCTCAATCTCTGACATTTGAATAGAAAGAACTATATGTCATATAGCAGCTTCTATGTAGTAAAAGATATTCTTTGCATGCAGGTCAGATCTCTGTGATGAATGCCAAAAAATTGGATGTTGCCAGAATTAGATACTGAGCAGCAATTTAATGTACTTTAGAGTGTAAGAACTAGTAATGATGATGTCATTTGCTGTCATCAAGAAGACTGAGAATTGTGCAGACCTTGTAATTGATTTGCCCAAAAGCATTGATCACAGTTCTTAGAAATCATGAGCAAAATCTTCCTTTACAGTAATTAAGATACTCTCCATTAAATTTCCGGGACAGATGAGTTTCAACAAGTACGCAATTGCATTTCTATAATGTTTTGATATCATGCACACAATTTATTTGTGATTTGATTTACTATTGTCACATGTATTAACATACAGTGAAAAGGATTATTTCTTGCGTGCTATGCAGACAAGGAATACTGTTCATAGAGAAGGGAAAGGACAGGATGCAGAATGTACTGTTACAGTCATAGCTAGGGTGCAGAAAAAGATCAGCATAATCTATGGTAGGTCCTTTCAAAAGTCTGACAGCAGCAGGGAAGCAGCTGTTCCTGAGTTGGCTGAAACGTGACCTCAGACTTTTGTATCTTTTTCCTGACGGAAGAAGGTAGAAAAAGGTAAATTGCGGATGCGTAGCATCTTTGATTATGCTGGCTGCTTTTCCAAGGCAGCAGAAATTCATAAAAGTTTCATAGAAACTTGACAGTGCAGAAAGATGCCATCTGGCCCATCGAGTCGGCACTGACAACAATCCCATCTGGGCCTCATTCTTGCAACCACACATATTTGCCCCACAAATCCCTCTACTCTATGCATCCTGGGACACTAAGGGGCAATTTACCATGGCCAATTTATCTAACCCACACATCTTTGGACTGTGGGAGGAAACGGGAGTACCCGGAGGAAATCTACACAGACATGGGGAGAATGTGCTGATTCCACACAGACAGTGAGCCAAGCCAGGAAGTGGAAGTGTAGACAGAGTCAATGGATGGGAGGCTGGTTAGCATAATGGACTGGCCTTCGTTCACAACCCTTTGTGGTTTCTTGTGGTCAATTTAATGGGAAGTGTTTTATGTTATTGCATCATAACTCAAACGATCGATTTTTTAAAGAAACCAGAAGTACAATCAGTACTTTTTTTCATAGAGAGACCACATGGAAATTGGAGCTCATCTTAGCCCTACTTGTGAAGTGCTACGTATCAATTGGCTATAGCATAGTAAGGCTGACATAGCTCTACAACCACCAATGTACATTGAGCTACAACAAACATATAGTACAGACATAGACTATTTGGCCATTTGGTCTTTGCTAGCATTTATGTAACACATCTCATCTTACCTCCTGTAACCTAATCAGCATAATTCACGATGCATTTAATCCCCACCCCGCTATACTTATTTAGCTTTCCCTTAAATACATCTATGCCATTCACATTGACTACTACCACTAGCGCATTCCACATTCTTGCCAATTTTTGGCAAAGAGGTTTCACCTAAATTCCTCATTGGATTTCTTAGTGACTACCTTTTATTCATGATTTGAAGTTTGGCCTTCCATATTAAATGGAAACATTGGTCCAGATTTTTGTTTCCGGTTCGGATGCATGGAGGTGTGGGAATTGCCCTCTCTGTGAATCTAACCTTTACAATGGCTATCTGCAGTTGGGATTTCATGTTTTGGGGTGGTGAGCTGGATTAGAAGTCAGGTATGCCACCCTGAGAACGAGTGTGGAGGTTTTCAGGTACAGGGGAAGTCGGGGCAGAAGGCCTGTCTCTCTCCTTGGCACTTTGTTAAATAAATTAAAACAAAAAAACAGTCTTTTAGTCCTCGCTCCTCTCATCCACCCACCTTCCTATGAGCCTTCACACTTCTATGCCAACCCGTGCACCTCTACCCACCCCCATGCCTCCTTATACTCTCTAGGCTCCCTATATCCAATGCCCATTCATAGCCAGTTTAATGTCTACTTGTGCCCTGAAAAATCACCCCCTGCCCTTACTCCTTCCATGCCAATGCTCCTAATATCCTTTGACCGCTCTGACAGTTCCAGCTTATGCACTTTTTATGCACAATCATCTTTTAGTTTGACAATTCCAAATGGTGTCTTGCCTGTCACAAAGGTATCCTTGGCTATCCCAATGCATCCATCAAGTTCAAACTAACTCTGATCTAATCTGCGGTTTTACATTCCAGGCCATCCAAAGTCTCACTTTAGTGGAGGCAGCTGCCGAATTAAGCAGTCAGCCGCTTCCATAAACCATACATGTGCACCTCCATTTCATTCTGAGTTCCACCACCCACAAAAGTAGGACATGCTGTATTCAAGAACAGTCTTAGAATTTCCAGACTCAGCTGGCATTATTGCAATGATGGAGAGATTCTCCATTGTGGTGAACGCCTGGGCCATTATCTCTTTGCCTACCCTATAAAATCCTTCCATTCTCTTCATGACTTCTATCAAATCACCATCCTTTTCAAGAGAAGATCCCTAGCCTGTTTAGATTTTCCTGAGAAGCATTTCCTGTCAATTCCACCAAATTGTGGATGGCACGGTGACACAGTGGTTAGCATTGCTGCCTCACAGCTCCAGGGACCTAGGTCTGATTCCCGGCTCGGGTCACTGTCTGTGTAGAGTTTGCAAGTTCTCCCCGTGTCTGCGTGGGTTTCCTCCACGCACTCTGGTTTCCTCCCACAGTCCGAAAGATCCATAGAATCCCTATAGTGCACAATGAGGCCCATCAAGCCTGCCAAGAAACACAATTCCATCCTAACCTCATTTCCACAACCCCATATATTTATCCTGTTAACTCTCTAACATTAGGGTCAATTTAGCATGGTCAATGCACCTAACCCACAAATCTTTGGACTATGGGAGGAAACTGGAGCGTCTGGAGGAAACCCACACAGACACAGAGAGATGTGCAAACTCAACACAGACAGTGACCCAAGGCCAGAATTGAATCCGGGTCCCTGGTATTGTGAGGCAGCACTGTGGCACTATACCGCCCCTATCTTCAATCCCTGGAGATTTCAGACCAATCATAGAATAGGATCATAGTATCCATGCGTGCAGAAGGAGGCCATTTGGTCCATTGAACCTGTATCAACAATAATCCCACCCAACTCTTATCCCTGTAATCCCACGTATTTGCCTTGCTAATTTTCCAGACCCTAAAGGACAATCCACTTAACCTGAACATCTTTGGACTTTGGGAGGAAACCAGAGCACCTAGAGGAAACTCTCGCAGACATGGGAGAAAATGTAAACTCCACACAGTCACCTGAGGCTGGAATTGAACCCCAGCACTGTGAGACAGCAATGCTAACCACCGGGCCACCGTTCCGGTTGGCAACCTTCACAGAGGTGTTGGGTCTTGGCAAGTTTATGATCTGTAAAAAGAAAAGAAGCACTTGCCTGGCCTTTCTCTATGATCTGGGTCCATGGTATTAACCCCTCCCAATTCGATTTTCAGGTTTGCTGATGACACCACCATAGTGGATCGGATCTCAAACAATGACGAGACAGAGTTCAGGAATGAGATAGAGAATCTGGTGAAGCTGGGTTCAATTCCAATTTTTCCAGGTGACCGTGTGGAGTTTATATTTTCTCCTCATGTCTGCGAGGGTTTTCTCCACAGCCCAAAGATGTGCAGTTTAGGTAAATGTCCCTTAGTGTCGAGGAAATTAGCAGGGTAAATACATGGGGTTACAGGGATAGCAGCTGGGTGGGATTGTTGTCAGTGCAAGTTTAATGGGCTCAATGACCTCCTTCTGCACTGTAGAGATACTATGATTAATATCGGCAACAATAATCTCTCCCCCCATGTCCACAAAATGAAGGAGGTCATCATTGGCTTCAGGAAGTGTAAAGGACAAGATGCCCGTGCCTACATAAATGGGGACAAAGTAGAAAGGGTTGAGAGTTTTAAGTTTTTCGGTGTCCAGATCACTAACAATCTGTCCTGGTCCCCCCATGCCCACACTATAGTTAAGGAAGCCCACCAACGCCTCTACTTTCTTCGAAGACTAAGAAATTTGACATGTCAGCCATGACTCTCACCAACTTTACAGATGCACCATAAAAAACATTCTTTCTGGTTTTGTCACAGCTTGGTATGGTTCCTGCTCTGTCCAAGACCACAAGAAACTACAAAAGGCCCAGTCCATCACGCAAACCAGCCTCCCCTCCATTGACTCTGTCTAGACTTCCTGCTGCCTTGACAAAGCAGCCAGCATAATTAAGGACCCCATGAATCCCGAACATTCTCTCTTCCACCTTTTTCCTTCGGGAGAAAGTCTGAGGTCACACATCAATCAACTCAAGAACAGTTTCTTCCCTGCTGCTGTCAGTTTTTGAATGGACTTACCTTGCATTAAGCTGATTTTTCTCTATGCCCTAGCTATGATTGTAACATTACATTCTGCACTCTCTCATTTCCTTCTCTACGAACGGTATGTTTTGTCTGCATAGCGCACAAGAAACAATACTTTTCACTGTATGTAAATACATATGACAATAATAAATCAAACCAAATCAAATCACATGTGGCTACCAACTGGGGCTACATATAAATATCCAGTTGGGTTGGGTTGGGTGGTTGCAGAGTGGGGTGGTGTGAAAGGTGTTGGTGAAGGATTAAAGTCATCTCTTTAGTATCAGAATTCCAGTTAGACAATCTGGTTAGAGCAAACATTACAGAGCTGTCTGCATCTGCTAAATACTGAATCAGAACTTCCATCACTCAAGTCACATTGAAACTAAAGTTGAAACACAACTTTGAGTTAAAGCTAGCAATACAACTGCTGGAATTTTACTATTGTTGGGTTGTTCCAGGCACTGTTATATAATAGTGAGTTTTGATTGTTCCCAGATTCACAATGAAGATTTACTGAGATAATAATACAACCACCTTCCATAAAGTTTATGTTTGAAACTGACACGACCGATTGAGATACAGCCCAGCCAGTTTGCCATTAAAGTCAAAGACCCAAAAGCTTACCTAAAGCTGCGTGAAGCACAGGACTGAGAATCACACTGAATCTGGCACAAATGCAAGATTTGAAATGGATGCATCTGTTCTTTTGTAATTGAAGTCATGAATACGAAGAGGGGGTGGCACAGTCTTTAGCTGATTCATAGCATCAGGGTCCCAGGTTCAATTCTAGCTTGAGTCCCTGTCTGTGTGAAGTTTTGCACTTTCTCCCCGTGACTGTGTGGGTTTCCTTCAAGTAGTCTGGTTTCCCCCCACACTCCAAAGATGTGTGGGTTATGTTGATTGGCCCTGCTAAATTGACCCTAGTGTCAGGGTTATTAGCAGGGTAAATGAGAGGGGTTATGGGAATGGGGCCTAGGTGGGATTGTGGTCAGTAGAGGCTCAAGGGGCCAAATGGCCTCCTTCTGTACTATATGAATTCTATGAAGAGAAGGAAACTACATGTTGTTAATCAACCACATCAACTCCTTACTAACTCATGAAATTTCTTAAAAAAATTGTACTCTCTCCTTGATTTTGAATGAAGACCTGCATTTCTGTAGCAACTTTCACAACCTGGGAACACCTCAAAGTGCCTGACAGCTAATGAAATACTTTTGAAGTGTTGCCACTGTTGTAATGTTGGATACATGGCAATTGATTTACACATAGTAATGTTCCACATATGGCAATGTGATAATGAACCAATAATCTATTTCAATGATGGTGGCAGAGAGGTGAGCACTGTTACCTCACAGCACCAGGGACCTGGGTTCAATTCCGACCTCGGATGACTGTCTGAGTGGAGATTGCACATTCTGCTGCAACTATGAAAAAGCTTGCCAAACCCATGACCTCTGCCACCTAGAAGGACAAGAGCAGTAGATACTTGAGAATAGAATCACTGCAAGTCCCCTCCAAACTGCACACTGCCCTGACTTGGAACAATATTAGGGCAGCAGGGTGGCAGAGTGGTTAGCACTGCTGCTTCATAGTGCCAGGGACCTGGATTCAATTCCGACATTGGGTGTGGAGTTTGCACATTCTCCCCGTGTCTGGTAGATTTCCTCCAGGTGTTCCAGTTTCCTCCCACAATCCAAAGGTGTGCAGGTTAAGTTGATTGGCCATGCTCAATTGCCCCTTAGTATCAAGGGGATTTGTAGGGTAAATACATGGGATTGTGGTAATAGGTTCGGATTATTATCGATGGGCTGAATGGCCTCCTTCTGCATCATCATAGGGCTTCGATGATTCTATGACGGTTGACTGAGTATTAAACAGTGGAGATAATTCCCTGTTTTTTTCTTCAAAGCACTGCCATGGAATCTTTTATGTCTTGCTTGGAGAGCAGACAGGAACTTGGTTTAACATTTCATCCAAAGGCTGGAATCTAACAGTGTAAAACCAGGGCAGATCTTTGCATTTCAATCAAGAATGGGACTTGAACTAACAACCCTCTGACTTAAAAAAAACTGCTATCCCTAAACCATAACTAACATTTCATTATTTACTTATTTGCTGCACATCCCTTTTTCCTTCCAAACCGTCTCAGGAGGCAATTAAAAGATATACGTTTTCTAATCACTCTCTTTTCTCTGCTCCGTGTCATCTGTTCATTTCTACAGATGGTCTCTCATCTTTCTGTTAAGATGCTCTCTTGAAAATGCTGGCATTCCAGTCAAAGACCAAGTGCCTCTGGCTGCCAAGGAGTAAACAGATTTAGAATGATATAGAGCTTAATATATTTTTATGTGTATAAAGCGACTATAAACCTCAATATTTATTTTTATTGCGCAATATATCAGTCTGGAAATTGCTACATGCTATTCAGAGGTATATGATGCGTGACTAAGGATTTTTGAGAGGATGCGCCTAAAACCTTTGGTACTGTTATTTTGAGAGCTGTGTAAAATCCGTGAGTCCTGTCTAGGCTGGATATACAATAGAAAGTCATCACAGATTAGACAAATAAGCTGCATGTAAATAGTCTAAGCAACTATATCTATGCAAGTGCTCGTAAATGGTCTGGGTAGGGGCAAGGGAGATCTCACCGTTGCATTTGTGTACTTGTGGACAGATGATTTGTTAACTGGATCCCAAGCCAGATGGTGAAATAGAAATTAGACACAATAGTTTGTTTATTAACAGAATGCATATGAGCATATCCACTTTTAAAGATGCGTGTAGAAAGCATTCTTTCGGGTTGTAGCACAGCCTTGTATGACACCTGCTCTGCCCAAGGTGCAATTAAATACAAAAAGTTGTGAATGTAGCACAATCACATAAACCAATCACCCAACCGTTGAATCTGTCTACACTTCCCACAGTACCGGAAAAGCAACCAGCATAATTAAGGACACCATACACCTTGAATATTCTCTCTTCCACCTTCTTCCATTGTGAAAAAGATACAGAAATCTGAGGTCACGTACCAACTCGCTCAAAAACAGCTTCTCCCTTGCTGCCATCAGGTTTTTGAATTAAGTTGATCTTTCTCTACACCATAGCTATAACACTGTAACACTACATTCTGCACTCTCTCCTTTCCTTCTCTATGAATGGTATGCTTTGTCTGTACAGTGCACAAGAAATAATACTTTTCACCGTATGCTAATACACGTACAATAATAAATCAAATTAAAATCAAAAAGTCTGCCTTCTATCCACTAACACTGTCCTAGCAGTCCCTCTTTATAAGTACTCTAAATATTTAATTAAATAATGCCCTTTTTCTATGTATCTTAACAATATGATTAACCTACCATTAATTTCTGATTGCTATTGATGTCACGGTAACTTTGAAGATATTTGCAACAGAGCCCTCATTGTCCCAGGCCAAAACCCCAACCAGACCATTTCTTGTGAATACTGAAGATTGCAGTTTATGGAGATTTTGGACTCCAATCGACAAGAAAATCTCTTGCCTTTATTTCAACATGCTTATGGTACAATGTGGGATTTAGAGAACATTTAGACAAGGATTCAGATCTCATCACTGCCTATATAATTCAGCTTCCATACAAATCAGTGGATGTGCTGAAAGGTTTTCCCAGAAACAAATGCATCCCCTGGGGCATGCATAATAAGCTCACTCCTTCCTGGCAGAATGTGAACTTGCAATTCTTGCCCAAGTGACAGTAGTTGTGACAGAAAGTGAACAGGACCTGTCTGAGCTAAAAAGATATTTGGACACAGTGTACACGGGTGATGGATCCTTTATTACCTTCTTATCAATAAGGAGAGAACTGAAGAATTCCTAAGGTTTCTTCAGTCTGCTCTGCCCAATTGTGTACAGTCAGCTTTTTTGTAGAGCAAACTTCTAGTAAAGGTAATTGTTTCCAATCATGTACACATTAAATTATTTATGCGTGATATAAAAGGTAAGCCCAAGACAATAGCTGTTTAATCGCAACCATTGATAATGTCATAATTTTTAGTTGTAGATGGATGGAATGTTTATTCAGACAATGGTCACTTAATCATGTCTTTTATTACAATTTGGTGCTATTAGCATTCATTCAGCTATGTCCTGTTGATATAGTGAAACGTTTCCCTTTGTCTGCAGTGACTATTTTGTGTATATGCAGAGACAGCCAGTCTATAGTGAAGGTGCTGCTAATTTTCTTGTCACACTGCTGAGCTCAGTTCTCCTCTCCCAGATTCCTCACTTTTGTCCTCCAAGGACAATACGCTTTGAACCAGCAATTAGTCCAATTCCCCAACAGACCCATCAGCTACAGACATAGCTGAATCAACAGCTGTAGCCACCTCAGGAACAGCAAAGGATTACAGCATCATTTAAATCTCAACTGGGTTTTTACTGAATTCTTCGGACAGTCATCCCACTTGCTCTGTCTATCAGGGAGTCACTTAGAATGAGATACAAGTTAGAATTAGATGCCATGCATCACTTGGAAAAAGTTACATTCACATTTGAGAAAAAGTGAGGCAATAACTTAGTTGCATTGCATACAAACTTTGGCCATCTTTTCTGGAATAGAGGAGCAACACAGCATAGAATGAGAGCTGGTAATACAAAAGTCAAGTTCTTTTATTTTTTCATTGAATGTGGCAAGGCTAGCATTTGTTACAGAGTGACGTGTTGTCATTTTTTCATTACCTTTTGTTTTGAGGGTGACCCTGCTAAGGTTGCAATTATTGGGCATCCCTCGTGGATAGCCATGGAAAAAATTTTGAATGTCCTATCTTGACATGACTACACAAATGACCAGCTTAGTTGCCAAGTGTCAACTTGTCCTGTGCCACATGTGAAACTGGAATCATATATAATCCAGGCTGGGCATGTGTGGCAGAGGGCCATCCCTGAAAAACAATCTAACCCCACAAATTTTCAGATTTACTGAATGTTCCTAGGTTGTAAATCTGAGGATGAGCACTGCAGTGACTCCAAACAGTAAGCCTTTGGCACCACCCTACATCTCTGGCATCGCCTTTTTGCTCTTTCCTGTTTTCCTTCAGTAAGAAGTCTCACAACACCAGGTTAAAGTCCAACAGGTTTATTTGGCAGCAAAAGCCACTAGCTTTCAGAGTGCTGCTCTTCATCAGGTAAATGGGAGTTCTGTTCACAAACAGGGCATATAAAGATACAAACTCAATTTACAAACTAATGGTTGGAATGCAAGTCTTTACAGGTAATCAAATCTTAAAGATACAGACAAATGTGAGTGGAGAGAACATTAAGCACAGATTAAAGAGATGTATATTGTCTTCAGACAGGACAATTAGTGAGATTTTGCAAGCCCAGGCAAGTTGTTAGAGTTAAAGATAAGGTGACATGAATCCAAGATCCACATCATTCCTTCAGTAAACCAATGAACAGGGGAAGGCTGAAAGCCAGTCCCATTGATGTATACTTCAAACAGCAATATCTGATCAGCATTGCTGAAGTTTCTTAACCTGTGACTATCTGCCTGAGCTCGAGCATTCACTTCACACTGATGGGATAAGCAGGTTTCACATGCAATGCATGAAGTCGATGATTTTGCCGGCTCCTTGCTTTGCAAGCATGTATTTCCCTTAATTTTCATTATGGAGCACCATCTGTTATTGACATGCAGGATCCCGTTGCATTCTAGCTGTGTTTGTTTGGACCAGCTATATCAGTGATGCTCCCCTCAGGGACACTTGTTCAGAATTGTTGCTTGTTTTGTGGCAGTGGGGAACCTGATGCCATTTACTGGTCCTTACGGTGTGGTGAATTCTACCATACACATCCAGCGGGCAGCAATCCCATGAACTGTGGAATCCCCAAAATAGATAGTAAATATTGCCACTTGGAATGAAGCTTTCTTTCAACAGCACTCTCTGGGTTATAGTATATTTATGTGGAAGTATTTTACAATGTGAAATAAAATTGGGAAAGGAGTGGACATAAATTGGTACAGTGCATTTCTTAACATTCAGGGCTTTCCAAAGTGTTTTACAGCTAATTAAATATGGTTGAAGTACAATCAGTGTTCATGTCAGGAAAATTGAGCAGCCGTTTTGCACACATTCTGATTCCATCTGGCATTGCTAATGGTATTAGAAGATGGATAGAAATGATGAAGGTCCTACAAAGCATCTTAACTCACCCTAAATGATCACAGCACCCAGTTGTCTATTGAATGAGCTCATTTTTAAACCTCCATCATCTTATCCAGAAGACTATTCCAAGGGTGGAATAGTTTGTCAGTTTCAGACTGAAAATTGATAGGAAAATCTCCAGCCACGCAGCCCAGTTTTCACTCCAGATTCGCTGGCACTCAGTACGCAGAGAATCTGAGAGCGTGGTTTGCGCAGTCACTGTGGTGGGGTGGGATCTGGTTGTGTCGGCAAGGATTTGCTCAATATGCATCAGGGGGACCTCTGCGCTACAAGGCTAGAGGTGATCACCCCGGCCAATAAGCATTAGGGCCAGCCTCCCCAGGTATTAGGGTATACCCTCACTCCCAAAGCTATCAGCACACTTTCCCCTTCCCCAACTGTACATGCATCAGGGCATGCCCCCGCAGCAGACATAAGAGAGCCTCCCTCACCCCCAAAATTGTCTCTCCAGAGCATCCACCCCTGGCATTGTCAGCCTGATACTGTCACCCAGGCACTGCCAGGTTGACCAAGGTCCCACTACCAAAGGAGCTATGCTTAACTGTATGCACTGCCAAGTTAGCCAAGGGCTCACCACCAAAGAGGCTATGTTTACTTGTTTACACCCAGCATGGTCACCATGACTAGCTTCCATTTTTGAAAGGCAGTAGTGATTCTTGCTGGTGTGGCATCACACCATCTGGATGGGAACATTGAGGGAGGATGGGATGACATCAAGCTAGCTAATGAGATTGTAATGCATGTGAATACATGCTAATCAGGCTCACACCCTTCCTGGAAAGGAAGGGGCAGATTCCGAGCTGAAATCTCGTCAGTGCAAATCCTACTTTCAGCCTCTCGTGCGATTTAATGGGCATTGCTGGATTTGTGCTAAATCACAGCCCAAGTATCTGTTACTCTGTGTGTTAAAAAGTCCCTGCTGACCTTTGTCAAAAACATCTATTTCTTCAGCTTTAACCTTGGTCCTTGTAGCACATGAAGTAGTCCACTTGCCAAATGCATTTACGCCTTTTAACATCTTGTGTGTAGTGAGAGTTTCAGATTTCTCATTAGTCCTGTCTCTTCCATCTCTGAAATCTCTTTCAATGCTGTATGTCCTCCAGGATCCCTGTTCTCCTCCAAGTCTGGCCTTTTGCATACTCCTAGTTTTCATCATTGTACCACTATTAGGGTGGCAGGTGGTACAGTGGTTAGCACTGCTGCCTCACAGTGGTAGGGACTTGGTTTCAATTGCTGGTTTGAGTCATTGTCTGTATGCATGTTCTCCCTGTGTCTGCATGGGTTTCCTCTGGGTGCTTCAGTTTCCTCCCACAGTGTGAAAGATGTGTGAGTTAGGTGCTTGGCCATGCTAAATTCTCCCTCAGTGTACCTGAACAGGTATTCAAGTGTGACGAATAGGGGATTTCACAGTAACTTTACTGCAGTGTTAATGTAAACCTACTTGTGACACTAACAGATAAACTTTAAAGTTTCAGATGATGCATTCTGAATTTCCATTCCCAAATTTCTTGGCGCTTCTCCATCTCTCTCTTCTTTTAAGTATTCCCTAAAATCAACCACTTTCACCAAGTTTTCAGTCACCTTTTTAAATATCTTTTTATGTTACTTTACGCGAATATTGAATTTTAATTAATAATCACTCCTGTTGGATAGACCTTGGGATGTTTTGCTATAATGAAGATGCTACATAAATGCAAATTGTTGTTATTGTATAGTTCTGCAAATTTCTATCCCAATTACCATTTCTCAAGTCTGAAAGAACTTCTGTTTCATAGAATCACAGAATCCCTACAGCACAGAAGAAGGCCATTTGACCCATCGATTCCACACTGACAACAATCCCATTCAGGCCCTATCCCCATAACCCCATACAGTTACCCTAGCCAGGCCCCCTGACACTAAGAGACATCTTTGGACTGTAGGAGGAAACTGGAACACCCGGAAGAAACCCACGCAGATATGGGGAAAACATGCAAACTTCACACAGACAGTGACCCAAGCTGGGAATCGAACCCAGGTCCCTGGTGCGGTGAGGCAGCACTGCTAACCACTGTGCCATTGTGCCACCTTTTCTTCAAACTTTCTTGACAAAAAAATGTGGAGAGTTCTCCTGGTATCCTACCCACGTTTCAATGAAATGGAGAACAAGATCAACATGTTTCTCAATGTCGGCATTTAAAGTAAAGTTTATTTATTAGTCACAAAAATAAGACTTACATTAACATCGCTGTGAAGTTACTGTGAAATTCCCCTAGTCGCCTCACTCTGGCACCTGTTTAGGCCAAAGCACCTAACCAGCATGTTTTTCAGACTGTGGGAGGAAACAGGAGCTCTCGGAGGGAGCCCCCAGGACACGGGAGAATGTACAAACTCCACATAGACAGTGACTGAAGCTGGGAATCGAACCCAGGTCTTTGGCACTGTGAGGCAGCAGTGCTAACCACTGTGCCATCCATGCTGCACTATCCCAGTAACGGGAGATGAGTTAAATTTATGGGATCTTGCTGTGTGCAAAATGGATGCTACATTTGCTAAGCAATGGATAGTCACTAAATGTCATTGTGTGTGAAGCACCTTGTGGCAATTCTGAGGGATGAGATATGGTGCCGTATAAATGTGGTGTCTTCTTTGAAATATTGATGTGTGTCTCACTGTGTCATTTCCTTGCTGCATCTAAAGCAAACTGGATGCTTCAGTGAGATTCCAATATTTGCAACACGGCCCATTCCTTTCATAGCTGACTGATTCTTAGTGCTTTTTGAAGATTCTATTTGTTCCTTCCTCATGACTGTCCCTGCTTTTGAGCTGGCTGGTTTTGTTTCCAGCCCCTCTGTGTTCTTCTTTCATGAAGAGAATGCAACATACCAGCTGACTCAGAGGTTCCATTCTCTCATTGTACGCCACAATAGAATTAGCTGAGATTCTTCCCTTTGCTCTATCTTAATTCATTTACAGAAATACGTGATGTCTTTTAGTCTGCTTTCACTGAACTTGGATATATTAGAACTGAACCTAGATAGAATCCACCTTAACAATACTGCTGAATAATTCATTAACCATTATATTAGATGCCTGAACATTACAACTAATGCAGGGTGCATCAATCCAACTACAGAATCTTTCTTTGGGTGTAATGAACATCCAATATCCACTCCATCTACCACCAACACACAGTGGCAAGCAATGTATATCATCCACAAGATAGGCCGCAGCAACACACCAAAGCGCCTTGGACAGGGCCTTCCAAACCTGTGACCTCGACCACCTAAAAGGACAAGGGCTTCAGATACATGGGAACACGGTCAAGTTCCTCTCCAAGACACACACTGCCCTGACTTGGAACTATCTTAGGGCACGATGTTAGCGTTGCTGCCTCAAGTTCCAGACACCAAGGTTCAATTCCAGCCTTGGGCGACTACCAATGTGGAGTTTGCACGTTTTCCCCGTAACTGCATGGATTTTTCCCTGGTGCTCCGGCTTCCTCCCGTAGTCCAAAGATGTGCAGATAAGGTGGGATTAGCCATGGTAAATATGTAGGATTACAGGGATAGGCAGGGAGAGGGCTGGGGTTAGATACTCTGTTGGAAAGTCGGTGCAGACTTGATGGGTTGAGTGGCCTCATCTGCACTGCAGGGATTGTATAATTCTATGATATGTTGCCATTCCTTGCTCAAAATCCTGGTGGCTTCTCCCAAACAATACTGTGGATGGATCAACACTACACAGACTGCTGTTGTTCAAGAAGGTTGTGAGCCACCACCTTCTGAAGGGCAATAAAGAATGGACAATAAAAATGCTGGCCCCCATGATGGTGGGGTAGTTCAGAACCAGGGGTCGCAGTCTGAGGATTCAGGTAGAGATTTAGGACAGATGTGAAGTGGTGACCCTGTTGGATCCATGACTACAGAAAGTAGTTGATGACAAAACATTGATTATATTCAAGAGGTGGCTAGATATGGCACTTGGTGTGAATGAGATCAAAGGCTATGGATGGAACAGGTGGGTAAGTGGAACTGAACCACTATCAGATCAGCTATGATCTTATTAAACGGTAGGGCAGGCTCGAGAGGCTAGGTGGCCTACTCCTGCTCCTATTTCTTATATTCTTATGTTCGTTTTATGTTACTTTATGTGAATAATGAATTTTAATTAATAATCACCCCTGTTAGATACACCTTGGGATGTTTTGCTGTAATAAAAATGCTATATAAATTCAAATTGCTGTTATCGTATAGTTCTACAAATTTCTATCCCAATTAAGAGAAAGCAGGAACAGGCTATTGAGTCGGACAAATAGCCTTCCCCTATCCTTATCTCTGTCTTCTATATTTCTATGAAAGAATTTACAATGGGTAATAGAGGTGAAAAGGATTCCTAAAATGCTGGGACAAGAATCTTCAGGTTATTATAGATGGTGTGAGGGAATGGTGAAATGCCTAACCTGGCGAGAAGAGCAATAGTAATAAACTAAGGGTCTGGCAGACTGGCATGTGGAGGAAGGGTGAACATAGTGTTGCCTACATGCTGCACTTGCGAGGCTGAACATATTCAATTTGAAATGAGGAGAATTGTCACACAGTGTTGTATCTGGATTTGAGTCCCAATTATTTTACTGCCTACTTGAGGAGGAGTTGGACAATTTTAAACTAAACTGTTTTGATCACCCAAATGCATCCCCGCAGTGTTAAATGTAGATCACTCACAAAGAGGTATTGTGAGAATGGATATTAGAACAGGAAGGTAAATCCTGTATTCTGGAGCTACATACCCAGGGGCACATCCTGCCCCATATGCCTATAGAACATAGAACATAGAACAATACAGCACAGAACAGGCCCTTCGGCCTTCGATGTTGTGCCGACCAAAATAAAAAGCAATGCCCCTCCAAACTAAACCATTCCCTTCTCTTCCATATACTTATCAACTAACCTCTTAAACGCCACCAAACTTGGCGCATCTACAACAGCTGCAGGCAGGGCATTCCACTCCCTAATCACTCTTTGAGTAAAGAACCTACCTCTGATATCCGTCCTATAACTCATACCCCTTAATTTAAAGCTGTGTCCCCTCGTGCTAGCTTTCTCCATCCTAGGAAAAAGGCTATCACTGTCCACCCTATCTAAACCTCTAATCATCTTATATGCTTCAATAAGATCCCCTCTTAGCCGCCTCCTTTCTAACGAAAACAACCTCAAATCCTTCAACCTCTCTTCATAGCACCTGCCCTCCATACCAGGCAACAATGTAGCTATGTAGCTGGGGGTCATAGAACCCTACAGTGCAGAAAAAAAGAGGCCCTTCAACCCATCGAGTCTGTACTTTGATGGGCCGAATGGCCTCTCCTGCATGTAGGATATAAGAAATGCCTAAACTCCTACCTAATCCCACTTACCAACACTTGGCCTATAGCCTTGAAAGTTTTGACGTGCCAAGTGCTTATTCATCCAGGTACTTTTTAATTGTACTGTGCTGTCATATGGAGACCCATAGCAGTACCTGAATAGAGGTCATCTTTTGTCAGTACAGCCAACAAAGGAGAATACTTCTCAGTATTTGAACAGTGAGTGCCGAGAAGGATTGATGACTAACCGCTTTGAACCGATGATGCAGAAGACCTCACTTCTTTCAACTTCATTGAATCATATTGCATAAAGACTGCATACTGCATAATGGCTTCATTGAGCCTGTGCTTGTGCCGGTACTAAATTTATTGAACAAGATATTTAATATTTATTCCATTATGCCAAAGAACATGCATGGGCAGCACGGTAGCACAGTGGTTAGCACTGCTGCCTCATAGCGCCAAGGACCTGGGTGCAATTCATGGCTTGGGTCACTGTCTATGTAGAGCTTACACATTCTCCCTGTGTGGGTTTTCTCTGGGTGTTCCGGCTTTTTCCCACAGTCCAGATATGTGTGGGTTAGGTTGATTGGCCATTCTAAATTGCCCTTTAGTGTAAAGAGAGATCAGCAGGATAAATACAGGGATAGGGACTGGGTAGAACTGTTGTTGGTGCAGACTCAATGAGCCAAATGACCTCCTTCTGCACTGTAGGAATTCTATGATACATGATAGTTATCAACGCTCCTTTCTCTCTGCCAAATTCTTTCCCACATGGCGCACACTTTCTTTCCAGAGATAAAACTGTCACCAACAGGTACTCCACAAATGGTAGTCAGCAAATAAAACCCTTTTCCTACTTTGAGCCCATCATGGGGATCACCAGCTGGAAGATGTTACTGTGCCTCAGCGATGTTGAGGCAACAATTTGCTTGGTTTATGCAATGATAATTGCATCCGTTCACCGTGACAATGATTTTGACTTCCATCAGTTACAAAGCAATGTTTGTGCTACACTACAAGAATCCAGCATGCATTGTCATTGCAATCTCAATATACATAACAATGCCATCATCATGGGGTAATTTTCTGACACTTAAAACTGTGTGTAGCACACACTGGAATTTCTGTTATAGACTCTCAGCAGGCAAGAATCCTGCTGGGTGTGCAAAGCTGGAAAATTATCCTTTGACTGCCAGCGATTTTTCCATAGAGAGACAACAAAGTCAGGGAGTGAAAAAGGGACTACAGTGAATCCATCACGGGAGGCTGTTCAGTGACTGATTAATATTGAGGCAACAATATACTTGGTTCATGCAAAAAACATAATGACTCACCCGTCTATTCTGTGTCACCCCCGTCACTTAAAGCAGATAGCAAGCGCTTTAAAGGATTTTAAGGAGATTGTGGTTGGAATACAGTTGCTGTTCATGATTGCAAGCCAGAAGAGTCATTGAGTCATAGAGGTTATAGCACGGAAACAGGCCTTTTGGCCCAACTTGTCCATTCCCCCCAGTTTTTACCACTAAGCTACTCCCAATTGCCCGCATTTGGCCCATATCCTTCTACACCGATCTTACCCATGTAATTGTCAAACTGCTTTTGAAAATACAAAATTGTACCTACTTCTGGCAGCTTGTCCAGACACTCACCATCGTCTGTGTGAAAAAAATCTCCTCTGAACCTTTTTGAACCTCTCTCTTCTCAACTTAAATCTATGCCCTCTAGTTTTAGATTCCCTTAGCTTTGGGAGAAGATGTTGACTATCTATCTTATCTATGCCCCTCATTATTTTATAGACCTCTATAAGATCACTATAAGATCTCTTATGCTCCAGAAAAAAATGTCCCAGTCTATCCAGCCTCTCCTTATTACTCAAACCATCAAGTCCTGGTGGCATTCTAGTAAATCTTTTCTGCACTCTTTGTTGTTTAATAATATCCTTTCTATAATAGAGTGACCAGAACTGTACACAGTATTCCAAGTGTGTCGTACTAATGTGTGTACAACTTCAACAAGATGACCCAACTCCTGTATTCAACGTTCTGACCAATAAAACCTAGCATGCTAAATGCCTTCTTCACTCCCCTGTCCACCTGTGACTCCACTTCAAAGGAGCTTTGAGCCTGTGTTCCTAGATCTCTTTGTTTTATAACTCTCCCCAGTGCTTTACCATTAACTGAGTAAGTCCTGCCCCGATTCGGTCTACCAGAATGGATCATCTCACATTTATCTTAATTAAACTCCACTGGCCCAATTACAATCCTAGATAATCTTCTTCACTATCCACTATGCTGCCACTCTTGGTGTCATCTGCAAACTCTCTAACCATGCCTACTAAATTCTCATTCAAATCATTAATAAAAATGACAGATAACAGTAGGCCCAGCATCAATCCCTGAGGCACACTGTTGGTCACAGGTCTCCAGTTTGAAAAACAACCGCCTATAACCATCCTCTGGCTTCTGTCGTTAAGCCAATTTTGTATCATTTGGCTACCTCACCCTGGATCCTGTGAGATTTAACCTCATGCAAAAACACCATGCAGTATCTTGTCAAAGGCCTTGCTAAAGTCTATGTAGAAAACATCAACTGCACTCCCCTCATTGACCTTCTTAGTTATGGAAGTGGAATTATAAATGAATTGATTCCTGCTGAATGGAAGAGGCTTAGTTGCTTTGGTGATTTTAGATTCGCTGGTGAAATAGAATATCATAAGACCATAAATCATTGGAAGAGACCATTCAGTCCATCAAGTCTGGTCCGCTATTCAACGAGATCATGACTGGTCTGAAATGATAATCCTCGACTCCACTTTCCTGCCTTTTCCCCATAATCCTCGATTCCTTTACAGATATTTCTCAAACATGAATGGATTTGGAAAGTGCTCTCAAAGACATCATCAAGAATGTCAGTGGGTTAACTGCTCTGTGGACTGCCACTGGGCAGCAAGCAACCTGAATAGTGCCTCAGGTACACCAGAAGGGGAGTCTTGCAATCATGAGGCCATATGTTAGTGTAGAGACTTCACAGTGCACCATATTTGTGTCCTAATCAAGTGGATTCACACAATTATGTTGGTAAGAAACGTGATCTAAATCAGCATCCTCTCCCAAGTCAACTTGTCAACTATGGAGGTGCTAATCACTTAAAACCAGATCTGTTGGGCAGGGCATGTTGTTTGTACCAGACTCTGCTCTAGGAACTGCTCTACTCGAAACCCAGCCATGGTAGAGACATGCAAGAGGATAGTTAAAACGTTTTAGGGATGTCCCCAATCAAATTTCACCACATCTTCCAACTTGTCAGAGGAGCTTGGCTTGTGACTGACCAAAATGAAGAAGGCTCATTCAGGAAGGTACTGAACACATCGGGAAATTTTACAGGGAATGTGCGGAGGCAAAGTCAAAATATTGGAGAGAGTGCACAAACCTCCAAACCCATCCATCCTACCCTTCAAGCATCACCTGCCCCACATATGACAGAGCCTGCGGATCACGCATTGGACTTACCAGCCATCTCAGAGCCCCCAAGATTTCTCAAGAAAACAAATCGTCCTTGATCCTAAGAAACTGAATGAGAAATTTAAAGAGATTAGAACCAGGATAAAATTTCCATTGGGAAATCTCCCCAAGTTACTTTATCAGAAAATCAAGTAAAGTGCATGGAAATTGTATCCCATTAATATTCACATTGAAGAAATATGGACATCAAAGTTGGTATTTGAGCATTCACCCAAGTGGTCGCACTTGCAACTTAATGAAATGAAAACAATGCAAATGAAAGCCCAAGAGAAGTCTTAGGATTCTGGACTCTGCTGAAATAAAGTGTTTTACTTAATAGTCTAAAATTAAATTATGTATATAGGTAGTTCTTTCGTCTATCACAGTGCATGCTGAGTTTGCCCCAGAACATAATCTATTCTTCCTTCTATGGGTTTCTCCAGCAGCAGAAGTAAGTCATTTGGATGGCTGCTAGATGTCAGTTAGAGTCTCTTGGCAATAAAAAAAACTTGCATACTCAGTATGTAGCCTCTTTCATGAACTCAGTATATGCCAAAGCACTTCACAGCCAATTTATGACTGTAATACTGAGACAGCTAATTCATAGAATCATAGAAACCCTACAGTGCAGAAAGAGGCCACTTGGTCCATAAAGCCTGCACCGACCATAGTCCCACCCAGGCCCTACCCCCCGTATCCCTACATACTTACCCACTAATCTCTCTAACATATATTTCAGGACTCTTAAGGGGCAATTTTTAGCACGGCCAATCAACCTAACCCACACATCTTTGGACTGGGGGAGGAAACCAGAGCACCCAGAGAAAACTCACGCAGACACGAGGAGAATGTGCAAACTGCACACAGACAGTGACCCAAACCGAGAATTGAGCCCAGGTCCCTGGAGCTGTGAAGCAGCAGTGCTAACCACTGTGCTACCGTGCTGCCCCAAATTCTTCTTTGTGCTGTGTCATGAAATGGCCTGCAAACACTCGGGCTTTGCCGATATTTCTTTTTATTTTCTGTTTCAGCTTCCCTCATCTGGGGAGACTTGAGGTTGTTCTGAGAAGCAGTATTCACGCCCTTTGGTGCCGGACTCTCCCTACATTAGCTAATGATCAGGATTGGTGCACACATCTGAATGGCAATGAGAGTCAGAAAGTGCTCCACGGTTATAATCTCTTTAACTGCCCAACATTTGGAAACTGGAGAAAATGTCTGCCTCTTTGACATTGGAAAGCACAAAAAAAAAGGCCCCTCAGTTCTGTATTCTGTACATACATGACCACACTTAGACTATAGTCCTATCGCTTTATTACCCATTTGAAAACATTATATCGATAAGGCATCAGAACTATGGTTATAATAATGGCATAAGGAAATCTAAAGTTAAGAATCATTTAAGTACATTAACCAAAAATGTGAAGGCTCAGTTAAAAATATATGAATTTCAAGATCCCTATAGTGTAGAAGGGGGCCATTTGTCCCATCGAAATGCACTGGCAGCAATCTCATACATGCTCATTCCCTGTATTTATCCTGCTAGTCTCTCTGACACTAAGGGGCAATTTAGCATGGCCAATCAACAGGGAGGAAACCAAAGCACCCGGACGAAACACAGGCATACACAGGGAGAACATGCAAACTCCATAAGGCAGTGACCCGAGTTTAGAATGAAACCTGTTTCCCTAGTACTGTGAAGGTAACAGAGCAAACCACAGTGCCACAGTGCTGCCCCAAATGACCCTGTTACAATTCCAGCATGTATCCATCATCTGACTGGGAAACAGCAGAATGATTACAATATTGAAATGTAAATGTGTACCACCATTGGAAATTGGTCAATGTCAGACTTATCTGATTGAAGTGTTAATCTACAAGTCAGTTGTATAGATCTAAGCCTGGATTTGGAGGCATTATTGATCTTGAGTCTGAACAGATTTATAAACTGGAGAATCCAAGTGGAATTCTTCTCTGTATAATTCTTTGAATGTCCTTCATTTGCTGCTCAGAAGGGGGAAGGGTTACTGAAACTTTCACCCTGCATTACACGTATGCATAGCCTTATTTTGAAGTCTATGATGTGGAGATGCCAGTGTTAGACTGGGGTGGGCACATAAAGAACACCAGGTTAAAGTCCAATAGGTTTATTTGGAATCATGAGCTTACGGAGCGCTGCACCTTCGTCATCTGATGTTCCTTTTTATGCCACCAGGAGCGTTAACCATCTCATTCCCAACAGTTTTGTCTATTTTGAGTGAAAAAAAATTATAAGGAGAAGCTGGACAGATTGGGACTTTTTTCTCTGGAACGTAGAAGGCCAAGGGTGATCTCATAGAGGTCTATGAAATAATGAAAGTCATGGATCAGTTAGATAGTCAATATCTTTTCTCAAAGGCAGGGGAATCTAAAACTAGAGGGCATAGGTTTGAGGTGAGAGGGGAAGAGATACAAAAGGGAGCAGGGAAGCAATTTTTTCACACAGAGGGTGGTCAGTATCTGGAATAAGCTACCAGACGTAGTAGTAGAGGTGGGTACAATATTGTCTTTTAAAAGGCGTTTAGACGGTTACATGGGTAGGTAGACATAGAGGGATATGGGCCAATCGCAGGCAATTGGGACTAGCTTAGTCGTTAAAAAAAGGGCAGCATGGACCCGAAGGGCCTGTTTCCATGCTGTAAAACTATGACTCTATGACTCTAACTACGTTCGAGAGACTCCTAAACATGGTCTAATTTGGATGAGACTGGCCTGTAATCTGCAGCTGAAATTTATCACATTATTCCAGTAAACATGCTCATTGATTGATTGGAGGAATTAATAGAAATCTGGCTACTGAGCTTCTGGTTGTATGTATCTCAAGTCAGTCCAGTTGCATTTTTTTTTGCTTGTCTGCATTTTCACATGAGGGACGCTTTGTCTTTTCCAAAATGTTGTTTTCTGCCATCCCATGTTTAATTTGGGGAATAGACTGACACATGATATGAATACTCATTCCTTTGAAGTGTTGAAAGGAGAGCAAGCTAGAGAATTTTGGTTCATTAGGCATGTAGGTTTTTGCATATTCAGTCAATCTATTGTTCTGCAGTCAATAAAAGAAGCACTAAGAACAGAAATGAGGATGCCTCCAACAAAAGGAAACTGATCTGTACGCAACACCTACATGTCCTATTCCTAACTGTAGCGCACAAATATTTCTACTTTCTGAGTTTAAAAATAGGCGACATCACAGGATGGGACACACACACACACACACACACACACACACACACACACACACACTCTGGAAAATCTCAGCAGGTCTAATAGCCTCAATGGAGAGAGAATAGAGCCAACTTTATGAGTTTGAATGATTCTCCATCAGAAGCTTAAATTTTGTAGCCTGTTCTTTATTATGTGATGGCTCAAGGGTGGTCTCAGTCTGGTTTGATGTGGCACTATTGCTGTTTGATCAGGAATGCACCACAAAAGTTCTATAGAGAAGGAGATTGTCTTAAATTAATGAACAGGGTGTGAATGTTGCTGGCAAGGTCAACATTTGATGCCTATCTCTAATTGCCCTTGAGAACGTGGTGGTGAGTTGCCTTCCTGAACTGCAGCAGCCCTTGTTGTGTAGATACACACTCACAATGCTATTAACTTGAGGTATCGCTTGTGGATCTCTACATCAGGGATGCTGATGTTTCTTTGAAACGTCTTCTGTGGCAGAGCCTGGCTCGGGAACTCAAACCCACGTCCAAGTAAAAATTAGTTTCCTGTATTCTGCCTTCCACTTCAATCTCCATCAAGGACCATTCAAACCATAATGTCAGAGAGAGATTGTCCTTTCCTTCTTCCTTCCTATCACAGAATTACCTTCCCTTCACATGGGCACAAACACAGGTACTGCCTCTCTCGCAGAAGCACACTTTTCACAACACATAATTTTTCTTCCTGTCTTTTATCTTGTGCAAAATAAACTATTGAACATAGTTCTCTAATATTACTTCATTAAAAGTTTATGCTTTACATCAAGGAGATTGAGGGTTAGGGTCACTCTATAGGCACCAAGCCCCCTGTTAACAAGTGAATGTCTGTTGACTTCAGAGGGGAATGTCTGATCTTGCTCGAGCGAGGCCGTAAAATCCCATCCACAGTTTACGTCAGTTTATACTGTGGCGCAAAGTTAAAATTACCTCTACTGAGTGACTTTATTCATTTACAGGATGTGGACATCACTGGCTAAGTCAGTGTTTGTTGCCTTCCCTAGTTGCCCTTGAGGAGGTGGTGCTGAGCTGTCTTCTTGAAACATTGAAGTCTCTGAGGCATAGGTACACCCACACTGCTGTTAGGGATGAAGTTCTGGGATTTTCACCCAGCAACAGAAAAGGTGATATACTTCCAAGTAGGACGTTGAGTGACTTGGAGAGGAACTTCCAGGCGGTGGCATTCCCTGGTATCTGCTGCCCTTGTCCTTCTAACCTATTCTTGATCAAAATATTGACTTAACAGATTAAGGCATTCAACCAAAAATATTAGGGAAGCAATTGAAATACAAAAGATTGACATCATAAGTTTAATTATGCTATTTGTCTATATGCTATGGACAATGTTTGATTACATTAGAAGTCAATGTTGAGCCTGCACTAAATAAACAGGTTGCAGATAAAAATGATCCAGGAAAGCACTTTTCAAAACAAAATTACCTACAATTGAATGATTCATTTTCTGCTTAGTAAGAAGTTTGCAAATGCTTGAGTCACAATCAATAGGTTCAATAATCAATAATTAATACGCTTGTGCTTCAGCCATTTAGATAGAAAGGATTTGAATTGAATTTGAATAACAAAACTAATTAGATAGAAGAATCTGAACTGAGGTAGAATATATTGTACATGTGACCTTAGAATATGTATGGTGTGTGTGTGTGTATGACATGAAAGTAGGACATAGGAAGTATGATGTCTGAATATGATGAACTGTAAGTGTTTGTTAGATGCACTGTTTTTGCAATATAAGCAAAAGCTGCAAGTAATTAAATTAGCCAACAAATGCAGAAATTGGGTGATTTCACTGATCGCAACAATGGCAAACACAGTTGTGAAAAAGAATGTCTTTTTGGCTAAGACCAAGCATCAGATCAAGCCAAGATGGAGTGCTGTGCCTTTTCTTGGCAGCTTGGATCACGTAACTGGAATTTTACCACCCTGTCTGCCATGGGAATTGGAGAGGGTGAGGGGTGGATCATAGAAATATCCATTGACCTTGAGTGAGATTTTACAGTTTGGGGACAAGCAAAGCCTTAAAATATTGCCCTGTATGTCACTCTTGTGGGGACCATAAATTTGATTCAATTTGAATTTGAATCATTTTTTGGAGCAAGCAAGAAGATGGATCAAGGTTTTGCCCTGTCTACTCTGCATATCGGCTTTGTAACTTTTAACAAAGGAAACAGCATGACAAACATTAAGTGAATAATACAGCTATCACAATTATATGGAAGCATCTCAACATACAACTTGACCTATGTAGACAACTTAAACACCTTGCACCATTTTGTAATTTTGGTAATGTATCTTTGACTATATTGAGGCATCTTACAGTGTATTTTTATGGGGGAGAGTGAGAGGAGGACCCCATCGAGGAAATAAAATGGAAACTAAAATCTGAGAGGTCATAACTCAGTGGTATTTGACTAAAGATCAAGAAGCCGCTGTTTCAAATATCAATGCTCCCTTCAGTGTTTGATTGCCATGTTTTGGGTGGCACAGTAGTTAGCATTGCTGTCTCATGATGCCGGGGACACAGGTTCTATTCCAGCCTCAGGTCACTATCTATGTGGAGTTTGCACATTCTCCCTATGTCTGCGAGGGTCTCCTCCGGGTTTTCTCCCACGTTCCAAAGTTGTGCAGGTTAGGTGGATTGGCCATGGTAAAATGCCCCTTCATGTCCCAAGATGTGTAGGTTTGAGGGATTAGTGCACGGTGATGCATAGAAGGAGTAGGTTTAAGTTTAAGTTCATTTATTAGCCTCACAAGTACGCTTACATTAACACTGCAATAAAGTTACTGTGAAAATTCCCTAGTCGCCACACTCTGGCACCTGTTCGGGTACACTGAGGGAGAACTTAGCATGGCCAATGCACCTAACCAGCACACCTTTCAGACTGTGGGAGCACCCGGGGGAAACACACGCAGACATGGGGAGAACGTGCAGACTCCACACAGACAGTGACCCAAGCCAGGAATCGAAGCTGGGCCCCTGGCGCTGTGAGGCAGCAGTGCCAACCACTATTCCATGCTGCTGCCCAAGTGGGTGGACCTGGGTAAGGTGCTCTATTGGTGCAAATTCGATGGGCCGATTGGACCTCCTTCTGCATCGTGGGGATTCTATGATTGTGTTCTGCGACTCTAAAATTGGACTGCAATTCTCCCAACTGCAGGCATTTGGAGAGAGGAAGGGAGCCAGTGGTGTAAAACCGCACACATACTCTTGAGGGAGACAGAGACTTAGGTTTGGTCCTCAAGCAGCCCCTAAAATCGAGTTGAAAGCCTTTCGCTCACCTCCTAACCTTGAATCGGCGATAACCCGGACGCAGTGTTAAAAACGCAGAGAAATATCCGACAGTGACAGGTATCGATGATGTGATTCCTCGCTTTGGTGACTTTGCAGCTTGGAAGTTGGGCACCGCCAGTCCGAGAGCAAGTTTTCAATCTTTATGGAATTTGAATCCATTTGGGATCGACGTGATATGCGCAGGAAAAATCTCCCCCCTCCCCACACACAAACATGCCCTTTACCCCCCACCTTCCCAAAAAAAGAGTCCCTTTTGAAAAAAAAAAGCTCTTGGATCTTAAACAGCGGACCGACCTGTCAACAATATTTATAATGGTCAATGTTACTTGTTGGTTTTGTTTTTGGTCTGGACACTTGTCAGAGGAAGGGTGGGGGGTGGCTGGTGTTGGTGATTTCTTGCTGGTGTTATAGCTTTGCCCCGACTCTGCTGAATGTATTATTCAGCCCCTGGGTCTCAATGAAATTGAAATCATCTATAATTCTCTCCCTCCCTCTATTACAGTTTGAGGGTAGCATTGGAAGGGTGGGGGAGGAGGGTGGGGGAGGCTGGGGCTAAGTGGTACCTATAAGGTCCCCACAAGGTGTCCCAGAACCAAATTAAACTGCTGCCCCCTCCACCCCACCCAACATCCTCCCCAGCCTAAATATCTGACAAAATAGCCACGATATATAATTTATTGATTATCCTGCATTCATTTGTAACAAAACACGCAGAGACACATGGATGAGGGCGGGGGGGGGGGTGGGGGGACACTGCCCAGGACCTCAATTATTTTGAAGACACTTAGCAGAAAAACTCAAAGGTGGCTTTGCCGGGAGAACTGGAGAAGGGGGGTTAGGGGTGGAGTGGAGTGGAAGGAGGGAAGTGGGACGTGATATTTTTTCGACCTGCTGTCCCGGGTTATCATTATGATGATTCTTATTTTGTGTTTTGTTATTGAGAGATCTACATGGATGCAGATTTCCTGGAGGTGAATCGATCTGTCCAATCGCCTTTTCCAAGAGAGAGAGAGAGAGAAAGGAGAGAGAGAGAGAGAGAGCGAGGGGGGTAAACTATAGGAGGGAGAACGGGCCACACCAGAGATGGAGTGAGATAGGTAACTGCTACAGGAAGCGCTGTCTGGCTGTGGAGACTATTCGAGGCGGGATTGCTGCTGCTATCTCAGTAAGGTTTGGCTGGGAAAGGGGGTGGGGTAGAGGGGTTAGTTTGTGTGTGTGTGTGTGTGTGTGCTGTTGCTCAGTTTATGCTGGAGGAGGAAAGACAGAGAGAGAGAAAGGACCCGTAAAAGACAAGCGTTGGAGTGGGGGCGTTTACACTTTGGCTAAAATTGCACCGGGAGAAGGTCCTTTTTTTTCTTCTTCTTCTCCTTCTCCCATCACCAGCCCTCTTTCCAGAATGCAGTTTCAGGTTTCACCTTCCTTAAAGTGAAGGTGGGACCATAGGTATCTCTCCCTGGAAGGAGGGGCTGCAGGTAAGTGATCTGGAGTGAAGAGGTGTTGCATTAAGAAGGGGTTGTTGTCATGTCTTTAACAATGCACTTCACACAGCCGTCACGAGTACACGGACAGGTACAGAGAACGTAACTACCGCCAGCAAATCGGAAAACATTTTAAGACATTGGGAATCACACCAAAGGATAACCGCTTGGATTATGAAAACGGTAAAAGAAAATAAGGATTGGAATCGACATAACATTAAGTTTTAAAGCGAGTCGGATGCTGACAGTGTGAAGATCATTCCGGCACGGCATGCCTCTTTTTTTTAAAAAAACATTGCGTTTCAATTTCCAACAAGATGTATACCTCGTTCTTTTTTTCCTCTCTCGGGTTGTTGGGAATATTTCTGGTGAACTGGTTGCTCACAGCCAGTTTAATCTACTGTCTTTTGTGTCTGCATTCGCGTGTGTGTGTGAGAGAGAGAGTGGGAAAGTGTGAATGGATGTGTGTGTGTGGAAGTGCGAGTGTGTGTTTTGTAAGAGTGCCGAAACGAAAGTGTACAAGTGTGCGTTATGTGGAAGATACGAAAGGATGCGAGCCCGGGTGTGTTATTATGTGGTGTGAGTGTATGCTGTTACGTGGTGTGAGTGTGTTCCGATGAGTATATGAGTTTCTGGCTCTGTATGTGGGGTTCTTGTGTGTGTGTGTGTGTGTGTGCGTCTGTTCATGTGTGTTCGTGTTATCTGTAGCGAAATGCCGTGGCTATGTGCCATTGTTTCTGTGCGTTTATGTATGAGGATGCCTGATCATGTATATGTGCGAGAGGTTGTAAATTATTACGTCTGTGTGTGTATCTATCTCGGGTTGTAGCTGTGTATGTATGTGTGTGTATGTCCATATGTGTGTATGTGTGTGTAATATGAGCAAGGCATGGTCTGAAAGTGTGTGAAGATGTCATATGGGAAAGTGTGCAAGACTGTGTGTAAATGAACGTATGGCTCTGTATAAATGAGAGTGCGAGGCAGTAAGGGTATTAAAATAGATGTAAATGTGTAAGATTATGAGTGCATAAACGTGCAAAGCTATGTGTACATCTGGGTAGATCATATAGTGAGAGATTATATGAACATATTCTGAGAATAAATGAGTGTGTGTGAGGCTCTGTGTATAACATGAGTGAGTGTGAGGCTGTGTGTGTAACATTAGTGAGTGTGAGGCTGTGTGCATACTAGATGAGTGTGTGTGAGGCTGTCTGTATAATAGGTGAGTGAGTGTGAGACTGTGTATAATAAATGTGTGTGAGGCTGTGTGTATATTAGACGAGTGTTTGTGAATCTGTGCACAATAGACAAGTGTGTGTAAGACTGTATGTATAATAGATGAGTGTGTGTGAGGCTATGTGTATCATAGATAAGCGTTTGAGAGTCTGTGTATAATAGATGCTTTTGTGTGATGCTGTATGTAATTGATGACTGTGTGTGAGGTTGTATATAATAGATGAGTGTGTGAGGCTATGTGTACAAAAGATGCATGTATGTAAGGCTGTGTGTAATTGATGAGTGTGTGTGATGCAGTGTGCATGTAATAGATGGGTATGTGTGAGACTATGTGTATAATAGGTGAGTATGTGTGAAGCTATGTGTATAATAAATGAGTGTGTGTGAGGCTGTGTATAATAGATGAGAGTGTGTGAGTTTGTGTGTAATCGGTGAATGTGTGTGTGAGGCTGTGTATAATAAGTGAATGTGTGTGAGGCTCTGTGTAATAAATGACTGTGCGTGAGGCTATGTGTGTATAATAAATGAGAGTATGTGAGTCTGTGTATAAGAGATGAATGTGTGAGGCTGTGTGTATAATAGATAAGTGTGTGTGAGACTATATATATAAAACAGATGAGTGTGTGTGAGGTTGTGTGTATAATGGATGAGTGTGTGTGAGGCTGTGTGTACAATAGAGAAGTATGTGTGAGGCTGTATATATAACAGATGAGTGTGTGTGAGGTTGTGTCTATTATGGACGAGTGTTTGTGAGTCTATATAATAGATGAGTGTGTGTGAGGCTGTGTGTATGTAATGAGTGTTTGTGAGTCTGTGTATAACAGATGAGTGTGATTTTGTGTGTATAATAGATGAGTGTTTGTGAGTCTGTACAATAGATGCTTGTGTGTGATGCTGTGTATGTGAGGTTGTATATAATAGGTGCATGCATGTGAGACTGTGTGTTATAGATAAGTGTGTGTGAGGCTATGTATATAACAGATAAATGTCTGTGAGGCTGTATGTAATAGATAGGTGTGTGTGAGGCTGTGTATATAACAGATGAGTGTGTGTGAGGTTGTGTGTAATACATGAGTGTGTGTGAGGCTGTGTATAACTGATGAGTTGTACAAGGTTGTTTATAATAGATGCGTGTTTATGTGGCTGTAATTGATGAGTGTGTGTGAGGCTGTGTATAATAGACGAGTGTATGAGGCTGTATGCATATAATGGATGAGTGTTTGTGAGTCTGTATATAATAGATGAGTGTGAGGCTGTGTGTATACCAGTGAGTGCATGTGAATCTGTGTATAATAGATGAGTGTGTGTGAGACTCTGTGTGTAATAGATGCATGGGTGTGAGGCAATGTGTATAATAAATGAGTGAGTGTGGGGTTGTGTATAATAGATGAGTGTGTGTGTATAATAGGTGAGTGTGTATAAGGCTGTATATAATAGGTGACTGTGTGTGAGGTTGTATGTATAATAAATGAGAGTGTGTGAAGTTGTGTGTATTATGGATAAATGTGTGTGAGGTTGAGTATGTAAGAAATGAATGTGTGTGAGGTTGAGTATATAAGAAATGAATGTGTGTGAGGTTGAGTATATAAGAAATGAATGTGTGTGAGGTTGTGTGTATAATAGATGAGTGGGTGTGAGGCTGTGTGTATTGTAGAAGAGTGTGTGTGAAGCTGTGTGTAATTGATGAGTGTGTTTTTGAGGTTGATTATAATAGATGCACATGTGTGAGACTATGTATATAATAAGTGAGTATGTGTGAGGCTGTATGTAATAAATGGTGCATATGCGGCTTGTGTAAAATAGATGAATGTGTGAGAAGCTGTATGTACTATAGGTGAGTGTGAGAAGCTGTCTATATTATACTTGAGTCTATGCAAAGCTGTGGTAACAGATGAGTGTGGGAGAGGCTGTATGTACAATAGACAAGTTGTATGTAATAGATATGTATGTGAGGCTGTGTGTATAATGGATGATGTGTGAGGCTATGTGTGTAATAGATGAGTGTGTGTGAAGCTGTGTGTATTGTAGATGAGTGTGTGTGAGGCTGTGCGTAATTGATGAGTGTGTGTGAGGCTATGTTGAGAGGGTGAGAGTAGTGTAAGAGGCTGTGTGTATTATACATGTATTATAGTGTGTATAATAGGTGAGTGTGTATGAGGTTGTGCGTAATCTACATGTGTGTGTGTGAGCAGGTGTGTATAATAAATGAGTGTGGACGAGGCTGTGTGTATAATAGATGAGTGTGTGTAAGGCTGTGTATGTTATATATCAATGTGAGGCTGTGTGGATTATGCATGAATGTTTGACTGTGTGCATTTAAGAATGTATGTGTGGCTCTGTATATAAGAAGAAAGTGTATGTGAAGCTATGTGTGTGTGTAGATAATAGAACAGCATATGTATAATAGAAATCTGTGGGGCTATGTATAAGAAAATTTTTGTGAGGTTGTGTGCGTGTCTGTAGTGAGAGTGGAAGTGCGGTAATTTCTACACAGAATATTTGCTAAAACAAGATGTTCCACCACCGCGCTCTTCTGATACCGGTAACTGATCAATCCCAGACTCCAGCCTCCTCACCCTGTCCGAGAGTGAAGTATAATGCTTACTCAATATCAATAAACAGCTACAGCCCACAGGTCATTAGAGAGTGGAAGAAACGCCAGGAAAAGAATATTTGGCAAAAGGAAGTAGCCAACCAAAAAGAACATCTTCTCACAAGCAGGATAGCCGGTTAGCATTCAACACGCGTTGGCCTAGCTTTCTCCACCTCTCCCCTTATCAATTCCAGTCTTGGCTTTATCTCAGAATCTTGCAATATAACGGGAGTTCCTTTGCCCCATTGTCTCTGTGGGGCCTCTTTGCGTGAATTCTCCAGTTAGTCCCACTCCTTTCTCCCCTCTCACAGCCCCACAGGATTCCCTTTTGGCAATCTGTCTGCAATGGGGGTTTAACCCAAATGGATTTCACAAGCGCCTCCCCCCCCCCCCATGCTGCTGCTTTACGAACCTTCAATTGCCCGTAATTCTGGGCAGATATCAATCGCTTGAAGCATGCGAAACAGATCCGCAAATCAGTGTTAATCCAGTGAGAGAACTGCACCGCCTCAGACCGTTTTAAATAATTTGGTAAATTGCTGCTGAATTGCGATTTCTCATTCTAATTCCTTGGCACCCCATTCTCCGTCAGTTTATCCAACCCCCTTCCTCACATTCAACTCCTCCCTGAACTATATATATTCTTTTTGCAAAATAGAAAGATGGAAAGGAAATTCTTTCATTCAAGGTGGAAATCTCACAGATATTTTTCAATACCTTTTCCATCTTTTTTCCCTCCTGTCGAGTATTTTTTTTAAAAAATTAAAAGTTGCCACATGTTTGCGTAGAGTGGGGGGAGTTTCCCCCTTGTTCAGACGATGGCTGAACAGATATTGAGAGGTGGACAGCGCCCAGTGTGTGTGCGTTTTTTTGTTTTGCTTCATTATTGTCACATGTATTAGTGAAAAGTATTGTTTCTTGCATACTATGCAGATAAAATATACCGTTCATAGAGAAGGAAAGGAGAGAGTGCAGAATGTAGTGTTACAGCCATAGTTAGAGTGTAGAGAAATATCAATTTAATGCGAGGTAGGAGCATTCAAAAGTCTAATGGAATAAGCTGTTCTTGAGTCGGTTGGTGAGTGATCTCAGACTTTTGTATCTATTTTCTTTCCCGGTGGAAGAGAGAATGTCCGGGGTGCGTGAGGTTCTTGATTATACTGGCTGCTTACATATCTATCTGTGTGTATCGCAAATGACTATTGAGTAAAGCGACAAAGCCTACCTATTGTAATTCGGTCCAGCCAGATTCGTTTAGAATCAGACCTGGCTGGCAATGCAAACCCGGAGCTGAGAACTTTCACCGGTTGGGGGGCGGTAGTTGGGCAATGCGGTGAACCACAAAAACCCCAATTCCTGAAAATCCGGCCGGAATTCTAACCCATTGATGCCAGCAGTGGAGCCAGATTGAGAAAACTCCTCTCTCCAACCCGAGGTCAAATGGGTGCTTCAGGAACAAACTAGTCAATTTACAACCAACTTTAGAAGTAACGGGCGGGGGGATCTGTTTTTAAACAAAATATTTCGGGGCAAATAGGAAAGGGGGGTTCCAGTGACAACGTGGGTCGATTCGTTGAAGAAATAACTGTTGATGTCAAGTTATCTCTACATTTTGTTGCTTAAGTTATTCCAATGAAAAAAATTAAATGCAATTGGGAAGTGGAAAGTTGATTTAAACGGGCCAGAAAGTATTTTTTAAAAAGTTCAAAAATGTTAACAATAATTTGGAGTGGGGGAGGGGGGGGAATATACAACTCACATAATGAGTGGAATTTTTCCTCCCAAATCAGACTGGGAGAACTTACACTGGTACGGCTTGATTTCTCTCTCTTTCTCTGTTATATGGCAGTTGGCTTCATGTTTTCCCGCTGCCGTTGCACAGAATGATTATTTTCTAACTTATTTGGTTGAAGTTGTGTTGTTAAAGGTGGGTGGAGGTGGGGGGGGGGGGGACTCGACGACCGTACAGTCAGGGACCGGGGTGACCCTGGTGAATGAATATTCTCCCCACTATCCCACATACACTGGAGATGTTTTAAAATCTCCTTTGCTTTCCAGTGAAGTGCGAGAGTTGTATCTATTGAATGTGTGCATTAGAATTATTTGCGTGTGTGTGTGTGTGTGTGTGGAATGGGATTGGAGGGGAGGGTGAGTGAAGTACTGAATCCTGTTTTTTTTTTGTAACTACCCACTTCCCCCCCAAAAAAAAGCAACACAGTGAAATGGGGAGCTCGAGATTTTCAGGCTGATTTTAAAAAAAAGGACAGTGCAACGCGAATGAACCTCCTGGTTCCCCTGGGCGAGATTGCCACAAAACCGGGATTTCGCTGCGAAAAATGTCTGGACCTAAATCATGAATCCAGTTCCGGAATTTTTTCCCAGCGAGATTCCTCCCACGCGGAGAATATGCGGCTCCCCGTTGCTGGATATAACTTTTGGAACAAATGAGGTCTGTAAGAAATAAGAACGCAGCCTTTTTTTTTATTGTGTGTTCTGCATGTTTAATTTCTCCTTAAACAGACCAGACATTGAGGAGTCCAGACTGTTGCGCTAAAGAATGCGTGAACTCCCATGTAATACCTAAGTTTTTAATTTTTACAACCAATTTTAACCTGTGAAACGGTTGACAAAAATGTAATAGACACCGGAATAATGTTAACTCCCAGTGCGGTAATGCCGTGTAGAGAGAGAAAAAAATGCTTCTGCGGATAGAGACTGCATTTCTCCAGTGAGAGTCATTCCATATTATTAAGGTTTGTTTTCTCGAGGAAGTATTTCCAGCCCTCAATCACACTCCATAATGTCCCTGTTTCCTTCCCCACTCCATGCCTCCTGCTTCAGCCCTCAGGTCGGTGTTGCTGCACTGATTGGTTGGGTACTGATAGATTCGTGGACTGTTCATGATCACTTTCTTCCTGCCTGCCTCACCCCACTGTTCTTGGGATCAGGTCCTGGGGAGGGATATTGTGTTCACTTGATACATTTCTGGTTAATTTCAGGGACAGGAAAACAGTAAAGTCTCTCCGTTCCCCTTCCCTCTTTCCTTCACTAACCAGTACTTTCTGATTCTGAAAGCAGAATTTGAGTCTTTCTCGAGTTGAGGCATTAAAGGTTCATGGTTTCTGACAGAAATGGGCAAGAGGTGAAGCGACCCTGTTCCGCCAGAGGTTCTTTTTTACTAAATATCATTTTTCAATTCCCGTCATTAAACCCTGCTCCCATTGGCCACCTCCAGTCTTTTAAACTGATGGGGGAGGGGGTGGTCAGGGCGGATAGCCTACTAGCCATCTCATATTTGACAAGAGTCCCGCTCTTACTCTGCAGCTACTGGACATAGACAAAGAATAAAGAAAATTACAGCACAGGAACAGGCCCTTCGGTCCTTCAATCCTGCACTCACCATGCTGCCCCACCGAGCAACCTTTGACTTGTAAGGAGAGGCTGGATAGACTGGGACTTTTTTTCTCTGGAGGGCTGAGGGCTGATTTTATAGAGGTCTATGAAATAATGAGGGGTATAGATCAGCTAATCAATATATTTTCCCAAAGGGCAGGGAGTCTAAAACTAGAGGGCATAGCTTTAAGGTGAGAGGGGAGAGGTACAAAAAATGTCGAGGGGCAATTTTTTCACACAGACTTAGACTTAGAAGGTGGTGAGGGTGGTGAGTGTCTGGAACAAGCTGCCAGAGGTAGTAGTAGAGGTGGAGACAATTTTGTCTTTTAAAAAGCATTTGGACAGTTACATGGGTAAAATGGGTACCATGGGTATAGAGGGATATGGGCCAAATGCGGGCAATTTTTGGGTTTTAGAAAAAGGGCGACAGGGACAAGTTGGGCTGAAGGGCCTCTTTCCATGCTATAAACTTCTATGATTCTATGATTACCTATCCATCCTTTATTCCCATCCTATTCAAGTATTTGTCAAAACACTTCTTAAAAGTCATTATTGTATTGCTTCCGCTATCTCTCCCAGCAGCGATTTCCAGTCATCCACCAACCCCTGTGCAAAAAACTTGCCTTGTAAATCTCTTTTAAACTTTGCCCTCACATCTTAAACCTATGTCTCCTAGTAATTGACTCTTCCACCCTGGGAAAAGCTCCTTAGTGTCCAAATGCTGGTACTGAATGTTTCCACCTTTTGTGTTTACATTGTCAAAGAACAAAAAAGCAAAAAAAAATTACAGCACAGGAACAGGCCCTGTGGGCCTCCAACCCTCACTGATCATGCTGCCCGACTGAACTAAAACCCCCTACCTTTCTGGGGACCATCTCTCTCCATTCCCATCCTATTTATGTATTTGTCAAGATGCCCCTTAAAAGGTCACTATCGTACACGCTATCGCGCCTGACTGGTTGTTCAACTATGCTGTTGGAGAGAGGGGAAGAGAGAGCTCAGTGTTCAGAAGATGATCTCAACTCTCAGCCCTAGCTCCTCTCTCTGTTGGTGACAAGTATAATTAGTATGTCAACATTGTCTGAACCTTTTTAAGTTTATCCCAAAACCTCTGGCGCTTTTTATGGCAAACAGATATCTCTTTACAGCCAATCAAGTATCTTTGAAACTTTGTCACCATGGTAATGTAGGAAACCAATTTGCACACAGCAAGCACCCACAAACAACCATGCGAGTGGCGAATGTATCGAATTCAGCACCACAGAAAGTAGTTGAGGCCAAAAAAGTTGCATGCTTTCAAGCAGAAATTAGGGGCTAAAGGGATCGAAGGATATGGGGATGGGGGGGAGGGAGGAATCAGGATTTTGAATTTGACGATCAATCATGATCATGGTGAAAGGCAGAGCAGGGTGAAAGGGCTGAAAGGCCTACTCCTGCTTCTGATCTCTTTGTTTCTATGACCAGGTATTGTTGTGTGAGGTTGTTTGGGGGATGAGTATTCATGATGATACAGGCATGGGGTACAACTCCCCTGCTCTTCTTCCAAATAATGCCATAGGATTCTTTTAGTATCCATCTTGATTCACAGTTTAATATCTCACTTTACAGTTGGCATTGTGGACAGTGCAGTTCTCCCTCGGTACTGCACTGAAGTGTCAGCTTAGATTTTTCTGCTCATGTTCTGGAGTGGGACTTGAACCCACAACCTTGTGATTTCAGAGGTCAGGTAGATTTAAAAGGCATCTGGAGGTCCAATGGCATTTCTTGTACGCAGGTTGGCACGACATCAGATTTGCACTTTATACAGTATTAAACCCATGCAGTGACAGAAACCTTGTGGAGAATGTCTCTCTCCAGTTTGCAGGCAGTGCCCTAACTCCAGGTTCACACAACAAGTAAGGACAGCACGGTGGCACAGTGGTTAGCACTGCTGCCTCACAGCGCTGGGGACGCAGGTTCGATTCCTGGCTTGGGTCACTGTTTGTGTCTCCCTGTGTCTGCATGGGTTTCCTCCGGGTGCTCCGGTTTCCTCCCAAATTCCAAGGATGTTCATTGGCCATGCTAAATTCTCCCTCAGTGTATCTGAACTGGAGTGTGGAGTCTAGTGGATTTCACAGTAAGTTCATTGCAGTATTATTGTTACACAAATAAAAATAAAATAAAGCATGTAAACAAATTTGGTGTTGTTAGGAAGTGAACTCACTTCCTAGTGTGGGATTTTCTGTCCGTGCTTGTCCGGAGACCATAAAATCCCACCCGAGGTTAATGGACCGATATATGGTCTGTTCCCTGCTCGCCACAATTCCGGTGGCAAGTGGGATATGAAAAGTCCACCCCTAGTCTCCAATTCAAATGGAGAGAAGTACTCTCATGCTATCTGCATGCAACCCTTCTATGTGAAGGGTGGCACAGTGGTTAGCACTGCTACCTCACGTTACCAGAGACCCAGGTTTGATTCTCAGCTTGGGTCACTGCCTATGTGGAGCTTGCACGTTCTCCCGTGTCTGTGTGGGTTTCATCTGGGTGCTCTGGTTTCCTTGCACACTCCAAAGATGTGCAGGTTACTTTGGCCATAATAAATTGACCCTGGTTTCGGGGGATTAGAAGGGCAAATATATGGGGTTACAGGGATAGGGTGGGATTGTTGTCGGTGCAGGCTTAATGGGCCAAATGGCCTCCTTTTGTAGGGATTCTATGGTTCTATGGAAACTATGACACTTTCAGTCTCTGGTGCATAATAAACAAGCGTTAAATGGAATTTTAAGAAAGCACATGGAAATGAAAGAGTATCTCAGCAAGGAAAACCATGTACTAGGTGTAAAGGGGTCATTGCTATGTTGCATTCAAAACATAAACAGAAAATACTGGCAAAACACAAGAAGTCTGGCAGCATCTGTGGAGAGAGAAACAAAAGTAACTTTTCCTGTCCTTAGGACTCTGTTTTAGTTTCAGATTTCCAGCATCCAAAATATATTGCTTTTATTTTATTGTTATCTGCATGCCTTCAGTAGGTAAAGCTTTGACCAATGCCTGTGTGGCAGCAATTGTGTGTGTGCTTTGGACTTTTTTATTATGTTAAATGTGCTATATAACTGCTCGCTGTTCTGGTGGAAAAGTTAGAGATCTTACAATGTTGAAAATATTTGAAGTAGCTCTTACTTTGTGGTTACACATCAGGAAAAACCAACCTGTCAAAAGGGGAATTGCCCTTACCTTCCCTGATTTGATGTTGATTCAATTGCAACATATTTAATTTCACTGACAAAATAGCTGAATTATTGTGTTTTTGGTGGGTGTTTGAGGTATCCAGTGCGATGGTGTTAGGATGGATACATCTTAGAGCTTCTCTGCTGCCCATCATAAGTGAACAACATCATGGCAAGTCATCCCTATTATAAATACAATGATAGTACACTGTAATTAATGCAGATTGAGTCAAGTAGCATGGTACAGAGTGTCTGATTATGTATGGTGTTTGCATTTGGTGTTTGAATTGGAACTAAAAACAAAACTGATGGGAACGCTCAGATTTGGCAGGTGTGAGAAACAGAGTTAATGTTTTGGCTCAATGTCTTCGCAAAAGGTCATCAACCCAGTGGGCTGAATGTTGGGTTTTGCCGGGGGTGCGGTGCTTTGGGATCTCCAACGACAGAACCAGATGGGAATCACCAGAAGTCAGACTGGGTAATCTTCCAGGAGATGGCCACCTTGTTAAGGATGGCAGATGGGCTCATGATGCTTCCAGCCCCAACCACAAGGCTGGCAGCCTTGGCTACACCAATTGGGAGAGGTGGGTGCTGCTCAGGCAGGTCAGAGACTGCAAAGGGGAGTGTCAATTTAGAGACCCCACTCCACATCATCTCCCCCACACCCCGCACTGGACTGCATATCAAAATAATCGCGGCAGGCAGGTGTATTGGAATGACGTGAAACCATTACCAAAGAATAAGGATTGGCCACAATTCTGGCCTTTCATCTTCACGGCCATATCATTTGTTTATTGATTAGTGTTGCAAGTAGCCTTACATTCACAATGAAGTTAGTGTGAAAATCCTGGAGTCACCACACTCTGACACCTGTTTGGGTACACTAAGAGAGAATTTAGCATGGCCAAAGCACCTAACCAGCACATCTTTCAAACTGTAGGAGGAAACTGGAGCACCGGGAGGAAACCCTCTGAGGCATGGGGAGAATGTGCAGACTCCACACAGAGAGTGACCCAAGCCGGGAACCGAACTGGGGTCCCTGGTGCTGTGAGGCAGCAGGGATTACCACTATGCCATTGTGCAATGAGGCATTGAGTCCTTAGATCTAATGACGGCACCCACACTGCAGTAAGGCTGCTTGCATGGAGCTAGTGGTCTCTAACTGCGGTGGACGCATGGGAAAGTGCTGTGGACCCCTATGGGCAGCCAATCTGAGTGCCCAGTTTGCCCCTTGGAAAGCTTCCCAGCAGTGGTTGGGGGGGAGGTTTGGGGAGGGGGTGGGGGAATATGCCAACTGGTGAGGGAGGTGTGGGGGGGCATCCAATATAGTTGCCCCTTATCTTCCCAGCTTCCCTGTCTCCAAGCCCACAATGTGGAGATGCCAGCGTTGGACTGGGATAAATACAATAAGAAGTCTCACAACACCACGTTAAAGTCCAACAGGTTTCTTTGGTAGCAAAAGCCACTAGCTTTCAGAGTGCTGCTCCTTCATCAGGTTAGTAGGAGTTCTATTCACAAACAGGGCATAAAGTCAATTTACAAAATAATGGTTGGAATGCAATCTTTACAGGTAATCAAGTCTTAAAGGTACAGACAATGTGAGTGGTGAGAGCATTAGCACAAGCTAAAGAGATGTGTATTGTCTCCAGATTGACTTTGTGTCTTTATATGCCCTGTTTACGAATAGAACTCCCATTCACTGATGAGGGAGCAGAGCTCCGAAAGTTAGTAGCTTTTGCTACCAAATAAACCTGTTGGACTTTAACCTGGTGTTGTAAGACTTCTTACTGTGTCCAAACCCACCGTCACAGAGCTAGAAAATTCAGGCGTTGCCAGGCCATGCTGAGCACTCACAGCATTTTCTGTCCTTATTTCAGATTTCCAGCAGTATTTTCAAATGTGTCAAAATGTGCTGGCAAGGTTCAGCTTTATAGATTTTTTAAAAATAAATAATACTTGTAGTTAAAGCTGCAAACTGAGAGAAGGGGGAGAATTGGCATCACATGGAGTGACTGTGGCATTAACCTAGAAGATGCTTTCTTGGAAAGCTAGGTAAATACACAAGGGCTAGAAGCATATGTTAGATCGAGGTGAGTGGGAGCAGGATTGCATGGAGCCTAAATTTCAGTATAGATCAGCTGGTCTGAATGATCTGTTCCTGTACTGTAAATTTGTAATGTAATTTTATGTAATGCAGTGCTCGAAAAATGACCATATTTACATGTCTATTAAATTTATTAATTAATCAAAATTCTGATAGCTATCCATTGTGAATTTATTAAAGTTGATTATATTATATAACTGTTTTTCACTTTTCTTGAAACTCAGATTGTGTGCAAAAGGGACCAAAGTCAGTGTTCTGTATTTTTAAAATAGAATATTACTGCAGACATCTAGATATATCATTGTTGGAAATTCAGAATTAAAGAATTATATGTTGGATTTTCCTGCACCTCAGATTATCTTTTTAACTAAATGTGAGCTCCAACACTTTAAGAAAAATGATATTAAAAGGTAAATTTGCCTTTGTCAAAGTCAACTATCTGATTGATTGCCGCAATCAATTCTCCCATTTTACGGTATTACATAAAATTTAAGTTGTTATATAAGAAGACCCAGAAAGCAAAGATTTTTAGGGAAAGATTCTCCTATTTAGCCATAAATGATTGTGTGAGTACATTGCATAGGAAGAAATCTGTTGGACAGAGACATCATACCTGAAGCAACAACTACACCAACCTGAATTGGACAAAGGCCTTTAACGTAGTTGAACATCCCGATGTGCTTCACTGAAGTATTATCAGAAAAGAAAAATAATTAAAATGAGTAGAACATTGGGCAGGCTCTATTATGAATGTACCATCTCCCATGCATGGTTTTTTTCTTTCTCTGTGTTTTGTGCAGGGAATTATTTGTAACTAAGCACAAAAGAGAAAGCTGCCTGTCAAATATTTCAAATGAGCAAATCGTATACAATGACCCATACAGCCCCTCAGAAAGATGTACCTCCTTACTTGTCAGCGTGCTTTGTAGGCTGACGGTACAAATTGTAGGCTTCCTATCTTGATTCTGCATATGTGTAAGTGTGTATGCATAGATGTCCGTACGTGTTCAATTGTAACTGTGTATAAGTGGGAGAGATACAGATCAAAAAGTAGTTTTGTGGAACAACATTTTATTTTTGCACATGTAAGATGGAAGAATTTGCATCTATTAATGACATTTGATTTGATTTATCTTGTCACATGTATTAATCTATAACGAAAAGTATTATTTCCTATGCACTATAAAGACAAAGCATACTGTTAATAGAGAAAGAAATGAGAGAGTGCAGAATGTAGTGTTACAGTCATGGCTAGGGTGTAGAGAAAGATCAACTTAATGCAAAGTAGATCTATTCAAAAGTCTAATGGCAGCAGGAAAGCTTTCCAATGTGGAAAGGGTGCAGAGGAGGTTTACCAGGATGTTGCCTGGTATGGTGGGAAGGCCTTATGAGGAAAGGCTGAGGGACCTGAGGTTATTTTCATTAGAGAGAAGAAGGTTACACGGTGACCTAATTGAGGCGTATAAGATGATCAAAGGACTGGATAGGGTGGATAGTGAGAGCCTTTTTCCTCGGATGGTGATGACCAACACGAGGGGACATAACTTTAAATTAAGAGGTGGTAGTTATAGGACGGATGTCAGAGGCAGGTTCTTTACACAGAGGGTGGTGAGGGCGTGGAATGCCCTGCCTGCAGCAGTTGTGGACTCGCCTACTTTGGGGGCATTCAAATGTTCGGTGGATAGGCATATGGATGATATTGGAATAGTTTAGGTTAGAGGGTCCACTGGCCGGCGCAACATCGAGGGCCGAAGGGCCTGTACTGCGCTGTAATGTTCTATGTTCTATGTAAGTCGGTTGGTACATGACTTCAGGCTTTTGTATCTTTTTCCCGACAGAAAAAGGTGGAAGAGAAAATATCTGGGATACTTGGGGTTCTTAATTATGCTGGCTGCTTTGCCGAGGCAGTGGGAAGTGTAGACAGAGTCAATGGTTGAGAGGCTGGTTTGCATGATGGATTGGGCTACATTCACGACCTTTTGTAGTTTCTTGCTGTCTTGCAGATGTTATCTCTAATTTAATCATGCTCTAATTTGGTTTGAAAATGGCTGGTTGTGTGGGGAAGTGCAAAGCATGCCTCAGCTTTTGAAACGTTGGCTGATTTTTTATTTCACACTCAGAATTGCAAGTTGCGGAGAGTCTGTCGTAAAACGGATTTATGGCTTTATTAACTGGACTTTTCCCTTTCAAAATGTCATTTTAATCCTTATTAATGGCAATAATGTGTAATGGCATTGTAAATTGAAGGAAATATAATTCGTTGAACATTACTAATGCATCTAAAGGTTGGACCACTTCACCATCTCTTTCAGAAAATTGCGCGCATCATTTCACCTGCGCACAAGACTCGGTAACATTGCTTAATTATTGAAGAGTATTCTTCAACCTAAGAAGTCATAACAACCTTTTTTTTAAATTATTCAATTACAGTAAGCTGAGAACTAATGAATTAAAATTGGTTCTGTAATTCTACTTTGCAATGTTTATCATGAGACAATTATAGAAAATTATTTTTCATTGTACAAAAGGAAAATACTCTTCATTTGCAAGTTAATACAAATGTTTAGTCGAAAAACTAATTTAGGCAGGCATAATGCATAATGTCAGTACATGCCAGGCCAACATAACTAGCGTTAACACTTAATTTTTGATCTTTTAATAGTTTTTTTCAAATTGAATTCTAAAACAAATGCATTCGCATAATGGACCCAATATTAATTCTGTGTAAGTGTATGGCTTGTGAGATAAAATTGGGTCCAAAACTATTATGCATCATGTTGCATAATGCTTGCAAAGGGGGAGTATATTAACAAATCCACTTAATACCATTAAAAAAAATCTAAAATCATTTATTGGAAATATTAAACAAAATTCAAACATATGCAACCTATACAGAGTGGGATGGTGGCACAGTGTTTAGCACTGCTGCCTCACAGTGTCAGGGATCCAATTCTGATTTCAGCCTTGGGTGTGGAATTTGCACGTTCCATTCGTGCTTTCCTCTGGGTTTTCGGTTTCTTCCGCAGTCCAAAGATGTGTAACTGAGGTGGATTGGTCACACTAAATTGCCCCTTAGTGTCCAAAAATGTGTATGTTAGGTGAATTGGCTTTGCTAAACTGCCTGTTAGTGTCCAAAGATGTACAAGATAGGTGGATTTCCCTTGTTAAATTGCCCCTTATTATCCAAAGATGTGTAGGTTAGGTGGATTAGCCATGGTGGCCTGGGCAAGATGCCCTTTTGGAGAGTTGATGGGCTGAATGGCTTTCTTGTGCACTGTAGGGATTCTCTGGTTTTATTTTCTAAATTGGGCATTCTGGGTTTTCTTCTGAGTGACTCAATTACCACTTTTTCAATTACTCAATTGTCATGGGTGGCACGCAGCACAGTGGTTAGCACTGCTGCTTCACAGCTCCAGAGACCTGGGTTTGATTCCTGGCTTGGACCACTGTCTGTGTGGAGTTTGCACATTCTCCTCGCGTCTGTGTGGGTTCTGCTGGGCGCTCTGATTTCTTTCCCCCAGTCCAAAGATGTGTGGGCTAGGTTGATTGGCCATGCTAAAAATTGTCCCTTCGTGTGTCCTGCGATGGTTAGGTTAGGGGGATAAGCGGGTAAAATGTGTAGGGATATGGGGGTAGGATTGTGTTCGATGCAAACTCGATGGGCCGAAAGGCCTCTTTCTGCACTTTAGGCTTCTACGAATTATGCTAATTTTGATAATAATGATTTTTGGTGGGAGAAGGGGTTATGTGTAGAAGCATAGACATAACCCCCGAAAGCAGCAAGCTCCACTTTGTATATCTTTCTAAAATACCTCTGATTAATCACTAAGATATTGTGACCTGCAGCTGAAATCAGTGCAACAAGTATAGCTTTCATTATCAATATAATGCAGCAAACAATCTTTAAGAAGCTGATGGTTTATATAGGAGTGCTTGATTCCTATATATACCCGATTCCAGTTGCATGAGAATGCGATTTAATGGCATGAGAATATCCATTCAACTTCTCCAAGGTGCCACCAGGATGGCACGTTGGCATAATGGTTAGCACTGCTGCCTCACAATACGAGGCACCCAGTTTGGGTCACTGTCTGTGTGGACTCTGCACTTTCTCCCCTCGTCAGTGCAGGTTTCCTCAAGTGTTCCAGTTTCCTCCCTCAGTCTGAAAGACATGCAGGTTAGGTGCATTGCTCATGCTAAACTCTCCCTCAGCATACCCGAACAGGCGCCGGACTGTGTAGGGCATTTTCACTGAAACTTCATTGCATTGATAAGGTAAGCCTGCTTGTAATATTAATAAATAAACTTTAAAACATAGGTACACCAATGGTAGTTGAACCATTGGCAATATGGTGCAGAGGATAGCATGTGACCTTGTGGCCCAATTCTTAGTAGGCTTTCTAACGTAGTAAAGTTTAAATTAATTTAGTATTGTCACAAGCAAGCTTACATTAACATTGCAATGAAGTTACTGTGAAAATTCCCTAGTTGACACCTTCCTGTGCCAGTTTAGGTAAACTGAGGAGGAATTTAGAACATAGAACATTATAGCGCAGAACAGGCCCTTCGGCCTTCGATGTTGCGCCGACCATTATAAAAAAGCAATGACCCTCCAATCTAAACCATTCCCTTCTCTTCCATAAACTTATCAACCAACCTCTTAAACGCCACCAAACTTGGCGCATCTACAACTGCCGCAGGCAGGGCATTCCACTCCCCAACCACCCTCTGGGTAAAGAACCTACCTCTGATATCCGTCCTATAACTATCACCCCTTAATTTAAAGCTATGTCCCCTCGTGCTAGCTTTCTCCATCCTAGGCAAAAGGCTATCACTGTCCACCCTATCTAAACCTCTAATCATCTTATATGTTTCAATAAGGTCTCTCTTAGCCGCCTTCTTTCTAACAAAAACAACCTCAAATCTCTCAGCCTCTCTTCATAAGACCTGCCCTCCATACCAGGCAACATCCTGGTAAACCTCCTCTGTACCCTCTCCAATGCTCCACATCTTTCTTATAATGCGGGGACCAGAACTGCACACAATACTCCAAGTGCGGCCGCACTAGAGTTTTGTACAGTTGCAACATGACGTTGCGGCTCCGAAATTCAATCCCCCTACCAATAAAAGCTAAGACTCCATCTGCCTTCTTAACAACCTTATCGACTTGATTGCCAACTTTCAGGGATCTATGCACATATACACCAAGATCCCGCTGTTCATCAACACTATTAAGAGTCCTACCATTAGCCCTATACTCTACACATTTGTTATTCCTGCCAAAGTGAATTACCTCACACTTTGCCACATTAAACTCCATTTGCCACCTCTTGGCCCAGCTCTGCAACTTGTCCAAGTCTCTCTGCAAACTATAACACCCCTCTTCACTATCTACCACTCCACCGACTTTAGTGTCATCTGCAAATTTACTAATCAATCCTTCAATACCCTCATCCAGATCATTTATAAAAATTACAAACAGCAGGGGCCCAAAAACAGACCCCTGAGGTACACCACTTGTAACCGAACTCCACGATGAATATCTCCCATCAACCACCACCCTCTGTCTTCTATCTGCTAGCCAATTCCTAATCCAATTAGCTAAATCACCCTCTATCCCATACATCTGCATTTTCTGCAGAAGCCTTCCCTGGGCCACCTTATCGAACGCCTTACTAAAGTCCATATATACCACATCAACTGCCTTACCCCCATCCACCTCTTGGTCACTTTTTCAAAAAACTCAATAAGGTTAGTAAGGCACGACCTACCCTTCACAAAACCATGCTGACTATCCCCAATCAATTCATTTCTCTCTAAATAACTATAAATCCTATCCCTAATAATTCTCCCAATACTTTGCCCACAACAGAAGTAAGACTCACTGGCCTATAATTCCCTGGAAGGTCTCTCTTCCCCATCTTGAACAATGGGACCACATTCGCTATCCTCCAGTCCTCCGGAACCACACCCGTAACCAACGACGACCTGAAGATCAGAGCCAGAGGCTCTGCAATCTCCTCTCTTGCCTCCCAGAGAATCCTAGGGTAAATCCAGTCCGGCCCAGGGGACTTATCCAACTTCAAACCCTCGAGAATATCTAGCACATCCTCCCTATCTACTTCAATACTTTCCAGTTTGCAACCCTGTACCTCAGTGTTCTCCACAACTACATTTACATCTCCCTGTGTGAATACCGAAGAGAAATAGTTGTTCAGTGCCTCTCCAATCTCTTCAGCTCCACGCACAACTTCCCACTGCTGTCTATGACTGGCCCTAATCTTGTCCTAACCAATCTTCTACTCTTACCATATCTAAAGAAAGCTTTAGGATTCTCCTTAATCCTATCAGCCAAAGTCTTCTCGTGTCCCCTCTTAGCTCTCCTCAACTCGCTCTTTAGCTCCCTCCTGGCTAATCTATAGCTATCCATTACACTAACCGAGGCTTCAAGCCTCATCCTGACATAAGCCTCCTTTTTTCCTTTTAACCAGCGAATCAACTTTTTTCGTACACCAAGGTTCCCTTACTCGACCATTTCCTCCTTGCCTGACAGGGACATACTTATCAAGGACTCGCAGTAGCTGCTCCTTGAATAAGCTCCACATTTCAGATGTGTCCAGTCCCTGTAGTTTCCTAGTCCAACCTATGCACCCTAATTCCCTCCTTATGGCCTCATAATTACCATTCCCCCAGCTATAACTACTGCCCCCCGCTTCATGCCTATCCCTATCCATCACTAAGGTGAACGTAACCGAATTGTGGTCACTATCACCAAAATGTTCACTAACTTCCAAGCCTAACACCTGGTCTGGCTCATTGCCCAGCATCAAGTCCAATGTAGCCTCACTTCTAGTTGACCTATCCACGTACTGAGTCAAAAAACCTTCCTGCACACTTTGTATGAAAACTGACCCCTCTAACGAGCTAGAGCTATAGCTATTCCAATCAATATTAGTAAAGTTAAAGTCCCCCATAACAATTACCCTATTTCTTTCACTCCTGTCCAGGATTGACTTTGCAATCCTTTCCTCTACCTCTCTAGAACTTTTAGGAGGTCTATAAAAGACTCCCAACAGGGTGACCTCTCCTCTCCTGTTTCTAATCTCAGCCCGTACTACCTCAACAGACAAGTCCTCATCAAACTTCTTTTCTGTCACTGTGATACATGGCCAATGCACCTAACTAGGATGTCTGTGGAAGGAAACCACATAGCCATCGGGAAAACGTGTAGGCAGTGACCCTGGTTGGGAATCGAACCCAGGTCCCTTGCGTTGTGAGGCAGCAATGCTGACTACTGTGCTACTGCGGCTGTCCAGCTGTAGATATATTTATGGCAACTTGAAATCCTAATAGGAGAATGAACATGGCTTATATTAATGGTGCACTTCCAATTCCATTGGATAATGTAGTTGATAGAAAATTGCTTTGTGCTGCTGGTGCAGGCAGGGACTTTGTATTCTCATTTAGATTGTTTTGGTGTGGTAATGGTAAATCTACTTAATTAAAGAAATAGGGCTTGTAATTGTGGCAGGTGAAAGGAGTGAATTTGACTTGATCAATATTTAATTTTTTCATAGTTTCAAAGTTTGTTTCAACCCAGAGTTATGTAGAATCAGATCACAGAATCAATAGCCCCATTAGGTCTATGTTTATAATCCACATGTACACTGTCTTATTCTGATGACCTCTTCTCTGAGTCCATATTCCTCTATTCTCTTCACCATGTAAGCATGATGCCTTCCCTTGAGCAGTGCATCACTGCTATCACCACACCACATGGCAGTGAATTCCAGTAACACAATGGTTATCACTGTTGCCTCATAGCACTAAGGCCTTGGGTTTAATTCCGTACTTGGGTCTCTGTCTCTGTGCAGACACTGCATGTTCTCCCTGTGCTGCATAGGTTTCCTCCAGATGCTATGGTTTCCTCCCATGGTTCCAAAAGATGCCTTGGTTAGATGTATTGGCCATGTAACATTCACCCTTGGTGTACCTGAATAGACGTTGGATTGTGGGGGATTTTCACAGTGGCTTCATTGTGGTGTTAATGTAGGCCTACTTAAATAAACTTAAAAAATACTTTCTTTATTTTACCTGTTAATGGCTATCTGGTTGTTTTAGATTGTTCAGAGACAGTTTTACCAGATCTACCCAATTGAACCTCTGTTTGGCTTTTTCACCTTGCTGTTTTCCAGAAAGAGGAATCCCAGCTTACTAAGTCTTTCTTGATTGTTGAGACAACCCAGATCTGGCAACATTCTTATTCATCTTCTCTTCACTTTCTCCAGTGTTTCAGTATCAGTGTTTCACAGTAGCACAGTAGTTAGCACTACTGCCTCACTAGGTCGGAGACCTGGGTTTGATTCTTGGCTTAGGCCACTTCTGTGTGGAGTTTGCACATTCTCCCTGTGTCTCTGTGGGTTTCCTCCAGATCCTGTGTGGTTACCTCCCACAGTCCAAAGATGTGTAGGTTAGGTGGTTTGGTCATGTTAAATTATCCCTTAATGTATCCAAAGAGGCATTGGAGTGTGGTAACTAGGGGATTTTCACAGTAACTTCATTACAATGTAAATGTAAGTCAACTTGTGACTAATAAATACATTTTCCTTTTCATAATCTGGAGACCGGAATTACAAACAGGACTACAGATGTGTTCTGACCAAGATAGTGAACAACACATCCCTGCTTCTGTATTTGATTCCTCTCAAAATGAATCCCAGAATACTGTTTGAATCCTCTCCAGCTTTACCAACTTGTGTTCTACTTTTAATGATTTATATATCTGAATTCCCAGAACACTAGTGTGTTTATTTCCTTACCTTCCCAGAAATAAGTGACCTCTTATTCTTCCTACCAACATTCACCACCTTACCAATATCCGTTGACCAACACTAACCAACTTATGTGATTGTGAAAAATCCCACTTGGACATTTAAATTAACTTAAAATTGGAATATGTTGTGCAGGTTTATTCTTTGAAGGGCATTACTGGCAATGTCAGCATTTGTTGCCCATCCCTAATTGCCCATTTCAGATAGAGGTTAAAAGACAAACACATTGTTGTGGTTCAGGAGTCATAAGTAGGCCAGATCAGATAAGGATGGCAGATTTCCTTCCCCAAAAGACATTTGTGAACCAGGTAGGAATCTTACGATCATTGATAATAGTAGTACTGCTAATTGATAATAGACCACTAATAGTTTATAATGCTTTATTCTGAGACCATCTTTCAACTCCAGATTTATTCAATGAATTTAAGTTCCACCAGCTGCCTTGGTGAGGTTTGAACAATGTGCATGAGCCTAGACCACTGCATTAGGAACCCAGTGACATTCCCATTACACCATTGTCTATCTTTAACACCATGCGTACCACTGGTAAAAAATCTTTTCTGCCCATGTTTGTTATTCCTTTGCCTAAGCTACACAGATGTACAGTGCAGAAAGAGGTCATTTGGCCCACCGAGTTTGCACCAACCACAACCCCACCCGAGCCCTATCCCTACATATTTACTCACTAATGCCTCTAACCTAAGCATCCCTGGACTCTAGGGGGCAATTTAGAATGGCCAATCAACCTAGCCCACACATTTTTGGACTGTGGAAGGAAACCAGTGCACCTGGAGAAAACCCATGCAGACACAAGGAGAATGTGCAAATTCCACACAGACAGTGACCCGAACCGGGATTCGAACCCAGGTCCCTGGAGCTGTGAAGCAGCAGTGCTGACCACTATGCTACTGTGCTGCCCCATAATCGAGGTGCCTTTGTTAACATTTCCAAATTACTAAAGCTAACCATGAGTGGAAATTTGATTCTTATTTTACCTATTTTTTACTAGTGTCACAAGTAGGCTTACATTAACATTACAATGATGTTAATGTCGCCACACTCAGGCTCCTGTTCGGGTACACTGAGGGAGAATTTAGCATGTCCGATGCGCCTAACCTAGCATGTCTTTTGGTCTGTGGGAGGAAACCAGAGCACCCAGAGGAAACCCGCGCAGACACAGGGAGAACATGCAGACACCACACAGACAGTGACTCTGGGAATTGAACCCAGGTCCCTGGCACTGTGAGGCAACAGTGCTAATCACTGTGCCACTATGGGGCAGTTTTTAAAAGAAGACAAATCTTGAGTCTATGTCATGCTGTTTTATTTTAAAAATGCAGCATTTGGAGCCGATATTGATACATTCTGCGCTTTACAGCTGTATAAGAGTAAAGTTGTCAAGCGTGCTGTAAGCAATAGACAATCACCCAGCTTCTTGTATGGCCACTTGAACAGACTCACATTGATTTGTACCTTGCTGAATTCTCTGGTTATACAGTCAGTGGTTACGGGTGATGGGTAATACTTCTGTTCCTAGTCAGGGGATTAGACCTTCTAGCTAGAGTTTAGCAGTGATTCGGTGAGTTGGATATAGCTGAGTGGCTCTTAAGAATGCAGAGGTTGCTACCAATTTTTTAAAAATCCGGTCAATGAATCCTGAAATTGTTCTTTTCAATCTCTGTTACTGATTGGTTTTCATGATCAGTGCCCTTTTTGATCTGATGCTCGGAGCCAATGTAATGTTCCAATACATCAAAGATTATTTAAAAAAAAAAGCTAATCACATCACTCGTAACTCAAGTTCTGTGGCACCAGTGAAGGTTTTGTATTCTCTGTAAGCTTGGCCATTTCTCTTGTTCTGCCGAGGAAGCTTGCATTAACCATAAAACGCAATTTATACGGTGACCTCTTTAAAGTGTGTTTTATGGTCAAGGTCAGTAAATTACAGACTTGGAAGTTAAGTTGACTTGCATAGCAACATAGAAGATAGGAGCAGGAGGAGGCCCTTCAAGCCTGCTCTGCTATTCATCACGATTATGGCTGATCATCCAACTCAATAGCCTAATCCTGCTTCGTCCCCATAACCTTTGATTCTGTTCATCCCAAGTCTATGTCTAGCCTCCTCTTTAAGACTTGTGAAAGATGTTCTGGAATTCACTTTTCCCGTTGTGTTGTTGAAGCAGAGGCCATGATTTTTTTCCATATGTGTATTTGATAATTGCTTTCATTGAATCGTAGAACCCTACCGTGCAGAAGGAGGCCATTCAGTCGATTGCATCTGCGCCAATCACAATCTCACCCAGGCTCTAACCCCTTATGTTTACCCTGCTAAATGTCTTGACGCTAAAGGGCAGTGTAGCATTGCCAATCAACTTAACCTGCACATCTTTGGACTGGGGGACGGAACCCGAGCAACGAGAGGAAACCCATGCTGACACGTGGAAAACGTGCACACTCCACACAGACAGTGACCCAAGGCTGGAATTGAACCCACGTCCCTGGTGCTGTGAGGCAGCAGTGCTAACCACTGTGCCACTGTGCCACCCTTTGAAATAAAGGTATTTCTAAAGGTGCACAGGGATGCGGAATCAGATGAGGAACCTACGCTGAGCAAAACACCAATGTTGACCTAATGGGCCAAGAGGCCTGTTCCTCCACCTGTAACATTCAATGATTCTATGATTGAGTTGAGGATCTCCAGTGGCTATGGTATATATGGCTACCTGTGGAGGATTTTGACCAAAGTCCAGGTCAAGTAGATTGGCCATGCTAAGTTGCCCCAAAATATGTAGGCTAGATGTATTAGTCATGGTAAATGTGTGAGGGGTTATAGGGATAGGGCAGGGGAGAGGCCTGGTGAGATAATCTGTCAGAGAATCGATGGACCAAATGGTTCCTTTTGCATTGTAGAGATTCTATGATTCTAAATTGACCCTTAGTGTCTCAAGATGTGTAGGCTAGGAGGATCGGAGGGTTAAATATGTGGGGTTACAGGGCCTGGGCCTGGATGGGATGCTCTGTTGGAAAGTTGGTGCAGATTTGATGGACCAAATGGCCTCCTTCTGCACTGTAGAGTCTCTATAAAATGAATTGTGACTACTCTAATTCTTATTCAGCTACACCTCAATTCAGATGAAGTACACTGGCGCCTGGTTCACCCACACCTCAGTTTTAAAATTCACAGCTGCACTTTGAAGTTGCTTTGCAGGCTAATCTCTTCCTTAATCTGTAGCCTCCTCAAGCCCCACAACTTTCTGGGTTTGCTGCATTTCTAGTCTCTTGAGTATCTCTGATTTTATTTACTCTGCTGTTGGTAACCTTGACTTCAGCTGCCTAGGTCTTAAGCTTGGAAACTGTTAGCCCCCGGATATCTCTCCTTCTTCTTTAAAGGTGTTTCTTTGTCCAAGCTTTTGGTCATTTGTCCTCCTATGTCTTTAAGTCATTCAAAATCAAATTTTGTTTGATAATTAAACAGGGAAGCACCTTTACAATGTTGAAGGCACAATGGAGATATTAGTGATTATTGTTGATTTGCTAAGAAAACACTTGCACTGCTGGTACAATGAGGTGAATGGCCTCCTTCTGTTCTATATCACCTCCTCAGGAGACCACAATGCATTTGAGGGGCAATTGCCATTGAAAGCAAACATGGTAGCCAACTGCAAATAGCTCACTCTAACAAACAATTGATTGAAGGTGGCAATTATTGGGGAAGCAATGGCCTGCTGGCATTATCGCTGACTATTAAAAAACTCAGCTAATGTTCAGGGGACCAGGCGAATGAGGCGCCTGACAAAGGGCACAAAGGCCGAAAGCTTGTGGATTTACTATCAAATAAATCGGTTGGATTTAAAATTGGTGTTGTCAAACTTTACTGAGTTTATCCCAGTCCAATGCCGGCATCTCTACATCATCAATAATATCCCTCGGAAGGAAATCGGCCGCCCTTGCCCGGCCTGGCCTACAGGTGACCACAGCAATGTGGTTGATTCTCAAGTGCCCTCTGAAGTGGCCTAGCGAACCACTCAGCTATATTGATCAAAGGTAACTTGGGATGGGCGATGTCCTACAAGTGAATGTGGAAAGGTAGGATCTGCAGAGATTTGCACGAGGCTACTGTTGTGGAACCTACAAAGGGGGCATGCGCTGTTTTATGTGTTTTTCAGGGACATCATTTATACATGAGTTGAAATTCCAGAGTCAGCATCACACCACCGAGAGCAGTGGTTAGAATCTGTCTATTCATCTGTGAACATGAGATTTGCCAATACACTGCTAGTGGAATGAATTCCTCATGGCACCGCATTAACAACAAGCACATATATTCACAGAAGCTCCAGCTCAGTAGCCTGAGACAAAAGGAAATCATTTGTGCAAAGTCTTGTAAATATTAATAGATTCTCAATCTGGGTTGAAGCTTTTCTGTTTTTCCGAAATTAAGGGAGTCTGTCACAGGGGTCAAGTTAAGCAGGAAGATGCCTTATGGAAATTATTAGCAGGTCTGACGGCATCCTTAAAAAGAAGCAGTTTATAATAGTTTAAAGTTTCATGTATTCTTATCACCATGTCCTTGCTCATTGTCTGCTAATGTGTGATCCATCATAGTGGTTTGCTGTTGCCTTCCACTCTCAAGGATTGGACAAAGGGACAGAGATAAGTCTATTCCGGCTGGAATGGGAACTGAACCTCCATGTTGGGTAGCATTCTGAATCATGTTCTAGCTGTCCAGCCAACTGAGCTAATCCTCCCTCTCTTTTAGAAATATTCATTCATGGGAAATTGCTGGCAGGCCAGTATTTATTGCCCATCCCCAGTTGCCCTTGCTTGGAGGGTAGTTGAGAGTCAATCACATTGCTGTGGCTCTGGAATCACATGTAGACCAGACCAGGTAAGGATAGCAGATTTTCTTCTCTAAAGGATGTTAGTAAACCAGATGGGTTTTCCAACAATGGTTTCATGGTCATCAGTAGATTCTTAATTCCAGATTTTTTTTTTGAATTCAAATTTCACTATCTGCCATGGTGGGATTCGAACCCAGGTCCCCAGAACATCAATAGAGTTTCTGAATTAATAGGTCCAGCGACAATACCAATAGCCCATCGCTTCCCCAAATGTTAACTCCTGAAATATGAACAACTTCCTTTCATTTTGGGCGCTATGTATTTCTCGCAGTTGCAGGTTTTGCTATGTCACCATATGTGACAATATCTGTGGCCCAGTGGCGTGGTAGCACCGCTGTCTCGCTGTGCCAGGGATCCAGGTTCAATTCCAGCCTCGGGTGACTGTATGAATTCTGCACGTTCTCTCTGACTCTGCGTGGGTTGCCTCCAGTTTATTCCTACAGACCAGAAATGCGCAGAATGGGTAGATTGGCCATGTTAAAATGCCTCTTAATGTCAGGGGCACTAGCAAGATAAATACGTGGGGTCATGGGGATAGGACCTGGTCGGATTGTCAGAGGTGCAAGTTTGACGGGCTGAATGGCCTCCTTCTGCCTTTGCGAAGGGCCTTGGAACATTTTGCGCCATCAAGGGCACTATATGAATGAAGTTTATTGCTGTAGTTGTCTTTTCAGAGGTGAGTCATGACTGTTCTAAATTGTAAAGGTGTATTGTAGTAATACTGAAAGTGATCCAGAAAGCTATTTCTTTTGTAAACCTGATGATATTTATCTCAATTTCTGATAAAAGCTAATGCGAGATGATTACAGCACACAATGGTGACATATCCTGGAACAAAACTGACAGATATTGAGATGTTGTTGAATCTTGTTTTTTTTTCATGAAAATAATTGCCAAGTCTGGATATCATTTCCACTATAATTGAATTGCAAGCTTAGGAAGGTGAGATCACGGCAGAAACAATCTCGATTAAGAACGGGTTTGGTTGAGGCTCAGTTTTAAAGAATTATTAGTGTAATTGCACTTAAATGAAAGGAGCTAAAAGTCACATGTGTGAGGAGTCGCAGGAGGTAGGAGTGGGAGGTAGATGTGGGAAGCGAGGTTTTAGTTTGCGGCAGTGAGAGTGGGCGTTCTACACGAAGGTTTCCTGAAAAATATCAACAGAAACCTTTTAATACAGAGCATGGAACTACAGAGAGGGAACATTATGTGTCTTTTATTCACCTGGCATTGCCTTCTCCTGAATGAAAAGATAGTCCTTTGATGCAGTTTTCAGTCATGATTGTTCAAAGAGACGAGACAGGCCCTCTACATGTACACCTTTGTGCAATTATTAATAGATTATATTGACTGGAAATGCAGTTTCAGTTTGTGATCCCTAAGCCTTGCTAGAAATAACCTCTCCATTAACTATCTTTCTTGACGACCTGGAGCACTTAATTTACATATTCAAGTCAGCGTAGTTCTTCAAGGCATACTTCGAATGAACTGTCAAGCCAAGGTCCCAGTGTACCCACTTGTGCGGATATTAATGATCCAGTTGGCGCATGGTGGCACAGTGGTTAGCTTTGCCAGCTCACAGTGCCAGGGACGTGGATCTGATTCCCGGCTTGGGTCACTGGCTGGGTGGAGTCCGCACGTGCTCCCCGTGTTTGCATGAGTTTCCTCCGGGTGCTCCGGTTTCCTGTTACAGTCTGAAAGACATCCTAGTCAGGTGTATTGGCCGTGCTAAATTCTGCCTGATGATAAGGAGATTTTCACAGTAACTTCATTGAAGTGTTAATGTAAGCCTACTTGTGACACTAATGAATACATTTTAAACAATGGCATTATTTGGAGAGTAGCTAGATGCTTTCTCAATGTCCTCTTCTGATGGTCTAGAAATACACTCCTACCAAAAAGTAGCTTCAATGTGAATTTTCCAAAAGGGTACTTTGGGCCTCATTCAACCTGCGCACATGTTGGAAATCACAGGCAAACTTCCCCATGATTTCCAACTGGAAACATCAAAAGAAGAATTGCATTATTTCTTACCTTTGCTTCCAGTGGTTACAGTTCCTTGGCTGAAGTATGGTGTTCTGACCACATTGCTGTATATCTGGAGTCACGTATAGGCCACTAAGGAGGGATGACAGGTTTCCTTCTCTAAAGGACACTAGTGAACCAGATGGGTTTTTACAACAATCAATAACAGTTTCATGGTCACCATTACTGAGGCTAGTTTTCAATTCCAGATTTATTAATTGAATAAAAATTCCACCAGCTGACGTGGTGGGATGTGTGCCAGTGTTCCCAGAGCAGAGTTCAAAGATGTACGTGTTTGGTGGATTAGCCCCGCTAAATTGCCCCTTAGTGTCAGGGGGACTAGCTAAGGTAAATGCATGGGTTATGGGGATAGGGCCTGGGTGGAATTGTTGTCGGTGCAGACTCAATGGGCCGAATGGCCTCCTTCTGTACAGTAGGGATTCTATGATCATTTGGGTCTCTGAATGACCAGTCCAGAGACATTATCAATACACCTTTACCTCTGCAGGTAATTGTATTAGAGACTTATTAGGCCGGGTGGCTAGGGGAAAGATGGTAGTGATGGTGTCAGATTGCCAACGCAAACCTGTCTCCAATCTGCCTGCTTTTGGTTTAAATTCAGACCAATAGGTAATTTTGACATTGGTTGGCCAAATTTCCTGAACCTTGGCGAATCCAGCACCTGCATCCAGGCACCACCTTGGGGGAATTCAAGAAGTGCCTGTCTCAGTATAACAGCTCACTCAAAAAGCAGCACCTCCAACAGTGCAGCATTCCATCAGTACCACTGGAGTGTCAGTATTGATCTTTATGCTGAAGTCCTGTACTGGGATTTGAACCCACAACCTTTGAACATGAAGGCAAGGGTGTGATCAGCTGAGCCATGGAGAGAAGCAAATATAGTGCAGACAAAAAGACTCTGACAAGTTATTAGGAATAGATTCCAGTAAGCTTGGTGGAGTTGAGATTTTCTGTAGTTGCAGACAGAAGATGGTGATGTAATAACAGTGCCACTGGACTAATGCACTGGGAACATGAGTTCAAATCCCACTACAGATGAAATTCAATTAATAAATCTTGAATTGTAGCACTAGCTTCAGTAATGATAACAATTAAACTATCGATGACTGTTGTTAAAAACCTATATGGTTCATTAATGCTCTTAGGAAACAAAGTCTACCATCCTTACCTACTTATGCCTACATCTGGATTCAGACCTACAGTGAGCAGTCGACTGCTAACTGACTCTGACAGAGCCAAGTAAGCCCCTCCGTTCAAGGGCACTGAGTGACGGGGAACAAATGCTGGTTTCCCTACAATGTCCCCCACCTCCCCCTCTCCCGCCCATGAAACAGAAAACATGAAGTTGTTTAAATCGAATGGAAATTTTTTCTAAAGTGCAGAATACATTAATAAATGACTGATTCCTGATATGTACGTAACACAATTTCTGATTCTGATTCCCTGAAGTACCAGTGTCCTCTCTTTCCTTTCTGAAGGAACTGCTTCGTGCTGGAAGAGACCTACACAGATGTGAGCCACCCATTGCTATCTCGCCTAATCAGCCGTACACCATTTATGTTCCTAGACAGTGAATGTCAGTCCACTGCTTGATTGCGCGAAGCTTCACAGCAGAGCACAATCTGGTTGTCATGGATAGCCATAGGAAACAAAACATGTAGAATTTAAAAAAAAATCTTGCTGGTGATATATTGGTGCCAGCGGCTAGAACAATTTTTATTGTCCTGGATGATGAGTGCAACTCCAAAAATGCTCAAGAAGATAGACAGGACAAAATAACCCACTTGAATCCACAAACATTCACTCTCTTCATCACCAAATCCCAGTGGCAGCCATGTGTACCTTCTGTAAGATGCGCTGCAGGAATTCACTCAGGCTCCTTTGACAGCAACTTCCAAACCCACAACCACTACTATGTAGGAGGATATGAGCAGCAGACATATGAGACCATGGCCACCTGGAAGTTCCTCTCCAAGCCATCCATCATCCTGACTTGGAAGCATAATCCTTAATTGCCCTTGAGAAGGTAGGCTGAAGTGCCTTCTTCAACCACTGCACTCCACATGGTGTAGGTACACCCACAATGATGTTAGGGAGGGATGTTGAACAGTGACAGTGAAAGAACAGCGGCGATATCATTCCAAGTATTGACTTGTGTCTTGTTTGAGGTGGACAGGCTTTGGGGAATCAGAAGGTGAGTTACTCACTGCAAAATTCCTAGTATATGAGCTTTGTGGCAGCTATAGTATTTATATGCCTCATCCAGTTCAATTTTCTAGTCAATGGAACCCCAGGTTGTTGATAGTGGGAGATTTCAGAGATGATAATGCTACTGAATGTCAAGGGCCGATTGTTAGATTTTCTCCTGTTGGGGATGGCCATTGCTTGGTATTAGTGTGGTGTGACTGTAACCTGCCACTTGTCAGCCCAAGAATGGATATTGTCCAGGTCTTGTTGCATTTGGATATGGATTGCTTCAGTATCTGAGGAGTCATGAATGGTGCTGAACAATATGTAGTCATCGGCGAACATCCTCTAACCTTGTGATCTTGGTTGAGCAGCTGAAAATGGTTAGAACATAGAACATTACAGCGCAGAACAGGCCCTTCGGCCTTCGATGTTGAGCCGACCAATTAGGAAAAAGCAATGCCCCTCCAAACTAAACCATTCCCTTTTCGTCCATAAACTTATCAACTAACCTCTTAAACGCCACCAAACTTGGCGCATCTACAACTGCTGCAGGCAGGGCATTCCATATCCTAACCACCCTCTGGGTAAAGAACCCAGCTCTGATATCCGTCCTATAACTACCACCCCTTAATTTAAAGCTGTGTCCCCTCGTGCTAGCTTTCTCCATCCTAGGAAAAAGGCTATCACTGTCCACCCTATCTAAACCTCTAATCATCTTATATGTTTCAATAGGTCTCCTCTTAGCCGCCTTCTTTCTAACGAAAACAACCTCAAATCCCTCAGCCTCTCTTCATAAGACCTGCCTTCCATACCAGGCAACATCCTGGTAAACCTCCTCTGTACCCTCTCCAACGCCTCCACATCTTTCTTATAATGCAGGGACCAGAACTGTACACAATACTCCAAGTGCGGCCGCACTAGAGTTTTGTACAGTTGTAACATGACGTTGCGGCTCTGAAATTCAATCCCCCTACCAATAAAAGCTAAGACTCCATACGCCTTCTTAAGAGGATATGCCTTCTTGGAGAGGATAATATTCTGAAAAACTCCTGCGTTGATGTGGAGGTCAGTCATCTCAGCTCCGAGCTCCAACAATCACAACCATCTTTCTTTGTGCTGAGTGTGACTCCAGCCTGCAGAGATTCCCCACCCCCCCAACCCTAATTCTCATTGACTCCAGTTTCGCTGGGGCTTCTTGATATCACACTCTGTCAAATGCTGTCCTGATGCAGTCACGCTCACCTCACATCTGGAGTTCAGCTCTTTTGTCCATGTTTGAACCAACGAGGTCAGGAGCTGAGTGATTATGGCAGAGCTCAAACTGAGCTTCAATTAGCAGGTTATTACTAAGTAGGTGCTGCCTGATAGTGCTGTTAATGACCCCTTCCATCACTTTACTGCTGATTGAGACTAGACTGATGGGGTGATAATTGGTTGCATTGGATTTGTCCTGCTTTTTGTGTACAGGACATACCTGGGTAATTTTTCATATTGTCTGCTAGATGCCAGTGTTGGAACAGCTTGATTAGAGGCCTGAATGTTTTCAAAACCTGTAACCTTTTGTAACTTTGCTGTACCCAGTGCCTTCAGTTGTTTCTTGGCATCATATAGACTGAATCAAATTGGCTGAAGACTAGAATCTGCGATGTTGGTAATCTGGGAGGTGGCAAAGATGGATCACCCATTGACAGGAGATTGTTGCATGTCCCAATCTACCCTTTTCTTTTGCACTGATACACTGGGTGCCCTATCATTCAAGATTTGTGGGGCTTCGTCCTTCAGATAATATTTTAATTTTCTTCACCATTCACGATTGGCTGTAGCAGGACTGCAGAGCTTAGACCTGATCCATTCGACTGTGGAATTGCTTAGCTCTGTATATCATTTGCTGCTTAAGTTGTTTGTGTTACTCCGGTGTGTGTTGTAGCTCCAGCAGGTTGGCACCTCATTTTTAGATATGCCTGGTGCTGCTGACTTACCCGTGAGTCATCTCTTGGCACAAATCCCCCCGGATGTTAATAGGGAAGACTTTGCAGGGTTGACAAAAAAGACTATTTGGCTCATCTCATCCACGAAAGATGATCCATCCAGTCTAATCCTCCTTTGCCAGCTGTAGCTCAGTTGGTAACATGCTTGATTCTCAGTCATAAGGTTCTGGGTTGAAATCTCACTCCAGAGCTGGAGGACAAAAATCAAACCTGATCCTCTAGAGCAGTACTGAGGGAGTGCTGCACTGTTGAAGATGCCACTTTCAAATAAGATAATCAATCAATGTCCCAACTACCTGATCAGATAGATGTAAAAGATTCTGTGCACTATTTTAAAGAAGAGTAGGGGAATTATCCCTGGCTGATATTTATTCCTCTATCAATGTCATGAAAAACCGAATATCTGGTTATTATCACCCCTGTTTGTGGAAGCTTACTGTGCACATATTGGCTGTTGAGTTTCCCACATTACAGCAATAACTACACTTCAAAAGTACTTCATTGGCTGTTAAAGTGCCTTGAGATTGCCTGGTGTGGCAAAAAGCATTATATTGATGCAAATCTTTCTCTCCGCACTCCCTCCAGCTCTTGTTTCATAGTCCTGTGGGCTTGAGTGCTTTGAGTGCCTATTTTTAAAATTTGATGAGTGTTTCTGTCTCTGTCAGCCTTTAAGAGAGCGAATCCCAGCCTTACGCTCGGTTCTGAGTGAAAAATAATTACTCAACTCCCTTCAAACAATTACTTTAAATTGTGCCCCTTGGGCATTGCCATCTACGCTGAGGAAAAATAGCAGGAAATAATTCATGTCAATTGGAAGAGGTAGGCTGAGGTGTGAGCGCAGATTCTAGTTAGTTTTGCCATCTATAGGCTAGCCTGAAGCGGAGGTCGATAAGGAGTGTTAGCTCACTTAAGATCATATAACTCAGCACAAAATGAAATGGTAACTTCCCCAGTCTTAAGGTTGATGTATTTACTCACTCAGCCAGCGACGGAGCTAACACAACAATGTCATGCGAATCCTCAGTTGCATGCCATTATTCACCATTTTTGGTGACACATTCTCAACATCTCTGTGCTCCCGTGGCAGTACCCCTTGTAGGTTAAAGCAGACGCTCTTTAGTAAAGCTCTATATTTACAGGAGCTGAACTGCATGTCACTACTGTCTCCCTGGTTGATGAGACTGGGAAGCTGAAAAAGAATGCACTTGCTTGTTCTTTTCCTGAAGATGAGGTTATGGGCAAGTGATTTAATTTACTTTATTGTCATATGTATTGGCACACAATGAAAAGTATTGTCTCTTGCACGCTATATAGACAAAGCATACTGTTCGTAGGTACATAGGGGAGCAAGGAAAGAGAGTGCGCAGAATGTAGTGTTACAGCCATAGCTAGGCTGTTGAGAAATATCAACTTAATGTAAGGTAGATACATTGAACAGTCTGACAGCAGCAGGGAAGAAGCTGATCTTGAGCTCAGTTGGTACATGAGTTCAAACTTTTGTATCTTTTTCCCTACGGGAGAAGACGGAAGAGAGAATGTCAGGGGTACGTGGAGTCCTTGATTATGTTGGCAGCTTTTCCAAGGCAGTGGGAAATGTAGATGGAGTGACTGGGAGGTTGGTTTGTGTGGACTGGGGCACATTCACAACTCTTTGTAGTTTCATAGAATCCCTACAGTGCAGAAAGAGGCCATTCGGCTCATCGAGTCTGCACCAGCCACAATCCCACCCAGACTCTTATCCCCATAACCCCATGCATTTACCCCTAGCTAGCAGCCCTGACACTAAGGGGCAAATTAGCATGGCCAATCCACCTAACCCGTACATTGTTGGACTGTGGGAGGAAACCAGAACACCCAGAGGAAACCCAGGCAGACACAGGCAAATGTTGAAACTCCACACTGACAGTGACCCAAGCCGGGAATTGAACACGGGTTCTTGGTGCTGTGAAGCAGCACTGCTAACCGCTATGCCACCGTGCCATCCATGTTAATTGATTTCTTGTGGTCTTGGTCACAGCAGGAGTTATACCAAGCTGTGATACATCTGGAAAGAATGCTTCCTTTGGTGCTTGAAGAGGTACTTGAGATGTAAAGGTTAATGAGTATGCACATGCTGGTTTGCCCTCTGCGTCTTTGAAACAAGGATTAATATCTGGGTCTTTTAGCAGTACTGGAAGTATTGCAGGGGTAGACAGTTCAGCTGACTGATGGCCTCCTGCTTCTGTGGCTGCTGTCTGCTATTAGGTAAAGGTGAAACGCTGATTCTCCATTCAGGGTATGGACTGGGCCCTCAAACCCTGCTCCAATGCAGCTATCTGAACACAAGCCAATAGGGAAATAGTGAGGTGGTGCCAATATCACTGGACAAGTAATGCAGAGGCTCAGGCTAATATTCTGGGGAGAAGGGTTCAAACCCCTCAATACTGCAAGTAGTGGAATTTAAATTCAATTAATGACCTGGAATTGAAAAGCTAGCGACCAAGAGATGATTGTTAAAAGTCCGTCTGGTTCTCTGATGTTCTTTAGGGAAGGAAATCCTAATCTTTTCTGGCCTGATTGTAACTCCAGACCCACAGCGATGTGGTTGACTCTTAACTGCTGATCTGATAAGACCTCGTAAGCCACTCAGTCCAAGGGCAATGAGGGATGGGTAACAAATGCTGGCATCACCAGCAATGCCCACATCTTCTGAAAGAATTAAGATCAAGGATACTTGGGCACTATGTGGGGATTTCTGATGCCTGTAGCTGTAATGTTTCATTGGTGCAGTCTTTTCATCCTGTTGTTATAGCTTTGGAAAGTTTTTCAACATGAAATACCTTACTTCACAACAGCATGGTGACACAATGGTTAGGACTGCAGTCTCACAGTGCTAGGGACCTGGGTTCGATTCCTGGCCTCGGGTGACTGTTTGTGTGGAGTTTGCACATTCTCCCCATGCCTGCATGGGTTTTCTCCAGGTGCTCTGGTTTCCTCCCACAGTCCAAAAGATATGCAGGTTAGATGATTGGCCATGCTCAATTGCCCCTTGGTGTCAGGGGAAAAAGCTAGGGTAAATGCATGGGGTAATGGCAAGAAGGACCTGGGCGGGATTGTGGTCGGTGCAGCCTCGATGGGCTGAATGGCCTTCTTCTGCACTGTAGGATGCTATAATTCTATACAGTGCTAAGATGCCTCCTGACTGCTACAAAGACATTGTGAGACATGTATCTTTAAGGGTTTTTAAAGTGCTTTATAATTGGCTCCTGAGAAATTTTTGTGAGAGGCACATTTCATGTTTAAGTCTAACTGATCTCCCACAGAACTGCTCTCTTGTCTGGAGCTTCCAGTGGCCAGCCTGCCTGTTCCTTTAAGGCAACTGCTCAAACACTCCTTGTGGGAATCCGTGTAATTATAGCTCCTTGTAATTGTGGCTGAGGTCACTCAGAGGTCAGCAAATATCTGTTATAAATTTCAAGTCAACATCTGGCTTTGTTCCTTTTTTTATTAAGATTTTTTTGGCATGTGTGACAGCACGGTATTGGAATGTCTTTTCTACATAAAGATATATAAAATCACTCTTCTATCTCTCCAACTGAGATGGGCAGCCATCTCAACTTATAGCTTTGTCTTGAGAAGCTATTATTTGCAATGAATTACCCATGGACAGAAAGCACACATTTGTCCCTAAGCTCGGAACTCCTCCCTAGATTGCCGGAGATGACACCCACAGGAATACTGGTCCACCATGCCCATCTCTCGTTAGGACATCAAAAAATGCTAATGCATTCTGCCTCAACAGAAACTTGTATTTATATAGCGGCGGTAACATTGTAAAATGCCCCAGAATACTTCAGAGGAGTGTAGCAGGTCAAAATTTGGCACAACTAGCATTAGCACAGGTCAGCAAAAAATTGGTCAAAGTGATATCTTTCAAGCACTAATTATCCATCCCATCACTCTACTCTTGATCATCAATAAAGTGATGGAAGGGGTCATCAATGGTGCAATCAAGCAGCATCTTCTGAGCAATAACCTGCTCAGTGATGCCCAGTTAATGTTTTGCCAGGGTCACTCAACTCCTGACCTCATTACAACCATAGTTCAAACAGATTTGAATTCCATCGGTGAGGTGAGAGTGACAGCTCTTGATAGCTGTTTCACCAATGACCTTCCCTCCGTTATAAGATCGGTAGTTGGGGTGTTTGCCGATGGTTGCATAATGTTCAGGACTATTCGCGATTCTTCAGATACTGAAGCAGCTCATGTTCAAATGCAACAAAACAACAATGGACAATATCCAGGCTTGAGTTGACAAGTGTCAAGTAACATACGCACCACACAAATGCCAAGAAATGACCATCGCCATTAAAGACAATCTAACCACCACCCTTTGACATTCGTTGGTTTTACCATCATTGAATCCTCCACTGTCAACATTCTTGGGGTTACCATTGACGAGAAACTCAACTGGAGTCACCACATAAACACAGTGCCTACAAAAGCAGATCAGTGGCAAGGAACACTGAGGCAAGTAGCTCACCTCCTGACTTGCCAAAACCTATCCACCATCTACAAGGCACAAATCAATCCATGATGGAACACGTGTCTGGGTGGATGAAGCTCAAACAACACTCAAGAATCTTGACATCATCTAGGACAAAGCAGGTTGCTTCATTAGCAGCACATCCAACATTCATTCTCTCCACCACAGATGTTCAGTAGCAGCAGTGCGTACTAACTACAAGATGCAGTGCAGAAATTACTCATCCTAGTTGTCCTTGAGAAGTGGTGGTGAGCTGCGCTTTTGAAGTGCTGCAGTTCATATGCTATGGGTTGACCCACAATGTCTTTAGGGAGGGAATTCTGGGATAGTGACCCAGTGACTGCGAAGGAATGGTGATATATTTCCAAGTCAGGATGTTGAGCTGTTTGGAGGGAAACTTGTAGATGGTGATACTCCCATAAATCTGCTGCCCTTGTTCATCTAGGTGGGAGTGATTGTGGATTTGGAAGGTGCTTTCTAAGGATCTTTGGTGACTTCTGCAGTGAGTTAGTCACCGCTGTGCTCCTAGTCTCTGACCTACTGTTGTAGCCATGGTATATGTGGCGAGTCCAGTTGAGTTTTTGGTCAGTGGTAAGCCCAAGTGCCAGGAATAATCCTATTGGAGTATCAAGAATAGAAACATATATTAATACTTACATATATCAAACATATAATCCCACCCAAAATGACAAGAACAAAAGAAATATCCTTATAACAGATGCCAACTTTGATCATCAGAAAGGTGGAAGATGATTGACAGTTACCCAGGATGACACCACCTGTTGCAACAGAGCTACTTATGTTTTTTTGTAAGACCCTTGACAGAATAAAACATCGCAAGGTGTCTCTCAGGACCATTATAATGGAATGAGAGATTAGGGGGGAATCAAGATATTGAATTTGCTAATCAGTCATGATCAAGATAGAGGGTGATCAAAAGCCCAGAATGAGATGAGTGCAGATGCTTTGAGGGTGGTGGGGTGGAGGAGATTACAGGATTGGGGAGAGCCGAGGCCATGGAGGGAGTTGAAAATATCGCCTGGCCAGGAGCCAGTGCTTGTCATGGCCGACAGGGGGATGGGACATGGTGCGAGTGGGAACATGGACAGCAAAGTTTTGCATGGCCTCACCTTTACAGTGGAGAATGTAGGAGGTCAGCCAGGGGTATGTTGGATTTGTCAAGTCTGGAAGCATCAAAGACTTGAATGAAGTTTTTAGCAGCAGGAATATGTCCTTTTTTTTTGACATATTTACCGTCAATTTTAGAAAAGACATGCCCAAACTGTGGAACTCTGAGTTGCCGTGTAAACCAGTTTGCTTGGATTGAGCTGTGGAGAATAAAGAGGAACATTGTACACAGAGTACAGACTTATTCACTGTAACAAGGGTAATAAAGTCACTTGCTTCTTATTTTTCATGTGACCCAAAGGCTTTTTGCCAATAACTGTACAGCTAAGTTACCTTCGAAATGGTTTTGCATAAAACTGATCATTGATGTCTTTCCCTTGGCTATATTTTCATTTTATTTGGCTTTAATGTATTTTGAGTAAGCAATTAGTGTAGTAAAATACAATCTTTAGGTTGGCAAAAATTGTTGGAACTATTGGATTATGGAACTAAATACATTCTTGTAGAGTTTATTTATTAGTGTCACAAGTAGATTTACATTCACACTGCAATGAAGTTACTATGAAAACTTTCCTTGTTGCCCCACTCCGGTCCTGTTGCAGTACACTGAGGGAGAATTTAGCATGGCCAATGCACCTAACCAACATGTCTTTTGGACTGTGGGAGGAAACCGGAGCACCTGGAGGAAACCCATGCAGATACGGGGAGAATGTGCAGACTCTGCACAGACAGTGACTCAAACTGGGAAGTGAAGCCAGGTTCCTGGCGCTCTGAGGCAGCAGTGCTAATCACTGTGCCACTGTTTTGCCCCTAAAATTCTTTTAAAGTGTGTCTTACACACACACACACACACACACACATTACAGGCTGAATGACCTCCATTTATGCTTTTACCTCTCCATATTAAAAAGTTATAGTCTGTCAGTCATCAAAGTGCCCAGTGACAGTACCCAAATCCAGGAGCAAAGCAATGAACATTAAGAAGACTGTTCTTACTGAGAAATAAGGTGCAAATTCAGGTCTTTGCAAAATCAACAAGTGTTTAGTGCAGCTAGGAAATTCAATTCCTGACTGATTGCCCATATGTGCATTTGTTTCCAAAAGTATTTATACAGTTGTCTTTGTTTAAATCGGTTCCCAATATATCTCTATCTATATTTTGGTCTTTTTGTTCATTTATTTATTTATTGACCTCTCTTTCTATTTAATTGGCCATATCAGTTCAATTATGTCCCCATCACTCCCCTCTCTACATTTTTACCTGTCTCTATTTTTAAATACAATTCTGTCTATCTATCTATCTATGTCCTTCTGCACAGTTGGTAATATCTTTGCTTTTGATTTGATTTATTATTGTCACATGTATTCGTATACAATAAAACATATTGCTTCTTGCGTGCTACACAGACAAAGCATACTGTTCGTTGAGAAGGAAAGGAGAGGGTGCAGAATGTAGTGTTACAGTCAAAGCTAGGGTGTAGAGGAAGATCAATTTAATGTGAGTTAAGTCTATTCAAAAGTCTGATGGCAGCAGGGGAGAAGCTGTTCTTGAGTCGGTTGGTATGTGATCTCAGACTTTTGTATCTTTTGCTCTATGGAAGAAGGTGGAAAAGAGAATGTCCAGGATGCATGGAGTCCCTAATTATGCTGGCTGCTTTGCAAAGACAGCAAGAAATGTAGACAGAGTCAACGGATGGGAGGCTGGTTTGCGTGATGGATTGGATTACACTCATGATCTTCTGTCATTTCTTATGATCTTGGTCAGTGCAAGAGCCATACCAAGCTGTGATACAGCCAGGGAGAATGCATTTCAATGGCGCATCTATATAAATTGGTGAGAGGTGTAGCTGACATGTTAAATTTCCTTCGTTATCTAATGACTATTTTCTAGCAATATCTATATATATGTATATATTGCATATATCTTTGTCTCTCTATTACTAAACTGCCTGTTAAACTATCTATGTAATATCAATTACCTAATGATTATCACAATCTATTCAAATTCCTATCTGCCTGTATCACTTTATGTGCCTTGATACCTGGCTAACTTCTTCCATCTCTTTCTATATCCTGACTTTTGCGCTCAGGGTAGACGAGCCATTTGAGACCTCAGGGGCTGTTCATCCTTGCCTTTGCCTGAGTTGCTCCAGACCCCAGTAAGGTTCCCATACTCCAACATATCTTTGGGGGCGATGGTTAGAAGAGCCTCGAAGGGTGATGGCCACTTACAGATGGAGGATGCTTCAGGAAGAGGGTTCAGAAGAGGACTTGTGTTTCCTTTAAGCTCACAGAATGAAGGCAATGAGAAAGCACCTGGTGTGTTCTTTTCCCAATCACTGCTCATTCAAATTGGGAAAAGGCGGAACTGAAGAGGGGAAGTGCAAGATTGTGGGACACGGAGAAATAAACAGAAGGCCTGCCCTACTTTTCTGTCTCTATCACAAACTCTTCTCTTCATATATTTAACTTCAAGTTATAAATCTGGGGAAGAAACTGTTCTTGAGTCAGTTGATATGTGACCACAGACTTCTGTATCTCTTTCCCAATGGAAGATGATGTAAGAGAGAAAGTCTAGGGTGCGTACGGTCCTTAATTACACTGGCTGCTTTACTGAGTCAGTGGGAAGTGTAAAGAAAGTCAATGGATGGGCTGGTTTACCTGATGAATTGGGCTACATTCATGACCTTTTGGGCAAGATTTTCTGGCGGTTCCCAATGGTAGGGATTGCCGAGGATTCCCTGGTGGTGGGGTTGGTGAGTCATGAAAATTGCCGTTGACTTCGGCCGGTCCAGAGGTTCCAATAACTTGCCCACTTCAACACAGGAAAACCCGCAACGGCAGGGACCATATAATTCCGGCCTCTGAAACTAGTTCCCACATGACAACAGCAATTGTATTTCAAAAGCAGCTCATTGCAAAGTGCTTTGAGATATCTTATGGATACAATTTTGCCACCTGTTCACACCATGCTTCTGCTGCAGCGAAGTTGGAGAATTTGGTGGTCAGCCAAATCTCCGTTCACAGTAGCGGGATGGGAAAATCCCACTGGCGTGGACGGTGATAAGATTCCGGCCAATGTGCGTTTTCTTTCTTGCTTTCCTTATTTTCCAATCCCTAATGGATGGGATTCTCTGGCTTCCCCATGTGTTCCATGGCAGTAGGGGGCAACCCGCCGTTGGCTGGTGGCAGGATCTTCTGGTCCCACTGCTATCGATGGGATTTCCCATTGATTCCAGCCCACACTGCTGGCAAAGCCATGGGGGTGTGCCATCAGTAGGAGGGAAAAATCATGCTACCGTGAAGATGTCCAGATCCCTGAAGGCAGCGGGAGAGGTAGGTAAGACGATATACGGGATATTTTCCCTTTATTAGTGATGCATAGAATGTAAGAGCAGAGAGGCTGTGATGGAACTGTATAAAACACTCGATAGGCCATAGCTGGAATATTGAGTGCAGTACAAGAAGGATGTGATTGCACTAGAGAGAAGATGCGGAGGAGATTCACCAGGCTTGGATTATTTTCTTTAGTGCACTGAGGGTAGTGGGAGGGAAGGGTTCATGACTGAGGTGTATAAAATAATGAGGGGAGTGGACAGGGTGAACAGCTGTTCCCCTTGGTTGCTGGGTCAATCACAAGGGGGCATCATTTTAGGGTGAAGGGCACAAGATTCAGAGGGGATTTGAGAAAAGATTTTTCACTCGGAGGGTAGTGAGAATGCAGTGCCTGGGAAAGTAGTGGAGGCCGGAATTTTTACAGAATAGTTAGGACGAGTACTTGAAATATCATAACGTTCCGGAATATGGGATGAGTGCTGGATACTCGGATCACCGTGTCTTGGAGACCATAAGCCATAGGTGCAGAATCAGGCCACTCAGCCCATCGAGTCTGCTCCGCCATTCAGTCATACTTCTCTCATCCCCATTCTCCTGCCTTTATTGTCAGTGCAGACATGATGGGCTGAAGGATCTTCTTTGCATGGTGCGCTGGGTGCGATAATTTTATGGCCTCACTTGTCCTGAAAACATAATATCCTGCCTGAGGTCAACAGACTTTTCAATGGTCCGTGTCCCCCTCCTCAGCCCCAGCCCCACCCCACTGCTCTGCTTCCCGTGGCGGGTGGGATGGTAAAGAGGCTTGCTAGGCATTTACAAGGATCTGGGATCTAAAGTAGACCAGGCCGGCTAAGGACGGTGGATTTTCTTCCTGAAAAGGCATGAGTGAATCAGATGGGTTTCACTGACAATGGTTTCACTCAAATATTGGAGGCTAAGGAGCCAGCTTGATAGAAGTTTACAAGATTATGAGAGGCATAGATAGAATGGATATCCGAGGTCTTTTTCCCAGATAGAAATGCCCATCACTAAGGGGACATAGGTTTAAAATAAAAGTGGGAAAGTTTAAAAGAGATATGAGAATAGTGTGTTTTTTACGAAGAGGATGGTAGGTGCCTGGAATGCGCTGCCAGAGGAGGTAATAGAAGCAGATACAATCAGAATATTTAATAGATATTTTGACAGATACATAAATAGGCCAGGAATAGAGGGATATGGGCCACACAGAGGCGAAAGGTCTTTAGAAAGTAGTCATGCGTCAGTGCCGGCTTGGTGAGCCAAAGGATCGTACTGTTCTTTGTTTCATGGTCATCATCAAAAGATTTTAAATTTCAGATTTGCATTAAATTCAAATTTCACTATCTACCATGGTGGGACATGAACTTGAATCACCACAGCTTCTGGATTACTAATTTAGTGGAAGCACCACCGTTCCACAACCTTCTCTCCCTGGGTGTGATTAAATCAGATAGCTGTACCAAATGACTAGCATAGGCAGATGGACTGAATAGTCTTGTTTGTGCACCATTATTCTATGAATAACCAACAGTTGCTGAGTCATTAATGAATCTTAATCACATACAACAGCTCATCCTTTGGCATTCAGTTTTCACAAGTGTGTGTCTTGCCATCATTAGATTGGAGGAAAATTGAACACTGCATAGTATTTTGGTCTCTGGCCACAGTCTCATAAAAAGGCTCGAACAAGAATCTCTCAAATTCCAGGTGATAACTTTCAGCTAAAATATCCAAAATATAAATAGTTTGCAAATGTAAATCTGATGTCAAAGTCACTAAGGATATTCAGTCACTGGGGGAGTGAATCACGATGTTGCATTAATTTTTTTTCTGGCCGGGTTAAAAAGTCAAGACTATCAAGTACACAGACTAATGGTCTTAATTCAAGATCCTTAATTCAAATCCTGCTTTGATAAGCATTAACGTGTCTCTTTGATCTGACATTTGTGATGCTTAGGTCAAATGATTCGATATGGCAAATTTTCCATGCAGACTGAATAATCGCTACGTCAGTACAGATCCTGCTTTGGAAAATGTAACTGGCAAATATCTAGCTGAGTTGCAATGATCTGGTCACTGACAGAACCAGTGTTGCAGTAATCTGGTCACTGACAGTTCCTGTGTTACAGTGACCTGTTCATTGATAGATCCTGTGTTACAGTGATCTGTCACTGACAGATCCAGTGCTGTATAATCTGGTCACTGATAGTTCATGTTGTAATCATCTGGTCACTGATGCTCCTGTGTTGCAGTGATCTGGTCACTGACAAATCCTGTATTGCAGTGATCTGGTCACTGCATCTGGTAATTGTCAGCTTCCATGTTACAGTAATCTGGTCACTGTCAAATCCTGTGTTACAGTAATCTGGTCACAGAGAGATCCTGTGTTACAGGAATCTGGTCACTGACAGATTCTGTGTTGCGGTAATCTGGTCACAGATAGATCCTGTGTTATAGTAATCTGACTAAGAAGTCTCACAACGGGTTAAAGTTCACCATTAGCTTTTGCTACCAAATAAACTTGTTGGACTTTAACCTGGTATTGTGAGACTTCTTACAGTCCAACATTGGCATCTCCACATTATCTTCATGGATAGACCTTTTGCTACATTAATCTGGTATCCATCCATTTAATCCACAGTTGAAACAGACATTTTTTGTTTTGTTGTGTTTGGATGTGTGAAATTCATCATTATCATTGATATCAAGATATTGGGAAAATAAATTATTTGTTAAATTCAAAAGGGAACTCTTTAAACTACCTCCTGACTTCTCTATGATTGTTAACCTTCTACAAGGCTCAAGTCACGATTGTGAAGGAGTTCTCTATGCATGCCTGGATGAGTGCAGCTCCAACAATTCTGAGGAGGCTTAAACTTATCCAGGGCATGGCAGCCTATTTCAATGGCATTCTATCATTCATCTTAAACTCTTTCTCTCCATCACAGACACACAATAGTGCCAGTGTATTCAATCTACAAAATGTAGTGCAGCAACTTGTCGAGGCTACTTTAGCTGCACATGCAGATATAAGAAGGAATTCCACCATTTCTATCTTCCTCAGCATTCTGGCTGGGAAATGTATCATGGTCCCTTCAGTGTCACTTGGTAAAAAAACTGGGACTCTGTCCCTAACAGCACAGAAGCTGCTCCTACTCCTTATGGACTGCAGGGGTTCAAGAAGGCATTTACTGAAGAAATATTAGGGAAGGGAATTAATTATTGGCCTTGCCAGCGATGCCCACATTCCAGGAATGAAGAAAAGATTCAAGAAAGTGGGGCAAGTTAAAAGTTACAGCATGTTCCTGGTCTGTTTTGAAATAACTAAAGCTTCTTTTGATCTTTATGACATTACTTGATTGTGATAGCGTGACATTATATAGAATTACAGCTCTCAAACAGCCTCTTCTGTCCATCTTTTTCTACTCAGGTTGAATCTCTTCTCATCTTGCTTCCTCATTTTGGCATTACCTCCTATTTCTTTTCTCCCTCATATATCTATTTGCTTATCCAGTAAATGCATTTATTAAATCAGATTTTGGCTTAAAGAGGGACCATAGTCCCCTGGTGAATTCTCAGCGGCAATCCTCTGACCAATCAGATTCGATTTGCTGATCAATCAGCTCACTTTTACATACTGTTTAAATTGATACCGTCTTTGAAATTTGGCATTCTTGCAGCTGCCCTGATTTTTGGGTCCGTTTGGCAGTTTCCAGCAAGGGAGCAGATTTGGATGAATCTTCCACCCGTGCTACCTACTCCATCGGCACAGCCTCCGCCAGAGATTGGAAGATTGAAATGATGTGAATAGATATCATGTCTTACATAGATATCAAAGTGGCGTTACTTACTTGTTCATATCTAAGAAGGTTTAATAATGATCAGAAAGTCAAATATATCAAAGAGTGGAATTCAATTGTAGAATGAAATAGGATAATGTAAAATGTACAATGCAAAAACAGACAGCTTGGCTCAGCCAATCCGCACTGCCATTTAGAATCCATAGAATCCCTATGCCGTAGACGGAGGCCATTTGGTCCATCAGGTCTGTATCACCTCGCCAACAGATCATCTTACTCAGGGCTTCTCCCACTAGCCCACATGTTTACCTCACTTATCCTCCTAACCTACACCTCTTTGAACACTAAGGGACAATTTAGCACGGCCAACCCACCTAACCTGCATATTTCTGGACACTAAGGGGTAATGGCCATGGAGGGCCATTAATGTGGAGGGCATGGCCAATCCACCTAACCTGCAGACCTTTGGAAACTAAGGGACAATTTAACACAGCCAATCCACCAAACCTATATGTCTTTGGACTGTGGGAGGAAACTGCAGCACCAGAAGCAAACCCACATAGACACGGGAGAATGTGTAAACTCCACACAGGCAATCATCAAAAGCTGGAATTGAACCAGTCTCTGGCGCTATGAGGCTGCAGTGCTAACCACCATGCTGCCTTTTGATTTGATTGGATTTATTGTTGTCACGTGTATTAGTATACAGTGAAAAGTATTGTTTCTTGCGCGCTGTACAGACATAGCATACCATACATAGATAAGGAAAGGAGTGGATGCAGAATGTAATGTTACAGTCATAGCTAGGGTGTAGAGAAGGATAAAAGAGTTAAATAGAGTTAGAGTAGAATAAATCATAGAATGACAGTAAAAGATAGAAAGATAGGAGCAGGAGGAGACCATTTGGCCCTTTGAACTATTACGATAATGGCTGATCATCCAACTCAATAGCTTAATCTTGCCTTTTCCTCATAACCTTTGATTCTATCTACCCCAAGACCTATATTTAGCTGTCTTTTGAATTTCCATCAATGTTTTGGCAATAGAATTGGAGGGTATGCTGGAGAAAGCTTGCAAGAGATTGCCACACTCCACCATCATCTAAAACGACTTGGATCCATTCGTCTCTCCTCCCAATCTTGGATGCAGACTCAATGGGCTGAATGGCCCTCCTCCTGCACAGTAGGGATTCTACAGTTCTACTTAACTATCAGCGTAACTTTCTATCTCCTTCTCCCTTATTGAACTTCCCCTTCAATACATCGACACAGTCCGTCTCAAAATCTCAGATCCCTTGTAGATTCCGTATTCTCCGACTTACCCAGGGAGCGTGACGTGTTCTGGAATTGAATGTGCTATAAATTTATTTTTTTTTGTCCTTCCCTTACAGATGCACCACAGAGCTCCTTTCTTCTGCCCAGGAGAGAATTCTATGGAGAGCGGCTAATGAACATAAGAATCCTACAGAAACCTGAACAAGAGGTACTGCAAATTTCTCTTAGTTTACAGCTGCCAAATAAATGTAATGGAGTTATATATCACTTGGCTTGGCACAAGAAGTTAAGGAATCGCTGAGTGTAGCAGATCATTACGAATGCTGCCCATAAAATACTGGTGGTGTTTAATTACAATTTACTCTGGGAGAGGAATTTATTTACTCCGTAATAAAAATAATATCTTAGCACTTGGAGAAAATAAAGCACTTAGTGGATTTTTGTAATGTCCATTTTCTAAGTAAACTCCTTGAGGCTCAATCAGCATTCCAGTGCACTTAGGTTGAAAAAGAATCCTTTCTTTTGCACCACTGGGAGTTGAGACAATCTTTTGGCTGAGGAAAAGCCAATATTGTATGCTTTTCTGAGGGAGAGAATAATGAATGTTGCAGGTATCCCCTGTGCAAGAAGCTGAAATATTGAATGGTTCTGGGCAAAGCAAGACGGGGTGCAGGATAATTGATCGGAATTTTGTGGCTTTAAATGAGTCTGTATTGAAGACGGCAATATTGGATTTGTGCTTTTCATTTGTGCTTGTAATAAAAATCACTTTTAACGTGGCAGCATTGAGAAAAATTGAGAAAATCAAATGCAATCTAGAGATGTTAAGAAAAGATATCATGGGTAGGGGAAGTACTGGAATCGAACATACAATCACACTATGGTCCTGAATCTTGGAGGCATTGCATAAAAAGGGGGCCTGGAAAATAGGGTGAAGCCCAGTTTGACTGAAATTCACTGCTGTTTGGATCCAAATGGAATTTTGATTTGATTTGATATATTATTGTCACATGTATTAGTATATAGTGAAAAGTATTGTTTCTTGCGTGCTGTACAGACAAAGTGTAACATTCAAAGAGAAAGAAACGAGAGAGTGTTGTGTACAGTGTTACAGTCATAGCAAGGGTGTAGAGAAAGATCAACTTAGTGCAAGGTAGGTCCATTCAAAAATCTGACAGCAGCAGGGAAAAAGCTGCTCTTGAGTCAGTTGGTACGTGACCTCAGACTTTTGTATCTTTTTCCCGATGAAAGAAGGTGGAAGAGAGAATGTCCGGGGTGCGTGGGGTCGTTAGTTACGGTAGCTGCTTTTCCAAGGCAGTGAAAAGTGTAGACAGAGTGAATGGATGGAAGGCTGGTTTGCGTGATGGACTGGGCTTTGTTCACGACTCTTTATAGTTTCTTGCAGTCTTGGGCAGAGCAAGAGCCATACCAAGCTGTGATATAACTGGAAAGAATGCTTTCTATGGTGCATCTGGGGAACCCAGAGCCTCTCAGTCAAAGGTGATCTTGTTTTTAATTGGGAAAGGCATTAAAATGTCTTTGATTGAGTGTTCATTTGCCTTTCTGCCTTATAGGTGTGTACTGGAGTGAACACCATGAAAGTGTCATTGTAGGTTCTGATGGCCGAGTCTGACTATGACAATGGCTGCACTGCTGGAGGTGAATCCCTATAGTGCAGAAGAAGGCCATTCGGCCCATCAAATCTGCACTGACAACCATCCTACCCAGGCCCTAACCCTCCAAGCCCCACATAATTACTCTTTTAATCCCCCCTGATGCTAAGGGGCAATTTATCATGGCCAATTCAACTTAACCTGTACATCTTTGGTCTGTGGGAGGAAACCAGAATGCCCAGAGGAAACCCACACAGACAGGGGAGAGAATGTGCAAACTACATTTAGACAGCCTGGAATCAAACCCGGATCCCTGATGCTAACCGCTGTGCTATTGTGCCATCCTTAAATTTCACATAAGCTATTAACCCAATGCCACATCTATCTCTCAGCCTTCTTTCAAAGAAGACAAGGGTAGTTCTGTTGGCCAATATTTATCCCGCAAGCAACACCATCAAAAACAGATTATTTGGTCATTATCATTTAGCAGCTTGGTGAGCTCAAATTGGCTCCCACATGTTACAAATTACAACAGTGACTTCAGTTCTAAGCAACTTCATTGGCTGGAGAATACTTTGGAACATCCTGGAGTCATGAACACCCTGCATTAATACAAGAATTTCTACTTTCCTCATCCCTATAATCTGGGCAAAGTTGATTTCCTTGTTCGTTGTTGGCATGTGACCTATAATGTGCCCCTGTAACTCCTTCTTAGTGGTAGAAACATTGTTGAATATTGAAGGGAGGGGGTGGGGGCATCATTGTTATCAACAAACTTCACCTACTTAAAGGGGGTTTCTGAAGATAGCGAGATGGTAAACCCTGAGTAAATTCCCAGCCAACGTCTTGGCGATAGAATATTCCAAACTACCAAATACAATCCAACAATGGGACACAACATTTCCATCTCTTGATTCTTTCATGGGTCTTGGGGGCATCACCAACAGGGCCATCATTCCATGCCCACCACTAATTGCCCTTGGACTGAGTGGTTTGCAACGCCATTTCAGTTAAGAGTCAGCCATGTTGCTTGAGGAAGACTTAAGGAAAATCGAAGAAGCTTAAAAGAAGAGGATGCGCTGCCAAGACTGAAGTGTTGCCTCCATCACTTGGAAATATATTGCCGTTCCTTCGCAGTGACTGGGTCAAAATCCTGGAATTCTGTCCCTAATGGCATTGTGAGTCAACCCACAGGACATAGACTGCAAGTTTCAAGAAGGCAGCTCACCACCATCTTCTCAAGGGCAACTATGGATGGGCAATAAGTGCTGGCCAGCCAGCGATGCCCACATCCCATGAATGAAGTGAATCTCTAAAAAAGTTCTTCCAGCAGCTCCAAGAGTAGATTTTGACTTTGCGTGCTTATTTAGAATTGGTGAAAGTGAATTTGCAGCACATTGGTTACACCTCTCTCCTGATTTGGGATCGTTGTCCTTCCAGACTCGATGGGCCAAATGGCCTCCTTCTGCACTGTAGGAATTCTATGATAATCCACCTGTCAATTTTGATGGCTAGCTCTGTGAGACACCATTCCTTAATTTTCCCAATGCTGAACAAAGAGAGACAGATTGCCAAAGTTTTTCACCTTGCACTCACCAGGTCAAAATGCAAGCAGGAAACCCCTGGGCCTTCCCAGGAATTGCGCCCATAGTGAGCCTCAATAGAATCCTTGCCAGCTATTTTCTCAAAGCTATTGTGGCAACTGTACCTCTGAAATCTCTTCCCCTCACCCCAATTCCTATTGAGCTCTGTATATGTGCTACAATATGTTCCTCCTCACTAGTATATTGAAATTGGGTATCCACCACGCAGATTCTGAGTCATATCCTTTCCTGGCCTTGAAACCTCCTCAGATCCCTCACATTTCTCAGTCTCTCAATCCTTTCCCAATCATTGCAGCATTATAAAACCCCTGAGCCTAGCCTCACTGCTCCTGCGTTGATTGCATTTGGGTAGCATGGTGGCACAGTGATTAGCACTGCTGTCTCACAGCGTCAGGAATCCAAGTTTAATTCTGAACTCGGATGACCTTGTGTGAAGTTTGCACATTCTCCCCATGTCTGTGTAGGTTTCCTCCAGCTGTTCCATTTTTCTCTGATACTCCAGAGATGTACAAGTTAGATTGATTGATCATGCTAAGTTGCCTGTTAGAGTCAGGGGGATGAGTAGTTTATTTGTTAGTGTCACAAGTATGCTTACAATAACACTTCACAGAATCAGAATTGGAACAGTGACAAGAATGGTTAGCACTGCTACCTCGCAGCTCCAGGGACCCAAGTTCGATTCCTGGCTTGGGTCACTGTCTGTTGGGAGTCTGCACGTTCTCCCTGTGGGTTTTTTTCCGGATGCCCTGGTTTCCTCCCACAATCTGAAAAAAAAATGTGCAGGTCAGGTGGATCGGCCATACTAAATTCTCCCTCAGTGTACCTGAACAGTCGCTGGAATGTGATGACTAAGGGGTTTTCACAGTAGTTTCATTGTAGTGTGAATGTAAGCCTACTTGTGACTCATTAAATAAGCTCTAATAAGCAGAATATTACAGTGTAGAAGAGATCCTTCAGCCCATCCAGTCTGCGCTGACAAATGAAGTTACCGTGAAAATTCCCAAGATTGTGGAATTACGGGGACAGGGGGGCATGAATGGAGTTGTTATTGGTGCAATGGCTCTTTTTGCACTGTAGGGTTGCTATGTATCTTCCCTCTTAATCTTAATCATAGAATTCTACAGTGCAGAGAGAGGCCCTTCGGCCCATCGAGTCTGCACTGAACACAATCCCACCCAATCATTACCACCATATCCCTATGTATTATACCCACTAATCTCTCTACCTATGCATCCCTGGTCTCTAAGGGGCAATTTCTTAACATGGCCAATCAACCTAACCCGCACATGTTTGGACTGTGGGAGGAAACCGGACTTTCTGGGGGAAACCCTCACAGACACGAGGAGAATGTGCAAACTCCACACAGACAGTGACATGAGCCAGGAATCGAACCCAGGACCCTGGAGCTGTGAAGCAGCAGTGCTAACCACTGTGCTATCATGCTGCCCAACCGTCAGTTTCACCCAGCACTGTAGCCCAAAACTGCGGAGCTATTTCTTTCTCTCTTGCAGAAATAGGCCCCTTTAATATTCTGAATTAACTGTCTTTGTACTGCCTTGGTGCACGGAGCAATTTCACTGCAAAAAGGAATTAGAGTTTATGAATAATTTAAATCCCAGCCACCGAGCGGGCCTAATAATCATGTGTCCCACAGTGCTTTAAATTCATTCTGTTCTATGTATTGTTGGAGAGACTGCCTGCACCTCGGTGGCAATTCCAATATTACAGCGCGAATTGTGCTTTTAATTTGCCATCATATTTGAAGGAACATCCAATTACGCTTAACAAAATGCTTTTTAAATTATGCTCTTTAAGCCCTTATTTGAAGAACATTCCAGCGTTGCTACTGCTGATTAAATATATTGTTATTCACTGTGGATGCCTTTCATTGTTTCCGACACTGCCCCATTTTTCCCTGTTTTTTTTTCCCCAAGCGTTGTCCGCTTTGCTTACAGATCGGTTAGGAGAGCAAACAGTTGATGCTGAGCAACTTAACGATCTTCATATTAAGACAGACATCGAAGATATGACCTTCATCAATCCCTTTATCCAAACAATTTGCCCAAATCTATCACGCTATGCTACCCTTAGCCGCACAGTGTCTTGTTAAATGTATTGCAGTGGCAACCTTGGAGTATAGTATTAATTTAGCTGCTGGAATAGACATAAATGTATGCCAAGAATACTACCTTTTGGAACGATAATATTCCGTGGTAACATATTTCAGCAATGTATTATCACTATTGCTAACTCCGTCTCCATCATTTTAACTCTGTTTCTATTGATCTTTGTATGCATCTCCACGGCTACCTCTATTGATATGTCTTTCATACAGACTGACAATAAACAGAAGCTCTTCCAATGTTTGAAAAGAGAAACAGCAGGTTGCAATTTTAGGTCGCGACCCTAGGGAAAGAAATTCAATATCGTGCTGGTTAACACTGCTGCCTCACAGTGCCGGGGACCTGGCTTCGAGTGGCAGGTCCCTGTCTGTGCGGAGTCTGCAAATACTCCCCGTGTCTGCGTGGGTTTCCTCCTGTGCTCTGGTTTCCTCCCAAAGTCTGAAAGACGTGCTGATTAGATGGACGGACCATGCTAAATTCTCCCTCAGTATTACCCAAACAGACGCCAGACTGTGGTGACTAAGGGATTTTCACAGTAGCTTCATTGCAGTGTTGATGTAAGCCTACTTGCGACACTGATAAGTAAACTTTTAAAAAGAAAACAACATCAAAGCAGTGATTTCAGGCTGCGACTTAGTGGATCCAATTGTCCCTGCCAAGCTGCCAAACTAGAAGCTAAAACAAGCGTCAGGGTCCAAGCATCAGTTGCAGGCTGGAGAGAACGCCCACTCTGCCCTCAGTTTGTATGCGAAGCTATTCGGTGGCATACAGGTGTTATCCCTGGAGTCAGATACAACCCACTGCTACATTAGAGAGGTAATTGAGGCCGTGCTTTTACCTAGCAATTACCAAGAGACACTTCAGCAATGCCCAGCAACAGCAGCAGAAGTAGCAACATTAGTGGCTTCATAGTTCATTATCTGAACGTAGCTATTTGCATACCTCCCATCAATTTTGAGCAGAGCTCCTCAGGAACAGCTATTAATCCATTAATGTGCAAATGACATCTCACCTTAGCTGGAAGGTAATACATGCTCTCAGGGATAGGAGCAGGGGAAGGGGGCATGTCATTATCTAACATGACACAGATTTTTGAAGACGAATGAAAACAGGTCATTTGAACAATTCAATGCAGAGGCAGACCACTCTGCCCATCGGATCTCTGTTAGCTCTTTTGAAGAGCAATCCAGTCAGCCTCGCCCTCCCTTCTAAAGGCTATTGTATCTTTTTCATTCATTCATGAGATATGGGTGTCGCTGTCTGGGCCAGCATTTGTTGTCCATCCCTAATTGCCCTTGAACTGAGTGGCTTGCTTGGCCATTTCAGAGAGCGGTTAAGAGTCAACCACATTGTTGTGTCTCTGGAGTCACATATAGACCAGACCAGGTAAGGACAGCAAATTTCTTTCTCAAGTGAACCAGATGGGTTTTTCCGAAATTGACAATGGTTTCACGGTCATCAGTAAATTCTTAATTCCAGATATTTTTTATTGAATTCAAATTCCACCATTTGCCGTGGTGGGATTTGAATACAGGGCCTCAGAACATGAGCTGAGGTTAATAGTTTGGATTAAAAGTCTAGCAGTAATACAACTAGGCCATTGTCTCCCTGTATTCATCTGGTTCATAGAACATAGAACATTACAACGCAGAACAGGCCCTTCGGCCTTCGATATTGCGCCGACCAATTATGAAAAAAGCAATGACCCTCCAAACTAAACCATTCCCTTCTCTTCCATAAACTTATCAACTAACCTCTTAAACGCCACCAAACTTGGCGCATCTACAACTGCCGCAGGCAGGGCATTCCACTCCCTAACCACCCTCTGGGTAAAGAACCTACCTCTGATATCCGTCCTATAACTATCACCCCTTAATTTAAAGCTGTGTCCCCTCGTGCTAGCTTTCTCCATCCTAGGAAAAAGGCTATCACTGTCCACCCTATCTAAACCTCTAATCATCTTATATGTTTCGATTAGGTCCCCTCTTAGCCGCCTCCTTTCTAACGAAAACAACCTCAAATCCCTCAGCCTCTCCTCATAAGACCTGCCCTCCATACCAGGCAACATCCTGGTAAACCTCCTCTGTACCCTCTCCAATGCCTCCACATCTTTCTTATAATGTGGGGACCAGAACTGCACACAATACTCCAAGTGCGGCCGCACTAGAGTTTTGTACAGTTGCAACATGACGTTGCGGCTCCTAAATTCAATCCCCCTACCAATAAAAGCTAAGACTCCATATGCCTTCTTAACAACTTTATCGACTTGACTGCCTACTTTCAGGGATCTATTGACACATACACCAAGATCCTTCTGTTCCTCAACACTATTAAGAGCCCTACCATTAGCCCTATACTCTACACATTTATTGTTCCTGCCAAAGTGCATTACCTCACACTTTTCCACATTAAACTCCATTTGCCACCTCTCGGCCCAGCTCTGCAACTTGTCCAAGTCTCTCTGCAAACTATAACACCCCTCTTCACTATCTACCACTCCACCGACTTTAGTGTCATCTGCAAATTTACTAATCCATCCTTCAATACCCTCATCCAGATCATTTATAAAAATTACAAACAGCAGGGGCCCCAAAACAGACCCCTGAGGTACACCACTTGTCACCGAACTCCACGATGAATATCTCCCATCAACCACCACCCTCTGTCTTCTATCTGCTAGCCAATTCCTAATCCAATTAGCTAAATCACCCTCTATCCCATACATCTGCATTTTCTGCAGAAGTCTTCCATGGGCCACCTTATCAAACGCCTTACTAAAGTCCATATATACCACATCAACCGCCTTACCCCCATCCACCTCTTTGGTCACTTTTTCAAAAAACTCAATAAGGTTAGTAAGGCACGACCTACCCTTCACAAAACCATGCTGACTATCCCCAATCAATTTATTTCTCTCTAAATAACTATAAATCCTATCCCTAATAATTCTCTCCAATACTTTGCCCACAACAGAAGTAAGACTCACTGGCCTATAATTCCCTGGAAAGTCTCTCTTCCCCTTCTTGAACAATGGGACCACATGAAAGGTTCAATAATGTCCTTTCAAGAAGGAAATCTGCTGTCCTTACCTAGTCTGGCCTACATGTGACTCCAGAGACATAGCAATGTTGTTGACTCTCAAATGCCCTCCAAGGCAATTAGGGATGGGCAATAAATGTTGGCCCAGCCAGCAACACCCATGTCTGACGAATGAATAAAAAAATCTGACAGTGCATTTCAAATCTTGAACACTTATTGCGTGGAAAGAAGTTTCCCTTATGTTGCCTCTGGTCTTTTTGCCACTATCTTAAATTTGTGCTGTCTGCTAATTAAAATCTCTCTTCATTTACTCCATCTAAGACTTTGATGAGCTTGAAGGCCACCAACAAATCTCCCTTTAACCTTCTCTGCCCTAAGGAGAGTGATTCTGACCTTCCCAATCTGTTTTTGTAGCTGTAATTGTTCACCTTGGAATGAGTTCAGTCAAAGCTTCACATCTTCCCGAAGGAACAGGACGCAACACCCTGCACTATCATAACCTTTGATGATATTTCTGCCTGATTCAGATTTATTTCCCTTCTATTGATGTGTTGTTTTTGAGTTTATTCTGCTTGTGTTAAATATATAATCTAAATAGCTTTGGAGCATCATTCTAACAGTATTGTAATGAATAATACCAGAAAACGTAGGAGTAGAAGTAGGCCATTCAGCCCACTTTGCCATTCAATGAGATCATGACTGATCTAAAGTTTACTTATCAGTCACAAGTAAGGCAATGAAGTTACTGTGAAATTCCCCTAGTCTTCGTACTCTGGTGCCTAGGGGAGTTCAGGTCAATATACCTAACAGCACACCTTTCAGACTGTGAGAAGAAACCAGAGCACCCAAAGGAAACCCACGCAGACATGGGGAGAATGTGCAAACTTTTCACAGGCAGTGACCCAAGCTGGGAATTGAATCCAGCTCCTTAGCACTGTGAGGCAGGAGTGCTAACCATTCTAATGTGATAACCACGTTCCTACCTTACCCCCATAACCTTTGATTCCCTTACTGATTAAAAATCCATCTATCTCAGCTTTGGACATTGACCCAGCCTCTACAGCCCTTTGCAGTAAAGAATTCCATAGATTCATTTCCCTCTGAGAGAAGAAATTCCTCTTCACCTCTGTCTTAAATGGGCGACTTCCTTATCTGAAATGTTTCTCTCTGGTCCTAGACTCTCCTACATGGGGAATCAGCTTCTCAGCATCTACCCTGTCAAGCCCCCCGAGATTCCTATGAACTTGAGTGAGTGGTAGCACCAAGCATATTCCAGGGTGGTGCAGAATGCCGCATAAATAATAGCAGCCAGGCTTACTGTAGTCCAAGATTAATTTTCAATATCCTTCTACCAGTGTGCTTTGCTTTTGTTCTCTATTGTATTCTTTTCGGCATATTTTACAGTTATAGAATTACTGGATCTTTTAAGGTTTCATGTGAACAGTTGATATCAAGGATAGCCTTACTTTTGGGTGGCTGAAGCTTTCTTTACTGCACAATAAAAGAACAATATACTGCCGGACTGGTTGTAGTATTATTGTACATCAGGGACTATGGTTCTCTGATCCACAAAGTCTGTATATTCTGATGTAGCTCTGTTGAATCATGGCTTGGTGTGAGGCGATGGCCTCGTGGTATTATTATTTGACTATTAATCCAGAAACCCAGCTAATGTTCTGGGGACCTGGGTTCGAATCCCACCACAGCAGCTGGTGAAATTTAATTCAATAAAAAATATCTGGAATTAAGAATCTCCTGATGATTGTGAAATCATTGTTGGAAAAAAACCCATCTGGTTCACTAATGTCCTTTAGGGAAGGAAATCTGGCCTCTTTACCCGGACTGGCCTATGTGTGACGCCAGAGCCATGGCAATGTGGTTGACTCTCAGCTGCCTTCCAAGGGCAACTGGGCATGGGCAATAAATGCTGACTGGCCAGCAATGCCCATGACTGAAATAAAACAAAATGGTTCAAGTGCTTCTCAAGCTGAAGGAAAAGCAGACTGTTTGCACAAAGCTAACATCATGGGAATGAAGAAATGCCAGGAACATCCTTTACTTGGACTTATGTAATGGCCGGCAGGTTGGTTTCTTCCATTGTTTCCATAGAGCCAGGGGTGTCAAACAGTTGCCAGTGGCCAGAGTGCCATTGGCCATGACTGATGGGCGTGCAATCTCTTGAGCCACTCTGATTGCTACGAACGCGGGAATATGAAAGGTGACAGCACTCTGGAGCCAGGGAGCAGACTTTTCCCGTCCCGGAAACGGAAGACAGTCCACCAGCTCTGATTTTTTCCGAAGGGATGGTGTCGTTAAACGGTCTGGAGAGAGTCTTGGTGTCTAAGTAAAAAATGGCAGGCAGTCTCTCAGAGCTGGAGGACCAGTCTGAAAAGGAGGGTGGCAATCTGCAATGGAAGGTGAATAAGGGAGAGGGGAAGTCGAAATGGAGATGACTTCTCCCCAACTTTTTAAAATCTTGAATTGAAAATCTTGCCCTGTTGGTTGGGCGTGATTGAGGGCCGGGAAGGGGGGATGCGGGGGGGGGGGGGGGGGGGGGGCGTGGGAGGGGGTGGGGAGGGGGGGGGGGGGTGGGAGGGGGGTGGGGGGGGGGTGGGGGGGGGGAGGGGGGTGGGGGGGGGGGGGGGGGGGGTGGGGAGGGGGGGGTGGGTGGGGGGGGGGGTGGGGGGGGGGGTGGTGGGGGGGGGTGGGCGGTGGGGTGAGTGGGAGGGGGTGGGGAGGGGTGGGTGGGTGGGGGGGGTGGGGAGAGGGTGGTGGGGAGGGGGGTGGGGAGGGGGTGGGGAGGGGGGGTGGTGGGGGAGTGGGGGGGTGGGGAGGGGGTGGTGGGGGGAGGGGGGGTGGGGAGTGGGGAGGGTGGGGGGGGGGTGGGGGGGAGGGGGGGGGATGGGGGGGTGGGGTGGTGGTGGGGGCATGCGGGGGGGGGAGGGGTTGCATGTGTCATGGGGGTGGGGGAAAGGGGGGCACCACTACAGTTGCTGCTGCACTCAGGCAAGCCTGGAGAGCCAGCCTGTGGGAACTTGGTATCTTTTAATTTGCCTCAATGTTTTTTGGTTTATTTATTCATGGTATGTGGGCATTACTGGCTGGTCCAGCACTTATTGCTCTAATCGCCCCATTTAAGAAATTGGGCGGGATCTTCCAGTCACGGTTTGCCCCAAAACCGGAAAATCCTGCCTGAGATCAATGAACCTTTGCCCTTTGCATAGTCTCTCCCCACCTGCATAGGTGCCCCCCCCACCCCCCGATCCCAAAAGCCTGCTACAATTCCCGTGGCGGGCGGGACAGGAAAATTCTCCCCATTGCTGTGGATCTGGAGTCACATGTAGGGCAGACCTGGTAAGGATGGCAAATTTCCTCCTTTGAAGGACGTTAGGTGGGTTTTCAAGACAATCGATTTAGATATTTATTGAATTCAAACCTCCGTCGGTATTGTGTGGAGGGATTGGAATCTCAGTACCCAGAGGATTGCTCTGGATCTCTGGATTACCAGTGCAGTGACAAACATGCTGACCCACATTGGAAGCACAGGCAGAGAGTGTAGGGTGTGCACTGAGTTGCGCTGACCTGCGCAGGCTCTGAATATCTGACTTTTATATATGAGTGACGAGCACTTGAACAGTTATTACACACTGAAATTCATCCATGGCATCATGATATCGGTAGGAAGTCAATACCCTTAGCAGAGACGAGTGAATTGGAAAGAATATAAAAGAAAATATTGACTGGTTTAAGAAACAAAGGAAGTCTTGCACTTCTACACTGTGCTTCGAATGACCTAAGGATCTTGACAGCCAATGAAATGCTTTTGAAGTCTAGTCTTTGTTCCAATGTGGGAATTTAAAACGAAATATATGGCAAGTTCAAATTCATTCAGTGCATTGTATAAGAACAAACTAAAATAAAAATTACTCTCTTCTTAAAGTTATCAAACCTGTGTTCAGAGTGGAGCAGGTAAACACAAATCCAATCCTTTCTTGCTCCAAAAACCAAATTCAAATTGCAATTGAATCCAATTCATGTCCCCACAAGAGAGACAAACAAGAAGGTGATGGCTTAGCCGTATTACTGCTGGACTATTAATCCAGAAACTCAACTAATATTCCGGGGACTCGGGCTCAAATCCTGCTATTGGAATTCAATAAAAGAATCAGGAATTAAGAATCTATTGATGACCATGAAACCGTTGTCGATTGTCGCAAATACCCATCTGGTTTACTGATGGCCTTTTGGGAATGGAATCTACTGTCCTCACATGGCCTTCATATGACTCCAGAGCGTCCAGAGTTGGTTGACTCTCAACTGTTCTCTGAAATAGCGTAGCAAGCCACTCACTTCAAAGGCATCTAGGGAATAAATTTCGGGCAATAAATGCTGGCCAGCCAGTGACGCCCATGTCCCATGAAGGAATAAAAAGCATTCAAGCTGACAAGATAAAACACTGCACCCCACCTTGGGCTTGATCTATCTCTCTATCTGAGCCAAAAGGCTGAGAAACAGCATGAGAATAGATACTTAAATAAAAGAATTATTTCTACGAGAAATAATTTGTTTGTACACAGCATTAATCTGATTCACTTACCCCCTTTGAATAAGGACAGCTGGTGTAAATGACTAACTCCAAAATATCCTCCTGAACCTAAAGGGATGTCATTTGTGTATTGTTGTCCAGTCAACCAGCAGCTGTACGGGATACAGAAGGTTCACCACCTGAGTCATAGGAGCAATCTTACCAAAAATATTTAAAGTGTTGAACGAACATGAAAGGGGAAGAATTTCAGATCCATTTTTGGGCAAGTTTTAAAATGCAGTTTTAAACCGCTTTGTGCAAAAGATGATACACAATCTGTTTCCCGCCAGTATGGGGAGGGGGCAGGGCCTGAACTCGCCAGAAAGCTGGCTGCTCACACCAGAGAGCACTGTCAGTCATGTATAAATCTCTCTGTTCTGTAGAACAGAACAAAGAGAGTGGCCAGTCACCCTCACCTCTGTATATCATCTTCTTTCACACGCATCTCCCACCCTATCATCACTGGCCTCCCTGGTTAATTGGACGTCCATCTACCAGCAACCCCCCTCTCCCCACCTGTTGCCCCCCTGCCCTTTAATTGCACTCTGGTTGATCATTTCCCCCCAGTGGCCCAGTCAATCACCCCGTCCTGGCTGTTCAATTGCTCCTCCCGCTATGGACGATCACTAGTTGCAGAATGCACAGCTTCCCCTCCTCCCTAGCTGATCCCCTTGGCAGAGTTTGTTGCTTCCCCCTGTCCATCTCCCCTTAGCTCCTGCCCACATAATTGCCCCATCCCTCCCTTACGTCCCACTTCCCTCAGGCCTTATCTGGTACCTAGTGAGCAGTGCCAGGGTACCAGGTTGGCAGTGCCAGGCTGGCACTGCCCTAGGGCACTGTCCCCCCCCTTTCCTTGACCACCCAAGGACCACAATGGCCTGCGGTCCTACTGGCAAGGACATCATGTCAAATCCTCATTGATAGGGATCATATGTGATTCTTGTCAAGGCAGACCTTTGCTGGGAAAGACCTACACTGGTGAGGTGGCTAATAATATTTAAATCAACATTAAAGATTATAAAGAGCCTTGTGTCCTTCCCAGGTGGGAGGCTGATCACACTAACAATCCATGAGTGATAAAATTGAAAGGGGCAGGGAATTGGGCATGGACCCAATTTTTCCCCTCCTCATGTGATCCTACCCCTTGCCCCACCCATCAACTGGCAGGACAAGAAAGTAAGACTGCCTCCATAATTTCCACTCCTATACATGAGTGGGAAGTATTCCAATCATGCAAACCCTTATTCATTAAGGAATCTCCGTTGCTCCGAGAAGATAGGGACGGGATGGAGTTGAGCCCTCTATCTTGGCAGGCAGGCTGTCAATGACAATGGATGCAGGTGAATAACAAGGCTGGCAAGCTGGAATTCTTCCTTTTTTAACAGAGACATCAGCCCTGTTGTAGTGATGAACATCAAGCCTTCATTACTCAACACCTAACTAACACAGCCATCCACACTTCATGCTCCCGCATACTCCCCCCCCACCCATATACCTTCCAGAGCCATCCATCCAATAACGATTATGGATTGATCTCTGGAGCCACTTCATAGTTCAGGGAAGATTCTGAAATGCACATGAAAAAAGCAAGTTAAATTATCTAATAGAGCTGCCACTCAAACACACCTCATACTGATAAAGGTCTTCAGAAGTAATGACAAAAATCTTCAATCCTCTCAAGCAGTCATTCACTTGTAAGAACAAGCAAACATCAATTCACAAATGACATTAAAGACAAATAATCCTTCAATTAAAGTTGCAAAATCATTAATCGAATTTTGTACATAATTCTCTGCTGAGCTAAGTGGTTTATTAGCTTTTGAAATACAGCCAAGCATTCATAATGTGCTCAGTTGTCAAAACAAATCATCACCACTCCAGACAATGGAGCCCATTTAAACTGAAAGAACACTTTTTTTTTCTATTTCAAAGCAAGCAACTTGTCACTCAAAAAATGCCATAAGCAGGTAGCTGATTTTTTTTTTCTGGCTCACCCTTCGAGACCAATGTTTCCTCATGGTTCACAATTCCCCTGAAGTGTATGACTCCATTAAAATGTCCAAGAGGTTTTGAACAGCCCACCACTGCAAGGGAGACAGGTTGGGTGGGATGACTGTGTGTGGGATGGCCACCCGCACTTTATCAGCGCTGGCAAAAATGGCCAGAAACGGGAATGGGGAATGCAGCCCATTATGAATGATTGGCTGAGTTCCAAAAGCAAACACACAATTTAACTCTGCAGAGGGCTATGTATACAGTTTGGCTAATGGTTTTACAACCTTATTTAAAGGATTATTTGTCTTTAATGTGGTTGGTGAACAGGTGCTTTCTATTTCCTGCAAGTGAATGGCTGCTTGAGAGGATTACATTTTTTTTAATCATTGTTTCTGACAGTTTCTTTCAGTTTGAAGTGAATTTGAGTGACAGCACGTTGAGAGTGTTTAAATTGTTTTTTTCCATGTCCAATTCAGAATTTTAGTATCGCACCTCCCCCCCCCCAACAATGTCTTTATTAAATGTTTACAGTGTGGCCAAAAAAAAAATCCAATTTCGTAGCAATTTTGTTGAAAAGACCTTCCTTGAGCCAGCTAGAAAATTGAGCTTTCCAAATTAGAAGCTGAAGTCTGATTCGAAAGTTTGGTTCCACTGTTCAGCTGACACAGAGAGCTTTTACATCATTTCTAGCGGCTAATTGGCTCTTTTTTAGATGCTTGAGAAGTGTGAAAGCTACATCCTTACAGCCGTGTCACTCCCTCCTTCAGTAAACATGCAGCATGAAGCTAATTGCAGAGAACCATGCCGAACACCACCTTGACTGGCAATCATTAACTCTTTAGCCGCTAATAAACCTTTCGGTATAATATACAACTTTGTTCTTGGGAATAATGCTTGATGTTGCCAATATTGGCATCTCCACGGAAACAGGCGATAGCATCATACTTGAAACTCAAGTACATGCACATCATTAAAATACGGAATGCTGTTTTTGAATTAAATGTTGTGAAATAACTCTCATTTGGCATAATAGCTCTCTAAAACTTGAATTATAGCTGAATAGTTCACTTAAAATGAAGGCAATTTAAAGTTCAGGTGATTGAAAAATGCAACAAATAAATATAATTTGGATAATTAAAATCGATTTAAAGCCAGATAATAAATAAATATGGAATATATGTTTCCAAGATTAAATTACAATTTAGTTCTTCTTACTGAGATGTATCAGTTTTATAATTCACACTGAAGCCTCAATAAAATTAAGAGCATTAATGGAATTGATAAGAAGAGCAGAGCTCAGCTGCAGTTACATCATTCTTGCATGATAATACAGGGTGGCACGGTGGCACAGTGGTTAGTACTGCTACTTCACAGTGCCGGGGACCCGAGTTCGATTCCTGGCGTGGGTCACTGTCTGTGCGGAGTCTGCATTTTTTCCTTCGTTGGTTTCCTCCGGGTGCTCCGGTTTCCTCCCACAGTCCAAAAGATGTGTTGATTAAATGCATGGACTATACTAAATTTTCCCCCTCCGTGTACCCAAACAGGCGCCGGAGTGTGGTGACTAGGGGTTTTTCATAGTTACTTCATTGCAGTGTTAAAGCAAGTCTACTTTTGACACTAATAAATAAATGTGAAAACTTTAGGGACACTGCAATCGAAAGTTATTCACGACTCCAAAACCCTACATAATCTTGAGGAAATTTCACCTTCTCGACAACAGCGTGACCCAGAACCCATGGCACTGACAATGACAAAGACAAAGTGTCTCCTCCAGGATCCCCCTCCCAGTCACACATCATCGTACACCTGTCCCTTCATTGTCTCTGCATTTCTCACATGGACCGCAGATGGTCAAGGTGGCCATTACCTTCTCAAGGGCATCTGGGGATGGGCAATAAAGGGCCATCCTTTTCAGCGATGCCCATGACCCCAGAATGAAACTACAAATGCTTGTATTACGAATAAGCTATTTGCATCCCTCTCCCCCTTCCCCGAATCTGCCTAAGATATCGAATTGGATTCTCTGGTCTCATTCACCCCTCCACCACCGCTGGTGAGAATGGAGAATTTGGTGCTCAGCAAATTTTCCATTCACTCCAGCAGGACTGGAAAATCCCAGCCGCAAGCAAAGTCGGAGAATTCTGGCCATCATCCTGTTCAGAACATATTAACAATTAAAATCTCATGTCACTTTATATTGGAATACACAGTATTCTCCAAACTACAGACCAGAACATACATCTGATAATGAGTCATGGAATCATAGAATCCTACAGTGCAGAAGGAGGACATTTGGCCCATTGTGTCTGCACTGACCACAAATCTACCCAGACCCCATTTCATAACCCCATGCACTTATCCTAGCTAGCCCCCCGACGCAATTTAGCATGACTAATTCACCTAACCCGCATGTCTTTGGAGTATGGAAGGAGACCAGAGGACGTGGAGGAAACCCAAGCAAAGACAGGGAGAATGTGCAAACTCCACACAGCCAGTGACCTGAGTCAGATATTGAAGCTGGGTCCCTGGTACTGTGAGGCAGTGGTGCTAAACATTGTGCCATAGTGCTGGAAATTGAAGAGGAATTGACAAGAAGCTACATAATTGATTATTTCACTTATTGGTATTGGACCTATTTTATGAATTCAGCCATTCTGATCTCTATGGTCAAGGCAAAATACTGTAGTGACGAAGTGTCATCCTAACTCGAAACACTGGCTCTATTCTCTTCTCTGTTAAATTTGCAGGTATTTTCCAGCATTTTCTGTTCTTGTGTTTGATCTCTATGGTCATTCTGCATCTGAAGTAATGTTAGCAACTGTAAATGAATTCCCCAAATGCAGAACAATTACTGTCCAGCAGACAAATATGTGCTTAAAAGCAATTCACTACATTCCTTTGCGATTGAGTTTGTTTATGTTAGACCAGAATAAGCAGGCACTGTAAGAAGTCTTACAAGACCATGTTAAAGTCCAGCATGTTTATTTGGTATCACGAGCTTTCAGAGTGCTGCTCCTTCATTAAATGACTAAAGAGCAGTGCTTCAAAAGCTTGTGATGTCAGATAGGCATGTTGAATTTTAAGCTGATGTTGTGGGACTTCTTACTGTACCCACCCCAGTTCAATGCCGGATCTCCACATCATGGATGCCACCAACAGAATAAGTAGAAGGTATAAACATAGAACATAGGACACTACAGCACAAACAGGCCTTTGGCCCACAAGTTGCGCTGATCATACCTCTACCTATCAGGCCTATCTATAACCCTCAATCCCATTAAATCCCATATACTCATCCAGAAGTCTCTTAAAAGACCCCAACAAGTGCGCCTCCACCACCACTGATGGCAGCCGATTCTACTCACCTACCACCCTCTGAGTGAAAAGCTTACCCCTGACATTTTCTCTGTACCTACTCCCCAGCACCTTAAACCTGTGTCCTCTTGTAGTGACCATTCCAGCCCTGGGAAATAGCCTCTGAGAATCCACCCGATCTATACCTCTCAACATCTTTGTAAACCTCTATCAGGTCACCTCTCATCCTTCCTCTCTCCAGGGAGAAAAGACCGAGCTCTCTCAACCTATCCTCATAAGGCATGCCACCCAATCCAGGCAACATCTTTGTAAATCTCCTCTGCACCCTTTCCTTCCTGTAATGAGGCGACCAGAACTGCGCACAGTACTCCAAGTGGGGTCTGACAAGAGTCTTATAAAGCTGCAGCATTATCTCCCGACTCCTAAACTCAATCCCTTGGTTAATGAAGGCATGAACTTAAATCAAAAGTTTTCAAAAAACACAGCTTTGCATATGATGTTTGAGGAGTGAGCAGTAACTAGGTGTTCTTTCAGTTGAAGCCAAAGAGGGCCAGAAGGATATGTAACGGAGCTATTCAGAATGATGCGGCAAGAACTATTTTTGGTAACAAGAGGTCACACGTTTCTTCATTACCGAAAAGAATGAACAGAAGGTCACCTTTTGCAGAAAGGGTTGTTTGGACAATGAACACTCTCCCAGAAGAGGAGCTTGACTAAAATCTATGATGGCTTGTAAAAGGAAAATGGATAAATATTTCAAAAAAGAGCAACCCAAAAGATCGAGGCTGGAATTTTCCAGTCTTGCATGCCCTGCTGCAGCTACCAGCGAGGATGGAGAATTTGGTGCCCAGCCAAATCTCCGTTCATGGCAGTGGGATCGGATAATCCCAGCTCCAGATGAGGTCGGAGAATCCAGTCCTCAATCTCACTTTATTTGACTTAGTATCAAGTGTTGTCCGATAAACCCTTTCGTGTTGGGGTATTGTTACTCAGTTAAGTGTACTCGAACATACGCTTTAGTATTTGGGCTTAGGAGTAAATGGGTAGACCATTCAGAGAGCTAGCATAACTGTAATGGGCCAAAAAAATTTCTTCCCATGCTGTAAAATTCTCTGTGCGGAATTTTCCCTCTGTTTTGTTCCAAGACCAGAAAATCCCACCCGAAGGCAACCGACATTTGTATGTCCGTGTCCCACTCACTACGATTCCTGTGGTGGATGAGAAGGGAATAATTTGCTCTCTAAATCTATGAAGCTTGGACAAAAATGCTTAACTTCTGTCGCAGTTAGCTCATTCTTTACACTCTTCATTTCTTATTGTGGTTTGACCGCACCTGTGCGAGGAAAACAACAGAATGTCTACTCCCCGGAAATCGTCGACAGTGATTATGCTTTGTGCATCTTTCTAGTCTCTAGACGTTCTCATGAGATCCTTTGCAAGCTAAATTGCTGATTGAATAGAATGCTACCTGTTGTGTCACAAAATTAAATTAAGATATTTACAGGAGTTATCAGCGGGCAACAAAGCTTCCATTTTCAGAAATACAGAAGCAAATTATATTTGAATTTTACAGTAACCTGGCGTTGGAGAACACTGGTGCAGCAAAACAGATTTTATTTCAATTTGTCTGTTTTTTCCTTTGCACAGTCTGCCTAGAGCTTGTTTTTGCTCCCTCTGCTCATTAGCCTTTGGAACATTACAACACATTTTCTTATTCCAGTGTCACGTAGGAAGGGTCAAGGAGATTGGTGATACGAGATGGTAGACACGATTGTTCCCTTTAAGTCTGTACACAATGCATCAATGCATGTGCCTTAAGATCAAAACATATACCTCTTGAAAAGAGGGCTTCAAGATCTGTGTTCGGATCTCTCTCACACGCTTCTCATAGAAATCATAGAAACCGTACAGTGCAGAAGGAGGCCATTCGGCCCATTGTGTCTGCATCAATAACAATCCCCGTGACCCCACATATTTACTCCGCTAATCCATCTAACCTATGCGTCCTGGGACACCACAATCCCTCTCTTATTGCCATAACCCCATGCACTTATCCTAGCTGGTTCTCCTAGTATAAGGAGCAATTTAGCATGGCCAATCCACCTAGCCCACCTATCTTTGGACTGTGGAAGGAAACCAGAGCACCCGAAGGAAACCCACACAGACACAGGGAGAATATGCAAACTGCACACACTCAGTGACCCCCCAAGCTGGGAATTGAACGCAGGTCCCTGGAGCTGTGAGGCAGCACTGCTAATCACTGTGTCACCGTGCCATCCTAATGTAACTGGATGTTTTGGAAATGCATGAGAAAATTTGGCAACACATGACCTCAAATTAAGTCAAACAGGATGCTACACAATGGCTTAGAAATTCCTTCAATGTGAAATTAAAAAGTATCCGCTGTTACTTAAGACAACTTTCAGGTTAAGATTGTAGAAAGTGTGAGCTGAAAACCCAAGAGTGAGGGAGAGATGACACCAGGTCCTGAGTGAAGTGGGCCACTAACAGGTTTATCCCCTGAGTCAAAAAGATTGAATAATTTAAAAACTAAACAAGGGAAGGACTTAAAAGGTCTGTGAATTAAAGAGGGGCAGGGAATGCATTCAATGTCCAATCACATGCAGGAAGAGAAATAAAGAGAGTGAAAGAGAGATTTGATAAGGAGAGAGAGAAATAAAGAGAATCATCATCTGATGAAGGAGCAGCACTGAAAACTGGTGATTCCAAATAAACCCTGTTGAACTTAAACCTAATGTTGTGAGACCTCTCAGTGTACATTTCTGTGATGAGATTAATTGAGAAAGAGAGCAAGATCCTAAAAAACAGGGAGATGAAGAATGGAGTGTCCTCTAAAGGAATCTTTGAGCCACTAATGGCGGTCAGCACATTGCAACTGAGAAAGTGCCTATAAAATTGATTTTTAACTGCATCTCTAATTGTGCAACCTAACCCAAGCGTTCCTCAAAAATAACAAGAGTGACATTATTGCTATCACAACAAATTGTGGCCCAGTGTACACTCTGGAGCAGGTTAATAATTAATGTGGTAGTGTGTTATAGTTCACTCAGGGAGTCTCAGTTGCTGCAGCGTGTTGTAGCCCTGGAGCTATGGATGGTGTTAGTGGAGGGTCCAATGCTCAATTCATTACATAGAATGAAATGCTAAGAATTTCACCAGCTCTTATCACCCGCCATTGGCATGTGCTGGCATGATTAGCACATTCATTCATGGGCACTCAGGCTAATTGGCTGTGTGTCATGAAGGCAGCTCCCTTGGCCATCAAGTTCTGGGGTGGGATTTGAACCTGGAGCCACTACTCGAGAGGCAAGCATCCTACCCACTATGCGCATTAGACCTCCAGTGTATGGAAGAAATATCCAAACTAATCGCCTACAGGAAGAACACTTTTGGAAAATTACTTTCTGAAATATGGGTGTCACTGGCTGGGGCTACACTTGTTGCCCAACCCTAATTGCTGAATAGGCCATTTCAAAGGGCAGTTAAGAGTCAACCACATTGCTATGGGCCTAGAGTCACATGTAGGCCAGATTGGGTAAGGACAGCAGATTTCCTTCCCGAAAGGGCACTAGTGAACCAGATGGGCTTTTATGAAAATTGGCAATGTTTTCTTGGCTTCCAATTCTGAGACTAACTTCCAAATTGATTACTTGACTTTAAATTCCACCAGCTGCCGTATTTGAACAACTGTTTGCAGAGCACTAGCCTAAGACTCTAGATTATTAATCCGGTGACATTACCACTACGCCACTGCCTGCCCACAGTAGATCTCGAACTGTAAATAGATTCGCGTTATCTTTCAGAGGCCTCCGAAAAGTATTCCAGCTTCGTCTTCCAAAAGAGATTCCAGTTGAAATATCTGTTGGGAATATCAACACATTTACATTTCATTTGTCTATTTGAAGGCCTTGGTTCAAACTCGGTACAAATTGAATTTATACATTATGAGTCATTTGACATGCAGCATGTTCTAATAAACTCTTTTTTGAAGCCATTTGAAAACAACAAGTTTTTTTTTACATTTACAAAATGGTGCTGCAGTGTGGGGAGAGGGGCTTCAGAAACCTGCTCCACAGTGTCTCCCAGTGGCCAGAATCAGTAAATACATTAAATAGTCTCACAGCACCAGGTTAAAGTCCAACAGGTTTATTTCGCTCCAAAAGCTTGTGCTACCAAATAAACCAGTTGGACTTTAATCTGGAGTTGAGAGACTACTTACTGTGCCGACCCCAGTCCAACGCTGGCAACTCCACATCAAAGTAAATACAATGTGATTTGATTTGATTTATTATTGTCACATGTATTAACATACAGTGAAAAGCATTGTTTCTTGCGTGCTATATAAAGCATGCCGTTCATAGAGAAGGAAAGGAGAGAGTGCAGAATGTAGTGTTACAGTCATAGCTAGGGTGTAGAGAAAGATGAGCTTAATACAAGACTGGTACATTCAAAAATCTGATGGCAGCTCGAAAGAAGCTGTTGTTGAAACAGTTGGTCCATGATCACAGATTTTTGTATCTTTTTCCCGATGGAAGAAGGTGTAAGAGAATATGTCTGGGATGCATGGGGTCCTTAATTATGCTGGCTGCTTTTCCAAGGTAGCGGGAAGTGTAGACAGTGTCAATGGATGGGAGATTGATTTGGGCTTCATTCACAACAATTTTCATTGTATACCCATATATCTGGCAATAATATATCAAATCAGTTCAATTCAAGATTTTCATCCTTAGTGTGGGAGCTACAAGTCAGGCCATTTCCCAATGTTGCTATCCCAACTTCTCATAGTCAGCCCATTCACCCCACTGGATGTTGAATGTGACTGAAGACAGGGCTGTGAGTTCCCAACAGGTTAGATGTCTCACCTTTGTTTACTGGGACATCAACTCAGGGCAATTCATAAAATATAAGCAGAAAGTGCTGGAAAACTTATCTATTTTAGTAGATAAGTTTATGGATGAAAAGGGAATGGTTTAGGTTAGAGGGTCACTACTTGTTCCTAATTGGTCGGCGCAACATCGAGGGCCAAAGGGCCTGTTCTGCGCTGTAATGTTCTACGTTCTATGAAAATCCCAGCAGGTGTGGCAGCATCTGTGGATAGAGAAACAGTTATTCACTTAAGTCCAATATAACTTTTCATTGGCACTCAGTTCAATTCCTGGAATGTCCTCAAGTCCTCACTCCTAGAGGCCTCACTTCCCCCCTCACTCCCCAAACATCCCTATGCTCCCTCCATATCCGCTCATATCTCCATGCCTCTTCCATTCCCCCTCCATTCCATTCCCTGTCCTGATGTTCCCTGTATCTTCCCATGTGCCCTTCATGCCTCATCCAAAGAGCAGGACAAAAGACTTGAATCCTCTAAATAACTCTTCACTTTGTTCAAATGAGAGAAGAAACAGGCACTGCAAAACCATACTAAAAAAAATAAAAGCTCGTAAAGCTGTGAACCAAAGCTAGAATTCCTCATTGCAAATGTGTAAACATTGCTTATAGGGTTAAGTCCATGTGCCATTTTTGGAACTTAGCCATGTATTCATATTGAACCCATCTGACAACTGTACCAATGCAAACAGGCTGGTTATGCTTGTTAAATAGATGTCACACTGCCAGCACCCTGAATTTGATAATCCAGCACAAGAGCTATTGTTTTTGCCAGCATACTCACAACTGATGGGCCTGATTTTCACTAATTCTAGCTATTCATTCCGCAGTTAAAATTGCACTTGAGTTCGTTTACAAACCATTATTATTAAAGTTATTAAAGTTCTTTCAAAGAGCTTCTTCCATACATAAAGAGGTGAAAGTAATGGAAGTCTAAATATTCTTAACTGATGTCCGTAAAAATCTTGCCACCATGTCATTTGGAGATGTATCTGTCTGGGGTATAAACTAGAAGGGTCTGGGATAAGTTAGGGCAATAGGAATCTATTCACAATGAACAAAGAACTAAGAAAAGTATAGTACAGAAAAGTTCTGCCCCCCAAGTCAGGCTGATCATGATGCCTTAACTGAACTATAAAAGAAAACCTTCTGCCCTTACTCAGTCCGTATCTCTCCATTCCCTCCCTGTTCATGTACCCATCCAGATGCCTCTTAATGTGCCTGCTTCCACCATCTCCTCTGGCAGCGTATTCCAGGTACCCACCACTCTCTCTTCCCCCCCACATCTCCCTTAAACATTCCCCTGTCTCACCTTGAACCTATTCCCCCTTGTAATTGATACTTCTACCCTGAGATACCCTCTGACTATCCACCCTGTCTCTGCCTTTCGTAATTTTGTAGACATCTATCAGGTCTTCCTTCAGCCTCTGTCTTTTCAGTGACAACAGTCCTAGTTTATTCAACTTTTCCTCATAGCCAATGGCCTTGAGACCAAGCAACATTCTGGTGAAGTTTCTTTGCACTGTCTCCAAAGCTTCCACATCCTTCTGGTAGTTTGGCGACCAGAGCTGCACATTTTTATCATAGAAAATTATACAGTGCAGAAACAGGCCATTTGGTCCATCAATTCTGCACTGACCACAATCCCCACCCAGGCCCTATCCCCATAACCCCATGCATTTACCCCTAGCTAGTCCCCCTGACACTAAGGGGCAATTTAGCATGGCCAATCCACCTAACCTGGACGGCGGGAGACCATAAGACATCAGAACAGAATTAGACCACTTGGCCCATCGAGTCTGCTCTGCCATTCAATCCTGGCTGATACTTTTCTCGTCCCCATTCTCCTGCCTTTTCCCATAGCCTCTGATTAATGAAGAACCTATCTCTATCTTAAAGGTACCCAGTGACCTATCCTCCACAGCCTTCTGTGGCAAAGCGTTCCACAGATTCACCACTCTCTGACTGAGGAAATGCCTTCTCATTTCTGTTTTAAAGAATCTTCCCTTTAGCCTGAGGTTGTGCCCTCTGTTCTAGTTTTTCCTACTAGTGGAAACATCCTCTCCACGTCCACTCTGTCCAGGCCTTGCGGTACCCTGCAAGTTTCAATAAGATCCCCCCCCTCATCCTTCTAAACTCAAATCAGTCCCCAGAGTCCTTAACCATTCCAAGTATGACAAACTTTTCATCCCAGGGAACATTCTTGTGAACCTCCTCTGGACTTGGAGGAAACTGGAGCAGCCAGAGGAAACCCACGCAGACACAGGGAGAAGGTGCAAACCCCACACAGACAGTGACCCAAGCCGGGGATTGTACTCGGGTCCCTGCTGCTGTGAGGCAGCGGTGTTAACCACTGCGCCACTGTGCCAGTGTGCTTATCCTGCCATGCATTGTCACAGACAGATCGCTCCATCTCTTTAGGTTATTAAGTGTTTAATTTAGACGGATGGATCAATGTACGTCCCCACAAACTGTACACAATGACTCCAGAAATCGTGCAGCTGCATGAAAGATCTTGAAAAAAAACTAATTGAAAAGAAATCCAGCCGTAAGCAGCAACTTGCTTGGAAAACTAATTGCATATTAAGAGCCAGCTGTGTCCAATTTTGCATTTTTATTCCTTTAAAATGGAAATTACTGGCAAACCGATTCTGAGTGTTAACTTAATTCTTCAGATGACTCTTCACTTATGAAGATTCAGTCAGTTTAATTTAGGAACCTGTAATATACACAGAGGTCAATAAAGCGGATGCTATGAAGAACCAGGAGGAATTAAAGGGGTAATTGCATTTTGTTGGGGAGCAAAGGCCGGAGGGCTGGGGGTGATCTGTCATTTGACCCACATTCCCTTTGAACATGGGGTGGGCGTGGGGTACATGGGATGCCCTTCGAGCTTGAGATTTTGTGATTTGATATCGACTGCAGCAGAAATAAAAAGCCAGAAAGAGGGGAAATGCGATGTCAAATTACTATCACCCATTTTATACTATCATATGCAGTCATAGGATAGAATAAAGTTCCTTTGATTTGATTTATTATTGTCACATGTATTATTATACAGTGAAAACGATTGTTTTTTGCACGCTATACAGGCAAAGCATACTGTTCATGGAGAAGGAAAGAGTGTAGAATGTCATATCTAGGGTGTAGACACAGATCAATTTAGTGCGAGCTGGGTCCATTCAGAAGTCTGACGGCAGCAGGGAAGAAGCTGATCTTGAGTCAATTGGTACACACTGCAGAATTCCGTATCTTTTTCCCCATGGAAGAAGGTGGAAGAGAGAATGTCCAGGATGTGTGGGGAATTATGCTGGCTGTTTTGTCAAGGCAGCGAGAAGTGTAGACAATGGCAATGGATGGGAGGCTGGTTTGCGTGATGGATTGGGCTACATTCACGACCTTTTGTAGTTTCCCTACTGTGCAGATGGAGGCCATTCAGCCCAAGGCCGGCACACAGTAGTACAATGGGTTAGGGTCCTGGGTTTGATTCCCGGGTCACTGTCTGTGTGGAGTTTGCACATTCTCCTCGTGTCTGTGCGGGTTTCCTCCCACAGTCCAAAGATGTGCGGGTTAGGTTGATTGGCTGTGCTTAGTGGATGCGTAGGTTAGAGAGATGAGTGGGTATAATATGTAGGGATATGGGGTTAGGACCTGGGTGGGATTGTATTCGGGGCAGACTCGATGGGTCGAAGGGCCTCTTTCTGCACTGTAGGGTTCTATGATACTATTGAACTCGCAGCTACAACAATTCCCACGCAGGTCTATCATCATAGCCCCACACATTTATTCTGCTAATCCGCCTGGCACTAAGGGGCAGTTTAGCATGGCCAATCAACCTAATCCACACGTTTTTGAACTGTGGGAGGAAACGGGAGCATCCAGAGCAAACCCACCCAAACCCATCCAGACTAACAGCCACCCAAGGCCAGAATTGAACCTGGGTCTCTGCTGTTGTGAGGCAGCAGCGCTAACCATTGTACCACTGTGCCACGTCAAGGTCAGGGGTTAACTGTTAATAGTCTCCAGGACACTTGCAATCACGGTGGCCTCCTAAACCTTCAAGAAAATGGATGAGAAAACGGCTGATGCTTCTGGTGATAATTTTAGAAGCTTCATTAATACAGAAATCTGTGAACTTGACTTGAGCAAAAGTTACCCTGTAAGTGAGAAATTACCCATGTCAGTGAGAAGTAAGAAGTAAATCGGAGAACTGTGAAGTGTTGCAGAATGGCCACACACACATTTAATGGGAATGCAACAAATGGCTATCGTCGGAGTACAGAAGTGGAATGGATTCAGAAAGGATGCAATTGGTCTGAAATCTCAAAGGAGGCAACCGGATTAGTATCCCAGCCTACCTGGTGGATGTCACTGATGTCAATTTTCTGTGGGGACCTAATGGAAATTCCCCATGTAAGGTTATGTAAGGATTAAGACTTGTGGATTTAATGGATTAGCTGCCTGAAGTGAAAACAGACGTGAAAGTAGAGACCAGATGATGATGATGTGAAAGTGGAAAGGCTCTGTCTGGGGAAAGCTGTGAAGGGAAAGGCTCCACAGGGATCTCTAGCATTTCTCTGTTGCTTACACTGACAATGTGTGATATGGATATGAAGGCAGTAATTAACATCTGTGACTGTAGATATGTAAGGTGTTTGATTTATCTGAATGCATTATTGATAATGTGATTGAAAGGGGATATCAAACAGTTTTTAATGGATTCAGAAATGATTCATAACTTGGATATATATCAACATCTCACTAACACGCTCTATTTGTTATGCTACGTACACATTGGCACCGTGGTTAGTACTGTTGCCTCACTGTGCCAGGAACCTGGGTTCGATTCCAACCTTGCCTGTGTGGAGTTTGCACGTTCTCTCTATATATGCGTGGGTTTTGCTGGATACTTCGATTTCCTCCCACAGTTCTGAGATGTGCAGGTTAGGTGCATTGACCATGTTAAATTGTCCCTTCATGTCCAAGGGTGTGATGGTTTGGTCGATTGGCCAAAGTAAATGCATATAGGGGTAGGGGATGGGGAACGGAGGACAGGGAACAGTGGTGGGCTGAGGAGAATGCTCTTCGATGCAGACTCAATGTGCCAAATGACCTCCTTCTGCACTGCAGAGATTCTATGGTTCCATGTTGCAACAAAGTCTAAAGATGTGCAGATTAGGTGGATTGGCCATGCTAAATTGCCCCTTAGCGTCCCAAGATGTGTAAGTCATGGGATTAGCCATGGTAAATATGCAGGGCCGTGGGCACAGGATGTGGAGGAGGTGGGCCTTGGTAAGATGTTCTGTCGGAGAGTTGGTGCAGACAAATGGCTTCCATCTGCGCTGTCGGGATTTTGTTTTTGTACTTTCTGGATTCACAGAGAGATGCGGTAAAGCAGCCTCCGTGTAAAAGACTGCATCAAAAAAATCATGTTTTCATGTCTCTCGTTTATGTCAAGGTTGAGTCAGAGGTTGTATTGCCAATTTTTTACAGGAGTTTAGGCATTGCACCCAGCTCCTACAAAGGCCAGCGCGATGTGGATAAATGTGTGGTAATTGCCTACTTGCTACAGCAGATGGTGCTGATGTAGGAATCTTACACCGAGGAAGCAAGCTGTAAGCAACTTTGGCCAAGCAATTCATCTTGTGATGCTCTCCTCTATTTAGTTTTTAATTTGAATTAGCCATGGCCTTTTTAAAAGTTAGACATTGACGAGGTTGAATCACTTTGCCTGGCAGAAACTATTGACCTCGAGTGAAACGTGCCATATGTGCTTCACTCAGGTTGAATTAAACACCTTTCAAGCAAGGAATAAATCACAATGCATAAAAGAAAAGTCTCATTGGTAATGCAGTCTCTTAAACATCCTCTGGTTTTCAGTTTTGGGACAAGTATCCTGTTCCTTCTACACTTCTGCTTTACTTTCATCTTTCTGCATCAGGTCCTGATGGGGTGGAGCAGTAGGCAGCGTGGTTGCACAGTGGTTAGGTTCACAGAGTCAGGGACCCGAGTTCGATTTCCAGCTCGGATCACTGCCTGTGTGGAGCCTGCATGTTCTCCCCATGTCTGCGTGGGTTTCCTCTGGATTCTCCACTTTGCTCCCACAGTCTGACAGAGGTGCTGGTTAGGCACATTGGTCATCCTAAATTCAATAAGAAGTCTCACAACACCAGGTTAAAGTCCAACAAGTTTATTTGGTAGCAAAATCCACTAGCTTTCGGAGTGCTGCCCCTTCGTCAGGTGAAGGGACAGCCAATGCTTCAAAAGCTAGTAGATTTTGCTACCAAGTAAACCTGTTGGACTTTAACGTGGTGTTGTGAGACTTCTCACTGTGTTTACCCCAGTCAAACGCTGGCATCTCCACATCATCCCAAATTCTCCCTCAGTGTACCCAAACAGGCACTGGAGTGTGGCGACTAGGGGATTTTCACAGTAACTTCATTGCAGTGTTAACATAACCTTACTTGTGACAGTAATACAAAATAAAATATGCACTTCCACCTTATTCCTCATCAATTGATTATGTGGAGAGTTTAGGGGCTGTACAGCGTCCCACGGATTCTTTGGTTGATTTATTATTGTCACATGTAAAGAAAAGTATTGTGTCTTGCACACAATACAGACAAAGCATACCGTACATAGAGAAGGAAAGAAGAGGATGCAGAATGTATATATATATATATATATATAAATACATGCAGTGTAATTTTAGTTCCATGGGCTGGGCAAATTGGTTGATAATGACTAAGTACTTGGAATGCTGCTTTAACGTGGACTGCCATAGAATGGAACTCTGTATAACGTAGCAATAATTGCTAGCTTCAGGAGAGAACCAACAAGTGGATAACAGATGGGAAATGGATAACAGGAAAATACTGCAGGTGCTGGAATCTGAAACATAAACAGAAAATGCTGGAAAATCTCAGCGGATCTGACAGCACCTGTTGGGAGAAAACAGAGCCAACGTTTCAAGTCTGGATGACCCTTCGTCAGAACTGAAGGCAATAAGTTTAAGTATTAATGTCATAAACACTGCAGTGAAGTTGCTGTGAAAATCCCGTAGCCACCACACTCCGGCCCCTGTTCGGCTACATTGAGGGAGAATTTAGCATGGCCAATGCACCTGACCAGCACGTCTTTCGGATTTACAGAGGAAACACACGTAGACGCAGGAAGAATGTGCAGAGCCTGCACAGAGAGTGACCCAAGCCAGGAATTGAACCCAGGTCACTGGCGTTGTGAGGCAGCATCACTGACCATTGTCCACCGTGGCACCCAATAGAAAATTGGATGAGGTTTATATTGTTGTGGCAAAGAGGAAGGGAGGAGTGGGTGGTGGAGGGTGGTTAGTGGGGGCTGCGGAAGCTGGATAGAGAGCCAGTGGTGGCGATGGGAGAGATTGACAAAAAGACAAAGTGAATGTAAATGGTAAGGTAAAGTTTATTCATTAATCACTAATAGACCAGCACTAACACTACAATGAAGGTACTGTGAAAATCTCCTAGTTGCCACATTTGGCATTTGTTCAGGAAAACTGAGGGAAAATTTAGTGTGGCTAATGCACCTAACTAGCATATTTTTCAGAATGCGGGAGGAAACAGGAGGAAACCCATACGGACACAGGGAGAATGTGCAGACTCCATACAGACAGTGACCCAAGCCTGGAATCAAGCCTGGGTCCCTAATATTGCGAGGCAGCAGTGCTAACCTCATGGTGGTCATTTATTCCTCTCTCCCCAAATGCTGTCAGACCTGCTGAGATTTTCCAGCATTTTGTGTTTTGGTTTCGGATTCTGTCATCTAAAATAATTTGCTTTTCATCTGTGTGACGTCTTCACAGACCCCCAGATTTTTATTCAAACATGGTGTTAAACCACTCAAGTCATGAAACAAAAAAATGACGCGATCGCTCCTGTACCATTGTGCTGTGTCGCAGCAGTTGGAGTCACATTTGAGTTCCAGATGGCCAGTGGGAAAGAAATAAAAACTGAATTCACGTGAGTGCACCAAGCATTGAGTTCATCAGCTTTTAATGGACCTGCAAAATTAAATGTAAGGTTTTCCTTGAGTTTTGGAAAGCTGGGAAACTGAGAGAACCACCGAGAGTGGAAAAAAAAACACACTTGGAATTTCCAGTCCGTGCAACAAAGATAATAAATATTTAATTGCACAAAAAAATGACACTTCATCTCTTCAGGTCATGAGCATTCTGCATATGTTAACTTGCGCTCTGATGAAAGTGCAAAAGTGCAATTATTTCATGTCCTACAGCTAGCCGAGAGTTACACCATCCATGAATACTTCCCCAGTTTTATACCGACGTGTTTTATACCAGATTGCAGCCGAGTATAATGTATTGGAATTATTTTATAGCTAACATACAAAATTCATAAAGAAATAGGATAATTATGCTCTGGGTTAGATTTTTAGACGTGGAGGACTCAGAGCTGACGGGATTACAACTGTGGGCTGACTGTTCAAAGTCTGAGTACTTTTTTTAATTGGCAGAAGACCTGTTTGTTGCATTGTGTGGAATTTTTGTTTAAGAGCAATAAAAGACTCCTGAGGTTAGAAAGCCAAAGTAGAGCCAAATCAAAGTGTCACATGTAGGTGTAATATTTGGTTTATTTATTGTGAAGGAGACTAAAGTTTGTTTATTAGTCACAAATAACGTAAGGCTTACATTAATAATGCAATGAAGCTACTGTGAAATTCCCCTAATCATCACAGACTGGCACCTGTTCAGATCAATGCATCTAACCAGCACATCTTTCAGAATGTGGGAGGCAACCCACAGAGACACAGGGAGAATGTGCAGGCTTCACGCAGGCAGTGACCCAAGTTGGGAATCGAACCCAGGTCCCTGATGCTTTGAGACAGCAGTAGTGACCATTGTCCCACCATACCGGTGTTGCTGCTGCTGAGATCTTCTGGTCCCTTCAAAGTGAATGAACGCTTAACTGGCTTGCCCCATCTCCCACCCCACTCCACAACATCCCCCCCTGCGAAAGGGCTGGAAGATTGCACCAGGCACTTTAACAAAGGCAAGAACGTGGGCCCAAAGCTGCGATAAGAACAGGAATACACCAGCAGGCCGAGCAGCACCTGACAATGAAGCCACAAATTGAGTATTAAGAAAAAGGGTGATCAGCTATTAGTTAGAACATGGAGCTGGCCTGATGCTTCCAGCTCAAATGAACACAAGGCTTGTCTGTGACTGGGGCTGTGACCTCTACAGATACTTTGTCCATTTCCATTCATTCATTTTGGGTTTTGCCAGCTTCAGCCTCAGTTACGTCAAGAAGGAATGGAGCGGAGGGCAGTAGAAATAGGGACCATTCCCAATTGGGATCATAAAAGCCATAAGAAACAGTAGTCAGAGTACCACCCTCAAGCTTGCCCCTCCATTCAATAATATTATAATTGATTGTCAACATTAACTCTCCTTTTTATACATTTGTGGGATATGGACATCACTGGCTGGCCGGCATTTATCACCCATCGCTAGTTATCCTTGAACTGAGTGACATGCCAAACTATTTGAGTGGGCAGTTCACAACATTGTTGTGGCTCTGGAGTCACATTTAGGTCAGACCAGGTAAGGATGGTAGATATTTCCTTCCCTCAGGAAAAGGAGATTTGTGAACCAGATGTTTATTTCCTACGATTGATGATGGTTTCATGGTCATCAGTAGACCCTTAATCCCAGATTTTTTTTAAATTGAATTCAAATTCCACCATCTGCTGTGACAGGATTTGAACCCCGGTCTCCAAAGCATTAGCTAAGTTTCTGGGTTAATTGATGAGTGATAATACTACTTGGCCAATGCCTCCCCTTTCCTGCTTGATTCGCATGTTTGTTGATCCCTTGATAGGTTGTGATCCTCAGGAGTGCCTCTGAGTTGTTTGGATCCACATGGAAAATTTGTTTTAAAAAGATACCTTTATTGTCAACTGCTTCATGCGCTACACCCTGAGTGCAAAACTGAAACTGAGTTAACCCAGTATCAGCTGTACTCAGGGTCATTTTCAGGAAGAGGTCTTAAAGAGATCTTTTATTAACATAGAAAGATGTTTCACTTGGTTGTTGCGTGGAATTCCGACACCCCTTGGATTGCCCTGACTCTCCAGGGATTAAAGAACATCTGTTGATAACATCAGGGAGAAAAATCACTGGGGCATCAGACTTCCAGTTCCTTTATTTTTGATTTGATTTATTATTGTCACATGTATTGGTATACAGTGAAAAGTATTGTTTCTTGAAACAGTCAAAGCACACCGTTCCTAGGAAAAGAAGGGAGAGTGTGCAGAATGGAATGTTATCATCATATCTAGAGTGTAGAGAAAGATCAACTTAATGCAAGGTGGGTCCATTCAAAACCCTGATGGCAGCAGAGAAGAAGCTGATATTGAGTCAGTTGGTACGTGTCCTCATATTTTTGATTTTTTCCTAATGGAAGAAGATGGAAGAGAGAATGTCCGGGATGCGTGGGGTTCTTGATTATGTAGGCTGCTTTTCCAAGGCAGTGGGGAATGTAAACAGTGTCAATGGATGGGAGGCTGGTCTGAGTGACAGACTGGTCTACGATCACGACCTTTTGTGGTTTATTGCGGTCTTGTGATACATCCCAAAAAAATGCTTTCTTTCTGTAGAAGTTGGTGAGAATTGTAGCAGATATGCCTAATTTCCTCAGTCTCTTGAGAAATAGAGGTGTTGGTGAGCTTAAAACACTTTCATTTTAGCTGGCTGGGTAGGGCCAAACACCAAAGCTTGCAACCCGATTGGGTATTTTAAAGTTGTCTTTGGGGTACAGGCATAACTCTGAGAAATTGATTCCCATTCCACCCGTTCTTTTTCCTGCCTGAGCTAAATTTTACCCCAACATCTGCAAATGGAGGTAAATTACATAGTTAATATTTTGAGCAAACATGTGTATGCAGCACACGTTTGACATTGTCCCATTTTTGTACCCAAGTTGAACTTGTGTGGCGTAAGGTCAGAGTGAAAAAATCTCATTCTTAGAATCCTTGGAGTGCAGAAGGAGGCCATTCAGCCCACCTGGACTGCACTGATTCTCCAACAGAGCAAGCTGTTCCGGTCCTTTTCCTGTGACACATGTATCTAACCCACTAAACCTTTATAGTGGCATATCCTGGGACACTAAGGGCAATTTACTTGGCCAATCAACCTAAGGTCCCCTGAGGGCAGCATGGTGATATTACTGGCTATCAGTGCCAGGCACCTAGGTTCGATTCTCAACTTGGGAGTCTGCATGTTCTTCCTATGCCTACGTGGGTTTCCTCTGGGTGCTCCACTTTCCCCCCACAGTCCGAAAGACGTGCTGGTTAGATGCGTTGACCATGCTAAATTCTCCCTCAGTGTACCTGAACTGGTGCAGAAGTGTGGCAACTGGGGAATTTTCACAGTAACTTCATAGCAGTCTTAATGAAAGCCTACTTGTGACACTAATAAATAAACGTAACCTATACATTTTTGGGTTGAAATTGAAGCATGCGAAAGAAACCCACAAGATGAACGTGCTAACTGCACATAGACAGTCACCCAAGTCTGGAATCGAATCCAGGTCCCTAATGCTGTGAGGCAGCAGTACTAACCACTGTGCCACCGTGGCCACATGATTCCCATTCCAATTTGATTCAGAGCCTGAACTGGCCGTGGTTCTGAATTTAACTTGCATTGAGTTGGTAACTGCATCCTCAGAGCGAAGCTGAGATGAACTGTAATGTAAAGCCATCCTAAGTGCCTTGAGGTTTGCAGTGCTGTGATTGCTGGTTGTGGTACTCGTATTGTTTCCACACTGATCTAATTTTGTTTGTTACGCGGGAAGGTGATAAGATACTATACATTGAGGGCAGATAGCAACCAAGTGAACAATGATTATTGGAAATGAAAAATATCCTCCTACACGTTGTCCTTCATCCAACCTTTATCTCATATTTTCAAATTCAACATTGGACAAAGAGGAATCTGGTTCTTAAAATGAACACTACAAAAAACAAGTCCCTAGTTTTATTCTTTTCAATAACAGCGTAAGTAAATGTTTTTTTAGCAGACCCAATACAATCATAGAATCAGAGAATACTACAATGCAGAAGAGGCTCTTCAGCCCATTGAGACTGCACCTGAAAGGCCCTGAGCTGCCCACCTAATTCCACTTGCCAGCAACTGGCCCATATCCTTGAATGAGATGATGTGCCAAGTACTCATCCAGGCCCTTTTTAAAGGATGTGAGGCATTCCACTCTCCCAGGCAGCGCATTCCAGAACATCATATGTTCTGTATAGTATGTTAGCTTTCATAGAAAAGGGTATAGAATACAAGAGTAGGAGTTTTATGTTGCAGTTGTATAGAACGTTGGTTAGGCCTCACTTGGAATACTGCGTCCAGTTCTGGTCGCTGTACTATCGGAAGGATGTGGAGTCCTTGGAGAGAGTGCAGAGGAGGTTTACCAGGATGCTGCCTGGTATGGAAGGACTGTCTTATGAGGAACGATTAAGTAGACTGGGGTTGTTTTCCCTTGAAAGACGTCGGCTTAGAGGGGATCTCATAGAAGTGTATAAGATTATAAGGGGTATAGATAGAGTAAATGGAGGTAAACTTTTTCCACCTTTAGAAATGGATAGGACGAGAGGTCATGGCCATAGGGTGAGGGGGGCTATGTATAGGACGAATATTAGAGGGCAGTTTTTCACACAAAGGGTAGTGGGGTGTGGAATGCACTGCCGAGTAAGGTGGTGGGAGCAGGCACGCTGGGGCTGTTTAAGGGTCTCTTGGACAGCCACATGAGCGGTATGCAGATAGAGGGATATAGTAGGACTGTTTAACTACGGCTTTTTTTCCACAGGTAATTCGGTCCATACTTGACCAACATTGAGCATGCATTCGGCAGGTGGTGCGAGGACAGCTCTTGGATGTTGATTCATGGGTTGCCTGGTACTTCATGTTGTAAATGAGTGCTTTATCTGGACCATCTGAAGGGCACCATGACAGCTCAGTGACTATCGCTGTAGCTGTGCAGACACTTGGAATTGGGCCGGTGTCTGCGGGAGTTTGCGCGTTCTCCCCGTGGTTGCGTGGGTTTTCTCCGGGCGCTCCAGTTTCCTCCCACAACCCAAAAATTCGCTCTTAGGCTGATTGGGAAACAAATTGTCCCTATAGTGAGAGTCTTCCATATTAGGAATAACCGAAATCTATAATAGGATAATGGAATTGCTACTATATAGTTATGACAGCGGCGCGGGCTCATTGGGCCGAAGGGCCTGTTTCCCGTGCTGTGTTGCTCTAAAAAAAAATCATCATCCTCTGAGTAAAAAGGTTTTTCCTCAAATCCTCCCTCAATTCCTCACTTTTAACAAGTGTCCCCTCATAACCGATCCTTCAACTAAGGGGAACAGCTGCTTCCTATCCACCCTGTCTATGCCCTTCATAATCTTGAACATCTCGACCAGATTGCCCTTCAGTCTTCTCTGCTCCAATGAAAACAACCCAAGCCTATCCAACCTCTCATCATAACTTAAATGTTCCATCGTAGGCAGCATCCTGGTAATTCTCCTCTGCACCTCCTCAAGTGCGTTCATGTCCTTCCTATAATGTGGCCACTAGAACTGCGCCCAATACTCTAACTGTGGCCTTATCAAAGTTCTATACAACTCCATCATAACCTGTCTGCTTTTGTAGTCTATACCCCGATTGATAGTCATTGTCCCCAGCAATCTCCAGGGCAATTTTATAGAAACTTCATTGCAATGTAAGCTTAATAAAAACTTTGCTACTAATAAATGAACTTTAATCTCATCACAGGTACTACAAAACACACATTGGTTGGTTAGGGTTGAGCTACTTATGTTGTTTAATTTGCTCTTAAATTTGTCAGTGGACTAGTAATCAGGGAAGTTTTATTACACTACATTTGCCAAAACGCAAATGTAGTATAATAAAATGTAGTGTTAAAAAATTTGCTGGGGTTTAGAGAACGAACAGCTTAATATATAGTATGTCCATTCAAAATCCTGATGGCAGCAAGGAAGAAGATGTCCTTGAGAGTCAATTGGTATGTGATCTGAGACTTTTGTATCTTTTCTTGACAGAAGGTAGAAAAGAGAATGCCGGCTGCTTTTCCTAGGCAGTGGGAAGTGCAGACAGTATCACTGGAAGGGAGGCTGGTTTATGTGATGGATTGGGATACATTCACAGCCCTTTGTAATTTCTAGTGCTCTTGGTCAGAGCTGGAACCATATCAAGTTGTGATACATCTGGGAGGGATGCTTTCTGTGGTGCATCTGTAAAAATTGGTCAGAGCTGTAGCAGACATGCCAAATTTCCTCAGTCTGGTGAGAAAGTAGAGGCGTTGCTGGGCTTTCTTAACAATAGTGTTGGCGAGGAGGGACCAGGACAGGTTGTTGGTGATCTGGACACCTAAAAACTTGAAGCTCTCGACCATTTCCACTTTATGTCCAAAATGGTTCTGGAGCGAAATGGTTAGACACTGAATTTGCTTCAGGGTGTGGGGTGGGGGGACAGGGGGAAGGTGGTTGTGAGCCATCTGCTCCCCTACTAATATCCTGCCCAATGTTACAACTTCTTTTTATTTTAAAGGGCTTATGATCTTTACATGTTATTGACTGCGTGGAAATACAATCCAGAATCCTGCAGAGAAATCGAATGTATTTCTCACTGAAATACTGAATGTATTTCAGTTGGCTGTGGTTAAAAATATTATTTACAGGAAGCTGTAAAGTTAATTAAAAATAAATGCTAAACTCTTGATATATTGTGACAACGCTGCAGTCGTAATGACCTCAAAGCTAAAGCAGCCATTGGGGAATAACATAAGTTGGACTTTGTCGATGATACCGGGGGCTTGGGTTTTAGACCTTGCTGATGCTGAGGTTGGAGGTAAAAAAGAGCATGTGTCACTTCCCTGCCCCCACCCAACCTTGGGTCACTTTGTATGGGGTGGCAGGATGCCATAGGGTGATGCAGGGGAGTGAAGGTGGCATCAGGACTATCAGTCAGATGTTATGGATAACTGATTAATGGTCTCTTAAGGGCAATTAAGAGAGACTGATGAAGGAATCTCCCAGTCAGTTTCCAGATCCCGGAGGCAGTCTGGAGGCATTTTCCAGCCAGTGTTTCACTTCCTCCCTTCTTACCCGGATTTATCTAAACAGCATTCTATTAGAGGTGTGTTTTATTCAGTTTGTCACTAGTGTAGTTAACCTGATCACTGTTAGTTAGACAAATAAAGTGTTATTTGTTGATTTTGCAGAGAGAGTCTTAGGAGTTATTTTAATTTAACTGTTAAAAGTTGCTGAAGACCACACCACTTTCCACACACTTTGAACAGATCATAAAGCAAGATACTCCCTTTTGAATGGTTGAATATTAGTTCTGAGAGGGGATTAACTTCCCTTTTATAACAATACTCTTAAACACAGGAAGCGCTGAATAAATCCGGCACTTCTGGCAGCACCTGTAGAGAGAGAAGCGGAGGTAACATTTCAGAAACATTGGGTGGAATTTTACTGGCATATCCGCCCGAGATCCATGCAATCCTGCCCAAGGCCAATGGAGAATGCTGTTTTCCGAGCCTCACCCACCTCCGGAATTGGAATGGGCGTGCCGGTACAATTTCGGCCACTAACTCTGTTTCCCTCCACAGATGCTGCCAAACCTGATTTAGCTCCAGCATTTTCCATTTTCATTTCACATTTCCAGCATCTGCAGTACTTTGCTTTTATCAGCATTGACTTGATGGGCCTGGTTTTGTGTTTCGGTTGCTAGGTAATTCTAAAGCTGATGGCTATCTGTCTGTAGAACTGCAGTGATGTGAAACGCAGCAATTATCTCAAATTCCCCGACATCTACCTTTGATTGCATAAAACATAGAATAGCTCATCAAAAAAGCTTGATTTTGACATTGATTTGCTCTCACGAATGCAGAACGTGTGACAAAATGAACACAGAATTGCTCAGGTGAAGACCCGTAAGTTAAACCTTGCAAAACAGAGTGTTCAATGGGGATCCTATTTAACCGGCTCCATTAGAGTAATATTTTGGTTTCATGGTCATCAGTGGATTAGTAATTATGGGCGGAACGATGGCACAGTGGTTAGCACTGCTGTCTCACAACACCAGGGACTGGGGTTCGATTCCCGGCTTGGGTCACTGTCTGTGCGCAGTCTGCCCATTCTCCTTGTGTCTGTTTCCTCCAGATGCTCCTTCCACAGTTCGAAGGATGCCTGGTTAGTTTCATTGGCCATACAAAATTCTCTCTCAGTGTACCCAAACAGGTGTTGGAGTATGGTGGCGAGAGGATTTTCGCATTAACTTCATTGCAGTGTTAATGTAATCCTACTTGTGACAATTGTAAATAAACTTAAAGATTCCAGATACTTTTTCCTTAATTGAATTCATACTTCACCATCTACTATGGTGGGATTCAAACCCAGATCATTAGCTGAGTTTCTGGATTAACAGTCTAGTGATAATACCACTTCGCCATTGACTTCCCCTTCATATTAATCCAGAAACTCAGCTAATAATCTGGGTTTGAATCCCACCATGGCAGATGGTATAGTATGAATTCAATTAAGAAAAATGTATCTGAAATTATTATGTTTATTTATTATTGTAACAAGTAGAATTACATTAACACTGCAATGAAGTTACTGCGAAAGTTCTGTAGTCACCATATTCTAACACCTGTTCAGGTACACTGAGAGAGAATTTAGTTTGGCATCGCCACTAACCAGACCTCATTCAGACTGTAGAAGGGAAGCAAAGTACCTGGAGGAAACAGACACAAGGGGAAGGTACAGACTGTGCACACCTCCGGAATTGGTGACCCAAGCAGAGAATTGAACTTGGGTCCCTGGTGCTGTGAAACAGCAGTGCTAACCATTGCACCATTTTTCCCCCACTACAATTAATAATCCACTGATGATCAAGAAACCACTGTTGATTGTCAAAAAACCTCATCTTATGTCCTTCGGGGAAGGAAATCTGCCATCCTTAGCCAGTCTGGCCTACATGTGACTCCAGAGCCACGGCAATGTGGTTGACTCTGAACAGTTCTCAAAAACGGCCTAGCAAACAACTCTATTCAACGAGGGATGGGCAATAAATGCTGGCAAGCCAACAGCAACCATGTCCAATGAATAATAAAAAAAATCGCTTAACTGGGAGAACCACTGGAACCGGGTTGTGAGGGAAAGTAAGAAACGCAGAAACAAAAGAATAAAAACCGCAGCAGGAAATGCAAACGGGAGAATGAGAAATGAGAAAACGTCGAGAGGAAGAGTGGAAAACGAGCTGACGGATGAGTTGTCGTGGAATAATGGGATGTGGCTTTGTGCCATGATTTCCCACAGGTGGGTTCACTGAACTTGACTGTACTTCCGATGTGGAAAAGCTGACAGCAGAAGCTTGTTACTTCCCCGCGGGGAGAAGGGAGAGGTGATGCAGCCCATCCATTTCCACTCACCTCTCAACGTGAACCTTAATTGAGCACATCGGAGGCTCACCCTTCAATGCGTGGACGCACGGTGGCTGCTGAACTCGAATAACATGTGCTGCCTATGATGCACATTAAAGGGTAATGAAGCTGAGTGTGATCTTCAATCAAACATTGCGTAGCATCAAGTGACAGACTGTAGTATTTGAGCTTCTCCGGCAGCAGATCGCCGAGTTATTTGTGTACATACACAGGCACATCAAGGATTCGGATGATAAAGCTCCGGTAGTTTATCAGTGTCAGCTCAACCCTGGGGTATGATTTTGCCTCAAACGCCACTGCAGATGACGTTTGCTTGCCTTGTACATGCAGATGGAGGAAACGCCTTTCATTCTGTTTGCAGTTAAGTGTATTTGATTGAATTGGACGATGCAACCACAAGCAGTGCCTTGCCATGTGATTAAACCAGCTCCAATTGCTCCCCCCTCACCCCATTAGAGTCAAAACAACTTCCTTTGTTCTCAGGTTGGAGACAGTTGTTTAGGTGACCAAGAATTTACCTTGTGCTTTTTTGCCATTTTTGTACAGAGTGGAGTTTGCCTCTTTCTCTACAAAGCAAGCATAGTTGTATTTCTGCACTTCGCTCACCTTTCCTGTGGATTCTGACCCGGCGTCTTGCCACGCTCTTGCTGCTGCCCATGCATCTGACAACTGTCCATCTTTTCTGGTTCTACATTACTCAGGCAATATCTCAAATGGGTCCATTTGCCCAAAGAGAGGCATTGTGATGAGTACTACGTTTTTTGGACTTTGATTAAGGATACTTACTGGTATCGGGCCAGAGGCAGTGACATGACAATTTTATTCTCGTTGCCAAATATAATGACTTCAATCATGAGTGCAGAAAGGGATTATCAATAAAAAACAGCAGCCTCTTGGCTGCATCTAGCTCCCAGCACGCCTCCTCCCTAAGAGGACTCCAGCGCCCCCTCCATCCCCCATGAGATTATCCACTCTGAGTCCCAGTTGGTTTCCCAAGCACGGTGACCCTTACCCTGCTTAGAGGGACAATCACCACATCAGCCTCATTATCTTCAAAGGAGGTTGCCCCCTCATTGACATCCCACCAGGCGGTTCCTACCCAGAGATAGCTCAGAGGCTGCCCAGCAGCATTCAAGGAAGATGGTGGAGGAGCTCCAGGATAGAGAGAGTTAATTTTAAGGCCTCTTCAGGATATTCTCCAGGGAACTGGGTTCAAATCCCACCATGGCGGATGGTGGAATTTGAATTCAATAAAACAAATCTGGAATTAAGAATCTACTGACGATCATGAAACCATTGTTGATTGTCAGAAAAACCCATCTGGTTCACTAATATCCTTTAGGGAAGGAAATCTGCTCTCCTTACCTGATCTGGCCTACATGATGTGACTCCAGAGCCACAGCAATGTGGTTGACTCTCATCTGCCCTCTGAAATAGCCTAGCAAGCCACTCGGTCCAAGGGCAATTAGGGATGGGCAACACATGCTGGCCAGCGAGTGATGCCCATGTCCCACGAATGAATAAACTAGTGCAAAGTAGTCAGTTTCCCCATTGGTCAATAAAACTGCTTCTCAGTTCTGGCCGAGTGTTAGGACTCCGGTTAGCATTGAGGCATCTGCAAGACCCAAATAGTTCTTAAAATCAGGCTGGTTCATTAGCAGTATTCTAGAGACAGGAGATATGATTTTGATCATCAATGTCCCTTGTTTTTGTGCAAGTCAAGACAATAAAATTATCCATTTAGCATTCAATCATGAAAGGTGTTACAGCTAAGTACAATGTTGCTGGTCTCTCTTTGCCCACTTGTGCAGGCTGCACAGCAGGAATAATTGGATAACAATTAGCAGTAGGAGCCTTGAATGTTCTTCACCTCTCTTTCCAACGTAGGCACACTGAGGTTAATTGTAGGATCACTTATACTGCCTCATCTAAGTTCAATTAACTTAGCACAGGGCAACGATTGAACCTGGGTTCCCCCTGGTCTCTTATGACTCATTACTGCACTGCTTGGTGCACTTATCCATTTTAAACATCTCTCTCTGTATTTTGTCTTTCAACATGAAAAATAATATGAAAAAAAAACAATGCAAAATGGGACTGTGTTATAGCTTAGTAGAGAAGCACTGCCCATTTCACAGGTAGATTAATGCGAGGCATATGAATATGTTATAGCTATCATATAATTGTAGAATCATATGGCATGGCAGGAGGCCATTTGGCCCATTGTTCCTGTGTCACAACAAACAATCCAATTAGTCCCTATACGTCCTGCTTGGTCCTGCAGTTTTCTTCTGCCTTTAAGTATATGTGATAACTCTAGGATTGGAACTGTGCTTCACTTCACAAAACAAAATAAAGCAAAACCACAAGCCTGTGGTGAACACAACAGGTCCCAAGCAGGGCAATGGAATAATGGACCCGCTCAAGGGCCTGCTTTATGCAGCGCTTGGTATACAAGCTTCACCTGGTAAGATAATTGCCAATCCCCCGGGAGCTCGTATTTAGCCAGTTCTACAAGGAGTCAACCAGCGATTCCCCATGCAAGTCCTGACTGGGGCGGGGGGAGGGGGCTTATCACAGCATATATCCAAAAGCTCTTTGAAAGTTACAATTGAACGAATTCCACTAGCATTTTAGCCTGAATATTCCAGATTGTAACAGCAAAGGAATTCCGCAATGCATTGGGGGATGTCACCACCGGGTATAAAAATATTTTCCATCAAGTGATAGCCTGTGCTATATGAAGTGTGCACACTGGGATGCTGTTGGAACAACTTTACATCCTCAATGGGAAAGTAGAGTCATTCAGTGTTGTTAGCATGACACGGGAACACTTTCTCACTAGAGATAGTTTAAACTTCAATTGATGGCTGGACAGATAAAATTTATATTACTCATCCTATGGAGGTACTTAACAGCATTGCAATTTGATTTAATGAAATGTTCCCGAAGAAGAATGTGCTGGAAGAATGAAGGTGAAGTGGTTTATAGACAACTTGCTTTGTCGCAATATTTAACCTGAACATTGCGCCAGTTTGCATTCAATCTCGAATTGATCTTTAATAATGCAGATCATACCTTAAATAAAATGGAAATTATGCTTGTGATTTTCAGAAATAATAAAAGTGAATCACCAATTTGTAAGCATGTTGTCATTGACAGAAAGAGCAAAGTGAACTTGCAGTTAGATTGTGTTCAGAGCTTTATTATGGAATATTGGACGTGATTCAATTTTTAAAAAATTTTGATTTGATTTATCATTGTCACATGTATTAGAATACAGCGTATTGTTTGTTGCACACTATACAAACAAAGCATACTGTACATAGAGAAGGAAAGGAAAGAGTGCAGAATGTATTGTTACAGTCATATCTAGGGCATAGAGAAAGATCAACTTAATGCGAGGAAGGTCCATTCAAAAATCTGGTGGCAGCAGGAAAGAAACTGTTCTTGAGTCAGTTGGTACATGAACTCAGATTTTGTTATCTTTTTCCTGATGGAAGAAATTGGAAGAGAGTATGTCTGGAATGTGTGGGGTCCTTAATTATGCTAACTGCTTTGCTGAGACAGTGGGAAGTGTAGATAGAGTCTATGGATGGGAACTTGTTTTGCATGGTGGACTGGGCTGCATTCATAGGTCAATGGATGGGAGACTAGTTTGTGTAAAATGGAAGTCCAATGCTTTGTTGTGTACCCTAATCTAGCATCCATTTTGTGCAGAGGTCTCTTAAGTAGTAGTGAGTTGAATGGCCACTTGACTGGGCTCATTGTGGGGCTGGTTACTTGGGAAGTAATTTTGGCTTGGACTAATCTCAGTTAACAGAGACTTTGTATTGCGTCACTGCGTAGACCATGAACAAATCTGTCCCGAACAGTGTCATTCAGCACATCTGCAAACTCACAATATTCTACAAGTCTATTAAACATGGCCATGAATTGCATAATTGACCACCCATGTTCCTTTTGATTTCTTTGATGGAATCTAAAGCGCTCTGCAACCATCAGGCATTTTGGTGAAAGATGTGCTGCAGAATGTCCACAATCTGTCTGCATGTTTTAATACCACATTTGTCAGAATGCATGAACTACAGAGGAGAGTAAATGTTAATTCCCCATCATGCTCAGGGAAATGGGCCCCATAATGTCTTCAGCTATTTTGTTTACCTGTGCAAAATAGTGAAAATGCTCATTATAGGAGCTCCTTTCTTCAGCATTTTCAGCAAAAGATCCCATGATAATGAATACCTCCACCATTTTTATACTTAAGGATGCTTCACAACTGTATTTCTGGCAGCAATCTCAATTTTCTTACACACAAGATATGTAATTGAGTTTCAGCCTCTTAGTTGTCACAGCCAGCTCTATCATCTAGAGCCCCCACAGCACAGGAGCAGGACATTTGACCCATTGAGCTTGCATAGACAACGATCCTCAGATTTTGTTATCTTTTGTTGTCCCCCTAGGTGGGACAACAGTTCCACCCAGGCCCTATCTCTGTGACCACATGTACTTATCCCACAAATCCCCTGACTAAAGAGCAATTTAGCATGGCCAATCAATCTAATCCATAATCTTTGCACTGTGGGAGGAAACCAGAGTATCTGGAGGAAACCCATGCAGAGATGGGGAGAATGTTCAAACTCCACACGGACAGTGTGAGGCCAGAATTGAACCCAAGTCCCTGTGAGGCAGAAGTGTTAACCACTATTCCACCATGCTACCCTGCTTGCAGAGTAAGATTTATTCATGTCCACCTAGCCTGTTAGTCTCTGTTGCATATGTGAAAGTTTTCTTTTTATTCCGACCTTTCCTCAGTTAATTTCTTCTTTCCGGGTGGCTGGGAAGTGTAAATCCTCATTGCCAATTTTTGTTGCGCACTGGGGACATGTGGGACAAACTTTGGTTACAAATGAACAGAGCTTTATTACTGGTGTGCAATTCCTCCCACAGTTGCTTCCTCTCTCTCTGATTCTCTCGCTGAGTGTAATAATTATGGGGAGGTGATGGCCTAGTGGTATTATCGCTAGACTATTAATCCAGAAGCTCAGCTAATGTTCTGATGGACCCAGATTCGAATCCCACCATGGCAGGTAGTGGAATTTGAATTATAAAAGGAATATCTGCATTGAAAGTCTAATGATGACCATGGAACCATTGTCAAATGTCGGAAAAACCCATTTGGCTCACTACTGTCCTTTAGGGAAGAAAATGTGCCGTCCTTATCTTGCCTGGCCTACGTGTGACTCCAAAGCCACAGCAATATGGTTGACTCTCAACTGGTGTCTGAACAAGGGCAAGTAGGGATGGGCATTAAATGCTGGCCAGCCAGTGAGCCCATGTGCCATGAATGAATAAAAAAAATGTCCGATGCATATAGTATAACAGCAACGAGAATTCCAACGAACCAATAGGAATTGGAGACATGGTGACACAAAGGTCAGCACTGTGTCAGGGACCCAGATTTGATTCCTGGATTGGGTCACCATCTGTGTGAAGTTTGCATGTTTTCCCTGTGTCTGCATGGGTTTCCACCAGGTGCTCTGGTTTTCTTCCACAGTCCAAAGATGTACAGATTAGGTGGATTGGCCATGCTAAATTGCCCCTTAGTGTCAGGGGGACTAGGTAGAGTAAATGTATGGGGATAGGGCCTAGATGGGATTGTGGCCAGTGCAGACTCGATGGGCTGAATGGCCTCCTTCCGCACCGTAGGGATTCTATGATGCTATGAAAAATTAATGCATAACAATGTGGCACTCCCTCGGCTCTCCAGCAAAGTGGTGGCCTACGATGTTTGTCAGGTGGGAGGAGGATGGAATTTTTTAATTGAAGAAAAATGTAGGGCTGTTGGGTCGAAGGTATAACCATTAACAGCCTGGCGGTGCGATTTTCTTTCTCATTTCAGGTTTACAGCCCGGTTTATATTTAGCTCAGTTGTTAAAGGTTGTCAAGAGCCTGTTCTCTCTGCGTAGTTAAGCTGAAAGGCCCCTCATGATTAAGGTTGTTTTTACCTGGCTGAGTACCAGAAACTGAATTTAGTGCACCCAGGTCATCATTACGGGGCCTTGTTGTTGCCTAGCGATGATATAACTGACAGGGCAGCTTTCTGACTTCAGGCTGGCCTTGCACCGGGAATAGCCACCGTAACCTGCGGCATATTTTCCCTGCATCACTTCATAAATTTAAATGACCAAGTTAGTGGACACAACGCTTGAGAGATGGATTGCTGCCTGCTGCAGGGAGATATTTGCAGGGTGGGGGGGAGGAGGGGGGGGGGCGGAAAAAGCACAAATGCCTTTATGCCCTCACTGACATCACCATCTGATTGAAGAAAACAAGAGGCTGTAGGCAAGTTTGAAGGAAACTGGCTGACTTACCAGCAAATTGCTGCACTTTCAGCACATAACACAGGTCAAAGTATGTATACATGAAATAAATATGATACAAATCAACTGCATTACTCAGTGCAATTGCCCTTTTTTACACATCTCCATCTACCTTCAAATATCTTCTGAAAACATGGGCAGAATTTTGCCTTTTCTTGGCAGCAGAGAGGAAAAATGCCATGACCAATGGGAGTTGTCTTGACCATGTCAAGAGTTTATTTATTAGCCACAAATTGGCTTACATTAACACTGCAGTGAAGTTACAAGTTTGAGGCATACAAGATGATAGGGTGGACAGTGAGCGTCTTTTTCCTCGGATGGAGATGGTGAACATGAGGGGACATAGCTTTAAATTGAGGGGTGATAGATATACGATGTCAGAGGTAGATTCTTTATTTGGAGAGTAGTAAGGGCGTGGAATGCCCTGCCTGCAACAATAGAGGACTCGCCAACCTTAAGGGCATTTAAATAGTCATTGGATAAACATATTGATGATATTGGAATAGTGCAGGTTAGATGGGCTTTAGATTGGTTTTCACAGGTCGGCGCAACATTGAGGGCCGAAGGCCCTATACTGGTCTGTAATAGAACATAGAACATAGAACATTACAGCGCAGAACAGGCCCTTCGGCCTTCGATGTTGCGCCGACCAATTAGGAACAAGCAGTGACCCTCTAACCTAAACCATTCCCTTTTCATCCATAAACTTATCTACTAACCTCTTAAACGCCACCAAACTTGGCGCATCTACAACTGACGCAGGCAGGGCATTCCATACCTTACCACCCTCTGGGTAAAGAACCTACCTCTGACATCTGTCCTATAACCACCACCCCTTAATTTAAAGCTATGTCCCCTCGTGCTAGCTTTCTCCATCCTAGGAAAAAGGCTATCACTGTCCACCCTATCTAAACCTCTAATCATCTTATATGTTTCAATAAGGTCTCCTCTTAGCCGCCTTCTTTCTAACGAAAACAACCTCAAATCCCTCAGCCTCTCTTCATAAGACCTGCCCTCCATACCAGGCAACATCCTGGTAAACCTCCTCTGTACCCTCTCCAATGCCTCCACATCTTTCTTATAATGTGGGGACCAGAACTGCACACAATACTCCAAGTGCGGCCGCACTAGAGTTTTGTACAGTTGCAACATGACGTTGCGGCTCCGAAATTCAATCCCCCTACCAATAAAAGCTAAGACTCCGTATGCCTTCTTAACAACCTTATCGACTTGATTGCCAACTTTCAGGGATCTATGCACACATACACCAAGATCCCTCTGTTCATCAACACTATTAAGAGTCCTACCATTAGCCCTATACTCTACACATTTGTTATTCCTGCCAAAGTGAATTACCTCACACTTTTCCACATTAAACTCCATTTGCCACCTCTCGGCCCAGCTCTGCAACTTGTCCAAGTCTCTCTGCAAACTAGAACACTCCTCTTCACTATCTACCACTCCTCCGACTTTGGTGTCATCCGCAAATTTACTAATCCATCCTTCAATACCCTCATCCAGATCATTTATAAAAATTACAAACAGCAGGGGCCCCAAAACAGACCCCTGAGGTACACCACTTGTCACCGAACTCCACGATGAATATCTCCCATCAACCCCCACCCTCTGTCTTCTATCTGCTAGCCAATTCCTAATCCAATTAGCTAAATCACCCTCTATCCCATACATCTGCATTTTCTGCAGAAGCCTTCCATGTGCCACCTTATCGAACGCCTTACTAAAGTCCATATATACCACATCAACTGCCTTACCCCCATCCACCTCTTTGGTCACTTTTTCAAAAAACTCAATAAGGTTAGTAAGGCACGACCTACCCTTCACAAAACCATGCTGACTATCCCCAATCAATTCATTTCTCTCTAAATAACTATAAATCCTACCCCTAATAATTCTCTCCAATATTTTGCCCACAACAGAAGTAAGACTCACCGGCCTATAATTCCCTGGAAAGTCTCTATTCCCCTTCTTGAACAATGGAACCACATTTGCTATCCTCCAGTCTTCCGGCACTATACCTGTAACCAACGATGACCTGAAGATCAGAGCCAGAGGCTCTGCAATCTCCTCTCTCGCCTCCCAGAGAATCCTAGGGTAAATGCCGTCCGGCCCAGGGGACTTATCTAACTTCAAACCCTCAAGAATATCTAGCATATCCTCCTTATCTACTTCAATACTTTCCAGTTTGCAACCCTGTATCCCAGTGTTCTCCACAACTACATTTACATCTCCCTGCGTGAATACCGAAGAGAAATATTTATTCAATGCCTCTCCAATCTCTTCAGGCTCCACGCACAACTTCCCACTGCTGTCCATAACTGGCCCTAAGCTTGCCCTAACTAATCTTCTATTCTTAACATATCTAAAGAAAGCTTTAGGATTCTCCTTGATCCTATCAGCCAAAGTCTTCTTGTGTCCCCTTTTAGCTCTCCTCAACTCACTCTTTAGCTCACTCCTGGCTAATCTATAGCTATCCATTGCACTAACTGAGCCTTCAAGCCTCATCCTGACATAAGCCTCTTTTTTCCTTTTAACCAGCGAATTAACTTTTTTAGTACACCATGGTTCCCTTACTCGACCATTTCCTCCTTGCCTGACAGGGACATACTTATCAAGGACTCGCAGTAGCTGCTCCTTGAATAAGCTCCACATTTCAGATGTGCCCAGTCCCTGTAGTTTCCTAGTCCAACCTATGCACCCTAATTCCCTCCTTATGGCTTCATAATTATCATTCCCCCAGCTATAACTGCTGCCCCCAGCTTCATGTCTATCCCTATCCATCACTAAGGTGAACGTAACCGAATTGTGGTCACTATCACCAAAATGTTCCAAGTCACTGGGAAAATCCCCTAGTTGCCACATTCCGGCGCCTTTGGGTACACTGAGGGAGATGGCTGATGCACCCTAACCAGCACATCTTTCAGAATGTGGTAAGAAACCAGGTCATGCAAACACGGGGAGAATGTGCGAATTCTACATAGACAGTGACCTGAGCCGGGAATTTGTCAACTTGTTACCAAATCAATAGATCTGATAATATGTTATCCATGTCATACAATATTTGGCACGGATTATAGGCAAGGATGGGCAGCCTGATTTTTTTGAATCAAGTCTTTCAAAAGCCGATTCAAGGCTTGGGAATAGCTCTTTGCTGTTTTGATGAGGACAGCTTCCCTTAGATAGAACTCCCCCTTCCCCCCCCGCCCCCAGGCACCTCTTCCTGCCTACTCACCTCCAGTTTCAAATTCAAGTCCCATTGATTCCCCCTCCCTGACCTGCACAGACCCTCCCTGCTAAACACTCTAGACTTCCCTGCTCCGAGGATCCACGGGCATTTTTCCTTCTTCTCTTGCAGTCCCGGTTGTGGTCACTTAGGTGCTCATGGCACTGCCGGGACTGATGGAGATGCCAACCAATCAGATTGGTCGATGGCTCCCAAAGGCAGGGCTTCCTCCCCAGTGAGGGGGCCCACCTGGTCCTCGCTTAACTTGCCCCACAGGGCTTTATGTCTGTGGGATGTATCGGCCTGAAGCATGTTAGCTTCTTGTGGGACGGAGGGTTGGTAGCTGCTGCCTTCCTGTGTTAGTCAGCACATTGAGTCCTTTGCCTTCTCCTCACAGTCTCCTACCTTTCCGACTAACATTGTTTCACTGATCCTGCAAAGATATACCCAGTGACAAACTTCCCCGTACCCCATTAACGTACTTCATTAGGATTCTCTTCTTAAAATCTTCCTCAATTTTTTAAGGAACAAATTTAACTTGATGACCACCTTTGTCACTGATTTTACAACCAGGTGAAATAGTGGTTGATCGCTTGCTGTCTGTGCAAATGTCAATGGAGGGCTTAAGTTCTTCTGGCAAGTTTGTGATTTTGGGTTTTGCCCGTCCCTCACCACCAATATCATCAGGTTCACAGCCAAAATGGGGGGGCTAATGCCTCACAGCTCCAGGGATCTGGGTTCAATTTCAGCCTTGGGTTGCTGTCTGTATGGAATTTGCACAATCCCCCGTCTCTGCACGATGCTTCGGTTTCCTCCCACACTCCAAAGATGGGCGGATTAGATGGATTGACCATGCCAAATTGCCCCTTACTGTCAGGAGGATTAGCACAGTAAATACAAAGGGGTCATGGGGTTAGGGGTTGGGTGGTATTGATATCGGTGCGGGCCTAATGGGCCGAATGGCTTCCTTCTGCACTGTAGAATTCTGTGATTCTATGACAATGGGTGTGAACCTGCTTTAAATGTATTTCAATAGATTTTAATATAATGAACCTGCCCTCTTGCCAGATATTGAACCCCCCCACCCCTGCCGTGTTTTACAAAGTTTAAGTTCAAAGTTTATTTATTGGTGTCACAAATAGGCTTGCATTATTGATGCAATGAAGTTACTGTGAAAATCCCCTCATAACCACATTCCAATGCCTGTTCGGGTACACCGAGGGAAAATTTGGTGCACCCAATACACCTAACCAGCACAAATTTCGGACTGTGGGAGAAACCGGAGCACCCGGAGGAAACCCACCCAGACACGGGGAGAATGTGCAGATTCCACACATACAGTGACTCAAGCTGGGAATCAAACCGGGACCCTGGTGCTGTGAGGCAGCAGTGCGAACCATTGTGCCGGTGTGTCGACCTATTGTGCATTGATATCCCGTCGACATTTACAACAGATTGACCTGGATGTGGGCAGCTAGGTTTTGCTGGTATGTTGAGGGCTCTCATGGAACATGTGAAACTCACTCCTTGATTTTTCTTGGGCAAAGTGTTGTAAGGTCTGGAGAGAATACCGATGTGTTTCTCTGTAGAGCCAGTTTTTTCGCCAGACAGAACAGTCTGCCTTTTTTTTTGTTTAAGGTTTAGCCCATAGTGTTTTGCTATTTGCCCTTTGAACTACTGCTTAATTAAAAAAAAAGAACTTGATTAAATCTCTTCTCCGTTCCAGCAACATTAATTTCAGAATTTTAAGTCTGCCTTCATTTCTCGAGTTTAACATCCCTGCTATCATAGCTGTGCTGTATAAGCCGTATAATTTAAAGTATGCTGTTAGCCATTTTTCAGTGCGTCGTAAACAATAAAGTTTTGAACTGAAGCCCTGACTGGGAGTAAATGAAAGAACCCAAAGGCATTATTTTGAAGAAGACAGAGAGCTCCCTCTGATGTCCCAGCCAATATTTATCCTTAAATGAACATTTGGAAAGAGAAGCAGATTCCCCAGTCATCATAATACAAGGCACTGGTGAGGCTGGTCCTGGAGTTATTGTGCACAGCTTTGTTTCTTTATTTGAAGAAAGATGAAGTGATATTGGAGGCAGTTCAAAGGAGATTCACTAGGTTGATTCCAGAGATGAGGAGTTGGTCGTATGAAGAGAGATTGAATAGTTTAGGCAGATACTCTCTGGAATTTAGATGAATGAAGGGAGATCAAATTGAAGTATACAAGATGATTAAAAAGTATGGATAAAGCAGACATGGAGCTAATGCTTCCTCTTGTGGAGCACTTGAGGATGAGAGCTCATAGTCTTAGGTTAAGGGATCGCAAGTTTAAAACAGAGTTAGGGAGAAACTACTTCTCCCAAAGTGTTGTGAGTCTGTGGATTTCGCTATCCCAAAGTGCGGTGGATGCTGGGACAGTGAGTATATTTAAGGAGGAGTTGGACAGATTGTTAATTGGTAATGAGTTGAAGGGTTATGGGGAGAAGGCAGGAAAATGGGGATGAGGAGCATATCTGCCATGATCGAATGGCGGAGCAGACTTGATGGGCTGAATGGCCTAACTCTGCTCCGATATCTTATGAACTTACTAACATCATTGCATTGCTGTTTGTGTGTGCTTACGGTGTATCAAGGGGCTTTTGATTTAGAAAAATGATCACACTTATACAGTGTCTTGGGACCATCCAGGGCATTGTGGAAGGTGCTGTTTAAAGTGCCTGCCCTTCATTTTTAAGGACCAGCTAACTATAGCGAAATGGTGTCATGTTTGGCATTGTGGAAGCGCTTGTGAACCTAATACGGTTGCAAGCAAATTTCGCGACACTTGTATCAAACCGCATGATGAATAGAGTATCATTGGTATTTCATAACCAATTTAATCCCAGTACACCAGCAACGCTCCTCTTTAATCACCGTGCAGTTTTTTTTCTGCAGACCTCTCTGATAAATTTGCAGTTAAACTTTGAGGACTAATTGGGAAATATCACTAGGATCAGCAGGGTAGGACTGGTACAGTCATGGACCAGTGCGACAGCGGTGGGAAATAGACTGGAGGGTTATTTCTGTATTTGGGGCAGTCAGCACCTCGCTTGGACCATCCACCCCGGATTTCCCCCAAAGCACACACCGGGCAAGTAGCAGCAGTTTGCAGAACTACCCTTGCATTCTGCCTTTCGTGAGAAACAAGGGAATTAAAATAATGGGTAACTGGTTATCAGCCAAGACACTTTTGACTGAATAATTATAGATGATTATTAATGATCTTACAGTAGTGGGCTGTGCAATTGAACCGTACTATACTAATTTGTTTGCTTGTGCTTTAATTAAATTGATTAATTGAGACAAGCACAATAGCACGTGTACTATAATATAAAAATAGTATTGGGCTACAGGGTGTCTAACCTACTTGTACTGAGGTAAACTGCAGATGCTGGAATCAGAAACAAGGACAGAGAATGCTGGAAAATCTCAGCAGTTCCGGTAGCATCTGTAAGGACAGAAAAAGAGTTAGCGTGCAAGTTCTTTCTTGCTCTTGAACATTGATTTTTATTGATAAGGGTGAGACAAGAGCCCTCAGCCCTCCATGGAGCTCTCAGCCCAAGACCAGGTCAATGTGGACTTCATTTCCAAAATGTAGGGTGGCCTCATGGTAGATTTATTTTTAAAATTATTTATTTTACAGGATTTGGGCATCACTTTATTGCCCATCCCTGACTACCCTCCAATCTGCGCAGCACGGTGGCACAATGGTTAGTGCTGCTGCCTCGCTAGGGACCCGGGCGGGGACACAGGCTCAGTTCCAGGCTTGGGTCACTGCCTGTGCGGTGTCTGCATGCTCTCCCCATATCTGCGTGGGTTTCCTCCAGGTGCTCCATTTTCCTCCCATGGTCTGAAAAATGTGCCGGTTGGGTGCATTGGTCATGCTAAATTCTCCCTCAGTATACTTGAATACAGGCCGGATGGGGAATTTTCATAGTAACTTCATTGCAGTGTTACTGTAAGTCTGCTTGTGATGCTAATAAATAAACTTTAAAAAAAAACACTCCCTGTGCTTGTAAGTTTTATATTTGAACCATTCTCTGGGTGAAAAAAAACCTCACCTGAACTTCCTCTTGGACATATTAATGGTTATTGTATATTTATGACATCTAATTTTGGACTCCCCGCAAGCAGAAACATCTCTGTGTTTCCCACATTAAAAATCTTCAGAATTTTAAACATCTTTGTTTGGTCACCCCCACTGCTCCCGCTTTGAGAGAAAAGTGTCCCAGCCTGTTTGCTCTTTCAGATATAGCAAGAATAATAATAATTATTACTTGCAGAGCCCTCCCTCTGGCCACTGGAGGGTTCAGTGACATATTCTGGATTTTTCTTCCCAAAGACCAAGGTCTATGGTTTTCTGTTTAACTCAGTCTGTCTTTCTCTGAGATATGAAAGCAATGCCTCCAACTCCCACCCCCCTACCCCACCACCGCTCCTCCCCAACCCCCTCCTCAATTCCAAGGCCCTGAGCGAAATACAGAACGAGACACATTGTCTTCCTGATATAAAAAAAATTGCACAAAAAGAGGAGGGGATATTTATAAAAAGCCAATTGCATCAACCATGCTTTCTTAATTGGGTTGCTTTTTCCCAAGAGCATAAAGTCAATATTTTCAGTGCATTAGTGCTTTGTATCCCACGCTCAAATGAACACAGAATAAGGTTTGGAGAAGTTGCGGTGATGCTGTTATGTTACATTGACATTGAAAATTTGAAGGGACACTGATGTTTGGGGCTAAAATGGAAGTAGATAAATTATATTTGATAGCAAACTTCCATGTGATGCAACTTTAAATCAGAAAGGTTGATGTAGATCAGTGATGCCCAAACCTCTTCAAGTACATAGTATGGACTACATGCATCTGTGCTCCTAATCATTTCATGGTGGCACAGTGATTAACACTGCTGCCTCACAGCACCAGGGAGCTGGGCTCGATTCCCGGCTTGGATCACTTCTGTGCGGAGTCTGCACATTCTCCTCATGTCTGCATGTATTTCCTCCTGCTGCTCTGGTTTCCTCTCACAGGCCAAAAGACATGTTGGTTAGGCTCATTGGCCATGCTAAATTCTCCACCAGGGTACCCGAACAGGCACTGGAGTGTGGCAACTAGGGGATTTTCACAATAACATCATTGCGGTGTGAACGTAAGCCTACTTGTGACATTAATAAATAAACCTTTTTTAAAAAGCTTTTAATTTGCATTTATCTGAAGCTGTTGACACCAGCAAGTGTTAGGATTTAGGTTCTGTCCACTAATGGGTTAAAAATGCCCAAACCCAATCCTCCACAAGCGACAGAATTCAAACAAACTGGCAATTAAGAAACCTAGACAGGGTTCAGACTGAATTGTCTGGCTTTCAATGCCATGGGCAGAGGTTGCAATTTGAATAGTTCTGAATCAGTTTTATTTGAGAGATGCTGGGGATGACTTTGGCTGGCTGGGGTTCGACAGAGCAAATCAGCCACTGGTTACAAAACCTGCCAAATAATCAATGAAATACGATGTATCGAAAGCAAACTTCACTGTTTTGTACCCCACACTTTTTGGAATTGAGATAAACTTGTGTATCTAAGGCAGGCAATTAGCTCCACCAGATACTGAAGGTGAAAACCACCAAACCACATCTCCCCAGTTTTGATACCTCTCTGCAATTCCTACTGACCCATGGAGTTTGCACATTCCCCCCATGTCTTCCATGGGTTCCCTCCGGGTGCTTTGGTTTCCTCTCACAGTACAAAAATGTGTGAGCTAGGTGGATTGGTCATGCTAAATTTCCCCTTACTGTCCAGGGATGTGCAAATTTAGGTGAATTTGCCAGAGTAAATGTGCGGGCTTATGGGATTGGAGTGGAGGTGAAGGACTGGCAGGGCTGCTGTCTTGGAGGGTCAGTGCAGACTTGATGGGTCAGATGGCCTTTTTTGCACTGAAGGGATATATTTTTAAACATGTTCATAGAACATGGGTGTCTTTGGGCCAGCATTTATTGGCCATCCCTTGTTGCCCATGGGCAGTTGAGAGTGAACCACATTGCTGTAGCTCTGGAGTCACATGCAGGCCAGACCAGGTAAGGATAGCAGATTTCCTTCCCTAAAAGACATTAGTGAACCAAATGGATTTTTCCGACAATTGACAATTGTTTCATGGTCATCGTTAGATTCGTAATTCTAGAGGTTTATTGAATTCAAATTCCACCATCTGTCATAACTGGATTCAATTCTATGGCTTAATGGACCTTGGCACCATCTCTGCTATGATGATCAGAAGCATCCACATAGCAATTCATGTTGCATTTTACACTCTTCTGATCATGGTCTTCTTGCTGATATCAGTGTTTCATGTTGAATAAATGAAAGAGATACACTCGTGGGTATTTGGCATAGGGGAATCAGGAACCTTTTCAACTAAATATTATTTTGCAATCATAGTCTAATGGAAAGTAGACATAGATGCAGAATCTTCATTTATATAACTCTTTTCCCAACCTCAGAATATTGAAAATACTAGCATCTAATTAAGTATTTTTGAAGTGAAGATATAGTTGTAATGTAAGAAGCATAGTAGCCAATTTGTGCACAGATAACTACCACAATCAAAAATTAATTAAATGATCAAATCATCTTTCCTTAGTAATGTTGATTGCAGGATAAATACTATCTAGGCTACTGGAAGAACTCCTCATCTCTCTTTGAATAACCCTGAGGGATCCTTTATTCTACGTTTGATTCTGACTTGATTTGATTTATTATTGTCATATGTATTAATATACAGTGAAAAATAGTGTTTCTTGCATGCTATACAGACAAAACATACTGAGAAGAAAAGGAGAGGGTGCAGAATGTAATGTTACAGTCATAGCTAGGGTGTAGAGAAAGATCAACTTAACATAAGATAGATCTGTTCAAAAACCTAATGGAAGTAGTTAAGAAGCTGTACTTGATATGTGACCTCAGACTTTTGTATCTTTTTCCCAGTGGAAGAAGGTGGAAGAGACTATATTCAGGGTGCATGTGGTCCTCAATTATGCGGATTTTTCTGAAACAGTGAGAAGTGAAGACAGAGTCAATGGATGTGAGGCTGGTTTGCGTGATGGACTAGGCTTCATTCATGACCTTTCGTAGTTTCTTGAGGTTTTGGAAAGAATAGGAGCCATATTAATCTGTGATACAACCAGAAAGAACGCTTTCTCTGGTGCATCTGTAAAACTTAATATGGCATGGTGGTACAGTGGTTAGCAGTGCTGCCTCACAGCGCCAGGAACTTAGGTTTGATTGTGACCTTATGTGACTGCTTATGTGGAGATTGGCCCATGTTTCTGCGGGTTTCCTTCAGGTGCTCCAGCTTTTTCCCACTGTCCAAAGATGTACAAGTTAGGTAGATTGGCCATACTAAATTGTCCAATTGTATCAAAAAAATGTGTAGGTTGGGTAGATTGGCCATGCTAAGTTGCTCATTTGTATCCAGAAGATGTGTAGGTTCGGTGGATTAGCCACGGTAAATGTGTGGGATTACATGGTTTAGAAGGGGAGAGGAGGATGGGATTTGGTAAGATACTCTTTCGGAGAGTCAGTGCAGACTTGTTGGGCCGAATGACTTGCTTCTGCACTGTAGGGATTCTATGGTTCCATGTTTCCATGATAAGACAACAGATAAAATCTTGCTTTCAGCGCCTGATCTGAAAGACAATACTTGTGACAGTACAGCAGTCTTGTAATACTGCACTGTAGTGCCAGAGTGCTTTATCTACTTAGCTATGTCTCAATTCCAAATGGTGTGAGGTACAAAAGATCAAAATTTGTTGACAGTACATCATATTTCAAATTTCATTTGAACTGATGAAATTATGTATACAACGACTTAAGTGTCTGAAGTTGGAGACATCAAAGAGGACTCATATTTTAATTGATGTCTTTACAGTGATATTGGCTGAGGAATATGATACATTTTCATTTATAAGCAGTTTCAACACGGGAGATCTTGCTGCAGCATCATTTTTTTGTACATAATTAATCTGAGTAGGGAAACTGACTGGGGTTCCATTTCAGATAACAAAGGCTGATTAATGAGTTCCTCTGACACTGGAGGTGTTAAGTATCAGGGAAGATTGAAATCACTTGGCAGGGCATGTGTTAGGTTTCTTGGCTGATGGAAGCCTGTTTATTCCTCAGCCACAAGCAAGACATGCCCAAATGGAAAATGCCACTTTTCCCTTGAGTTTGTTTCCCGTTAAATTCCTGGTTCCAATTTTTACCTGCAGAGGTATGTGCAGAACGAGGGTGTTCACGTAATGCTACATTGTTTACAGCAAAAGAGATCACGTTTGTAGAGATGCAATTCAATTAGACCAGCCATAACTTTTCTTAAACCTGCTCTCTTCAAGATGCACAAGGGTTCCTGAAGACCATAATTTTGATTTGATTTGATTTATTATTGTCACATGTATTAACGTACAGTGAAAAGTATTGTTTCTTGCACGCTATACTGACAAAACATACCGTTCATAGAGAAGAAAACAATAGAGTGCAGAATGTAGTGTAAGAAAGCATGCATTAAAGCATTGTTAGAGAGTTTAAAAGAGTTAGAATGAAGTTTTAGAAGTAGAGAACAAGAATAAAAGATAGAATTAGAAGATATGCCGGGCACAGCTGGCAAGAAGTCGCCTCGCTGTGGCACCACCTCGGAAGACTGTAAGACCATAAGACATCGGAGCAAAATTAAGCCACTCAGCCTATTAAGTCTTGCCCATCATTCAATCATGAGACCGTAAGACATAGGAGTAGAGTTAGGCTACTTGGCCTATCGAGTTTGGCCCATCATTTAATCATGGTTGATATTTTTCTCATCCCCATTCTCCTGCCTTTTCCCCATAACCCTTCATCCCCTTAAAAATTCCTCAACCGTTAATCAAGAACCTATCTATCTCTATCTTAATGACCTGGCCTCCACGGCCTTCCACAGCAAAGAGTTCCACAGATTCACCACTCTCTGGCTGAAGAAATTCCTCTTCACTTCTATTTTAAAGGATCATCTCTTTAGTATGAGGTTGTGCCCTCTGGTTCTAGTTTTTCCAACATGTGGAAACATCCTTTCCATGTCCACTCTATCCAGGCCTCGCAGTATCCTGTAAGTTTTAATAAGATCTTCCCTCATCTTCCTAACTTCCAACGAGTTCAGACGCAAAATCCTCAACCATTCCTCATACGACAAGCTCTTCATTCTAGGGATCATTCTTGTAAACCTCCTTCGAATCCTTTCCAAGGTGAGCACATCCTTCCTTAGATAGGGGGCCCAAAACTGCTCACAATGTACCGAATGGGGTCCAAACAGAGCCTTATATAGCCTCAGAAGTGCATCTCTGCTCTTGTATTCTAGCCTTCTTCATGTGAATGCTAGCACTGCATTTGCCTTCCTAACTGCTGACTGAACTGCACCTTAACCCTAAGGGAATCTTGAACAATGACTCCCAAGTCCCTTTGTGTTTCTGATTTCCTAAGTATTTCCCCATTTAGAAAATAGTCTATGCCTCCATTCCTCCTTCCAAAGTGCATAACCTCATACTTTTCCATATTGCATTCTATCTGCCACTTCTTTACCCACTCTTCTAGCCTGCCTAAGTCCTTCTGCAACCCCCCTGCTTCCTCAGTACTACCTGTCCCTCTACATATCTTTGTATCATCTGCAAACTTAGCCTTCAGTCCCTTCTTCCAAACCGTTAATGTATATTGTGAAAAGTTGTGGTCCCAGCACTGACCCCTGAGGCACAGCACTAGTCACCAGCTGACATCATCGGTGTCCAAAATACTGTAAACGATTGTTGCTTTTGCAATCATTTATATTGCAAGTTGATGACTGACAGCTTATTGCATTGTTACGGGACTAAAATTGTGAAATGTTAGTGCTTTTCAAATGTGTAAAATTTCACCTCCGTATTTAACACTATTTAGTGGCACAATGATTAGCACTTGCTGTCTCACAGCTCCAGGGACCTGGGTTCATTTCTCGTTTGAGTCACTGTTTGTGTGGAGTCTGTGCATTCTCCCCACATGTTCTTCCAGGTGCTTTGCTTTCCTCCCATAGTCTGCAAGACGTGCTAGTTAAGTGCATTGACCGTGCTAAATGTCTGCAAACAGGTGCCAGAGTGTGGCGACTAGGATATTTTCACAGTAACCTCTTTGCAGAGGGTGACACGGTGGTTAGCACTGCTGCCTCACAGCGCCAGGGACTCACCTTTGATTCCTGGCTTAGGTGGAGTTTGCACATTTTCCCTGTGTTTGCGTGGGTTTCCTCTGGGTGCTCCAGTTAGCTCCCACAGTCTAAAGATGTGGGGGTTAGTGGATTGACCATGCTAAATTGCTCCTTAGTGTCAGGGGAACTGAGGTTATGGAGATAGGGCATGGGTGGGATTGTGATTGCTCCTTAGTGTCAGGGGAACTGGCTAGGGTAAATGCATGGGGTTATGAGGATAGGGATTGTGGTTGGTGCAGACTCGATGGGCTGAATGACCTCCTTCTGCACTGTGGGTTCTATGGTTCTACTGTAAGCCTACTTGTGACATTAATATATAGACTTTAACTTAAAATATTAAATAACTTTCAAGTTATTATGAATTGATTGATTTTTACATTATGTCCTTAAAGGTATAGTCAACCGGAAGCAATAATCTTTGTATTTTTATTACAGGATGGTTAAAGGGACATTGTTACTTATCATATGTGTGATAACCCTCTGGGGAAAATTGCTGTCAGCTGCAAACCATCATAAAGGTATGGATTCTTTCAAACTTCCTATGTTCCCATAATGTTGTGTGCAATGGCCTTATTCTGCTATACCTCTTTTGTAAAAGAACCAAGTTCACAGATATTGGGCTGTGAGAGAAACAAAGAGGCTTAATGTATATGCGTGAGGCTGAAATTTGTTCTGAATTTAACAATCTCTATTGATGCCAAGTAAAATCTTGATTGTGTTGACCAGAATGAATGCATCTAAATTAAACTAATTAGTTTGTTTTCCTCACTCGACTTTAGCTAGGTGTTGAGAATCTGCAGCAAGTAAACAAACTATAAATATTGACTCAAACTCTGCCAGCTATACTACAAGTTTATTTTCTGAACTGCACTTGAGGTTGCTAAATTGCAGAAACACTTCAAGATAATCAATTTTATGTTGTCAGATTTATTTGCCATGAAGGATCAGGCCATGGAGGTGGGGAGTGAGGTTGTATTGGGTGGGAGTCTGGTACCCACTGTTCAGTATTTGTGTAAGTTTATTGAGAAAATAATATTTCTTATTGCATTTTCCCCCATGGCAAGGGGAACATGAGATAATCTCATTAAGTTGGAAAGGAGCGTAAAAACTCGGTGTGGCTCCTGCTCTGACCAAGACTGCAAGAGATTACGAAGGGTTGGAAATCGTAGCCCAGTCCATCACGCAAACCAGCCTCCCATCCATTGACTCTGTCTACATTTCCTGCTGCCTCGGCAAAGCAGCCAGCACAATCAAGGACCCCACACACCCCAAACATTCTCTTTTCCACTTTTTTCCGTCGGGAAAAAGATACAAAAGCTTGAGGATGTGGATCAATCGACTTCTTCTTTGCTGCTGGGGAACAAAAACAGAAGAATGCTGGAAAACCTTAGTGAGTCTGACAGCATCTGTGAGGGGAGAATAGAGCCAATGTTTCAAGTCTAGATGACCCTTCGTCAGAGCTGAGATTTTTCAGCATTTTCTGTTTTTGTCTCAGGTTCCAGCATCTGCAGTATTTTAGAATTTTGAATGGACCTACCGTATATTAAGATGATCTTTCTCTTCACCCTATCTGTAACTGCAACATTATATTCTGCACCCTCTCTGTTCCTTCTCCCCTATGTACTCTATGTATGGTATGCTTTGTCTGTGTAATGCACAAGGGACAATACTTTGCACTGTATCCCAATACATGTGACAATAATAAATCAAATCAAAAGAAAAATAGGACCATTTGGGACTGAACTTGGCTGAACTGGTGACATTCCATCAAGAATGAACTAGTCCCATTTTCTGATTTGCTTGGTAGAGGAACGAACATTTTTGGGAGTGAAACTTCACAGTATCCCTTGAGCGTATCCGCTAAATGGCTGTTGTAGTGGATTCCTTCTGAATAACCGCAGGAGACTCAGGGTCAGGTTTATTTGTGATCGAGCTTGGAGAGCTGTGTCCTGGATGAACCTCCAAGCAGCATTTAATGAAGGGGTATCCAAATATTGAAATGACGTTTATGGCTTGCTAACACTAACCTAAAGCCAGGTGAAGATTAGACGGGTTCTGTTAATCAGGCACAATGATTAATGTTCTTAATGTGTCCAGGTAACCTTTTGTTGAATATAGCCCTCACATTAAGTGCCAGCATATAAAATCAGGCAAACTGTGGCACCTCCTCCTCTTATACAATTCTCAGCTCCATTACTGCTCACACAGGGAGTGCATTCTAATACAGCACACTCATTAAAGTCACAGATGCACACTGCTTATAGTTAGTTAGTACGCAGAACGTTGTTTAAAATTCCGATCTTGTATTATTAAACCTTTCACCTGGAGGTGGGACATCCGGAAAGGATGCTTTCTATGGTGCATCCATAAAAGTTGATAAGTGTCGTAGTGGACATGCTGAATTTCCTTAGGATCCTGAGAAAGTGGAAGCGCTGCTGGGCTTTTTTAACTATAGTGTCAGCATGGAAGGACCAGGATAGGTTGTTGGTGATCTGGACACCAAGAAATGAGAGAATAAATATGCAAGAATAAATATTTTTCGCTCTATCCCAATACATAATAATAATAAATCAAAGAAGGCTAAAAGCTTAGGGATAGTAGCGACTTAAAATCACAAGCACAAGAGGAAAAAACAAATAATTGGCCTGCTGAACTCAGGTGCCTGAGAACTATCGAAATATTGGAATGGGGTTTATAGGCACTAATGCTAGCCTAAAGCCAGGTGAAAATTAGATGAGTTCAGTTAATCAGGCACAACAGTATTGAATTAATATCCTTAATATGTCCAGATAACCTTTTATTGAATTTAGACCTCCAATTAAATGTCAACATATCAAGTCAGGCAAATGGTGCCACAGTGGTTAGCACTGCTGCCTCACCTACCATTCATAGAACATAGAACATTCATGGAGTACATCGGTGAAAAGGAAAGGAGACTGTGCAGAATGTAGTGTCACAGTTACAGATAGGCTGTAGAGAAAGATCAACTTAATATAAGATAGGTCTATTCAAAAGCCTAATGGCATCACGGAAGAAGCTGTTCTTGAACTGGCGGGTACATGACCTCAGACTTTATTTCTTTTTCCCGATGGAAGAGAGAATGTCCGGGTGCATGGGTTCTTGATTATTTCATAGAAATCCTACAGTGCAGAAGGAGACCATTTGGTCCATCAAGTCTGCACCGACAACAATCCCACCGAGGCCATATTCCCGTAACCGTATATATTCACCTATCTAATCTCCTTGACAATAAGGGACAATTTAGCATGGCCAATCCACCTAACCAGCACATCTTTGGACTGTGGGAGGAAACTAGAGAACCCTGAGGAAACCCACACAGACTGTGTCCCGAGGCTGGAATTGAACCCGGGTCACTGGAGCTGTGCATGGAGCTGTGAAGCAGTGCTACCACTGTGTCACCGTGCCACCCTTAATTATGCTCTCTGCTTTTCTCAAGGCATGGGAGTTGTACATGATGTCAATGGATGGGAGGCTGGCTGGTTTGCGTGACTACGGGCTACATTCACAACCCTTTGTAGTTTCTTGTGGTCTTGAACAGAACAGGAGCCATACTAAGTTGTGATACATCCGGAAAGGATGCTTTCTATGGTGCATTTGTAAAAGTCGGTGAGAGTCGTAGCGGACATGCTGAATTTCCTTAGGATCCTGAGAAAGTAGAGGTAATGCTGGGTTTTCATAACTATAGTGTTGGTATGGAAAGACCAGGACAGATTGTTGGTGATCTGGACACCGAGAAATGTGAACAGTTTTCTAATTGGATTTTCTCTTGGAAAATGACACGACTATTTCACAAGTCATCATTAGCTTCCTTTCATGGCTGCACCAATTATGTGGTGAGCATTAGTTAGCGTTGATTGCAGCATTTTGTAAAAGGCTGTGCTACTTTGTAAAATCTTAGTTAGCTTTCCAGTGTAGCTAATGCTGTGGGTTGCTCAATAGTCTGAGTGTTGTATACTTTCAACATGCCTGCTTGTTTGTTACTTACTATTTAATCACAAGGGTTTGCAGCCATACGCACCAAAAAATACACAATGAGTTTTCTAATTTATTATTCTGGTAATATAGGGTGGTTTCCATCTGTTCTTGAGTTTTGGGGATGGCAAGGTCATCATTTATTGGTCATCATTTATTGCCCTTGCCAAGGTGGGTGGGTGAACTATCTGGTGTAGGTCATGTCACCTGATTGGTTTCTTTAGCCAGAGGGCAGCCACTTTGACAGGCTGGGTCTCCAGTTGAGCAATGAGGTGTGGTTGTTGATCGAAGGGGAGAGGGGTTCGATCAAGGGGAGCACTGATGGGCGAGCGGGGCGGGGGAGGAGGGTGTGAGTTGGGAGGGGTTAATCAGAAGAAGGTGCTCAGGGTTGGGGCAAAGAATCAATTAGTGGGGGGGGGAGGGAGGTTGATTGATTGGGAGAGGGAGGTGGCGGGGGCAAGTGGGAGAGGCAGTCAGGGGAGAAAGAAATGATGATCAGGGAGGGGTGCAATTGAACATGGAGTGGGGGTTGATGCTGAAGAGTAAATTGGAGGGGAAGTGGAGAATTTGGATTACTCACTCATGTCATCTATCTCCATAACTTCAGTGCCTTTTCTCTGTAACTAGATAAAGTCGCTGTAATGCCAGTGGACAATTGGCTGCTCTCTCTTTTGAGAGCAGATTGGTGGTGATTTAACCTGAGGATCACCATACCTCAGAGGAGAAACAAGGTCGAAAAGGCAAGGCCTTCATGAATAACCTCAACCAGAATGGGAATTGAACACATGCTATTGGCATCACACTGCATCACTAACCAGCTGCCCAGCCAACTGAATTAAACTGACCCACTCTGTAACTAATCTCCCTCCTTAAACTTGACATTCCTCTAATTCTGACTGCTTTACAATTCCCCACTCTCTTGTCACTATGTTGATTAGAGGATCAAATGGAGGTTGATCAAAGATGTGGATCAGAGATCACAGTGCCAGGGAGCTGGGTTCAGTTCTGAACTTGGGTGACTGTCTGTGTGGAGTTTGCACATTCTGCCCATGTCTGCATGGGTTTCCTTCAGGTGCTCCAGTTCCCTCCCACAGTTTGAAGATGTGCAGGCTAGGTGGATTGGCCAGTCTAAATTTCCCCTTAGTATCTCAGGATATTTAGGTTAGAGGGATTAGCCATAGTAAATGTGGGGGATTACAGGGATAGCGTGGGAGAGAGGGCCTAGGTAAGTTATTCTGTATGAGAGACAGTGCAGATTCAATGGGCCAAATGGCCTTTTCTGCACTGTCAGGATTCGATAGTTCTGCAAATGACATTGGGTCTTGTAGTTGCATTATTGTGTTTAAAATTCCAACCCACCTTTTTGGGTTGGGTTGACAGATCCTCCCAGCCTCGGTCAAAGCTGGAATGGGTGGGTTTTATGTTCTATGTAACCTTCACCCAGTTCTACAATTGGAGGTGGGGGTTTGTGTCAGGAATCAGTTTTGAAGACTTTCACTCCCACAATTAGCCCAAATCTGTTTTGGAGGTCAGAATTCAACCCCACAAGGCTTTAACCGGAAGTTAATGAGTTTAAGACCCTCGACAGAGAGTTGAGCATAAAATGAAGGCTGACACTCCTGCACAGTACTGAGGGGGAGGTGCTCTGTCAGAGGTGCAGGTGAGATATTAAACTGAGGCTCCATCTGTTTTCTCAGTGTAGAAGTTCCATGGGCATTAATGAGAAAAGCACAGAGAGGGGAGGGGCGGGTTTCTGTTTGGTGTCCTGGCCAATATTTATCCCTCAACTAACGTCACTTCAAACAAAAAGACAAATCTTCCATGGCAGTTATCCCTGGCCTTCCAAATGTGTGTTTTCTGCAGGCGGGAGCTAGTGCATTGTTTGCTTGTGACAGGATTCTCCAGTCCCGCTGTTGTCAATGGAAGTTCCCTTTGATGTCACCCCATGCCAGCGGAAGACCTACAGGGTGCATTGCCGGCAGGACTGGGGAATCCCGCCGGCATGTAGGGCCTGAGAATTGCAGCCCTGATCTTTGCTGTTTGAGGGCAAAATGGCTGCCACGTTTGCCAAAAGTGTTCACTTCAAAGTCATTTCTTTACTGTTTGGGAGGTCCGGAGTTTGTAACAGAGGAATCTTATCTTTTTCCTTCTTGAGCTCAGAACGTCAGATCGACTAAACATCTGGACCAAACTCATAAACCGAGATGTTTCCTCTTGATTATTTGCAAGCCTGTGAGAATTTGATCAGTGATGAATTGAAACGCAGCGGGTCACTCAGCTCTGACAGAAAATAAAGAGACGAAATAAATCTATTCCGCAGTGGGCATTGCTCATTTTACCCAAACTCAGATTAATATCCGTGCCCTCCACCTTCCCCAACATGCGCTGAATTTTAATCCAACGTTGATGAGCAAATCCTGACTGCCACTTGCTGAATAATGTAACAGTACTCGCCCACCAAACCTCACCGTCAAAAAAACAAAATACAGTATCTGGTTGAGAAAAATGTTCCTCTCATTAAAGTAAAAAATACCCTATTCTCATCTCTGGAATGATTGTGATTGATGTGTTTGTCTGGAATTCTCCAGCCTCGCCCGTGGCTGGGATTCTCCAGTCCCGGGCTGCTGTGAATGGAGATTTGGCTGAGCATCAAATTCTCTGTTCTTGTGGTGGTGGGGCAGCACAGTGACACAATGTCACCGTCCCTCAGGGACCTGGGTTTGATTCCCAGCTTGGGTCACTGTCCGTGCGGAGTCTGCACATTCTCTCTGCTGTCTGCATGAGTTTCCTCTGTGTGCTCCAGTTTTGTCCCCCTGTCTGAAAGACATGTTGATTAGGTGCCCTAAATTCTCCCTCAGTGTACCCGAACAGGCGCCGGAGTGTGGCGACTACGGGATTTTCACAGTTACTTCATTGCTGTGTTAATGTAAGCCTACTTGTGACTGATAAATAAATAAACTAAACTTAAAAAAAATCAGAGAATTCTGGCTAGCGAGTTTATAACATTCTGTCCAAGTGGTCAGTGCTAGTGTTTATGTTTTACATGAACTGACATCTGCTCTACTTTATCCTAAACCAGTCTGTGTATCCTTACATTTCTCACTCCTCTACTCATCTTAATTGCACCATGTTACACCGAGATAAAGAAGTACAAAATTATGACAGCAGGGAATAGAGAAAATGGATCCGCGTAGAGACAAAACGTCTTCAGTTTAGAAAGGCGCTTTGTGTTGGTGCAGGCTTGTTGGGCCAGAGGGCCTGTCCTGTATAGACAGGGTAGATGGGATTAAAGGTAGGGGACAGGAGGTTTATAAGGAATTTGAGGAAAAATCTTTTCAGCCAGAAGGAATAGGAATCTGGAACTCACTGCCTGAAAGGGTGGTACAGACAGGAATCATTGCAACACCAAGAAATATTTAGATGAATGCTTGAAATGCTGAAGCACACAAGGCTACGGGCCAAATGCTGGAAGATGGGATTAGAATAAACAAATGCTGGATGGCTGGCCCAGTCGTAATGGCTTCTTGCTGCATTGCAAAACTCTACGAGATCCACATTTTGGATGAAGAGGTTTCTCCTGAATTCCTATTTGATTTAAAGTTAAAGTTAAAAGTTTTACTTCTTAGTGTCACAAATAGACTGACATTAACACTGCAATGAAGTTACTGTGAAAATCCCCTTGTCGCCACACTCCGATTCAGGTACATTGAGAGAGAATTTAGCATGGCCAATGCACCTAACCAGCACGTCTCTCAGACGGTGGAAAGAAACAGGAGCACCCGGAGGAAACCCACGCAGACACGAGGGGAGCGTGTGGACTTCGCCCAGACAGTGACACAAGCCAGGAATTGAACTTGGGTCCCTGGCGCTGTGACGCAGCAGTGTTAACCATTGTGCCATTGTGCCACCCTGTTTGTTGATGACTCTCTGGCATTTACGATCCCAAGTTTAGGACTCATCCAAAGTATCGTTGGCTGGACAGCATTTATTGCCAATCCTAATTGCCCTTGGAGGGCAGTTGAGAGTCAACCATATTGCTGTGGCTGGGTAAGAACAGCTGATGTCCCTGCCTAAAGGACATTAGTGAACTAGATGGTAAATCAGTAAATTTCAGGTACTTTTTAATTGAATTCAAATTCCACCATCTGTCATTGGTGGGATTCGAACATCAGTTGAGTTTCTGCATTAATAGTCTGGTGATAATATGACGAGGCCATTGCCTCTCCCAGTGGGAACATGTCCTCTATTTTTACACTTTCAAACTCCTTCATAAATTTAAAGACCTCCCCAGAACTTCCTATTTCTAAGGAAAAGATACCCAGCCTGATGGTGACGATTATGAAGTTACACTGGGCGACAGAATGGGTGGCAATCTTACCTCCTTCTGTGCCACACTGACAGAAAAATGTAACAAATGCCAGAGGGAAATTAGGAATGACAACAAGGCAGTCGGCTATTTATGAGGTTCAGATGCACATTAGGCTTCAGTACGTTCTAAACTATGCCTTTAGCAACAACTGGGGCTTTTTTTTTACATAGATTGTAGATAGTATAGATATATATTTTAAACTGAATGCTGACATGAGATTCCTCCTCGGGTGAAAAATGGGAAAGTGCCCAGCTCCTTCATAAATTATGAACTGCTAATGAAATAGCGTTCCCCAAGCCACCACCTTTTGAAAACTATTTATTTCCACAGACTTGGTGGCGGGGGGGGCTATCATTAATTAGAAGGGGAAAAGATTGCTCCCACTTTGCATGACAGGAAGACTTTCAGCCCATTGATCAATCACTGCGTTACTGATGTTGTCAGTGTGAATAGCAGTCTTTCCGTTCAAACTGTGTCCGGGGAATTTGGCAGAGCCTGACGCAGGAACAACAGCAGCAGTTGGAAAGCAGCAAAGTGGCCAGTCCGATAGGCTTTGGTAAACCTCACTTACAAACATCATTGCAATCGGAAAATGGTGTTCACTCTGTGGTTCAAGTTAGACTGTCACGATTAACTAACGATTCTGAAAGTAGATGATACTCATGGGATTATATTCCATGAGACCGAGAATTCACGCAATTTTCTTCACCAAGTGGTGGGGCAGCATGGTGACGTGGTTGTTGGCACAGCTGCCTCACGGCGCCAGGGACCTGGATTCAATTCCGTCCTCGGGTCACTGTCTGTGTGGAGTTTGTACGTTCTCCCCTGTAACTGCATCGGTTTCCTGCGGATGCTCCAGTTTTCTCTCACAGACCTAAGGTGTGCAGGGTAGGTGGATTGGTCATGTTAAATTGCCCCTTCCAAGACATGTAGGTTCGGGGAATTGTCCATTTGCGCCCCAAGATGTGTAGGTTGGGGGGATTAGTGGGGTAAATATGTGGGGTTATGGGGACAAGTCAGGGAGTTAGGCCTGGATAAGATGCTCTGTTAGAGAGTCAGTGCAGATTTCATAGGCCTACTTCTACACTTTAGGGATTCTATGATGATTCTGAGTTAAGGTCAAGGGGACTGTGCTACATTTTAATGGAATTGGGTGGCCCTGGGACTTTAGATGATATTAAGTGCTTTTCCTCCTCTCATACACTTCCAGTGTGTGACGCATTTAGAGTTCAGGATGGGAAAAGCAGAGTGCAGATCACTGATTAATCAGGTCAGATTCAGCATTTCTCCGGGCATTTATATCTTGGCCTGGCTTTTATGGAGTTTTTTTTAAACACACGTAAGATCTCCTTGCTCTTTAATTATGCACTGGTATGTTTGTTTTGGGGCCCAGACATTGCAGATAAGACAACAGCTGCATTATTTATCTCCTTTTTGCCTTTGTTTGGAACATGAAGAACTTAATGGAAGGAACAAAAGCAGGACATATTGGAGAATCTCAGCAGGTCTGGCAGCATCGTGGAGAAAGAATATAGCCAACATTTTGAGTCTGGGTGACCTTTCATCACAGAGCTGAATACAACTGGAACTAGGATGAAATTCATACTGGTGGGGGTGGTGGGGGGGGGGGGGGGGCCACCTGTGAGGCTGGTGGAAGGGGGAATAGAAAACTAAGATAACTTCACTGATTGATGAGTCTTTCTTTTCATTCATTCATGGGACATACGTGTCACTGGCTGGGCTAGCATTTATTGCCCATCCCTATTTGCTAGAAAGCAGCTGAGAGTCAACCACATTGCTGTAGCTCTGGAGTCACATGCAAGCCAGACCGAGCGAGGATGGCAGATTTCCTTCCCTAAAGGACATTGGTGAACAATAACTGACAATGGTCATCAGTAGATTATTAATTTCAAATTCTTTGTACTGAATTCAAATTCCATCATATGCCATGGTGGGATCCAACCGGGGTCCCTAGCATATAAGCTGAATTCCTGGATTAATAGTCCAGTGATAATACCACGAGGTCTCCCCGAAAGAAGGGCAACAAATCTTGGTATATACATTTCTTCATATATAACAGCACACACATTTGTATGTAATAATGTAAGTCTGTAAGAACCATAGATTCACTACAGTGTAGAAGGAGGCCATTCATCCACAGAATATGCACTGACTCTCTGAAAGAGCATCTTATCCAAACCCCTATCCATGCCTGTAACATTATACTCTGCACTCTCTCCTTTCCTTCTTGGTGTAAGACATGCTTTGTCTGTATAGTGTGCAAGAAATAATACTTTTCACTATATGATAATACACGTGACAATAATAAATCAAATCAAATCAAAAACTTTTTTTGGACCAAAGAATGAGAGAACTGTCCATCGATGTGCAATTGACCATGCAAGGTTTGTTCTTTGGACCACAGAGGTCAACTCTCATTTCATCTTAATAATTAATTGCATTAATTATCCGTCCTTATGTGGTCAATCACCACATCTTTGGACTCCAGGAGGAAACCAGAGCATCTGGAGGAAACCCACGCAATCACGGGCTGAGGCCAGAATTGAACCCGTGGCCCTGGCTTTCTGAGGCAGCAGTGCTGACTACTGTGTCACCTTGCCGCCCATAGGTACATAAGTATGTAAGAATACAAAGTAACTGCACATTGCCAGAAAACAATCAAATCCAGAGCTGACTTTTCCTTGTACCTCTGCACAAATATTTATTCGTTATTTGTTCTGACGCAAGTCAACCATTTTTCAAGCTTTCTCGAGTGTTGAGAAAGTCCTTAAGATTTACAAGATGTGCTCTGGTTGTGTACTGGCTGTGCTGAGCACTTGCAGTCATCTTTAAGACACATCTACAAAGCTCAGTGACTGAAAGTTGACTAAGTGTTCCAATTAGTCGCACCACGGGAGTCCTTTTTATCCAGAGGGGTCAGTAATCGGCATGGATTGGCTTGTACATCTGTTTTCATTTGCAGCTGAGAAGGAGCGCTTTCAAGTTAACAAGGCCATATCTGCATGTGAAGGTTCTGTTAGTGAATAACCAATAAAGATGCAGAAGAATTGATTACTTCTCCGAGCAGGATGCTAGCCTGCAGCAAAGAACTTGTGTTTCTCACCACCAGCAGAGAAATATATGGCAATCAGTGGCTGTTTGTAATTTACATTTTATTTTATTTATTCATTTGTGGGATATGGGCATCACTGGCTGGCCAGCATTTACTGCCCATCCCTAGTTGCTGGGATGGTCAGTTGGAAGTCAACAATGTTGCTGTGACTCTTGAATCACATGTAGGCCAGACCAGGTAAGGGTGGCAGATTTCCTTCACTAAAGGACATAAGTGAACCAGATGGGTTTTTCTGAAAATTGACAACGATTTCATGGCCGTCAGTAGATTCTTAATTCCTGATATTTTTTGTTGAGTTCAAATTCCACCATCTGCCGTAACAGGATTTGAACTCAGGTCCCCAGATCATTATTAATAGCCTAGTGACAATACCACTAGACCCTTGCCTCCCCAATAATTTTTGCCTTCATTACAAAAGGCCTTTGTAACTCCGCGTAGTCAGAATGGACGGGGTAAGTCCATCATACCGTTTCCTTGATTGTTCCAAAAAGCAATTCCAATTAACATAAGGAGTAGGCCATATGGCCCCTCAAGCCAAAATTCATGGTCCCCACAAGAGACAAATCCTAGCAAGCATTATACCTCATCTCGGACTTGATCCCATACTTGATCTTAGACAAAATCCGCCATAGCCAACATGACAATCATAGAATCTACAGTGCCCATCAAGCCTGCACTGACAACAATCCAACCCAGGTTCTACTCCTACATATTTGCCCTTCTAATCCTCTTGACACTAAGGGGCAATTTAGCATAGCCGATCAACCTGACTTGCACATCTTTGGACTGAGGGAGGAAATCGGATGGAACCCACGTAGACACAAGGAGAACATGCAAACTCCACATTGACAGTGACCCAGGGCCGGAACTGAACCCGAGTCCCTGAGACTGTGAAGCAGCAGTCTAACCATCGCACCATCACACCACCCACAATACAGTGTACCTGTACCTGGCACTACGCTGCAATGGTAACTGTGGAACACAGCACTCAACAGATGGCAATGTCTGGTGCCACCCTCAGCCACTATCTAACCCAAAATCTGAAGGTGGACACACCACATTGAATGGCAGCAAGAAGGTGACAGTGGTTTCTCTATCTTTGCCTGTCAACCATTATCAGAAAAAGATAAGCCAGACTCCGAGAAATAGTCTAAGATGGAGAGATAGCTTACAACAGTGGGGGGGTTCCAAGGGAACATGCTTTAGTTGATAAAATATATTTTGAAACTTCATTTTTTTTCCCCGGTCTCTTCCAGTTGGCAAAAATCTGAAATGTTACCTTGGAGATTGCTATCAAAAAGACATATTGTACATAACTAACCGAGTGACATTTAAGTAGCAATTCCTGGTAAGAATAAAGAAATTAACTGTAACCAAAAAAAAAACACTGATTGGTGCTTCCATCCTACTTGTGTCCTCTCAGAGCAAGTGGTACTTACATAAACTTGTCTCATTCATTGTGGCATTCGAAATGTTTCTGATTACAACCTGATAATTGCCTGCCATTGAAGTATCGGAAAAAATTTACCATCAACGTCAGCGTTGGAAGGTAATCAATCTCTTGTTCGTCCCTAAGCCAACTGTTAAGTTGACCTATTTAACACAGACAGGTTAATTGACAAAACTTGTTTTCAATTTTTAAAGGAGGGCTTTGGGAGTCCTCCGTCAACTGAGGTAATTTTCTCCATATCGTCAGAACAACCGGCCTTGTTGATAGTTTGACTCACACTGCCACCTCTGAGCCAGTGAGTCATGACTCCAGGACATATGAGGCCCTGTTCTAATCTGATCTAATTTGAGTGTAGTGTGGCATGTTTGAGGCATTGAACATAAAAATTGGCGGGTCATGCTGCAGCTGTACACAACCTTAGTTAGGCCTCATTTAGAATATTGTGTACAATTCTGGTCAAAAGGATGTGTAAAGGCTACAGAAGAGGTTTACTAGGATGTTGCCTGGTCTGGAGGGTATTAGCTATGAAGAGAGGTTGGATAAACTCGATTTGTTCTCACTGGAATGATGGAGGTTGGGGGGGGTGAACTGATAGAGATTTACAAGATTGTGAGCGGCATGGGCAGAGTGGATAGTCTTTCCTAGGGTAGAAAAGTCAAGAACTGGGGGACACAGGTTTAAGGTGTGTGGCGAAAGGTTTAGAGAAAATGTGAGAGGCACAAAAAAAAGTTTTTTATACAGAAGGTGGTGAATGTGTGGAACATGTTGCCTGGGGAGGTGGTGGGAGCAGATATGCTGGCAGCATTTAAGGAGCAACTACATGAATATATGAATAGGATGGGAATGGAAGGATACAGACTCCATAAGTGCATAGGTTTTTAATTTAGGCAGGCATTATGATCGGTGCAGGCTTGAAGGGCCGAAGGACTTGTTCCTGCGCTATATTGTTCTTACTGAGAGAGTGCTGCATTGCTAGAGGTATGACTCCACTTTCAAGGAGTTATGAACCTGTACCTCGAGATCTCTTTGTTCTATTACTCTCCCCAGTGCCCCACCCTTAACTGAATAGGCCCTGCCCTGGTTTGATTTACCAAAGTGCATCACCTTACATTTATAAAAATTAAACAGAGGATTTTCAGAAGTAACTTCATTGCAGTGTTATGTAAGCCTACTTGTGATATGAGTAAATAAACTTTAAACTTCATCTGCCATTAAACAGCCCACTGGCCCAACTGATCAAGAAACACGTTAACATTAATAACATCATTTTTTTTTACACAGCAGTAAGTTATCCAGTGGGTTCAAAGTTGCATATTCACTGGACTTGAAACCTCTTTGAAATTTACAGACGCTGCCATCCATTTACCAATTTAGCCAATTTTTCATGAAAATTGGATTAATGAAGATTATTACATTTTATAAATGACACTATTTTATCACGGTGTTCAATGTACCTTTGCAACAAATGTACCAGCTGGAAACATGTCTGTTTACATTTAGGAACACATTTGTATGTGTAAAAAAAATATCATTATGGATTCCATTCGAATCCATGTCTTTATTACTTGGTGGGAAATATATTTTTATCGCGTTGAAGTCTCTCCTGCCCACCTCACCCTCTTCCCCTAACCCCCACTCAACCAATCCTTTGATTGATTTATTTTCAAACTTTGCAAACCTGTGACTAATGTCCCAGTGGGCTGAGAAAGTATTTGACAGCTTGTAGCCCCTCTGTCTGAGTCGAACTGTGACTCCATGCCAATTTTCTAGACTGTCTGATTGATGAACACCTTTGGTAACTCTGTTTCCTTGTTGACATTTGGTTAAATGTGGTGATTTATCATCAGCGCTACAACTTAACTTCTGCACGTTCCCGACCCCCTGATACCAGCCGTCCCTTATTTGTACATTACTCATTTTGATGGAAAGCAAATTCTATAAAGCTAACTGCAACTAAGACATGTAAATAAAGGCCAAAAAATATAATCACTCTATATGTCAAAGCTTTGCATGTGCAAAACAATAACATTCTTATAGTAAATCCACCAAAATGACAGATTCAATAAAGCATTCCTTTTCCCAATCTGGTTTTTGCTAATCTTTTATTAACTTTATAATTTTTTTTGACAAATTCAAGCACAAAGAAGGAATGCATCCATTCTCTGCCGTGAACACAATGATACGTTGAAAGTGATTATTACCTCAAACATTTCAGGCTATATCATCATTGCATGACCTTCCCATCACTGCCTTACAAAGTGTCATCTGAGCTCTTTCGGTAGATCTCTTGCTCCCGAAAACCATTGGTTCGAGGCCCATGCCGAGGCTCATGCACACGCACAGAATTATGGAGGATATGTCTGTTCTGCTTCCCACTTGAAACATCTGTCTATGCTTCTGTTCCTGCTGCCTCGACAAATCGGCCAGCATCATTAAGGACCTCACACACCCCGGACATTCTCTTTCCCACCTTATTCCATCGGGAAAAAGACACAAAAGCCTGAGGTCACATACCAACTGTTTCAAGAACAGCTTCTTCCCTGCTGTTGTCAGACTTTTGAATGGACCTACCTCACATTAAGTTGATTTTTATCTATGCCCTAGCTTTGACTGTAACACTACATTCTGTACTCTCTCCTTCCCTTCTCTATGAATGGTATGCATTGTCTGTAAAGTGCGCAAGAAGCATTACTTTTCACTGCATACTAATATATGTGACAATAATAAATCAAATCAAATCAATATGAAATCAAACTTTTTGGAGTGACCATAAAGTAGGGTACTTTGCTTTGAAGAGGATTCTTCTAGTGTCCGTATCACTTGACTACCACTACCAAAAAAAGGTGGCACAGTGGCACAGTGGCACAGTGGCTCAGTGGCACAGTGGTTAGCACTGCTGCACCAGAGACCCAGATTCGATTCCAGCCTCAGGCCACTATCTGTGTGGAGTTTGCACTTTCTCCCCATGTCTGCGTGGGTTTCTTCCGGGTGCTCTGGTTTCCTCCCATGTCCAAAGATGGGCGGGTTAGGCGGATTGGCCATGCTAAATTGATCCTTGTATTAGGGGGATTAGCTGGATAAATGTGTGGGGTTACAGGACTAGGATCTGGGAAGTATTATGGTTGGTGCAGACTCCATGGGACGAATGGCCCCCATCTACACTCTAGGGGTTTTATGAAAACACATTAACCAACAATTCATCTCATCGCCCTTTGCAGGGAACTTGCCGCATGTGATTTAAGAGGGGAAACTGTGGCATTATCATTAGGCTTAGCAATCTATAAACCTAGGGTAAATCCATGGGGACCCAAGTTCAAATTCCACTATGGCAGATGGTGAAATTTGAATTCAGTAAAATCTAGAATTAAAAATCTAATGATGACCATGAAACAGTTGTTAATTGTCATAAAAACCCATCTGGTTCACTAATGTCTTTTAGGGAAGGAAATTTGCTATCTTTACCTGTTCTGGCCTACATGTGACTGCAGAGCCTCAGCAATGTGGTTAAATGCCCTGAAGGATGGGAATAAATGCTGGCCCAGTCCACATCCCACAAACAAATAAAAATTTGAATGCTACTTTTCCCTAGTTTAAATAAATTTATTGGTGGTAAAACATCAGGAAACTTTTATTTAAACCTTTCTTGGTATCTATCTATAAAGTGTCTAGTGGAGTTATCCGATGTATTTTAACTGGAAGGTCAGATCCAGTCAGGGTACCTTTTTAGCCTTAAGTTATTCATGCCATTGAGAGAAAGATATATAGAGAAAGATCAGGCTGTGCATTTTAGCTATAGAACTTTTAGTTGACTGGGCAGATGCCTGAGAGACTTTTGGAAGTATCATTACAAAAGTATGGTTCTGTCTTTCTACTTTCCTCTGTACTAATTGATCTCTCTATCTTTCTCCTTGTTTTTGCCCTCTGGTTAAAAAAAAGCAAAGCACAAAATTCTGTGGAAGGAAAAAAAGAACGCAATGTAAGAATTGCTATCACAAAGCGCAAGCATGAGCATTAATGAATCAATGGATTGAACACAGTAAGAAGTATCACAACACCAGGTGAAAGTCCCACAGATTTATTTGTAGCAAACCCTACTAGCTTTCGGAACTGGCTGTTTCTTTGTCAGGTAGATGGGAGTTTTGATCACAAACAGGGCATATAAAAATGTAAACTATTATCCTGTTAGTGATCAGAACTCCCATCCACTTGATGAAGTAACAGCCAGTTCCAGTTCCGAAAGCTAGTGGCGTTTGCTACAAATAAACCTGTTGGGCTTTAAACCTGGTGCTGTGAGACTTCTTAGTGTGTTTACCCCAGTCCATTGCTGGCATCTCCACATCAATGGAGTGAAACGGGAGAAAGGACAAGAGCCCAAAAACAAAGAGAAAACTGAGGAAAAGCAGACCAAAGGAAACAAATGGGGAGGCAATGCCCTTGTGGTATTATACTGGTAGACTATTAATCCAGAAACTTAACTAATGTTCTGGGGACCTGAGTTGAATTCTTGCCATGGCAAGTGATGGAATTTGAATTCAATTTGAGTTCTTACGCTTAGGGGTCACTTTGAGAACCCACCAACATTTATCCAGAACTGTTTGCCCTTCCCCCATCCCTCCCCCATTGAGCCCAGAGGGCAGCAGCAACTTAAGGCTGCCGTCCAGCAGTAGGCCAGAGGAACATTTGTTCCTCTACTCCCTGACCAAACCTCTGAGCCACATGTAGGGGAGGTGATAGCCTAGTGGTATTATCGCTAGACTATTAATCCAGAAACTCAGCTAATGTTCTGGGGACCCTGGAGTTCGGGTTCTTGCAACGGTAGTTGATGGAATTTGAATTCAATAAGTATCTGGAATTAAAAGTCTGATGGTGACCATGAAGCCTTTCTCGATTGTTGGAAAAACCCACCTGGTTCACTAATGTCCTTTAGGGAAGGAAATCTGCCGGCCTTATCTGCTCTGGCCTACGTGTGACTTCAAAGCTACAACAATGTGGTTGACTCTCAAATGCCCTCTGAACGAGGGCAACTAATGTGTTGGACAATAAAATACCCATGTCCCACAAATAAAAAACGGGCAAAAAAATGAGAAAATTAGTGACAGAGAAAATGGAGGAACATGCAAGGAAAAGAAAGCAAAGGAATTAAGAACAATAGAATTCAGGGCATAAAAGTTACTCGGACCAACAAGAATGTTTTCTATTTATAGGTCAACCAATCACAGAAACCCAATAGCGCAGAAGAAGGCCATTTGGCCCATTGATGCTGCACCGATCACAATCCCATCCAGGCCCTAACTGCATAACCCCATGCATTTACTCTGCTAATTTATCCTGATACTAATTAAGCTAACCTACAGAGTGGTTAGCACTGCTGCCTCACAGCGCCAGGGACCCTGGTTCAATCTTGGCTTCAGTCGTTGTCTATGTGAAGTTTGTGCATTCTCCCTGTGTCCCCAAGGTGCTTCGGCTTCCTCCCACAGTCCAAAGATATGCGGGTTAGGTAGATTGGCCATGCTGAGTTGCCCCTTAGTGTCAGGGGGACTAGCAAGGGTAAATGCAGGAGGTTATGAGGATAGGGCCTGGATGGGATTGTGGGGTGCAGCCTTGATGGGCCAAATAGCCTCCTTCTGCATTGTAGGAATTCTATGATATTGTGATACCAGAGCAGCCAGAGGAAACCCATGCAGACATGGTGAGAATGTGCAAACTCCACATAGTCAGTGACCTGAGGTCGGAATTGAACCTGGGTCCCTGGTGCTGTGAGGCAGCAGTGCTATTTACTTGATCTACTTGCCACTGTCTTCTTTTTTCAGAAATATGGGCTGTGAAATATTTTGTCTTTTGAAAGCTCCTGAAGTTATGAAGGCATCAATTCCTCACAGTTTGTTATGTTTCACTGATCTTCCTCGGTAACTTATTCCACAAATTTTTTTTGCATGAAAGAGTTCCAACTACTTATTGTTAACTTCTTAATTTATTTTTGAACTTGAGCCCTCTGCCACCCTGAACAATTTGCCTGGACAATATTATGAACTCCCTTCACACTTGAACATGTCAGTCAAATTTCCCTGAAGTCCCCCCTTTTGTACAGATTGCTACACTTTAATGTAAATTTTTTTCATACAGAAATTTGATTTTATATTGCATAAGAATAAATAAGAACAGGCACCACAGAGGACGTCTATGATAAAAGGGATGCCTCTTGGTGTTTAGCTTATAGTCATTTAGTCAGAAATGAGGGAATGATGAGGATAAGAACATGCTACCCTCTGTGTCAATGAGGTATGTTTATCACATTCTTTAGAAACACCACAAATAAATTACATTGAAATACAAAATGTGTATGGAAACGTATGGTCAGTTAATATAAAATCCCTCCAAAAAAGCACACCAACCAACAAAAGTAAATGAGGGGAAAAGCAAGAATAGTTTTTTAATTATTCATTTATGGGATGTGGGTGTTGCTGACTAGATCAGCATTTATTGCCGTCGAGAAAGCAGTGGTGAGCTGCTGTTGCAGTCCATCAAACCTGCACATCTTTGGAGTGTGGAAGGAAACCAGAGCACCTGGAGAAAACCCATGCAGACATGGGGTGAACGTGCACACTCCACATAGACAGCGACCCAAGTCAGTCCATGTAGTTTTACTGTAAGCCTACTTGTGATGCTAATAAATAAACTTTCAACCACGATAACATATTGAATAATGTTTTCCAACGTTTGAAAATTGCATGGAGTTTGAGCAAAGATACACAAATATTAAATGTTTCAAAGCTCTGCTTTGATTTGATTTATTATTGTCATGTGTATTAGTATACAGTGAAAAGTATTGTTTCTTCTGCACTATACAAAGTATGCCATTCATAGAGAAGGAAATGAGAGAGTGCAGAATGTAGTCTTACAATCATAGCTAGGGTGTAGTAAAAGATCAACTTAATGCGAGGTAGGTCCATTCAAAAGTCTGACTGCAGCAGGGAAGAAGCTGTTGTTGAGTCGGTTGGTATGTGACGTCACACTTTTGTATCTTTTGCTTGATGGAAGACAGTGGAAGAATGTCTTGGGTGCATGCGGTCCTTAATTATGCTGGCTACTTTGCCGAGGCAGCGGGAAGTGTAGACAGAGTCAATGAATGGGAGGCTGGTTTGTGTGATGGATTGGGCTACATTCACAACGTTTTGTAGTTTCTTGCTGCCTTGGGCAGAGCAGGACCCCATACCAAGTTATGATACAACCAGAAACAATGCTTTCAATGGCGCATCTGTAAAAGTTGGTGAGAGTCGTAGTTGACATGCCAAATTTCCTCAGTTTTCTGAGAAAGTAGAAGCATTGGTGGTCTTTCTTAACTATAGTGTCGGCATGGGGGGGATCCAGAACAGGTTGTTGGTGATCTGGACACCTAAAAACCTGAAGCTTTTGGATCTTTCTACTTCTTCCCCGTTGATCTAGACAGGAGATGTTCTCCTTTACACTTCCTAAAATCAATGACAAGCACCTTCGTTTTATTGACATTGAGGGAGAGATTATTGTCATCGTTCACCAGATTCTCTACCTCATTCCAGTGTGCTGTCTCATCATTATTTGAGATCTGACCCACTACGGTGGTGTCGTCAGCAAACTTGAAAATCGATTTGGAGGGGAATTTGGCCACACAGTCGTAGGTGGATAAGGAGCATAGTAGGAGGTTGAGAACACAGCCTTGTGGAGTACCAGTATTGAGGGTGATGATGGAAGAAGTGTTGGTGCAGATTACTTGCAGAGTTCTTGCAGAGGACTGTGACTCAAGTACTCTGAAGTATTTGGATCAGAAGTAGACTAAGATGTGTTCTATTCTACCATAAAACTATAAGATTATAAGACATAGGAGCAGAATTAAGCCACTTGGCTCATTGAGTCTGCTCCACCATTCAATCATGGCTGATATTTTTCTCGTCCCCATTCTCTTGCCTTTTCCCCATAACCCCTGATCCACTTATTAATCAAGAGCCTATCTATCTCTGTCTTAAAGACCCTCAATGACCTGGCCTCCACAGCCTACTGCGGTGAAGAGTAAGTTTCAAGAAATAAGAAATGCACACCAAATTCCCTGTATATCTCTGAGCTCAGATATTTTCTAGGCTTAGTGAATTATTAGTGGGCGGCACGGTAGCACAGTGGTTAGCACTGTTGCTTCACAGCTCCAGGATCATGGGTTCGATTTCCGGCTCGGGTCACTGTTTGTGTGGAGTTTGCACATTCTCCTTGTGTCTGCGTGGGTTTCCTCCGGATGCTCTGGCTTCCTCCCACAGTCCAAAGATGTATGGGTTAGACTGATTGACTGTGCTAAGAAATTGCCCTTTAGTGTCCAGTGTTGCGTAGATTGGAGGGATTTGTGGGTAAAATATGTGGGGATATGGGAGTAGAGCTTGGGTGGGATTGTGTTTAGTGCAGACTCAATGGGCCGAAGAGCCTCTTTCTGCACTGTAGGGTTCTATGATTCTATGATGCTCTGGTATATTCATACCAAATTTCACTTTATGGCATCCATCAAATGTCCTTTTGAAGAAGGGTATTCTATGGGATTGGGCAAATGAGTGTGGCAAAAGCTTACAGTTGTATGAAAGTCAATTGGTAGCTGGTACAGTGTGTGCACATTACAATCTATCCAAAAAGAATAAGTTAGCACGCGCTGCCTGTCCCTAAAGGTTGACAGTGTTGATGTTAAGAGGTTATTTTACCCTTTGGGAGAGTCTCGGATCAGAGGGCATAATCTCAGAGGAAGGAGGTCACGCATTTAACAGAGAGATCAGGAGGAATTCTTTCTCTCAGAGGTTAACGAATCTGAGGAATTTTTTTTACCACAGAAGGTTGCTTTAAATCTGCTCAAGCTGAGATAGATTTTTAATCAGTAAGGGAATTAACTTACATGGTGATAAGACGGGAAAATGGGAGTAGGGGATTATGATCAGCCATGATCTCATTGACTAGCAGAGCAGACTTGATGGGCCGAATGATCTACATCTGCTTCTCATAAAGTTAATTTATTAATCACAAATAAGGTTTACATTATAATGCAATGAGGTTACTGTGAAATTCCCCTAGTCATCACGCTCTGGTGCCTGTTTGGGTAAATGTACCATGTCAGCACGTCTTTAAGACTGTGGGAAGAAACCGCAACACCTGGTGGAAACCCACACCGACACAGGAGAATGCACATACTCTACACAGACAATGACCCAAGCTGGGAATTGAACCCAGGTCTCTGGTGCTGTGAGACAGCAGTGCTAACCACCATGCCACTGTGCCACCTATAAGTCTTATGGTCTTATGATCCAGCATTAAATATATTTTGGTCTCTCAGGGAATTAAGGGACAGTTGGGAAAGCAGACTTGAGCCTATTTCTGCTGCTCTGTCTGATGGTCTTACATGGAGTAGGTGCTATTATCTCTGTCTGGATAATTGTGAGGAGGGACCGATTGCATTTGCCTCATGTACCAGTTACTGATTCATGCTCACCTACGAGATGAACAATTTGCCTTGGTTATCGAAGAAAGAAGATTTCTGAAATGATTACATGGTTGTAGTTTCATGATCAAAACTGATCAGAAGCAATTTGTGGCTAAATCTCCGGTACCCCCTTTAACTGTAGCTTGAATGTAGAAATAGGCTTTCATTTTCCTTGCTTATCATTGCAAATTATACACAGACGATCAGCAATGCCAAGGAAATGACTGAATCACCTTTCCCCCTCTGAGGTAGAGCTCAACAGTGGAGGATATATTTTTCTTTTCAAACATTAAAACAACTCGCGTGAGCCTTGTATTGGCGAGGGTGTGGCACTATATCGCAAATGGGTGGCCAACACAGATACTGGACTTAGAATTCAGGCTATTTGTTTATACCGAACTCGTGTCTTTTAAAAAGCTGTTACATAGGTAAGATGGGTATAGAGGGATATGGGCCAAACACAGGCAATTGGGACTAGCTTGAGGTTTAAAAAAAGGACAGCATGGGCAAGTTGGGCCGAAGGGTCTGTTTCAATGCCTTAAACCTCTATGACTCTATGACTGTAATACTATATTACTTACTTTCTTGTTTTCTTCTTTATGTACTGTATGCTTTGTCTGTATTGTGTGCAAGAAACAATACTTTTCACTGTACACTGATACACGTGACAATAATAAATTAAATCAAATCAAAGAATTAGTTGTTTGTTGATAAAGGTTGTGTTATGTGGGGAGCCAGAGTTGTAATTCCTGACGCATACAGATTGCAGTTGCAATGTAATCTTTATGATCTGCACTTGGGGATGAGCTTAACAAAGAGTGACCAGGGCTAGGTAAGGATGTGAAAGACACAGTGTGAAGTATGTCAAGCTGTGGAAAAGTTGCCACCATTGATAGTTTTGCAAACATGGAAATGATCAGCGGGATTGTGACAGGGGCTGCACGTAGATTTTGAAGAATTTGAAAGGCAACATTTAATCATTGTAATAGCCACTCGCAGAGCGTTGAACAGTTTCCGATGAATCAAACTACAATGAGCAGAGCTCTAAATATTTTGTGTGCTTTGTTTGCTGAGGAAATTGTATCCATCAACAGTCCTCAGCTTTGTCCAGAAGAGTTTGTGGAATTTATGAGAATGAATTGGATAAAACGTACCAGGGTTCCACCGTAACACTTTGCTTCAAATGGAGCAGTGGAGCGCACAGTAAAAACTGTCACGCGTGTTCCTGTTAAGAAAATGTGAGATACAAATTGGAAGAAACATCAGTAGTCATTGAATCAGAAAACTGGCGGGGTTTTTATTTTGTTTGTTTATTGTAATGCACCTCATGCAGCTACTGGAAGAAGACCAACTGAATTGTGTCTTGGAAGGCAGCCTAGTAGAAGGTTTTCATTTCTAAAGCCTTATTTAGCACAGCTAGAGGAAGAGAAGCAATCAAAGTAAAAATGGAATCATGATCGGGGTAGAACGAGAGAAAGAAATCTGAAGTTGAACCAAAAAGTTAAGGTGAAAGAATATTGTCATGAGTGATTGAATAGGCTGCCAGAAGGGGTCATAAAGGTATGTGGTCTTCGCATATATTTGGCCAAGATGTTAGGTGTTTGGAAAGGTTAGGTTTGTACGCCTTGATCATGTTTTACCTGCATGTGTTCACAAAGGAGGGAGTTGGGAAGATTTAAATGAGTTTGACACAGTGTACCAAGAATTAATCCAACACAAGTCATGCCTGGAGCTAGTTCAAAGCAGAGTCAGAGACAGACAGACATGTCTGATGGAGTGGAAAATTCAGTGTATGGTCAAGATCAAAATAAGTCTTTATTGGCAAAACCTCTCCTCAGAGACAGGCCCAAATGGATTCAGGCCCTTCACCATATTCTGAAAATATGGATCAAGAAAGGAGAAAGTAAGAATTAGAGATTAGGGGAAGGTGATAGCCGAATGCTATTATTGCTTGACTATTAATCCAGAAACTCAGCTAATGTTCTGGGGATCAGGGTTCGAACCCTGTCACAGCAGATAGTGGAATTTGAATTCAATAAAAAGTATCTGGAATTAAAAATCTATTGATGGCCATGTTGATTGTCAGAAAAATCCGTCAAGTTCACCAATGTCCTTCAGGGAAGGAAATCTGTCATCCTCACTTGGACTGGTCTACATGTGAATCCAGAACTACATCAGTGTGCTTGACTCTCAACTTCCCTTAGGCAATTTGGGGTCGAAGGGCCTGTTTCCATGCTGTAAACCTCTATGGCTCCACAACCTCTAACTAGGGATGGTTAATAAATGCTGGCCAGTCAGCAACACTCATTCCCACAAACGAATTAAAAAAAAATTAAGAATTGGAAACAAATGGTTAAGTTGGATTTGTAATTAAGTAAAAAAAAGGTATGAAGATCAGTTGTTTGTGTACTTTTTCATTAAGGAGGGGGATGTTTACTATTGAAATGACACCCTGTTGTGGCCATTTTGTGTATATGTATATATTATGTGTATTATATTATATTATATTATATTATAGGGATTTGAGGTTGTTTTCATTAAAAAGAAAGCGGCTAAGAGGAGACCTTATTGAAACATATAAGATGATTAGAGGTTTAGATAGGGTGGACAGTGATAGCCTTTTTCCTAGGATGGAGAAAGCTAGCACGAGGGGACATAGCTTTAAATTAAGGGGTGGTAGTTATAGGACGGATATCAGAGGTAGGTTCTTTACCCAGAGGGTGGTAAGGGTATGGAATGCCCTGCCTGCGGCAGTTGTAGATGTGCCAAGTTTGGTGGCGTTCAAGAGGTTAGTAGATAAGTTTATGGATGAAAAGGGAATGGTTTAATTTGGAGGGTCATTGCTTTTTCCTAATTGGTCAGCGCAACATCGAAGGCCGAAGGGCCTGTTCTGCGCTGTAATGTTCTATGTTCTATGTTCTATATGTATATATATATATATATATATATATATATATAAGTCTAACCAGCATAAACTAGTTTGGTGAGTACTTGACTTTCTATCCTGCAAAGATATCACAGGAGCTGATGCTAATTTCTGGAGGCTATCAATTGTGAATATAAATTTTAACATTATATAAAAATTGCCATGTCAAGTGAGCTGTTCAAACATGTTAAAGCGGTTCTGTTAAAATGTTAATAGCTTTAACACTATTTATCACTTGAACGATAAAAGATGAAACCCCTACTATTGCAAGCCAACCACACTTTAATATTCTGACAACAAAAGGCTCCCTGATTGAAGCCATGCTTTTAATACTCAGGCCCTGCGATTTTGTTTACTGGATGTCACTGTCCAGCTGTGCACTTCACCCAATCCCCATATTCACTGAGCTTCTGTTTGCAAATACTGTCTTAAGCAGATTGACATGTTTGTTACTGAAGCTAATGCCAAATAAACCAGATAAAGTAGTCTCCAGTACAAGCAGCTGTAGCCTTTGCTGCATATTTATGTTGACTCGTTATCAACAGTGCATTAATGCTATTTGAATTATATCCCATTATAGTTAATATAAAATGAACTGCATCGTGGGCCAGGCATGATTGAGACAGATAACTCATAGGAATAAACAGATAATGAAAACTGGGAGTGAAAAGTTGTAGAATCCCTACAGTGTGGATCAAAGCCATTTGACTCAGCCTGCACTGACAACAATCCCACCCAGGTTCTATCCTCCTAATCCCAAGTCTTTACTCTGCTGATCCCTCTGACACTAAGGGTGGAATTTTCCCAGCCTACCCACTACAGGAATCATAGTAGGACAATATTGGGAGGTACAGTGGTTAGCACTGCTGTCTCACAGCTCCGGAGATCCAGGTTCGATTCCTGGCTTGGGTCACTGTCAGTGTGGAGTTTGCACATTCTCTCCATGTCTGCGTGGGTTTCCTCCGGGTCCTCCAGTTTCGTGCCACGGTCCAAAGATGTGCAGATTAGCTTGATTGGCCATGCTATATTATCCCTTAATGTCCCAGAATGCATGGATTAAAGGGATTAGTGGGAATAGGTCCTGGGTGGGATTGTGGTTGGTGCAGACTCGATGGGCCAAATGGCCTCCTTCTGCGCTGTAGGGATTCTATGAATACAGTGGTCCGCTGCCCTTGGCGGGTGGGAGGGTGGAGGATTTTCTTGGGACGAACATAGTGGAAAATCCTGCCCTGAGGGTCAAGTTATCACGGCTAATCCACCTAAATCACACATCTTTAAGCATTTGCATTGTGACATTTTCACACTCTGAAAGCCCTAAAATTAATTACATTTAAGTTCGTTAGCAGGGCAAATGCAGTAACCTTTCGCAAATAGCATTGAATTGAAACACAGGTTTGTTTTTGCTGGTGTTTGCCAAAGGAGTCAGGAAGCCAGGAAAATTTCCTCGCTTTCTTTAAAAAAAGATTTAGGATCATTAATGTCCACCTGAAGAGATAGGTTGGCACTGGCTTAGTATCTTACCTGAAGGAATGCTATCTCTAATAATGGATTACTTCCTTAATACTGATTGGAAATGTTAGCCGAGATTACACACTTATGAGCTGCAGTCAGGCTTGAATCGATAAACTTTTGATTCTCAAATGACTACAGGTCAGTTAGAGCTACTTTTCCTCTAGATTAAATTTAAAGTTTATTTAGTAGTCACAAGAACATTAACGCTGCAATGAAGTCATTGTGAAAATCTCCCTAGTCATTACACTGTAACGCCTGTTCGGATACATGGAGGGGGAATTCTGCATTGCCAATACCCTTACCCTATACCCTTCATAGCTTTGTACATCCCTGTTAGGTCTCCCTCATTCTTTCATGTCTTTCCGGATGTGGGAGGAAACCGGAGCACCGGAGGAAGCCCACACAAACACGGGGAGAATGCGCAGACTCCACATAGCCAGTCACCCTGGAATTGAACCTGGGTCTTTGGTGCTGTGAGCCAGCTAGCTAAATCACCAGTGTGATTTACTCCAGTTCTTATGCAAATTTGACACTTTGATTTTTTTTGGGAGAATCCCATCCTCTATTTCAAAGGAGATTTATGACTAACCTCTCAGGTGGATATAAGGAATCCCAAGGTATCATTTAAGATAGAACAGGTGTATTTTCTCTGATATCCTGCTCAGTATATATCCCTCAAAGAGTATTGATCAAATAGATTATCTGGTCCTTTTTACATTACTCTGTACAAATTGGGTATTGGGTTTTTTTCATTGGGTGTCATGTACTTTGGGAGATCTTGAAATAATGATGGGTGCCAATAAAATGCACCTCCTTCCTTTAAGTTAGCAAAAAGTGGGAATGACAATGGCCTAGTGATATTATTGCAAGACTATTAATTCAGAAACTCAGCTACTGGGACCTGGGTTCGAATCCTGCCACAGCAGATGATAGAATTTAAATTCAGTAGAAAACAATCTGAAATTAAGAATCTACTGATGACTATGAAACCATTATTGATTGTCAAGAAAATCTACCTGCTTCACTAATGCCCTTCAGTGAAGGAAATCTCTCATCTTTACCTGGTCTGGCCCACACGTGACTCCAGAGCCACAGCAATGTGGTTGACTCTCAACTGCCCTCTGAAATGGCCTAACAAACCACTCAGTTTCAAGGGCAATTAGGGATAGGCAATAAACAATTTCAGCCTGGCTTTATCATGCATGAATATAAGACTCAATGAACTTGGTTCAGTGAGCAATCAGCTTTGATTCTCTTTGAATTTGGACACTGCGTGCGTGCTGATCTGTCAGCGCCGAGAGTAATGCATTCGCAGTGGCCCCTGTCTGCTGGCCTCCAGATCGCTGATTAGCTCAATTGCTGGTCAGTCCCTCAATCCCGCATTTCTGCCCTACCAACCTCCACCCCCACCCCATCCTGCCCCCATCCCCAATGGCTCAATCGTTAATGTGATATCCAGACAGGAATTGCACAGGCATGGAAAATATTTGCCTTGCTGTTAGTTTTCAACAATAGACTTTTAAAATCATACAGAACACCAAATTGCTGATTCTATCATTCTCTTATTTTCAAGAAAAAAAACACAAAAGATCTGACATAACTACAGTAATAATTCTATAGAATAATGTAGGAAGATCAAAATGTGTAACTTTGCCCATTATTATTGTGGTTGCAGTGAATGGCACTGAGCTCAGCCCAAGGATTGTCTTTGACATAGTTCTCTGTATTGCACCATAGTATCATATCCGACATAGGCTGATATTTAACTTGGATTTCACTAACTCTGATGAAGGTGCCAATCTCCATTGAGAATTCCCATTTCTTCCAGCACTTCTTTAGCTTTTCTCATCACTTGCTTGCAGGGAAGTAACAGGACAATATCTTAGGGCCCCAATGGGGGAAGTTGGAGTGACTGATTTTCCCAGCTAGCAGATCGTGACAGAGTAACCAATTTAGTATTCTCATCACCAGATATTCACTGCACAGATCTGTTTTTACTTCTAATAGACCAACAGTTAGAATTTCCACAATGCAGAAGGAGGCTATTTGGCCCACCGACTCTCTGAAAGAATGTCTTATCCCCAACCCTTCCATGCCCTATCCCACTATCTTTGCACATTTACCGCGGCTAATCCACCTAAACCTATATAAATAAAAACAAATTACTGCGCATGCTGGAATTCTGAAACCAAAAGAGGAAATGCTGGAAAATCTCAGCAGATCTGGCAGCCTCTGTAAGGAGAGAAAAGACTTGAGGTTTTGAGTCCAGGTGACTCTTTGGTCGGCTTTGACAAAGGGTCATCTAGACTCAAAACATCAGCTCTTTTCCCTCCTTACAGAGGCTGCCAGACCTGCTGAGATTTTCCAGCATTTTCTCTTCTGGTTTCACTTAAACCTACACATCTTTGGATGTTAGGAGGTAAATTAGCATGACCAATCCACGTAACCTGCTCATCTTTGGACCGTGGGAGGAAACCGGAGCATGTGGAGGAAGCCCACACAGACACGGGGAGAATGTACAATCTCCAGATAGACAAGGACCCAAGGCCAGAATCGAACATGGGTCCCTGACGCAGTGAGGCAGCAGTATTAACCATTGTGCCTTCCTGCTCAGGATAATTTCAAAAGAAGCAGGTTATCTGGTAATTATTATGTTTCTGTTTATGGGAGCTTGCTATATGTCTGTTGGCTACCTTTTTTTTATTCAGTTGTGGGACATGGGTGTTGCTGGTTGACCAGCACTTATTGCCCATTCTGAATTGTCCTTGAGAAGATGGTGTTGAGCTGCATTCTCGAAATGCTGCAGTCCATGTGGGATTGACTCACAATGCTGTTAAGCAAGGAATTCCAGGATTTTGACCCAGCAACAGCGAAAAAACTGCCTCCACTGCCCCTCTGATAATGCATTCCAGATCATACAGTTACATTCTTTTTGGGATTATAGTTGTGAAATTTTTTAAAAAGTTTTAAGTTTATTTATTAGTCACAATTAAATCTTACATTAACACTGCAATGAATTTACTGTGAAATTCCCCTAGTTGCCACACCTGTTTGGGTCAATGTACCTAACCAGCACGTCTTTCAGACCGTGGGAGGAAACCAGAGCATGCAGAGGAAACCCATGCAGACACGGGGAGAATGTGCATACTCCACACAGGCAGTGACCCAAACCAGGAATCGAACCTGGGTCCCGAGCACTATGAGGCAGCGATGCTAACCACTGTGCCACTGTGCCGCCCAATTTATCCTGGCAAACTTGAGAAATAACTTGCAAGTAATCGTCTAAAAATTAAGCGTTGTATCACAAGACAGCTTTCTAAACTGAGAATGTCAGTGAAAGTTATTGTGTGCGTCCCTCCCGCCAGAGACAGACCGAGGCCCGAAAAATCTTTTGCTTACCTACAATGATATCGGTGATTAAATTTTATGTGGGCCTTTTCCTTTTGACCTGTTTTGATGCCTGTGACATCCTTCAGTACACGTGTAAGTCAGCATGTTTGTTTCCACTGATGTGTGATGACATCCAGCCTAGCAGGCTATAAAGCCATTACTCCAGGTCTATGGAGAAACTGTTACATTGTTGACAGCAAGAAATTCAATAGCCTGAGCACCACATAATTCCCTTAAAACCCCCCCTTTCTGAAGCTGTAATTTTCTATTTCTATTTTTAAAGAGTCTGTATTGACCAAAAAATTATTTTGTAATGATTATATTGGGTGAAATGAAAGGGATAAATGAAGAGGAAATTGTAATTTCATGCTTGCTATTTCTATTACCTTTAATTTCTCCCAGTTTATACTTTATAATCGTCCATTTTAGCGATTAATAGCGCCATGCTATTTTTCATCGACAATTTTATTAATGACTTAATGACTTCCATTTCACTGCACCACTGATAGTAAATCCCTCCTCACTTTCTTATCTGTGCAACTTTCAAGGTTTGCATTCTGTGAGCTGTAAAGTGAGATGCAGTGACAGGCGTGTTTTGCATTTTTGAATGGGTTACAATGAGCAAACAGTGGATTGTCTGTTAAAAAAGAAATAAGATACCATAGACGCTGAAAATCTGAAATAAAAAACAGAAAACGTTGGAAATATGTGATTTTGTTGAATGGTCCGGTAGCACAATGGTTAGCACTGCTACTTACAGCTTTAGGGACCTGGGTTCAATTCCCAGCTCGTGTCACTGTTTGTGTGGAGTTTGCACATTCTTCTTGTGTCTGCATGGGTTTTCTCCTGTGCTCCGGTTTCCTCCCACAGTCCAAAGATGTGTGGGTTAGGTTGATTGGCCATGCTAAAATTGCCCCTTAGTGTCCAGGGATGCATAGGTTAGAGGGATTGGTGGGTAAATGTATAGGGATGTGGGGGTAGGACCTGAGTGGGATTATAATTGGTGCAGCCTTGATGGGGCGAAGGGCCTGTTTCTGCATTGTAGGGTTCTATGATTCTATATTCAATGGTTTGGGCAACATCTGTGGAGAGAGAGAAGCAGACTTGAAAGTTCAGGTCCAAGGGGGTGACCTTGCTGGCTTGGCGTGCTGGCATGGTGAGCTGATAAGATCGCAAGAAAGGCGGAAAACTCGGTTCGCACCCAGTTTCCCGCCTCTTGTGATTTTACCGGCACTGAATTGCAGGCATAATCAGCCTTCCAACCTGGGGGGGTGAGAGACTGGGATAGTCACAGATCCCTCAGTGTTCTGTGTATAGAACATTGAGAGTTCAAGACACATGTGTAATAACACCCCTCACAGTCAGCAGTTTGACGCCACTGGTGACTGGGAATGCTTTAGAGGATTCTCCACCATCCGGTACTCTGGCCATCATGCCATCATGGAGCTGGTGTACCATCTGAATGAATTTGAGGGGGGAACAGCCGAACTTTGACATGATGCTCCACAGGCCTTATCAGCTGACAGTGTTGAAGGCTTTCGCGAGGTCAACAAAAGGTTGTGTAGAGCTGCTGACACTTCTCCTGAAGTTGGTGAGCAGCAAAAATCATGTCTATAGTTCCGCGACCTTTGCAGAAGCCGCACTGTGACTCTTGAAGCAGTCCCAGTCCAGATGAGTGACCAGACGATTTAGCAGGTCTGTTATGAGGGTTTTTCCTGCGATGGAGAGCAGCGAGATTCCTCGGTGATTCCTCGCATACTTGCCGATTGCTCTTCCTCTTGTAGACACGTATGATGGAAGCATCTTTAAGTTCCTAAGAAATGGATCCTTGCTTCCAAAAGGACTGGAACAACTTGGTGGGCTTCGTGATAAGTAAAGGACCAGCAGCTTTGTAGATCTCTGTGGGTGTGGCATCTGCCCCTGGGGCTTTGCCACTGGATAGATGGCTGACAGTTTTTGTGACTTCAGTTACTACCGGTGGGTCATCCATGGTACTGTTGATATTGACCTGAGGAATCCTATCTATTGCCTCATTGTTAATAGATGAAGGTGGCTTGAGGATGGTTTCAAAATGTTCAGCTCATCTCTGCAGAATCTGAGCCCTCACTGTAGAGCTCCCGAGAGATTGAGGTCCATAGAAAGTGTTGAGAAATAGTACGAGTGAAAATAATAAATCAAATCAAATCGAACCCTTAAAAGTATTGATAGGCAAAGAGACCTGGGCATACAGGTACACAGGTCACTGAAAGTGGTAATGCAGGTGAAGAAGGTAATCAAGGAGGCATACGGCAGGCTTGCCTTCATTGGCCAGGGCACTGAGTTTAAAAATTAGCAAGTCATGTTGCAGTTTTATAGAACCTTAGACCACACTTGAACATAGTGTTCAATTCTGGGCACTGCACCAGAAGGATGTGGGGGCTTTGGACAGGGTACAGAAAAGATTTACCAGGATGTTGCCTGATATCCACAATATATCTTCACCCTGATCCCATTATTGTAGGTGTCCTTTGAATACTTTTCCATTTAGGAAAACAAGCCTTGCAGCTGCTGGAATAAAAATTTTGCCTGCATTATGTACTCTTTAGGAATGCAGTCAATTTCTTGCTAACCCAGCATGCCTTCTGAGTTTTAAAATATGGTCAAGTTAGCAGTGTTAATTATCCTCTATAGTCTAGCATTTAAATGTAGTTGCATAGGCAGAAATAGATTACAATGAAGTCTTTTCATAGACTATGCAAATGGGGCTAAGCATTCACAGGATTGCTCAGTAATAAATGTGAATTGCAAAATAGATGCACTACTTTTCTCATTCACAACAGCAGCAACATCATTCTGATATGTATTGCACAACCTTAAAACTGGATTGTCGATCTGTCAAGTTGTTATGTGCAGTGAGTCAGCTATCTTTAAAACCTATAATCAGAGGGGGACCTCTGATGTTGAGCCATGTAAGCCTTACAGAATTCTGATTTATCTTTTCATACTTGGTAAATTCCTAAATACTTAAAGTGCTCAGAGGTTTAAGAAGCCTGTTCTGCAGCACATTGGTTAGCTGTGCTGAGCAATGACAGGAGAAAATAGCAGCAGCTGGGGTTGCTCTCTGGAGTTACTTAAAACGCACTGGAAGAGTGAACTAGTGACTGACACTGGGATAGAGACAGATAGACTGACAGAAAGATATAAAGCTGGCCACAGTGAGAGCGGGAGTAGTAGGGACAAAAAAGGAACATTTTGATTTCCAGGCTTTACAATAGTTAACATCAGTTTATATTCTATTAAGGTTTCAACTCCAAATATATGCAAGGGCACACATACACACATGAGCACATGCATATTCACACATGGTAACATACATCTACTGGCACACATGTAGTCATTCACACAAACATGTGTCCATACTTGTGTACAATCATTTGGTGCCAAAGGTATCATGGGGAGATGGTGATATTGTCACTGGGTTAGTAATCCAGAGACCCAGGACAAAATCTGGGACCTGGGTTCGAATCCTGCCATGGTAGTTGGTGAAATTTGAATTCGATAAAAATCTGGAATTTGAAGACTAATGATGATCATGAAACTATTGTTCAATTATCGTAAACGCCCATCTGGCTGATTAGTGTCCCTCAGGAAGGAAATCTGTCATCCTCACCTGACATGGCCTGCAGCAATATGGCTGACTCTTAAAAGTGTACACTGAAATGGAGGGCAGTTACGGGCGGCCATAAATCTTGACCTAACCATTGATAACCGCATGCTGTGAATGAATGAAGAAAGTAACATGGATCCTTATGAGGTAAGTCCTGGGACAGACCTCAGTCTCATAGAATTAAAGATTGGTAAATCATAGAAGGAGACACTTTGGTTTGTCATGCCTGTTGTAATATGACTTGCTGGGGTATCAGTATAACATCACTGGAAGGGAAGTGCGATCTAGTTTACTTTGCCTTTTAGTAGGGTACACACACACAGCTCTGTTGTCTTTTAAGCTTCATATTTATGTATAACTGTTCTCAAGTGCTTCATCTTAATAAATGAACCCATAATGTGTTTCCCAAATTCCTTAGGAGCAATTGGCCCCTTGTGCCTTGCAGAGTAAATAAGCCAAAAGAGCGGCATGGTGGCACAGTGGTAAGCACTCTACTTCAGTGCCCGGGACCCTGGGGGTTCAATTCTTGGCTTGGATCACTGTCTGTGTGCAGTTTGCATATTTTCCTTGTGCCTGCATGGGTTTCCTCCGGGTGCTCTGGTTTCCTCCCATAGTCCAAAGATGTGTGGATTAGGTGGATTGGCCAAGCTAAATTGTCTCTTAGTATCTGGAGGATTAGCAGGGTCAATGCAGGTGGTTAGGGGGATAGGACCTGGGTGGGATTGTGGTTGGTGCAGACTCAATGGCCTGAATGGCCTCCTTCTGCACTGTAGGATTCTATTCTATTCTGTTCCATTAATGTCAGGACAGAGTCTATGCTGGAGCTTTGACAGAGTTCTGAAACTATTCGCATTCCTCCCTTACCTTTAAGCCTGCTCCCTATTCACTCAGACGGTGGCTGAATCCATCCTTCCCCAGTGTGTCCGTCACCCCAGTTTTCCTTAGTTTCTAGAATCTATTGATTGTATGGCGCCAGTACTGTTGTTGTAATGTTTGTAACTCTGCCTGAAACTCTTTGCAACAGTTAAGATAAGGTTATGGTAAAACTCAACCAAGGGGCATATAAATAAATAAGACAGAACAGGAAGGGCAGTTAAGAGAAGACACCGTTCTCCAAACTGAACCGTCACAACTGTAAACCACCAGCCAATCCAGAAGGTAGCATACTGTTAACAGCTGGAGCTCAGAACAATGGAGAGGAAAGAAAAACAAAGAACATCTGGGTAAAGGAGACAGAAAGATGGAAAACAGCTTTTAAAACATTAAGTACTTAATCAGACCAAGGCCTTAAGTAAAGAGGCAATGCTACAGCTATTAGAATACATGACAGGTTATTATTATGCAGCGGTCAAATAGATTAAATATCAAACAATAGGTGATACTGATGAGATACAAATATTGTTGTTATAAATCATTGCATGAAAATGCGCAATTCTGAAATAATTCAAGGTAAAATGGGGATTATCTCAGCATTTTAACTGCTTCATATATAGAGGATAAGCCAATTCTGTAACATGATCAGGTCAGAGATTTTGGGAAACCGGTCAATTATAGGTGTGTAGCATGGTAGCACAGTGGTTAGCACTGCTGCCTCACAGTGCCAGGGATCCGGGTTCAATTCTGGCCTCGGGTCACAGTCTGTGTGGAGTCTGCACGTTGTCTGCGTGGGTTTCCTTCGGCTGCTCCAGTTTTCTCCCAGAGTCCAAAGAAATGTGGGTTAGGTTGATTCATCATATTAAATTGCCCTTTAGTGTCAGGGGTATTAGCAGGGTAAATATGCAGGGTTATGGGAAAAGAGCCTAGGTGGGATTGTTGTTAATGTTGATTCGACGGGCCAAATGGCCTCCTTCTGCAATGTAGTGATTCTATGACTCATAGAATGCAGAAGGAGGCTTTTTGGCCCATTGAGACTACACCAACTCTCCAACAGAGCACCTTAACCAAGCCAATCCCCAGCCTCATCCCCATAACCCTGAGCATTTACCATGGCTAATCCATCTAACCTGCAAATCTTTGGACACTAAGGGGCAATTGAGCATAGCCAATCCATCTAACTTGCTCATCTTTGGACTGTGGGAGGAAGCCAGTGGAGAAAGCCTGGGAGAATATGCAGACTCTGCACTGACAGTGATCCAAGACCAGAATCAAAACTAGGTCCTTGGCGCTGTGAGGCAGCAGTGCTATTTTCCTTCCTGTCATGATGCTCACTTGCAAATGCTTGCAGAGAAATATTATAGCATCATATTCATGTGAATGAATGACCAAATTGTCAGCTCTTTTTTGAAGGAATGGTGGCTACCTGTTGGAGGGATGCATGCTCAAGTTTATAATTGATTAGATACATTCAAAATAAATCATACATTCAAAAATACCCTGTGAACTTGGTAGACAGACGCAGAGGGAGGTGCTTTTGCATGGAGAGGGTTACAATCTGAGCACAAGTCTCTCTGGTTCACATCGGGTTGTGGAGGCTCGGTTTGTTACCCAGGTGTGGAATATCTGCAGGTTATAAGAAAACTGTACATCATGGAGGAACATGTATGACCTTTCAGCGGCCACTCTGAATATGTCCTTTATTTTATCCTTTATTTTGTTCTGCCACCATCTCTTACCCATCCCTAATTGATCTTGAGAAAGTGGAGGTGTGCTCCCTCTTAGATCACTGCAGGCCCTGTGGTGTAGGTACATTCACAGTGCTGTTAGGAAAGGAATTATGGTCTGGTAATAAAACAGGATTGATTGACGGACTGTGCACAGCTTGTGGACTCAGGGCCTTAAGACTGAGGAGGGAAGGTATTAGACAGAGTGGCTACTCCTGATTGCCACTATTAGAGGATACCTTCAAGTTTAAGTTTTCTTATTAGTGTCACAAGCTGGTTTACATTAACACTGCAATGAAGTTACTTTGAAAATCCCCTAGTCGTCATGCTCCGGTGCCTGTTTGGAGAGAGAATTTAGCATGGCCACTGCACCTAACCAGCACATCTTATGGACTGTGGGAGGAAATTGAAGCATCCGGAGGAAATCCAGGAAGAGAATGTGCAAACTCCACACAGACAGTGACCCAAGCTGGGAATTGAACCCGTGTCCCTGGTGTTGTGAGGCAGCAGTGCTAACCACTGTGCTGCCTGTAAGCGATGACTGTGGTCGATTTGGATGGGATGTTCCTCTGTAACTAAGTAGCCTGATGACACTCCAAATAATCTGGCCTGTGCAGAAGCAAGAGTCTCTGGGGCGTGATAATCACAGGCCATGGAAACCTGGAGTCTTTGCCCTGAGAAGAGAGGGAGTAAGATACATAATTTTAAGCTGCATCTGGATGTGTCTTTGAAAAAAGTCATCGAGGGATTCACTTGACGTTAATAAACCTTCGCTGGCTGTTTAATAACCCTGAGATTGTGTTGCAGTTCGAACCATATTCCAGCAATTTTATTATATTATGGAGCTGTGGATGTATGGAAGAACATTGCAGTGTGACAGGGGACAGCAAGCTTGATTGATGGATGAGATTGCAGTTTAAGACTATCAATCAAACTACCTGTCTTCGATAACAACCTTGTGTAGGACCACAAGTGCGCTATTGTGATTTGAGCATTTTGAACATTTTTGTTTTCAAGATTATTTAAATATTTTGTGGCGCATTAATAAAAACATACTTTGCCTTAATCTCCGTGGAGGGGAGTGCGTCTGAGACAGCTCTGCGGGGAAGTGTTATGGAGAAGGAAAGGGCTGCAAAACAGCAGCTTCTAACAAAGGTGCCGGAGATTGGATTTCTACCAGGCTGGCAGCATTAATAAACTTATCAATCCACATTGTTGTTTCCAGTGCCCCAGCGTCCTGTAATGGGTAGCCCTGTCACCATGTCCTCCACTTGCTATGAGAATCACAAATTAAGAACCCTTACATGAATAATCACAAGTGTGAAAACATATCCAAGAGCAGTGTAATTAAATATGTGACATTTGTAGCGTCTTTTTAGCAGTTACCCTGTGATTTATTTTGTCAGTGATACCCTTCCTGGCTTACACAAGCTCCACAAAGGCTTTGCACAACACATCCAAGTTTTCACAGAATCATAGAGCCCCTACAAGTGCAGAAGGAGGCCATTCGGCCCATTGAGTCTGCACTGACCACAATCTCACCCAGCCCTTATCCGCATGCATTTACCCTACTAATGCCCTGGATATTAAGGAGGAATTTTCCCATGGCCAATCAACCTAACCCGTCCATCTTTGGATTGTGGGAGGAAACCCACGCAGACACTGCGAAAATATGCAAACTCCACGCAGGACGCAAGCCAGGAATTGAACCTAGGTCCCTGGCGCTGTGAGGTAACAGTGCTAACCACTGTATCATCACACTCTTCAGTACACAAGGTGAAGATTAAGATAGTGCCTTTCCTTTTGAAAACAAGCAAATCGCCAAAGTGATGAAGATTTAAATAAAGCTGGACCACTGGACCAGGCTAGAATCTTGCAATGTGGCAACTGCATTTTTTAAAAACTCATTCATGGGACATGGGTGTTGCTAGCTGGCCAGCATTTGTTGCCCATTCCCTGTTGCCCTTGGAGGGCTGTTAAGAGCCAATTATATTGGCTGTGGTGTCACATGTAGGCAGACGAGATAGGGTTTCCTTCCCTAAAGGACGTTAATGAACCAGGTGGGTTTTTCTGACAGTTGACAATGGTTTCATGGTCATTAGTAGATTCTTAATTCCAGATTTTTTTAAATTGAATTCAAATTCCAACATCTGCCATGGCGGGATTTGAACCCAGGTTCCCAGAACAGTAGCTGAGTTTCTGGATTAATAGTCTAATGATAATAACACGAGGCCATCGCCTCCTCCTGTAGAGTATAGGGCTAATGGTAGGGCTCTTAATAGTGTTGAGGAACAGAAGGATCTTGGTGTATGTGTCAATAGATCCCTGAAAGTAGGCAGTCAAGTGGATAAAGTTGTTAAGAAGGCTTATGGAGTCTTAGCTTTTATTGGTAGGGGGATTGAATTTAGGAGCCGCAGCATCATGTTGCAGCTGTACAAAACTCTAGTGCGGCCGCACTTGGAGTATTGTGTGCAGTTCTGGTCGCCACATTATAAGAAAGATGTGGAGGCATTGGAGAGGGTACAGAGGAGGTTTACTAGGATGTTGCCTGGTATGGAGGGCAGGTCCTATGAAGAGAGGTTGAAGGATTTGAGGTTGTTTTCGTTAGAAAGGAGGCGGCTAAGGGGGGATCTTATTGAAACATATAAGATAATTAGAGGTTTGGATAGGGTGGACAGTGATAGCCTTTTTCCTAGGATGGAAAAAGCTAGCACGAGGGGACACAACTTTAAATTAAGGGGTATGAGTTATAGGACGGATATCAGAGGTAGGTTCTTTACTCAAAGAGTGATTAGGGAGTGGAATGCCCTGCCTGCAGCTGTTGTAGATGCGCCAAGTTTGGTGGCGTTTAAGAGGTTAGTTGATAAGTATATGGATGAGAAGGGAATGGTTTAGTTAGGAGGGGCATTGCTTTTTATTTTGGTCGGCACAACATCGAGGGCCGAAGGGCCTGTTCTGTGCTGTATTGTTCTATGTTCTATGTTCCACTGAAGTTGAATCAACAATACATATGTCAGCGATGCAATAAAATTTGGATTCTGTTTGTTAAAGCCATTGTAATCACCATTTATTGTGTAATTTAAATTGCTGTCATAGAATCCTGACAATGAATAAGGTGGCTATTTGGCCCATCAAGTCTGCACCAACAATAATTCTACCCAGGCCCTATCCCTGCAATATCACATATTTACCTTGCTTATCCCCCTGACGTTAAGGGTTAATTTAGCACTAAGGCTCAATTTACAATGGCCAATCCACCTAAGCTGCATACCTTTGGACTGTAGGAGGAAACCGGAGCACCTGGGGGAAACCCACGCAGACATGGGGAGAACATGCAGACTCCGCACAGACAGTGATCCAAGCCAGGAATCGAACCCAAGTCCCTTGTGCTGTGAAGCAGCAGTGCTAACCACTGTGCCACCATGCTGCCCACAAGGCGGCCTGAATACTCTTGATTTGGCTGCCTTTATGTATCAGTCTCTTGTTTTAGAATAAGGCACAACCCTTTCATGTTGTTCTCAAGCAGGATTTCCAGTCACGTTGCCCCCAAGCTGGAAAACTCTGCCCATGGTCAACAGAGCTTTGCGTGGGTTGTCCTGCCATCCGCTATGATTTCAGTAATGGGTGGGATGGGAAAACTCTCGCAACTTATCTACGATTGCCCACATCATCGAGCAGATGTTGAGCTGGTGTCTATCTTCTTTAATGCTGAGGCCAAACAAGGTTCCAAACAGCTTTGCCAGTTTGAAATTTGGCCAGAGCTGCCACCTCGTGGGATAAATTGCTGGGCATGTGTGGGTCTGCATGGCAGAGGGGTGGAGATCCTAGATGCCAGAGGCCCACGTTATTTTCAACACATTCTCCCCCTGGGCACTTATCTTTTGGACGGGAGCACAGGATGGAGATGAAGAGACCTGGGTGTGACAAGGAATAAGTGCTCTGTCAGAACTTCTGCATAGGTGGGAGATTGGAGCTAGTTTCCATGTCCATTTATAGCCTTCAGTATCTGGTAGACATTCTTCTTCTTTTGTCTCCAAGCTAGGAGACTTGTTTTAATATATAAATTATAACGAATTGACCAATTAAATACATAATGTATTCTTGGCAGGGGTAGTGGGGCACCATGATTGCATCAGACAGGAGTCTGTGGTATATTTTGCAGTCATAATGTAGAGATGCCAGCGTTGGACTGGAGTAAACATGGTAAGAAGTCTCACAATGCCAGGCTAAAGTCCAACCAGTTTATTTGATAGTAATCCTACAAGATTTCGGAAACGGTTTTCCTTTGTCAGGTATGTGGAAAGTTCCTATCCCCATGATCCCACATATTTACCTTGCTAATCCCCATAAACTAAGGGTCAGTTTAGCACAGGAATCTTTCACACACCTGATGAAGGAACACCTTTGTCATGCAATCTGTTTTCTATGATGGTCCACCTTCTGGGGTCAATGTTGAGGTCCCAATTCACCTGGTTGAAGTCTGACACCACTGTACATAACCATACTTTGAATTGTAAATAGTTAAAGGCTACCAAAAATTGTTCATTATTAAGGATACAGGACTCAAGATCTCATCTTGAGCCACATGATGCATAAAACAACCCATATTACGTACATATTACAACAACTTGGCAAGTGGCATGATGGCACAGTGGTTAGCACTGCTGTTTCACAGTGCCAGGAATATGGGTTTGACTCCCAGCTTATCTATGCTTATCTAAAGGGTAAATGTGTAGGGATATGGGGGTAGGGCCTTGGCGGGATTGTGGTCAGTGTAGACTTGATAGGCCAAAGGGCCTCTTTCTGCACTGTAGGGTTCTATGATTCTGTGAAGACCTGCTTCCAGTTTGCCAGCAGAATTTACAATACCTGGGGGAGAGAGAGAGAAATAGTGCATCTGACTCGATATAAAAATCCTGCTAACCAAAATTGAAAGTGAATCCTTGGGAAGAACCACTTGACTTTGACTTGTCAATCCATCCCCCATAGCATTTCAATAAACAAGATCCCATTTAAACCATTTAAGCAGCAATGAAAGGACTTCTAAGTAGATAGCCTGGGGTCTGCTTATAATTGCAAGGAACATGATTAACAATACATTTCTTAAAAACACAAAGAACAAAGAAAGTTACAACACAGGAGCAGGCCCTTCGGCTCTCCAAACCTGTACCGACCATTCTCTCCAACTAAGTTAAAGCCCCGTATCTTTCCAGCAACCATATTCCTCTATTCCCATCCTTTTCATGTGTTTGTCAAAATGCCCCTTAAAAGTAATTATCATATCAGCTTTCTCTACCTCCCCCAGCAGCAGTTCCAGGCATCCACTCTCTGTGCAAAAAACTTGTTTCATACATTTAATTTAAACCTTGCCCCTCGCACCTTAAACCTATGCCCTCTAGTAATTCCACCCTGGGAAAAAACTTTTGATTATCCACTCTGTCCACGCCCTTCATAATCTTGTAGACTTCTATCAGGTCGCCCCTCAACCTCCCTCGTTCCAGTGAGAACAAACCACGTTTCTCCAACCTCTCCTCATAGCTAATGCCCTCCATATCAAGCAACACACTAGCATTACACCATTGTGTCTGCATGGGTTTCTTCCAGGTGCTCTGGTTTGCTCCTACACTCTAAAGATGTGTGGGTTGAGTTGATTGGCCATGCTAAATTGCACCTTAGTGTCAGGGGAACTAGCAGGGTAAATACATGTGGTTATGGGGATAGAGCCTGGGCGGGACTGATGTTGGTGCAAGCTTGATGGGCCAAATGGCCTCGTTCTACACTGTTGGAATTTGATGAAAAATTCTTCTATTTTATTGGATGGCAAAGGGGATGAGTTGTCCTGATGGCAAAAGATGGCAGGAGTCAGAAAATGCCGAACAGCACCCAAACCACAGTGGAAGTAAAGCATCAGAGAAGAAATTATTAGAGCATGTAACAAATGTAATAATTCTGGGGGATTTTAATCTTCATATAGACAAGATCAATCAAATTGTCAGGATGGTCCGGTAGATGAGTTTATAGATTATTTTCATGACAGTTCCTTGGAACAATACATTGCGAAATCAACAAGAGATAAAAGCAGTATAAGATTTAGTACTGTGGAATGAGACAGCGTTAATCAGTAATCTCACAGTAAAAAGGATCTGTCGGGAAGTGCTGATTATAATACAATTGAACTCCACGCAAGGTTTGAAAGTGACATTATCTAGTCACAAACTCAAATCTTAAACTTAAAAGAAGCTAATTATAGGGGTATTAGGAGAGAATTGGCGAAGGTCGCTTGGGTAAATAGTCTTAAGTGTGATCATAGTTATTGGAAAACATTTAAAGAACAATTTAAACAGGCTTATGAAGTTGGAAAAAAATAGCAACCCTGGGCATTTCAGAAAACAGCAACAGGCCAGCACAGTGACTTAGAACATAAGAGCAGGAGTGGGACATCTGGCCGCTCGAGCTTGCTCCACCATTCAATAAGATTATGGCTGATCTTTTTGTGTACTCGGCTCCACTTACCTGCTTGATCACCATAGCCGTTAATTCTTTTACTGTTCATGAGTCACACAGAGGTTAGCGTTGCTGCCTCACCATGTCAGGGACCCGGCTTCGACTCCCAGCTGGGGTCACTGTCTATGTGGAGTTTGCATGTTCTCAGCGTGGGTTTCCTCTGGGCACTCTGGTTCCCTCCCATAGTCCGAATGATGTGGTGGCTAGGTACATTGGCCACGCTAAATTTTCTCTTAGAGTATCCAAATAGGTGCCAGAAGGTGGCGATTAGGGGATTTTCACAGTATCTTCATTGCAGTGTTAATGTAAGCCTGCTTCTGACAGTAATAAATAAACTCAAAAACTTAAACCAAAAAGTAGATAAAGGACCAAGAGAAAATATAATGTCAGAGCAAACTAGTCAAGAATATATTGCAAGAGCTTTTACAAGCAAATAAAAAAGAGGTGAGTAGATAAAGTAAACAAAATAAAGTAAACATTGGTCACTTAGAAGGAGAGACATGAGAAAATGCAACTGGGAATGAGAAAATGACAGAGACTTTGAACCGATATTTTGGACCTGATTTTTGCAGAGTCATGGAGATCTTTGAAAATAGCAAGCAGGACCTGGAACTGAAAATTCCACCTCCATTTCTGTCAGATCCCATTTTTAACAGCATGGTGGGGAAATTGGTGTAGGGCATGAGGTGATGTAGGGTCATGAAGGGCCAAAGAAGGAGGGATGAGGAGTGAAGGTGAGGGCATGAGTTATACTGGCGGGACACTGGATTCAATAGGACAATTTTAAAATGTTGAGCTCAAACAGAAGCTAGAGGGTGTAACAGTGTCTAGAACTACTCAGATTCAAGTCCTATAGAACCATGGTGGGTCTTCTAACCAGCTTGTACCTGCTCAGCAGCATGGACTCCTAGGATCTGCTTCTGGGATGTGTGAGACTGCCTTGATTGCACCCCGGTCTCCCTGGAGTAAAACATTGGGTGTAAGAGGATTCTTTAAGCCAAGGAAGATCTGCAGAGATGGCAAATTTCCTGACTTGAGTTACCTGCCTCGGTCATGGAAATCCAACCCAAAGGTGTGGAAAATTGGGCCACAAAATGGGATTTGTACAAGCTTCACTCAATATAATTCCCTTAACGAGCACAAGCTATTTCCCTGGTGCGAATGGGAGCGTCCTGGATTGTGAAGTGGAGGAAAATGAGATCCTTGACGAGAGTTAAATTGGCCATTGCCACAAAGTTCCATTGACATTGTCTACATTTACCGCTGCTTCAGCAAAGCAGCCAGTATCATTAAGCACCCACCGGACATTCTCTCTTCCACCTTCTTCTGTCAGGAAAAAGAAAAGTTTGAAGTCATGTACCAACCGACTCAAGAACAACTTCTTCCCTGCTGCCATCAGAGTTTTGAATGGACTTAACTCACATTAAGTTAATCTTTCTCTACGCCCTGGCTATGACTGTAACACTACATTCTGCATTCTCTTGTTTCCTTCTCTATGAACTGTATAGCACGCAAAGAACAATACATGTGACAATAATAAATCATATCAAATCAAAAATTAGGACACCAGGGTTTGGCTCTAATTCTCAACTGGAGACAATTATTTTTGGCTAAATGTAGCAATTTGTGACCAAGAAAGAGCAAATGTTTCCGTGATACAATGGAGACATGTTTAAATCATCTCCCCACCCCACCAAGAAAGATTATCTGGGAAATTTATTTTCCATAAGGCACCATGCAGTTCAGAAAGCAAGCGGTTCATTGTTCTTGTGCCAACCCTTTGTAAAATCCATGAAGTTCATGCCATTCTGCCCCTCTATCTCTGCAATTGTTTCTCCACAGGCTTACAGCCAATCTTTAGCATTGCCACAATATTGCCTCATACGATGCAGATGCATAGACATTGGGGGGATTTTCTGGATCTCCCCACCAGAGGATCTTCCCATTCCGCTGAAGGTTCACCTCTCCTCCAAATGAGGCATACAAAACACCGTAATGGGACCAGATGGTCAACTACCAGAAGGAAAACTCCATCCATTATGTAGCTAGGAGGTGCAGATACTTTGGCTGCACCAGATTTGGAATATGCACTTTAGAACCAGCTACATTATTGTGAAATTAATGGTGAGTTATGAAATATTTCGATGCGCCCCTGGTTCGAATGCAGTGGAGAGATGGGGCGGGATTTTATGGCGTCACTCAGTTGAGATTGGAAATTCCCACTCATGGACATTTCCATTGTCATTCTCTCGCTTGTTCCGATTCTAAAGTGGGTGGGTGGTTGAATTCTGGCGATGCAATGATATCCTAGCACATTATACAATAGTTGCGCAGTGTGAAACATCTGAAGTGAGAACAGTCCAAATGAATTAAAAGCCAATTTTTTTTTATTATTTCATGGGGCAGTTGAGAGTGAACCACATTGCTGTAGCTTTGGAGTCACATTTAGTCATGATATGGAGATGCTGGCGTTGGACTGGGGTAAACATAGTAAGAAGTCTCACAACACCAGGTTAAAGACCAACTAATAGTGGCTTTTGCTTCCAAATAAACCTGTTGGACTTTAATCTGGTATTGTGAGACTTCTTACTGTGCCACATGTAGGCCAGACCAGATAAGGACGGCAGATTTCCTTCTCTAAAGGACATTAATGAAACAGATAGGTTTTTCCGACAATCGACAATGGTTTCATGATTATTGGTAGATTCTTAATTCCAGTCTTTTTTTATTGAATTCAAATTCCATCATCTGTCAGAGCAGGATTCAAACTCAGTTCCCCTCCACTTCCCCCTCACCCAATCATCGATATACAAAGATTATTTCAGGGACAAGTATCCTCTTTATTTCAGTGTTAGAGACAAAAATGGCCTCATAACATTTAATTTTTGCAAAGAACTGCAAAGAATGCTGTCTGTTTTCATTAATAAAACAGTAATTATACCCAAAAATTATGGATGATGCTATGAATGGTCAACCTCTGAGTGTGGGAAAATTGCTTTGAACGTGTCCTCCAAAAAAAGGCGTCTGTTGTCAGATTGAAAGTTAGCAGAGGATAGCTTTCATGCTAATTAAACTACAAAGGCCTGTACTGTGCAAACAAAATATTCCATGGCAGAGATATCAAACAAGCCAGCAAAATCACAGGCCCTGAAATGGCTCATTAACGGCGGACATTGCAAAAGCCTGAGCATATCGAGAGTAAATGAGTGACCTGGCACATCGAAGGGCCAATTATTGGTTTGGAGTGGTTTCAACAGCATTTGTGAGGAGATTGACACTTGAGCTTATCTAACACATGTCCCACTCAGATTGGACCATAAAAGCAAAAAGGGGGTTCTTTAAAAATTTAGAAAATAGGACATGGTGTTTTTGACAGTTCCTTATCTGTTTTTCAGCCTTGAGGTCTTAATTTTTAATTTTCTTGTTGAGTTACTCTCATCTTTGGAGTGGTCTTTATAATTGCATGTGTAGCAGCTCTTTGTCTGATATATTTTGAAGGGTACCTTTGGTGGCACAGTGGTAAGAACCGCTGCCTCACACACACAGCGCCAAGGACCCTGGGTTCATTTCCAGCCTCGGATAATGATTGTCTGTATGGAGTTTGCACATTCTCTCCACGTCTGCATGACTTTCCTCTGGGTGCTCCGGTTTCCTCCCACAGTGCAAAGATGTGTAGGTTAGGTTGAGTGGTCATGCTAAATTGCAACTGAGTGTCAGGGGGATTAGGAAGGTAAATATGTGTGTGTGTGGGGGGGGGGGCTGCAGTTAGAGGAGAGGACCTGGGTGGAAATCTTTTTGGTGCAGGCTCGATAGGACAAATGGCCTCCTTCTGCACTGTAAAGATTCTATGATTCTTAATATCCCCGTAAAATTAGAAAGTACATCTCTGTGTTCTGAAGGTTAAGATTGTATGGTTATACTTGACAGATGTAGACCAGTGTGTATTTTTTTTATGATTCATTCATAGGAGATGGTCGCTAGCTGGCCAGCATTTATTGCCCAACCCTAGCTGCCCTTGAGAATTCTTCTGGGAGAGCAGATTTAATCCAACTGTTCCAGCCACAGCTCCCAATATAGAATGTGGTTCCATATAGAAATAGCAGATATAAACGAGTTGGACAGCAACTACTACTAGGAACTCATCACTAATAGGAAAAGAGATTCAAAGTGCATCCGAGTAGAGGGATCTGGTTCCTGTGTTCATGAGTCGCAGAAAGTCGGTATGCAGGTGCAGCACGTAATAAAAAAGGCAAATGAGAGGTTGGCATTTATTGCAAAAAGACTGGAGTATAAAAGTAGAAAAGTATTGTTGCAATTGTATAGGGTGTTGGTACAACAACAAGTGGGATTTTGTGGCCTAGCTCGACCCAAGACCGTAAAATTCTGCCCAAAGTACATTTCCATTGTCTGTCCCTCGGGTGCTCTGATTCCGTGTTGGATGGGGCAGTAGAATTCTGGTGCACATCCCGAGTAGTGTGTCTGGTTTAAGTGTCTTTATTTGAGGAAGAATGTGGTGGCATTGGAGGCAGTTCAGAGGAGGTCCACCAGTTTGATTCCAGCGATGAAAGGGTTGATGTATGAGGAGAGATTAAACAGTTTCGGCTTTTGTTTGCTGGAGTTTAGGAGAGTGAGGGGGCATCTGATCGGGGTATATAAAATACTAAAAGGAATTGATAAAGTAAGTGTAGACCAAATGTTTCCTCTTGTGGGGCAATCTAGAACAAGAATCACAGGCATAGGTTGAGAGGTGATAGGTTTAAAACTGAGATGAGGAGGAACTACTTCTTCCAGAGGGTGGTGAATTTATGGAACTCTCTGTCCCATCGCCCGATGGAGTCTGAATCATTAAATGCTAACAAAGAAGTGATAGATATATTTTTGACTAAAAAACATTAAAAGAATATGTGGGACAAGTGGGGAGATGGATTTGAGACTCGGAAGAGATCAGCCATGATCTGATTAAATGGTGAAGCAAGTTTGAGGGGCTAAAATGCCTGATTCTGCTTTTAATTCTGATGTTTCTATGATCATTCTCAGGTGGCAATGATGAAGGCAAGGCAACAAATCCATCCTAATGAACCCGTAAGACGAGGTCATGTTCCAAGTTCTGGAAACGTGGCTAACTATAAGAACACAGGTAGAAAATTGTCTGTGGTTTGGCTTCAGGCCCAGACTTAGCGCTATGCAGTCAGGAGGCCCAAGGCTGGCTGGAAATTGGGCCACAGGTCTTATGGGCATGTTGTGTATGAGTTGCCTGTGGGAGGCGTGAAAGGCTTTGGCTGCTTATGCATTGACAGTGCCAAGTGCTGGGCCATTTGGTTTGATGGCAACAACCCGAAGGTAGATCCCAGGAGGAGAATTGGAACAAGGGAAGGGTTTCAATATCTCTTCTCTCCACAAGAAGTGTTGTTTTTAATCCGAAAAGAAACCTTACCTCTCCGTTCCTTGGTGTAGAGGCTGCCAAAGCAGCCTGATCATGACTGATCCTACATCTGCCTTGCTCACCAGATTCTCCAAAGGGGTTCGTCAAGAGATATTAATCCCCAGTAAAATGGCCTAATGCCTGTTTTAGGTGGCTGGGATGTCTAAAGAAAGCAGGTTTGGCAGACTTAATAATTGGCTGACCATACACACATGCACAGAAAGGGCATAAGTTGTATCCATCTGTGTGGCACAGTGGCACTGTAGTTAGCAACGTTGCCTCTCAGCGCGAGGGACCCAGGTTCAAATCTGGTCTTTGGCAACTGTTCTGTGTGGAATTTGCATGTTCTTTCCATGTCTGCATGGGTTTCCACAGGGTGCTCTGGTTTCCTCCCATGGTCCAAAGACATGTGGGTCAGGTTGATTGGCCATAGTAAATTGCCCCTTAAACTCGCAGGATGAATAAGTGGGGTTATGGGAATAGGATTTGGGTGGGGTTGTGGTCAGTGCAAACTCGATGGGCCAAGTGGCCTCCTTCTGCATTAGTGCGCTTCTATGATTCAAAATTGTCAGTGTTACACTTGTTTGATGCTCTAAAACAGGCAAAATAAATGCACCAAACTCAAAAGGAGTGCTCCGATCTCAGTGGAACCAGTTCCCAACTCTGAGTCCCTACCTTTCCAGAGTGACGGTACAAACCATTCTTAATTTTTTGTTTTGGTAGTTAAAGTGAAAAAATCTGTAAAGAAAACTGGCCAGTGGACCAGAAGATTTCCACATCAGCTTTCTCTCCAGAACAGACACTCTGCCAAGCTCTGGTATGATTTCCCCCTGCCTCATCCCCAATTTGCAACCATACATTAATGTAATCTCCCTGTTCCCACTTAAATTCCTCAAGTGCGTTATCACATCGATATGGGAAACCTAAAAATAATTCTACGAATATGACCAGCGACCATGTTGCAATGCTCAGCAAATGGTAACTTCTCAGCTAAAAGTATATCTGACAGAAAGACAGATAGGATTTTATTTCCCCTGACCTCTTTACATTTGAACAGCCTCTGGTGTCAGTGACTGCTGTCATACTCAGGACACTGCACTAACCTCACGGTAAAAATACCACCATCGTTGTCACAAAGTATGTACACATTATGTACAGGAGTTAAAAGCGGCTTACATCATTTACATGTGGACGGAAAGCACAAATAATCAAGGATTCTAAACTGTTGGATTTTACAGCTTGTTTTTAAAACACACGGCAATGCGTTTCAGGTTTGGCAGCAATTTAACAGTGAAGATGTCTCTGACAAATTAGTTCTTGGCTTCAGGCAAATAAAGACTGAAATAGATGTGCTTTAGTTGCCTTGTGATGTTACTGATACGCTGACTTCAAATTCACGTGAGTCCTTCATGTTTCTTCTAGTGTCTCTGTGCAGTGCACTTCCCCATGTTAAAGGTGCTATATAAGGACAAAATGTTGTTAGTAGTCACCTTTGGTGTCCCTTGATTTGAGGATGAGGTCTACTCAGAGGCGTGGGTTTCTGCGATGGGTTCTCTTGTGACCGAACAGACGGACTTGACCCATGGATACTTAGACACACGGGGCAGGATGGCCTACAAGATATTGGGATGCTCAGTGTGGAATTTACTTCCTTTTATTTCACTGCCGCTGCTCTGCCTCATCGTTAAGATGTTTTTGAGTTTAAATTCAGTATTCCTACATTAACACTGCAATGAAGTTGCTGTGAAAATCCCCTAGTTGACACATTCCGGTGCCTGTTCGGGTACACTGAGGGAGAATTTAGCATGGCCAATGCAAGTCTTTTGGATTGTGGGAGGAAACCGGAGAATCTGGAAGAAACCCAGGTAGACGTGGGGGATAGAATGTGCAGACTCCGCACAGACTGGGAATTGAACACAGGTGGCTGGCGCTGTGAGGCAGCAATACTAACCACTGTGTCACTGTGCTGCCCCAAACATACCATGCCACCCCAATGGTGACTGAAAATGTGATGAAGCTCGATGGACACACTGTTGCCATTTTGAGTCATTGGTAGCGCGTTATTAATATCAATATTATCAAGGAGTGTCTTTGAAGTATTTTCTTTCTTTCCTTCCCAAACCCCCTCCAACTCTCTCCCAGGCCATTTGAGAGCAGAGGAAACAGGATCTGGCAGGGAAGAAGCTTTTCCGTCATTCAGACAATGTCCAGTCCATCCTGATTTGATTTGGCGGGAGTTTTGCTTGTGGAGCTGGCTTCAAGAAAGGCCATAGTATTTGTTCAATGAATCAGTAGGACGTGGCGGAGGCGTTGCTGGTGGGATTTCTCAAGTGTTGTTATGTGTGTCTCTGTTTAGGGCTGGGATTTTCTGGCTGCACTCGCCCCAGTGCTGGAAAATCCCACCCAAGATCAATGGGCCTTTGCACAGTCCATATCCCACCTGCAATGGTGCCTGTGGTGAGTGGGAATGGGAAAATTCCACTCTCTGTCTCACTATGGTCTAGAATTGTGGTGATGACAACTCTTCACACACTCCGACCTCTGTTGACTTGCAGAGGTCTTTGATGTCAAACACTCATTGTCATGGGTTGTAGAAGGCTGAGTTGGCATGGCTGATGTGGTGCTGGATCTTATAGTCAGTGACAGTCTTTTGAAGGAGGTGGCAATCAAGATACTTTTGACATATTCCTGAGTCTCTCTTCCAACTTATATGCAAGGTTGAAATAGATACATGGATGGGAAAGTTTAGAAGAATATGGGCCAAATGCAGGCAAATGGGACCAGTTTGCAAGTTCACAAGATATAGGAACTGAATTAGGCCAGTTGGCCCATTGAGTCTGCTCCGCCATTCAATTGCGATATGCTCGTGAGCCCATTTTCCTGCCTTCTCCCCATAACCCTTCAACATATTACCAATTAAAAATCTGTCTAACTCCTCCTTAAATTTACTGACTGTCCCAGCATCCATCGCACTTTCAGCGAATTCCACAGATTCACAACATTTTCAGTTTAGGAAACCTGGTTGACTTGGGATTCGATTTGACTGACTAGGTGTGGGTTGACGTATTGGGCAAAATTCGAGGACAGGCTAAGTTTCTGTAAGCAGAATTGAAGAGATTGAGAATGGCTTGTACATCAGGTACATGGTTGGCATTGACAATTCCTGAATGACATTGATGGTCAGTTTAATTTTGCGATGGAGGCAGCAAAGATGAAAATGTATTTAGTACTCACACCAGAGGACAGTTTCTCTTTGATGTGGTGAATAGATTGTAAATAATATGGTGACAAAGCCTTGCCTGGCAATGGTCCAGATTTTAAAGGCACCTCGTTCAAATCTTCCACTCATGCCAGTTGTAATCATATTATCGTCATGAAGCAATTGTAGGATTGTGAGTAAACTATCTAGGCATTCTGATCTCTACAACACAATCCAGAGAGCCTTGTGATTTACAGAATCAAATTCTTTGGTCAGATTGGAGTGCAATGATGATTTCCTGATGTTGCTCTTAATTCTTGGAATTGTCTGGCAAAAGGACCATGTCAGAGGTTTCTCTGGAAGGTCTAAAGCTGCACTGTATCTCTGGGAGGATGTCCTCAGAATCAGGAAGATGGTGATTCAGGAGAATCGACTAGTAAGGATTAATTATTAGAATAGAAGGAGGTTATAGCTGGACACTGAGAAAATCTCAATGTAATCAGGCAGAATCAACATGGTTATGTGAAAGAGAAACTGTATTTGACAAACTTATTTGAGTTCTTTGAGAAAATACCAAGCAAAATGGATAAAGGGGAATCTGTAAATGTGGTGTAATTAGAATTCCAGAAGGTATTTGATAAAGTTCTGCATCATGTATTACACCACAAAATAACAACTCATGGTGTAGGTGTAACATATTAGCATGGATGGAAGATTGGTTTGCCAATGGAAAAGCAGAGATTGGCTATAAATGGGTGATTTTTGCAAATGTAATGAGTGGAGTGACATAGGGATCAGTGCTCAAGCCTCAACTATTTACAACCTACATTAAAGATGTGGGAGAGGGAAGCAAATGTATAGTCGTTAAATTCGCTAGTAACAATGATAAGTAGAAAAGTAAGTTGTGAAGAGAACATAAGGTGCTTGCAAAGAGACATTGCTGGGTTAAATGAGTGGTGAAAAATGAGGCAGATGGTGTATAATGTGTGAAAATGTGAATCTTGTCCACTTTGGAAGGAAGAATAGAAAAGTAACATATTATTTAAATAGAGAGACATTACAAAACACTGAGATAGAGGGACTTGGGTGGCCCGGTGCACGAATCACAAAAAATTAGTATGCAGATACATTTGGTGATTAGGAAGGCAAATGGAATGCTTTCATTTATTGCAAGAGAAATGGAATGCAAAAATAGGGACAGCTTACAACAGTTATACAGTTGGTGACACTACATCAAGAGCAATGTGTACAGTTTGGGTCTCTTTACTTAAATCATAGAAATCCTACACTGCAGAAAGAGACCGTTTGGTCCATCAAGCCTGCCCTGATCACAATCCCACCCAGGCCTTATCTTTGTATCTATACTTATTTACTTGCTAATCCCTCTAACTTACGTATCTCAGTGACACTAAAGGGGCAATTTTAGCATGCCCAACCCACACATCTTTGGACTGTGAGAGGAAGCCGGAGCACCTGGAGGAAACCCACGCAGACACGAGGAGAATGTGCAAATTCCACACACACAGGGCATTGGGAATCATCCGGAGAAGGTTCAGTGGACAGATTTCTGGGATGCAGAGTTTGTCTTATGAGGAAAGGTCTAGTAGGTTTGGCCTGTCTCCAGTGGAGTTTAGAAAAATTGGGGTACCTTCTCGAAATGTGTAACATTTTGAGTGGATCCCGAAAGGATGTTTCTTCTTGTGAGAGAAGCCAGAGGCAAGGGTTACAATTTTAAATAAGAGATCCCCTATTTGTTAGTGAAAGTCTTATGGCTCAGTGGGTAGCACCCCTGCCTCTGAGCTGGAAGCCCCAGGTTCGAGTCCAACCCCAGGCTGAAGAAGGTACATTCATAACGCAGTCAAATAGTTTAAGTCAACCTGCAAATCCTTCCAAACTCACCAATTGCTGGTGTTAAGAGTTGGGGAGACTCCTGGTCAGCCACACTTGATGTGGAATGGTGCCCCTCAAGCTATAAATCCCTGGTGACAGACTGGTAACCTGTCCTGGGAATTACTAGCAGGGAGGCGATTATAATCGTGGTATTATTAGTAGACAATTAATCAAGAAACTCAGCTAATGTTCTGGGGACCCGGGTTTGAATCCTGCCACAGTAGATGTTGGAATTTGAATTCAATAAAAAAAGTCTGGAATTAAGAATCTACTGATGACCATGAAACCATTGTCAGAAAAACCCATCTGGTTCACTAATATCCTTTAGAGAAGGAAATCTGCCATCCTTACCAGGTCTGGCCTACATGTAGCTTCAGAGACATAGTAATGTGCTTGACTCTCAACTGCCCCCAGGCAACTAGGAATGGGCAATAAATGCTGACCTACGTATGAATAATCCACATATGAATTAAAAAAGTACATCATTACGTAAGAAAATGATGTACTTAATCAAACAGTGGTATAGTGGTTAACACTGCTGCCTCACAGCACCAGAGACCCGCGTTCGATTCCCGTCTTGGGTCATTGTCTTTGTGGAGTTTGCATGTCTCCTGTAGGTACTCCAGTTTCCTCCCACAGTCTGGTTATGTGCATTGGCTGTGCTAAATTCTCCTTAACAGTACATGAATAGGCACAGGAGTTGGTGACTAGAGGATTTTCACAGTAACTTCATTGTAGTGTTAATATAAGCCTACCTATGATATTAATAAATAAACTAAACTTCCTCTTGTGAGTGGGGCCAAAAATAGAGGACACAGTTTTAAATAAGGAGCTCCTATTTAAATTAATATAAGTCTTGTGCAGCTGAAACCTGTGAAAAATGTTTGAAGATCCAGTTTTACATTATTTGGGTTCCCACTTTGGGAAGATAAAGTTGTTTTAATGTTTGCTAACTGCACACCCAGTTTAGAGGCACAGGCACAACAGTCTATTCACTATAAACATTGATGTTGCATATTTCTCACTGGAACACATATTCTCCAGAAAGTTCTTGTGGCAAATGAATGCGCTTGAGTCCATGAAGATAATTGCCTGATAAAATCCCAGGATAATCACGGGTGTGGGAAGCTATTATTTCATTCACCCCCAGTTCTCTCATTTTTACCATTTGTCCGTCCCCCTGTTTCTACAACTTTTGTCTTCAAAACATGTGGCGTACGTACACCCCCGCCAACATTGTGGGTGCACCTACACCACACGGACCAGAGTGATTCATAAAGTCAGTTCACCCCCACCTTCTCAAGGGCAATTAGAGATGGGCAATAAATCCAGCAATGCCCACACTCCTGAACAAAAATATATTTATTTATTGGACTTTCTGTGAAGCCAAACCTTTTGTTACGAAGCCTGATGCTTTTCATCTCTTCTCAGAGAATGATAGAATCTCTACAGTGCAGAAGGAGGCCATTTGGCACCGACCACAATCCCATCCAGGCCCTATCCCTGTAACCCCACATTAATCCCCTGATACTAGAGTCGATTTAGCATGGCCGGTCAGCCTAACCTGCATGTTTTTGAACTCACTAATGAGTAATTTTATGTTTTCAATATTTTTCCATCTCATTTTTCTAATCTTTTTATAATTGTATTACAACATCTTTTAGTCATCTTCTTTAGGGGCTAAATCAGAAGCATTTTTTGTCTTTTCTCATTCCTCAAATTACTCTAAATATCTGATCAATTCCAGACTTTTTCTAAGTCTGAAAATCTCCTCTGCCTCATTTTACTGGTCACAGTATTCGAGTGATTGGCAAACTGGCGAGTACTTCCTGCTTTGAATGTAACTTGTGGAGCTTGGTGAGAGTAGGGACCGGGGAAAGCAGGGGAATGGTGGAGCTGGTGGTGGAGCAAGAACACACAACGGTGAGCAGGAAGACAGGGACAGCAAAGCATGGAGGAAACACTAGAGTGAGAGCAGGAGTGTGGAAGGAGGAGGAGACGCCTGTATTCATCTCCTATTCACTCTCTCTTGATGATGCCAACCTGGGCAGTCACCCAAGTCACCAATTCTCAAGGATGGCTATGCGTCACAGACATCCTGCAAAGCATCTGCATGGATCGTGTCTGTATTTATTATCGGGTGGCGCAGTAGCATGATGCTTAGCACTGCTGTCTCATACCTCCAGGGACTCTTGTTCAATTCCAAGCTTTGGGTCACTGCCTGTGTGGTGTTTGCACGTTCGTCCTGTGTCTGCGTGGGTTTCCTTCAGGCGCTCTGGTTTCCTTATACAGTCCAAAGATGTGCCAATTAGGTGGATTGGTCAGACTAAATTGTCCTCAGTGTCCCAAGATGTGTAGATTGAATAGTTATGGTAAATGTGTGGAGTTACAGGGATAGGCGAGGGAGAGGGCCTGGGTAAGATATTCTGTGAGAGAGAGGTTGCAGACTCATTGTGCTGAATTGACTCTTCTGCATTGTAGGGATTTTATGAATCTGAGGGCCCAGTCTGAGAATCACTGTTCCAAGTCTCCTTAGCTATTATAACATTATTTATGGACCATATATGTTGCCCATTGTTGCTTCTTATGTACCACACTATACACAGCCAGAAGGTGATGAATCTGTGGAACTCATTGCCATAGAGGGCTGGAGGCCAGGTCACTGAGTGTCTTTAACACTGAGATAGAAAAGTTCTTGATTATGAGGGGATCAAGGATTACAGGGAGAAGACAGGAGATGGGGGATGAGAATCATATCAGCCATGATTGAATGATGGAGCAGACTTGATGGGTTGAATGGCCTAATTCTGCTCCTACATCTTATGGTTTTAACATTTAATTTGACATTGCTCTGCTTACTTACATATTTTATGCAACATAGGATTTCTGAAATTCTTGGTGGTATCTTCAAATTTCTATGAATCTTATCTCCAAACTCTGTGGCCTGGGCATCGACTCCTTCCTCTGCGACTGGATCCTGAACTTCCTAACCCATAGACTGCAGTCAGTAAAGATAGGCAACAACACCTCCTCCACAATCATCCTCAACGCTGACTGTGTTCTTAGCCCCTTAATATACTCCTATGGGTGTGTGGTCAAATTCCCCTCCAACTCAACTTTTTAGTTTGTTGACCATACCATTATAGTGGTTAGGATCTCAAACAATGGTGACACAGAGTATAGGAATGAGATAGAGAATCTGATGAACTAGTGTAGTGACAATAATCTCTCTCTCAATGTCAACAAAACGAAAGAGATTGTCGTCAACTTCAGGAAGCGTAGAGAAGAACATGGCCTTGTCTACACCAAAGGGATGAAGTAGAAAAGGTTGAGAGCTTCAGGTTTTTAGGTGTCCAGGTCACCAACAACCTGTCCTGGAATCCATCCATGCCAGAACTATAGTTAAGAAAGTTCACCAATGCCTCCACTTTCAAAGAAGACTAAGGAAATTTGGCATGTCCGCTGCAACTCCACCAACTTTTACAGATGCATCATAGAAAGCATTTTTTCTGGTTGTATCACAGCTTCGTATGGCTCCTGATTGCAAGATCGTGATTGCCCAAGATCACAAGGAATTACAAAAGGTCATGAATGTAGCCTAATCCATCACGCAAACCAGCCATTAACTTTGTCTATACTTGCCACTGCCTTGGCAAAGCAGCCAGCATAATTAAGGACCTCATGCACCCCGGACATTCTCTCTTCTACCTTCTTCCATCTGGAAGAAGATACATAGGTCTGAGGTCACATGCCAATCGACTCAAGGACAGCTTCTTTTATGCTGTTGTCAGACTTTTGAGTGGACTTACCTTGCATTAAGTTCATCTTTCTCTACACCCTGGCTCTGACTGTCACACTACATTCTGCACTGTTATGTTTCCTTCCCTATGAACAGTACACTTTGTGCAAGAACAATACTTTTCACTGCATGCTGATACATGTGAAAATAATAAATCAAATCAAACTAAATCAAATCTGATGGAAAGTCTATAATGAATTTCGGAATCAATGATGCAAATTTACACTGGCTCTGCTTCCATCACTGGTTTTTTCAATGAATTCTTTCTTTCCACCTTGACATAACAAAGTGTTGTCTTTCAGCCTTGAGCTAGTTTTGCATTCATTCTCAAGGTTTGCTCAGAACCCCCACAACTTCCAGCTGCACTAACAGCCTTTTGGTGTGGAACTTTGTCAATTGTCATTTGGAAGCTAAGGTGTAGACTGTTTTTAATCCAAAATTTCTTGTTTCAAATTGTTTGTTGATTCAGTTGTTAAACACTGAATTCCTTCTTTGCTCTTCTATGCAAAAACGTATTTTAAATTATCAGTTCAAAGTTCATTTATTAGTGTTGCAAGTTGGCTTATATTAACACTGCAATGAAGTTACTGTGAAGGTCCCTGGGTCGCCACACTCCGGTGCATGTTTGGATACACTGAGGGAGCATTCAGCATGGCCAATGCACCCAACAGCATGTCTTTCGGACTGTGGGAGGAAACCATGGAACTGGAGGAAACCCATGCAGAAACAGGGAAACCATGCAGACTCCGCAGAGATAGTGACCCAAGCTGGGAATCAAACCCGGGTCCTTGGTACTGTGAAGCAGCAGTGCTAACCGCTGTGTCAATGTGCTGCCCCAGGAGTAGATGGTGCGCTACGTCAGAGATCATGTCAGTGTGCGCCTGCTCTACACTTGCTTACAAAGTGAATGAACACTGTTGTGCCGATTCCTTCTGAATCTGTGTTGGCTGCTGTCAACTCAGGCTTGACCCTTGATGTGTAACCTTTGCTCAATGCCACCACCCAAAGCCTCTGACCTTCACCATTCAGAGAGGCAAAGTGCATGGGAAAATTATCACAAATTGCAAGTTCCCTTCCAAGTCACATCTCTGCTGACTGTGAGCACATCCTGTTGCTAAGAATCTTCACCAATAATTTCCCCATTGCTAATGTAATGTTCACAGACCTGTAATTTCCCAGATTGTCTCTTATGCCCTTCTTAAACAAAGGAACAATATTATCTATTCTCTAATCCTCTGGTATCTCGTCCATGGCTGAAGAAGATACAAAGATTTTGGTCAAAGGCTCAGCAATTTCTTCCCTCGCCCTTCTCAGTATTCTGGGATAGACCCTATCTGGCCCTGGTGATTTTCCCACCTTAATGTTTTCAAAACCTCCTCCCTTCTTTTAGACTTGGGGTAAATGCTGATCTAGCCAGTGACATCCACATCCTGTGAATGAATTTTAAAAATATTGTTTAAATCCTCACATTTACTCCTGATAATCAGTTCTACTACATCGAAATAATGCAATTGGCTCCATTCACTCTGCTCCTTATTTTTAAAAAACAATGCGGAGATGCCAGCGCTGGACTGGGGTGGGCACAGTAAGAAGTCTCTCAACACCAGGTTTAAAATCCAACAGGTTTATTTGGAATCATGAACTTTCGGAGTGCTGATGGTGAACATACCTCCACTCACCTGATGAAGGAGCAGTGCTCTGAAAGCTTGTGATTCCAAACCTGTTGGACTTTAACCTGGTGTTGTGAGACTTCTTACTTTTCAAAAAAAGACAGCCAATGTCTCATGTTCAAAAATTTGTTCAAAAAGACATTTGGTGATCTAATTCCTGTTAAAAAATCAAAATATGATGTATGTAATAAATCAAACTTAGAAAAATCAATGTTGTTCGTCCCTGCATTGTAAAGTAATTCTTTCTTGCAAGCCCTTTGGAATTGACCTGTCCTGTGCGGTAGCGACGGTGGCCACTGTTGCAATATCTGACTCTCCCTAAAGTGTAATGTTGACTTCTCTGGGGAGCTCAGGATCCTGAGCGGAAACATTAACTTGTACAATGTAGTCAGATAAATGAATTTTTCAAAATTTGTGATAGTCCTGTTTCAGAGAGTGACAGAAAACTGAAATATGAAGAAAGGCTGCAGTTTATTGACAGATATGTATAGTTGGATTGAAGAAGATAAATTGCAACGGTGATAATTCTTTCAGAATTAGTCTGTCACAACTTTCCACATGAGCTAAGCAATGAGGCTAAATTTCAGTGGTTGTTTAAGGCCGGCCTCGTTAGAGGAACTGCATTCATCTCATTACGTGGATCTGTATAACACAGAAGTTTAAAGCTTATTTATCAGTCACAAGTAAGATTTATATTAACACTGTAATGAAGTTACTGTGGAATTCCCCTAGTTGTCACAGTCCGGTGCCTCTTCGGGTCAATGCACCTAACCAGTACGTCTTTCAGAGTGGGAGAAAATTGGAGCATCCGGAGGAAACCCACACAAACATGGGGAGAACATGCAAACTCCACACAGACAGAATCGTACAGTGCAGAAAGAGGCCCATTGAGACTGCACCGACCACAGTCCCACCCAGGCTTTATCCTCATAGCCCCATGTATGTACCCTAGCTAGTCCCCCTAAGGCACAAATTAGCTTGGCCAATCCACCTAATCCACACACCTTTGAACTGTGGGAAGAAACTGGAGCACCCGGAGGAAATCCACGCAGACATGGGGAGAATTTGCAGATTCTACACAGACAGTGACCCAAGCCGAGAATCAAATCTGAGTCCCTGGTGCTGTGAGGCAGTAGTGCTAACCACTGCCACTCCATGGTTAGAATATATTTGATTTCTATGAGAACGATGTAGAAATTTAAAAGACTTAACCATTCTCATATCCTGGAGGTGTTCTGACAATGCGATTTGTCAATATTGGCCTGACTTGGTGGTAGAAACAATCAAAAGTTTACCTTAACCATTGGGTACACTGTCAAAGTTCTCCCAGAAGTCAGCTAAATTAATGAGAACTCCATTTTTACACTCAGGGCAGGATTTCTGTCTGCATTCGAGCCAAAACCAGAGAATCCTGCATGAATCAATGGAACTTTTGCATAGTCCACTCTCTGCCCATTATGATTTCCATGTGGGCGGGATGGGAAAATGTCCCTCTCAGTCTCATTGTAAACAGAAGCCTTAAATACCTAAACCTCGTTGAATGAGCACAGTAAGAAGTCCAAAGGTTTATTGGGAATCACACGCTTTTGGAGCACTGATCCTTCATCAGGTGAGGTGAGAGGTAGGTTTCAGGTGAGTGAAGAGGAGATGCAGTGCTCCGAAAGCTCCTGATTCCAAATAAACTGGTTGCTCTTTAATCTAGTCTTGTGGGATATCTTACCCAGTCCAACGTCAGCATCTCCACGTTATTGTTAAATGACGTTTAATTGGTTTTAATAGTGCAATAGGAGTGGCGTGGTGGTACAGTGGTTAGCACTGTTACCTCATAGGGCCAGGGAGCCGGGTTCGATTCCAGCCTCCGGTGACTGTTCTTGGAGTTTGCACATTCTCCCCGTGTCTGTGTGGGTTTCCTCCAGGTGCTCTGGGTTTCCTCCCATGTTCCAAAGATGCGCAGGTTCTGTTGATTGGCCATGCTGAATTGCCCCTTAGTGTCAGGGAGATTAGCAAGGATAAATGTGTGGGGTTATGGGGATGGGGCCTGGATGGGATAGTTGTCAGTGCAGACTCGATGGACCAAATGGCTTTTTTCTGCACTGTAGGGATGCTGCAATTTGATGATATCATCATAACCATTGTTAAACACCCTTGCTGGCTCTGAAAAGCTAATTTGTGAAATGACAAGTTATAAAATATTCCACATTAATGTATATATATTTACATAAACTTTTAAATGTGAACTTTTACAAAAAATGATTTTTTATTTTAATTTTTATCTCTATCTAGTTGTCATCATTTATCTTGCATTCTGAAATTTTTAAGCTAAAGCAAAGGAATATGAAGCGTTTTTGACTTCCTGGCAGGTTGAGTGAGAATACCTCAATGTGCCTGGTTCCTTACCCACTCGCTGGCACCACTGCTGCTTGACTTCCCCTTACCTTGGTGCCTGTTTGAATCTGCATTGGCAAAAGGAAGCACAACATTGCAGAGATCACTGGATCCTCGAGGAAGCTTTCTTGAAGTTTCTTCAAAACTTGAGGTCAATGGTTGGGCTTCACCATAAAGTGCAAAATCTGGGTCAGGACATGGGAAATATCTCTACACTTTGAACATTGTTCATTTAACGATTTTACCATTATTAATCAGTTTACAGTCTAGATCCAACCCTCCTTAAAGGTCAGGTGTCTCAATCCCAATTTTCCCCTCTCCTGGAGATTCTGATTTTTTTTTAATATAGTCATTGATAGGATGTGGGATTACTGCGCATACTAATTGCACATTAAGGGGCAGTTAAGAGTCAAAAACATTGCTGTGGATTTAGAATAACAGGTAAGGATGACAGATTTACTTCTCTGAGGGACACTAGTGAATGAGTTGGGTTTTTTTAATGACAATCGACAAACTTTTATTCATTAGTCACAAGTAGGCTTTCATGAACACTGCAATGAAGTTACTGTGAAAGTCTCCTAGTCTTTGCCGCACTCCAGTGCCTGTTTGGGTACACTGAGGGAGAATTTAGCATGGCCGATGCATCTAACCAGCACGTTCTTCAGACTGTGGGAGGAAACAGGAGCACCTGGAGGAAACACACACAGACACATGTGGAGATTGCGCAAACTCCACACAGACAGTGACTCAAGCCGAAAATTGAACCCAGGTCTCTGACGCTGAGACAGCAATGCTCACCGCTGTGCCACTGTGCTGCCTAATGGGCTAATGGTTATGATTAAACTTTTAAATCCAGATTTTTATTGAATTTAAATTTCACCATCTGTCATGGTGGGATTCGAAGCCGGGATCCCCAGAGCATTACTCTGAGTATCTGGAATACTAGTTTGGTGACAATACCACTGCGTCCTCTAGTGTTGTATGAAGTCTCATAACACCAGGTTAAAGTCCAACAGGTTTATTTCTCAGGAAGAACAGGAACAGGTATATCCTCAGGCAGTAGCTTGAGACTCCAAAAGTTAGTGCTGCCCAATAAATCTGTCGGAATTTAATCTGATGTTGTGAGACTTCTTACTATACTTAGCCCAGTCTGATGCAGGCATCTCCACATCGTGGCTCCCCTCTTGTTGTCATATATAATGTTGTCAAACTGGCACCATTTTCTTAGCAAAGTGCTCATTCTTCACATCCAAGCCTTGACTAGGGGTTTCCAAATAGATTCACAAACCTTGAGTTCTACAAGATTTGATCCACCCTCAGTCATGCTTGATTTAAGCATATAATATTTATCTTACTGATCTCTACATTGGTCAGTTTTTCTCTTTATCACACACTCCTTATCTATTCTGTTCCTTTTTTCTCTTAGTTTATACTTCTTGTTTTGTTTTCTGCTCTCTCTTCTTTGTACACTTTCTGTACTTCATTTCCAATATCTCAAACGCTTTCATGTAATTTTCCCTCTACTCTCTTTCCCAAATGCGAACAATTTTATGTCATTATTCTTACACACAGTCCTCAGTATAATCTTAGCTTTCCTTCCCCCAAATTTCCATCAGATTATTTTCTGACCACATGTAGAGTCAACACAAAGGAAAGCTTCTACTTTCAGAGTGGCACAGTGGGTTAGCACTGCTGCCTCACAGGACCAGGGACCTGGGTTCAATTCTAGCCTCGGGTAACTGTGTGGAGTTTCCATATTCTCCCTGTGTGGGTTTCCTCCGAGTGCTCCGGTTTATCCCACAGTCCAAAGATGTACTGATGTGCCATGCTAAATTGCCCTTTAGTGCCCCAGAATGTGTAGTTCAGAGGGATTAATGGGGTAAATGTGTGGGATTGTCCATGGGATGGGATTGTTGTTGGTGCAAACTTGAGGGGCTGAATGGCTTCTTTCTGCACTGTAGGGATTCTATAGATTTTATTTCTTCTCACACAATGGGGACAATTTTAACTTAATCCGCCACTCAAGGAGCTGATGGGATCAGTGTGACACATTGCGGACTTTTCATTGGAAACTGGCAAAAAGAATTGGTTAAAAGGCAATAGGTAACTGTCGCTACTCAAAATACACTAATGCTGAATATACAATATATTGATGGAGGGCAGGTAGATAAGCCATTCCTTGTTTTTTTCTCTGGAATACGCATTATTCTGTTTTTCTTTGAACAGAAATAGACTGATCTATTCTGAGAACCGTCGCATTTGAAAGATCCACAGAAGCCATATACAATTTTAGTATCATGTGGAGAAAAGAAGCTACAGAAAATAAAGCTAAATAAATATTTTAAGATCTAAAATTAGAAGTTGAGGGTACATTTAAAGCATTGCCTTCTTCTGTCATATATTGCTGAGTTCAGTAAAAACTGAATGTGCCAAAATCTCAAGGTGTTGCCATGAACACAAATGTCCGTACATTTTGTTTTCACTCATTCGTGGGACATGGGCATTGCTGGATGAGCCAGCTTTTAGAATCCCTACATTGCAACAGGAGGCCGTTTGGCCCATTGAGTCTGTGCTGAGAACAATCGCACCCTATTCTCATAACCCCACATATTTACCCTGCTAATCCCCTGATATTAGGGTCAATTTAGCATGGCCAATCAACCTAACCCACACATCTTTGGACTGTGGAAGAGAACCGGAGCACTCGGAGGAAATCCATGCAAAACAGGGGGAACAAGCAAACTCCACACGGACAGTGACCCGAGGTTGAAATTGAACTGGCATCCCTGGTGAGGCAGCAGTGCCAACCACTATGTTACCATGGTGCCATTTATTGCTCAATCTTAGTTGCTGGAGGGACAGTTGACATTGCTGTGAATCTCGAGACACATGCAGGCCAGACTGGGTAAGGATGGCAGATTTCCTTCCCTGAAGAACATTAGTGAACCAGCTGGGTTTTTCTGACAATGGACAATGGTTTCATGGTCATTAGTAGATTGTTAATTCCAGATTCGTTTTTTTGAATTCAAATTTCATCACCTGTGGTGGTGGGATTCGAATCTGGGTTCCCCAAAACATTAGCTGAGTTTCTGGATTAATATCTAGCGACAGTACCATTAAGCCATTGCCTCCTTTTTTTGGCTCATGTCAGTTCCCATAGATGACACAACTTGTGACAAAAATTGCTGAACTAGCAGTTGCAGCCATATCAATGGTAACATCTATCATTTTGATTTCCACATTGTGGCATATGCCGAATATTCTGCATTTGTCAGATCTCCTTTTCCTATGTTCTATCTCAGTTGTGACCTATTCCTTGCTGCACCTGAAACTTTGAGTTGATAGTAATCTAATATTCTTCCTCAACACAGACACAGAGGTGATTGGACTTTTAAAAATATTTTGCCACTGGCATTGTTGAGAAGGAGATATCGAATCCTAGAAACAGTACAGAAGGGGGCTCCATTCAGGCCCTATTCCCATAGCTTCACACATTTATCCTGATAGTCCCCCTAACACTAGGGGACAATTTAGCGTGGCAAATGCTTCTAACCATTGCATCTTTAAACTGAGGAAGGAAACTGGAGCACTTGGAAGAAACACATGCGGATAAGGGGGAGAACATGCAGACTCTGCGCAGACAGTGACTCGAGGTCAGAATTGAGCCTGGGTCCTTGGCACTGTGAGGCAGCAGTACTAACCACTGTCTCACCATGCTGCCCGTCTATTACGGCAAACCATTAAAATTCACTAAGCTTAAACACTGAAAATGATTAGAAAAGAGGTTATGGAAAATAAACCTAAATAAGATGGTTTTAAGATGGTGAACTACAAACTTTAAAAAAAATATTAAGCATAAAAAGAAACAACTTTGAGCTGCCAACTTAAATCAAATGTCCTCCTCAGTATATTTATGCTTCAAAGAAACTGGGAACGAGAATTTTGTAATCAGATACTCCTATATATCCTAAAATCCATCTGCAGCTGGACTATCACTTTATAAAATATCCTACTGTTTAGTAGGCTGGGCATATTTCGAATTTGCATTTGTCGGGGAGAAACTGAGGGCAACTACTCATCCAAGTATAGCATGTCATGGTTGCAAAGGAGAGGCTGATTTATGTGGAAAGTAATTTGAAAAACTTGAGGTTGGGGTTGACTTATACACCTGGTTGACTTTTACCCCACTATTTAAGGTAATGATGCTAGATAAGGGTACTGAGAGGTATGGAAAAAAACCGGCTAAACAGAGATAAGGTGCAGGTCAGCCAGGGTGTAACTGAATGGTGGAAGAGAGACAAAGAACTTCTCATGACCTGACAAATGATCGCAGAATCCTACAGTATAAAAGGAAGCCATTTGGCCAATTGAGTATGCACCAACCACTATCCCATCCGGTCCTATCCCTATAACCCCATGCAATCTTCCTGCTGGCACTAATAGGAAATTTATCATGACTAATCCACCCAACCTGTATGTCTTTGGAAATCAGAGGAAACCCAGACAGACAGGGGGAGAACATGCAAGCTCCACAAAGGCGGTGACCCAAGTCAGGAGTCAAACCGAGTTCCTTGTGCTTTGAGGCAGCAGTGCTAATCACGGCGCCACTGTGCCACCCACGTGATGCGACCCAACTATGGTACACATACTTTCCATCGCCTGTTGAATTTCTTTAATTGTCCCTTTGAAATGCTTAGCTCAATTTTCTCACTGCACTGAGAAGAACTCTATTCCATTAGTCAATTATAAGAGTGGAGGAGTTATATAATTAAGTTAGCTCACAAATATCGTGCAGTGTCGAATTTGTAATATCATCCACATTACAATCACAATTCTGGAGACTTCTTCACTCCCAGTCTCTTTGCTGCTTAGTGGATATTAGCACATTTAAAAAAAGAAGGTATATATTTTTAATATTGCTTTCATGAGTGCTCTGACATGACAGAGGAAAGAAATTGGCACAATCTGCTGGTATTGGAGGTCCTATTTCTTTAAAATGAGTGCGCTTTCCAATCTGCAAGGCTCAAATTCAAGGACTTGGGATATTAAAATGTGTATAAGTTGATCTCTGTTCTTGCAGAGGCCGTTGTGAGGTCCAACTAGATGGGGACTGCTCCTTACTGGAAGCTGTCAAGGCAGTTGCTATGCCAGCAATGAGGGGTCCTGATTTACCTTTTAGACTGGACACAAGGTGCGACAGGTCTGGGGCCCTAAGGCTGCAGAGGCGAGGTTGTCAGTTTAAAAATACCAGGACATCAGTCAAGCCAAGGAGTCTGCAAATTCACCACCCTTGAGATCGCAATTTTCGAGCCTGACCTTGTTTTTTATTGTATTTGTCACTGCAGCGCATATGTCAAATGTGCCCCATTGCTGTCCCAAAATCATGGCATTTATGACACAATTACCTGGTCTGTTACAAAGTAGCATAATTGGAGAATAAAGAGTAGGGTTGTATTCATTGTCATGCAATCAAAGATGACTGATTTTTATTCCTTGACACACAAAAGGGATGAATTGATAGAATACTTAAACTGTAGAAGGAGACCATCGTGTCTCCTGTTTGCTCTTTAATCCATCGAAGGAACAATTCACCTTCCATCACTTCTCCCAATCATCCTGCACGTCCTTCCTTCTCAGATAATAATCCAATTTCCTTTTGAGGAAAAAGATACAAAAGTCTGCGGTCACGTATCAACCAACTCGAGGACAGCTTGTTCTCTGCTGCTATAAGACTTTTCTATGAACCTATCTTGCATTAAGTTGATCTTTCTCTACATCCCAGCTATGACTGTAACACTACATTCTGTACTCCTTTCCTTCTCTAGCACACAAGAAACAATACATTTCACTAATACATGTGACTAATAATAAGTCAAATCAAAAAAACTTTACTGAGTGTTATCAAGAAATGCTCTTTGAAGGTCAGTTCTGAAACATATAATAAATCAGGATTTACTTTGTAGCCAAGTTTGTTCTGGGTTTTGATCAGTCCTGCCATTTTTTTTGTGTGTGAAGAGTGGGGGGTAGGGATGGGGGTTGGGGAAGGAGTCACTGTCTGTGCAGAGTTTGCACATTTTCTCCGTACCTGTGTGGATTTCCTCTGGGTGCACCGGTTTCCTCTCTCAATCTGAAAGACTTGCTGGTTAGGTGCATTGTCATGCTGAATTCTCCCTCAGTGTATCCAAACAGCTGCTAGGGTGTGGCAACTCGGGGATTTTCACAATAACTTCATTGCCATGTTAATGCAACCCTACTTGTGACATAAATAAATAAATAAATAAGCTTTGAACTCTTCATCACTGACATTCTCAAGCCCAGAATCAGGGGTCACAGTCTGAGGATTCAGGGTAGACCATTTAGGATGGAGATGAGGAGACATTTTTTCACCCAAAGAGTGGTGAGTCTGTGGAGTTCATTACCACAGAAAGTAGTTGATGCCAAAACATCGAACGTATTCAAGAAGTGGCTGGATATAACATTTGAGGCAAATGGGATCAAAGGTTATGGGGAGAAAGCAGGATTAGTCTATTGAGTTGGATGATTAGCCATGATTGTGATGAATGGTAGAGTAGGCTCGAAGGGCCAAATGCCTCCTCCTAGCTTCTATGTTTCTACATTTCAATGTTGATCCTGTCCTCTTAAGTCATCTTGTGAACACAAGATCATCAAAGCAGTAGGTGAATGAATATACCTGTTTTATTTTGAACATTTTCTTTTACTATCCTTCTCTCTTGGTGAAGCATCTCGCGACACGCCCCAGATTAAATACACTCTAAAGATGCAAATCGTTGTAATGTCATATTGATACCAAAGTTTTTAATAAGTCAGTATGAGATGATGAATGCTAATTCAGACTCATTATGGTGGAGACACATTAGATACCCTGACTCAGAACTAGCTTACTAACTCCATCATCAATGGCTTGCTCAGTCTGCATCTCGCCAGCAGCTTAATTGATGTGGCATTTCCTGGTGTTGAACATCTTCAGACTCTCAGACTGGTCTATCATTGTATATCACAATAATTATGAAGACACATAGTATTTGCAAACAGGAAGAAGTGACACTTTTATTTCCCAATGCGAACATTAAAGCTTTTGAGGTCTGTTTTAGTACCAGCTGTAGCAAATAAAATGTAACCTGTTTGGGATTAGTTGCATATAACAATAAAGCTCCAGCTTTTTATGAAACAGTAAAACACTCTGTCCTACTAGTGCTTAGGGCAGAATATTTATTATTTACTCTTTGCAGCAGCCTGCGGCTTTGAATTGCTTAGGTCAAAATATTTGTATCAGTGTTGGAGATCACATTATTGTGGTATAATAGTGCAGTGGTTTGCACTACTGCCTCACAGCACCACGGAGCTGGTTTTGATGGCTGGCTTGGGTCACTGCTTGTGCAGGGTCTGCATGTTCTCCTTGTGTCTGCATGGGTTTCCTCCAATTTCTTCCCACAGTCTGAAAGACGTGTTGGTTAGGTGCATTGGCTGTGCTAAATTCTCCCTCAGTACCCAAACCGGAGGCACCGGAGTATGACAAATAAGGGATTTTCACATTAACGTCATTGCAGTGTTAATGTAAACCTACTTGTGACACTAGTCTTTGAACTGGAAATGTTCTTTATGATAAACTTTAAACTTAAAGAACATTTCCCATCTTTGTGAACTGGGTAATCATAGGCCAAAATTTCGATTTATTTTCTTTCTTAAGTAGTGCTGCACTCTTCTCTTCTGAAGCAATCTCCTGCCATCAAGAGTGTCTTGCTGTTTTGATAACTTCTGTGACGGCTGATCAATCCAATCTGCAGACTGTCAAATGTGGGCAGATAGGGTTGAAAACTTGGGTCGTTGAGCTGGTTGAAGATTCACATATGCTCCCTCAAATTGCTGTAACTTTGCCTCTGCACGTTCCTACCAAAGTCCTCCAATGTGTTCGATCTGTCTCTGAATAAACCATCTCCACTTTGGTCATTCACACCCAGGATATCCCATGAGGTGGCAGGGATCTTTGAGTCTTCAAGGATGTCTTGAGGACAGCATTTCTGTGTCCTCCTGGGAGTCACCTGCGCAATTAAGTTCTGAGTAGAGGAGTTGGTCCAGGAATATGGGCCGGAATTCTCTGGCAGTTCATGCTTTCGGGATTCTCCAGTCCCAACGTCCCCTTGCCCGTGTGTTTCCCACCAGTTTGGGAATTTCCATTGACAGAGGCAGGACCAGACAATCCCACTGCTAGTGAACAATGTAGGAAGCCGGAGAATCTCGCCCCTGGTGCCAAACGTATGAAGGGCAGGTCTTGCCCAGCAGAGTTGTTCATGAGTGATGAGCACTCCTTGATGTTGGGCAAGTTGGCTTGGGAGAGGCCACCTCTGATGGCCTGCCTTTCTTGCCATTGGAATTGGAAGGTCTTGTGAAGGCAGCAACAGTGGGACCTCCCCGGTGCTTTGAGCTGCCTGCTGTAGGTTGTCCAAGTCTTTGAAGTATATAGGAATGCAAGGATCACTAGTGTCCAGTTAACACCGACCTTAGTCTCAGGGCTGAGAACCTAGTCTACAAATCTGCTGAGCTGGCACATTGGAGAATCTTACTGTCAAAGTCTGTCTTCGTCAAGAGGAGGCTCCCAGGTTTCGAAAAATTGTCCACATTTTCCAGGATCTTGCCATAAGTCTGAATTGAATTGGGGGGAGCGGTGGTGGTGGGTTGTGGTTTGCTTTGGGAGCTGATACTGTATCAATTACAAGATACTAGTGTCTTTGGTGTCATGGTTTTTAACCTGAGATGCTGTAATTTCATAATCTGAATTATTGCTGTGGCTTTAGGCCCAGGATGTTATTGGGCGCTAAATGGTTGAAATTGTCGGCATAGGTTTTATGGACTAAGCTTGTATGGCCTTGAATGTGCAAGGTTCGGGGATGATCTAATTTGGGTGTTCAAAACGATTATAGTAGTATCATAGAATCCTGAAAGTGTAGAAGGAGGCCTTTCAGCCCATCAAGCCTGCACTGACAACAACCCCACCCAGGCCCTATCCCCTTAAACCCACATATTTACCCTGGTAATCCCCCTGACACTAAGGGGCAATTTTGCACGGCCGATCAACCTAACCCCGCACATCTTTTGGAGTGTGAGAGGAAACCGGAGAACCTGGAGGAAAACCACGCGGACACGGGAGAAAGTGCAAATTCCACACAGTCACCCGAAGCCAGAATTGAATCCAGATCCCTGGTACAGTGAGGCAGCAATGCTAACTAGTGTGCCGTCATGGGACCCACAGGCAGGATAAGAAAAGTTTTAAGTTTATTTATTAGTGTCACAAGTAGGCTTACATTAACACTATGATGATGTTACTGTGAAAATCCCCTAGTCATCCACACTCTGAGCCAGTTCGGGTACACTGAAGAAGAATTTAGCATGGCCAATGCACCTACCCAGCACGTCTTTTAGACTGTGGGAGGAAACCGGAGCATCACGAGGAAATCCGCGCCGACACAGGGAGTGGGTGCAGCCTCTGCACAAACAAGCCGGGAATCGAACCCGGCTCCCTGGCGCTCTGAGGCAGCAATACTAACCGTTGTGCCTTTTTGTGTGCTTAACCATGTGGGCAACAATGTCTGGAATTTTACTGGCATGCCCACTGCAATTCGGGGGGGGGGGGGGGGGAGTCTCGGAGAACGGCATTCCCCGTTGGCCTCTGGCAGGATTGTACAATGCTCAGGCCAGTAGAATTCCGCCCGATGTGTTTGTTAAATTGGAGAAGATCCAGAGCCACAAATAGAATCACCTGGGAGGTAATGTTCTGTTCAGCGTTCATTTATTTCCGAGTGTGAATTATACTCGGATGATAATAATGGGGCAGATGAGAGCACCAATCGAGACAGCTCTGAATGCAATCCCTCGATATAAGTACACCTCCGCTGCACACATTCGCTAACAATGCTAATGGGTACTTAATGTTCAGCAAGTCTTCTTTGTTTCCTTCATGCTGCTAAAGATGCTATCTCTGTAACTCCATGTGTCAGGAAAAATCTTCCAAAGTTCCCATCTCGGAATAAATGTGGGTAGAATGTTGGTGCAGCAATATTGAACACTGTTTGCAATATCCTTATTTAACAACTTTCACACTAAAAAGCTAATGCGCTCATGATCAAACATTTGTCAAGAGATCTGGAATGTAATAGAATACGATATTAAATTTAATAAAATCAAACACAGTTAACGCAAACCCTATTTACTCTGGGGGGGAGTACGACATTACAAAGCTTAGGACAATCTCCTATTCTTGAGCAAATAATGCAGATTTGTTAATGCTGTTCTGAATTGTCTTGCAATATTGCTTTCAATTTCTTGACAGTATAACAGACTCTGGTGCTTTGGGATTGAAGCTTTTAAACAGTGCTGCTCCACTCATGCCTGCAGGGTTATACCTGCCAATGACATGAGAGACTTGTAGGTATTTAATATATGTGTGTGTGTGTGTGTCAAAGAATCTTACAGTGCAGATGGAGGCAATTCAGCCCATTGAGCCTACTCTGACAGCAATCCCATTCTATCCTTCACATATTTACCCTGTTAATCCCCTTGATGCTAAGGGGCAATGTTGCATGGCCAACCAACTTAATCCGCACATTTTTAAGATTATAATCATTTTTGTGCTTGTGTTCTTTGTGTATGTGTGTGTTTGTGTGCGTGCAGTGTGTGTGAGTGTAGGTGTCTATGTGTGTACCTCTGCGTGTGTGTCGGGGAGGGGATGTGTGTGTGCTTTTGTACTTGTCTATATATGTGTGTGGGGATGTGTGTGGGGATGTGCGTTACTCTGAGTGTGTAGGGGTATGTGTTACTTTCAGTGTATGTGTTTGATATGTGTGTGCAAATGTGTGTATGTAAGTATGTGTATCTGTGTGTGTGTATGTATGTGTGTGGGTGTCTTGTGTGTATGTGTGTGTGTATATTTGTGTGTGAGTGTGCGTGTCTGTGTATGTGGGTGTGAGTGTATATGTGTGTGTGTTGATGTGTGTATGTGTGAGTGTGTGTATATGTATGGGTGGCTGTGTATATATATGTGTGTGTGTGTGTGTGTGTGTGTGTGTGTGTGTGTGTGTGTGTGTGTGTGTGTGTGTGTGTGTACGTCCCACTTTCTGCAGCCACGTCCAAAGGGGAAGGGTTGCGTTTTCCGAGTTCAGTCAATTGATTTTGTGACAACTCAGTGGGCATCAATTTCTAGTCACTGTATTTATTGCGACATTTACCCCGCAGCGGCCACGGTGCAGGCAGAAGGCCAGGATAGTGACCCCAGCTAACATCGGGACACCAAATGCAAAGCAAAGTATCTTGCTGACACTTTATGCTATCAACTTAATATTTGATTGATGCCAGTACTTGTGTACGTCTGGCCCTTGTGAAGAACAGTGAAAAGTCTGACAACACCAGTTTTAAATCCAACCGATTTATTTGAAAGTAAACTCACAAGCTTTCGGCTTTGTGGCCTTCGTCAAGCAAATGAGGTGTTCTGGTCTCCAAAAGCACACGTATCAGTACAGACTGTGTTATTGGAGACCAGAACACCTCATTCACCCGACGAAGGCCATACAGCCGAAAGCTTGCGAGTTTACTATCAAATAAATCGGTTGGATTTAAAACTGGTGTTGTCAGACTTCTTACTGTGTTTACCCCAGTCCAATGCCGGCATCTCTACATCATGAAGAACAGTGACTCAGGATTGAAAGCGAGCTGGAGAATTTTGGAACCGTTTGGGGCTGGTCTCTGGATACTCCACACGTTGGCCATCAATCTCAAATGAAAGTGACACTCAATGTGCACCATCAGTGTGGAGGCTGCCCGACTGGCCCAGTTCAAACAATCATCGACAAAAATGGCAGTTTGGTTGCGTCTCCTGTCAAATGATTAAACAGGAGGAGCGCCACAGAATGAGGTCAAGGTGTTCTTTCAGATCGACACGTGCAGATATATAAAGATGCCGGTGAGGCAGCGCTCTGCATTCACTAAGCTAGAAAACTATCCTGTCTTCCGCAGTACATGCAGGGGGCAGCTCTTGACTTTGGAAGAGGACAGCTCCACTTGTGGGTGAGGTTGCGTTTGCTATAAATGGGACAGCATTTCCAGCACAGTCCACGCACTGCTTCATTCACCTTCACACGGGAAAGGGGAGGCAAAATGGGAGGAAGCAAGTGTATGACTGAAGGAATTGACAGGAACATTGCTTTATTAGGGATTAGGGGAAATTTTGAGGGCTGGTTTGGAAGGAAAGAGGGCCAACGCTAGACATGGATCTTGCAGTGCAAAAAGTTTAAAGTTTATTTATTAGTGTCACAAGTAGGCTTACATTAACACTGCAATGAAGTTACTGTGAAAATGCTGTAGTTGCCACAATCTGGTGCCAGTTCGGGTATGCTGAGGGCGAGTTTAGCAGATTTCGTTAGGAATAGCTAAAATAAGCAGGACACTGCAGCACAAAAATAGTGCAGGTTTGAGGTGGAATGCCACATAATTGCATCGCACGTTCATCTGCCAATAAAGCCAACAACAGTTTCTTGGATTTAAGCCAATATACAGTTAAGGTTTATTTATTAGTGTCACAAATAGGTTTACATTAACACTACAATGAAGTTACTATGAAAATCCCCTAGACCCAACACTCTGGCACCCGTTCAGGTACACTAAGGGACAATTTAGCACGGCCAATGCACCTAACCAGCACACCTTTCGGACTCTGGGAGGAAACTGGTGCACCCGGAGGAAACCCGGACAGACTCAGGGAGAATGTGCAGACTCGGCACAGGCCCAAGCCAAGAGTTGAATGCAGGTTCCGGTCACTGTGAAGCAGCAATGCAAAGCACCATGCTGCCTCTATGAGGTAGGATAGTGACAGCTGGAACTAAGCAAACAATTTTTGTATCTTCAATATATATATCTTTATTTTCAATGCTTTCCTCTATTGCTTTTTCCTTCCTGAATTACAAATGAAAGAGTAGGAACACAGGATCATTAGTAGGCCATTCATCCCCTTGAGTATGTTCTGCCATTCAATTAGATCTTGGCTGATGTACGCGTCAACTTCATTTCCCTATCTTTTCTCTGTATCCCTTGAAGTTAAAATCTATAGATCCTGAAAATTTTAATGATCCAACATTCCTGACAGCAGAGAGGGAGAGTTGTCCAAAGTTCTGCGATCCTTTGTGTGAAAAAATGCTTTTGGATTTTATCTCTAACAGGCCACAGTATAATTTTAAGATGATGTTTCCTTGCCTTTGATTCACAGATACAGATCAGAACTTTTCCCTGTGCACAGGATTAGAACTCCATGTCTGGGCACCATTTCAAAATGGCTGTTCCAAAGGTTGTCCAGGGATTCCGATGTCCCCAGGGCATTTGGAATTTCAAAGGGTAGGAAGGGAGGGGACGGGTGGGGAGAGGGAGCAGGTGGTGAGGGAATAAGAATCCTGATTGCCTCAACTAATGGTAATTTAATAAAAGCGAATTCCTGCAGATGCTGGAATCTGAACCCAAAAGAAAAAATGCTGGAAAATCTCAGCAGGTCTGACAGCGTCTGTATGGAGAGAAAAGAGCTGATGTTTTGAGTCCAGATACTGTTTGTCAAAGCTTTGACAATGGTCATTTAAAATCCTTTAGAAACATCTCAATTAAACCATAGAACCACAGAATCCTACAGTGCAGAAGAGGCCCTTCGGCCCGTTGAGTCTGCACTGACCTGTGAGAAACACCTGACTTCTCATCTAATCCCACTTACCAGCATTTGGCACATAGCAACACTATATTTTGCACTCTCTCCTTTCCTCCCCTGTGTATGGTATGTTTTGTCTGTATAGTGGGCAAGAAACAATACTTTTCACTGTATACTAATACATTTGACAATAATAAATCAAATCAAATCAAATCAACTGCATTCAAGAGGCAGCTAATGTATTCAAGAGGCAGCTGGATACAACACTTGGGGTGAATGGGATCAAAGGTTATAGGGAAAAAGCAGGATTAGTCTGTGAGTTGGACAATCAGCCATGTCTTAGCTATGAGGAGAGATTGGGTAAACTGGGGTTGTTCTCCCTGGAAGGATGGAGAATGAGGGGAGGCCTAATAGAGATGTACAAAATTATGAAGGGTATAGATAGGGTGAACAGTGGGAAGCTTTTTCCCAGGTTGGAGGTGACAATCACGAGGGGTCACAAACTCAAGGTGAGAGGGGCGAGGTTTAACTCAGATATCAGAGGGACATTTTTTGAAATGCTGTGCCAAGTAGGGTGGTGGACGCTGGGATTGTTTAAGACTTACCTGGATAATCACATGACCAGACTTGGAATGGAAGGATACAAATGAATGGTCTAGTTGGACAATTGAAGGGCACAGGCTTGGAGGGCCGAAGAGCCTGTTTCCTGTGCTGTACTATTCTTTGTTTTTTTGTTCTTTGTTCTATCGTAATGAATGGTGGGGCAGATTTGAAAGGCCAAATGGTCATCTCTTGCTTCTATCTTCTATGTTTCTATGTAAATCATAGCCTCAAATGCTATGACATGCCAAGTGCTATTCCAGGTACTTCTTATGGGATTTGAGGCAACTCACCTCTATCACCTTCCATCAACCTCATAAACTCAAGGGAATAGAAAGGAAGTTTCTGCCATCCGTCCACATAAGTTAACCCTTTGAACGCTGCTATTTGAGTGAAAATGTGTTGGAATCCGTTCAAAGGCAGTATCTCTTTCCTGGAATTCTGTGCCCAGAGCTGAATGTGAAGCCCATGAAGGGGAGGCTTTGTGACACAGAGGGTAGTGTTTCTACCTCAGAATTAGAAGATCCAGATTTGAATCCAATACCAGGATCCATTGGCCATGAAAGGAGCATTTGACACAATTCAACTCAGGAATCCCTCCAACCCTCCAAAGGCTAAAATAAGTGTGGGTGTGAAAAAAATGAAATCCTACACCAAGGCACTCTACAAGTGAAAATATGCTTCCTCACTTTTGCAGTGCGATCCATTTCTGGTTTGCTTTCCATTTGTATTTTGACTGATTTTCGTACGTGTGCACTAGCTTTTAGTGACTTGGATATCTAAATCCTTTGCTCCCACAGCTTCCTAGTCTCTCACCATGAAGAAAGTATTCCAATTTGTCTTTCCCGGATGCAGAGCGGATGACCTCTTATTTTCCCACCTTGAACCTCATCTGTCAGAGTTTTGGACACTCGCTTAATCTGCCAGCATCCCTTTGGAACCTCGGGATCCATTGCACAGCTACCCCGTGCCTCATAATTTATCATCATTGACACCTGAAAAGAGCTTCACATTTCTTCAACTAATGAACTTAGCTGGGAAAGAACTAAGGGTCCCACTCAAATACCTAGGAACAACACAGGCAATATTCAGATTGCACTATTAAATGGGTGACATAGTGGCACAATGATTAGCATTGCTGCCTCACAGTGCCAGGGACCGGTGTTCCATTCCTGGCTCGAATGAGTATCTGGATGGAGTTTGCACATTCTATTCATGTCTGCATGGGTTTCCTCTATGTGCTCCTGTTTCTGTCCACAGTCCAAACTTGTGTAGATTAGGTGGATTGGCCATGCTAAATTGCATCACAGTATCAAAAATGTGTAGGTTAGGGGGAATAACCATGGTAATTGTGCGTGGTTACAGGGATAGGGTCTGGGTGGGATGCTATCAGAGACTCGGTGCAGACTCGATGGGCTGATTAGCCTCCTTCTGCACTGTAGGGATACTCTGATTTCAATTTAAATGTTGCTACAACGCAGTAGCAACACAAAGTGGTATTCTCCAAAAAGATATTATGTCTACCACACTGATGCACAATGTGAATTTCAGTACTAGTGAGAAGCGATACATCCCAACAGATTGTATCAAACAGCAAGCTCCCTCCTGCTGTACCGTAACTAGCCTGTACTTGCAAACCTCAGAACATTGTGACCAACATTCAATGTGATTCCATGATTGAATAACATTTGCTAATCTGATTGTGCTAAGAATTATATTAGCAAACAATTCAAGATTATCAGCCAGGCTCACAGTGTGGCTGAGTTGCATCTGCATTCTTACACAGGGCCCTGCCCTTCCCAAGCAGAGAAAACTTGTCCGCACACTGCGCCTTTTCAATTTAACAAAAGGCTTCATAGAACCACAGAATCCCTGCATTGCGAAAGGAGATCATTCGGCCCATCAAGACTGCACTGACCACAATCCCACCTTATTCTTGTAACCCCACATATTTACCCTGTTAATTTCCCTGACACGAAAGGTCAATTTTAGCATGGCCAATCCACTTAACCCACACATCTTTGGAGCATGGGAGGAAACCGAAGCACCCAGAGGAAACCCATGCAGACATGGATGGAATGAGCAAACTCCACACAGACAATGACCTGAGGCCAGAATTGAACCCAGGTCCCCGAGGAGCTTGCTAACCACTTGATGTACAGCCATTCCCTGCTTCATTCCCCATGGCCAATCTGAGTTGACCTGATTTGAATTTAAACAAAAGCTGGTACTTTCACCATGGTCTACCAATCAGAGTCTTTAAAATTTAAATTTTATTTATTAATTTTAAAGTTTATTTATTAGTGTCACAAGTCGGCTTATATTAACACTGCAATGAAGTTACTGTGTAAATCCCCTAGTTGCCACACTCCGATGCCTGTTGGGTACACTAAGGGAAAATTTAGCATGGCCAATGCACCTAATCGGCACGTCATTCGGACTGTGGGAGAAAATCAGAGCATCCAGAGGAAACCCATGCAGACACGAGGAAAATGTATGGACTCCACACAGACAGTCACCCAAGCCAGGAAATGAACCCGGGTCCCTGATGCTGCGAAGCAGCAATGCTAACCACTGTGCTACCATGCCATTCACTTGTCAGCACCCTCTTCTCGTGCATTTTTTAAATTGCTTTCCCTTTGAGATTCGGTATCCTTGTGAATTTGTCCTGCTAGGTGCAAGTTGAAAAGTTTTGACAGCACGTCTCTTTTTTTCAGAAATTGACTTTATTAGTTATTAGCTCTAAGTTGTCTGGGTATTGGGCCATTCTTTTAAATAAAATTATAGGCCTCCTTTTTGTCTATTTCTAAGGAGACATAAATGTGACTTGATCCTAACTTATTAGTGTCCTACAATGCAGGCAGCACTGTGTTCATTTCATTACAACGTTTTGACTGGATCTTGCTGAATTCTCTAAATTCAGAATAGCATGGGCTGTGGGCCCATATCATCGCTTATCGGCTGTAGTTTACTTTATATATGCTGCACTGAGAACATAATTGAACCACTCATTAGCACAGTCAGCAATTCCAGCTCAAGCTCATGCCAGTAATGCGATGGCAGAAATGTCTGTGATTCTCTGCCATTTTGCAAACCATCCCTGCTGCACAAGTATTAATCCTTTGCCAAGATGTGATTCATTGCTGTGTTTCAACTTGGGCAGAGCTGTTTTCGGAGCCAAGTGCAAAACTGATGGGGCTCATTGCTGCCACTAACTCCAAGACAATCTGGAGTGTGAAAACTGGATTTACATTTAGAACGACTTACCTTCTCCTTAGATGTGCCAAGGGGCTGAATATTGACATTATTGGGGCAGGCTTTTATGTGGGAAATTGCTTACAATTAATCAAGTGCACATATTGAGTCTATATACTCTGGAGTTTAGACCTTGTTCAGATGAAGCTTGTAAAATCCTGCCCAAGGCCAATGAATGCTATTCTCTGAACTGCACGCGCCTAATACCAAGATGGACATGGCAGTAAAATTCCGATAATTGGGCGGAGTTTTATGGCCTTGCTCGTCCTGAAACCGTAAAATCCCACCTGAGGTAGGTAGACCTTTCCACGGCTCCCCCCTCCTCCTCGTCCGCTCCAATTCCCGTGGCAGACAGGATGGTAAAATTCCAGACATTGGATTCTGAAGGGATTTGGCGGAATGGATGCAGAGAGTGTTCCTCCTGCCTGGAAAACCTAGAACACGGGGAGCATTGTCTCAGGATAAGGGGCCAATCGCTTGTGAATGGAATGAGGAGAAACTTCTTCAGTTTTGAATCTTTTGGAATTCTAAACCTCAGTGGCTGCCCCACTATGGAATATATTTAAGGCTGGGAAAGGCATATTTTTGGTTTCTCGGGGGATCAAGTGACATGGGGAGTGGGACGGGGAATGTGGACTTGAAGCCCAAGATGAACCAGGAATGAATTGAATGGCAGAACAGGATTGACAGGTCCTAAGGCCTTCTCCTTCTCCTGCCTCTTTATTTTCTTGTGATTGTATAAACCACATGTTTCATCATAGTTATCTGGTCTCAGCTGAAGTGTTGATGTTAGGATAGAGAGAAAGAAAGACTCCAATGGCACCTTTCATTGAATCATAGAATCTCTATAGTCCAGAAAGAGGTTATTCGGCCCACAGAGTCTGTACCGACCACAGTCCCATCCTGGCTCTATTCCCATAATGCCACATATTTACCTGCTAATTTAGCATGACCAATCAACCTAACCCGCGTATCTTTCAACTGTGGGAGGAAACCACAGAGATCGGAGGAGACCCATGCAAACATGGGGAGAATGTGCAAACTCTACACAGACAGTGACCCGAGGCTGGAATTGAACCTGGGTCCCTGGTGGCAGTGCTAATCATTGTGCTGCTGCCCAGATTTCATGACCTCAGCGGGTCACAAAGTGCTTTATAGCCAATGAAATATTACTCTGCTCATTGAATGGAGAGGGTGGGCTGGGTGGAGGGTAGGGAGAAGACAAAATCCCTCAAGTGTGCACCATTTCACAGAATTGTTAAGGTGCAGTAGGAGGCCATTTTGTCCATCGAATCCCTATTGGCTCTCCAAAATGAGCATCACATCTCACCCAAAACCTGAACATTCTGTACACCCCAAATGGAAGTCCAACCCAGAGGTGACATGAAGATGGCTGGGGGGTTAGCTCAAGCTTGAAGGATAAATATAGCATCATTAGTCATGAGAAATAACCAAGACTAGCCCAATAAAACTGCTTGAATCCTGAGATTCCAACTATATATAGCACAGCATTTAGCATCTTGGCCAGCCTTTTCTGAAAGATGTTCCTAAACAGTCTGCTGGCACGTACGGTACAAAGCCTGTTGAGTAAACAGAGGTAATGAAGCCTTTCATAGGCATTAGTTACTATAAGGCCTCTTTTGGAGCCAATTTAGGGAAAAGATTTCATCTCGTTACTGCTTGTAGTGCAATCATAAGCTCGTTATTCTTCCTTCCATTTACAATCTTGCTGCAAATAGAAAACAGAGAAGATTCTCAACCTCCTGAAACTTAAATTGCTACAACTTGCTGCTTTAACCTATTATGCGCACTGTTCTGGTAGGCTTGAGCAGCTGCCTGTTACCATAGAAACAAGAAGTTATTAGGCTTGGCCTTGTTTCTCTTGGCCTGGTCAGAGGCCCTATTTGAGAATGATAAGGGGTTTGTTTCCTGAACTAATCATAGAATCCCTGCAGTGCAGAAGGAGGCCATTCAGCCCATCAATCCTGCACCAACACCAATCCCATCCAGGCCCTACTCTTGTAACCCTGTATATTTACCTTACTAATCCCCAGACACTAAGGGGCAAATTAGCATGGCCAATCCACCTAACTCACACATCTTTGGAATCTGGGAGGAAACCGGACCACCTGGAGGAAATCCACACAGACATGGGGAGAACGTGCAAACTCCACACAACCAGACAGCCAAGGCTAGAATTGAACGGGATCCCTGGCGCTGTGAGGCAGCAGTGTTAACCACCGTGCCATCAATGCCCAGCACATTTTGGTTTCTCTGCTTATTTTAAAACAGCTAATATCCATTTAAAAATAACAGGTAGAGGGACAGGGAAGAAGAGCTCTAAACTTGTTTATCTAAATGGGTTTGCTCAAGAACATATCAGAGCTCTCTGAAACAAAATTCTCCAAAATGTCAGAATCAATAGCAAAATTCAAATTGAAAGAAAAATCAGAGGTATTTTATTTCAAACATTAAATATATCTGATTGAATTTTTTTTGTTAATTTATTCTAGAATGCTAGGGTTAACTGACTGGGTGTGTTGACTTCAGTAAGAAGTCTGACAACACTGGGTTTAAGTCCAACTGATTTATTTGATAGTAGACTCACAAGCTTTCGAGGTGAGTGAGATGTTCTGGTCTCAAACCAGAGAAGATTATATTGTCTTCAACCAGGTTAATGAGGTTGGCTTGCCAGAGTATGAACTATCTGATATGTCCTAATTGATAGTTAGATCAGGGAGCTTCATGCTTGCTGTTTAAAGCAGGTGTATCAAACCTCCCAGCCTGCATTTAGCAGGGGGCAACCACAGAGCTGGCTGTGTACAGATGTTTGGTGTAAATAAAGTAACTTGGTGACAGGACTCTCCAAGGAGTTATTACGCTGGCCTTGCTGTCATACACTTGAGTAGGAATGAACATTGGCCAAGCGTAATATCTGACTGTATTTGAACATTGTGGGCATTTGTTGGGTTGGCGTGGTTTGGGTTTTGCTTGGATTTATTTCATGTGAAGAGTGATTGCATTTCTGTGATATTGAAAGAACGTTTAGTTTCACAGTTTAATCTCCCCGCATATGACATTCATCTTCATAAGTGCGTTACTTGATGTAAATGCCAAGCCAGTTGTCTCCACTTGTTTCCCATGCATTTGGCAAATGTTCCCTGTTTGAAAGCTGACTACACAAACAGACAATTGAAGCCTGATTACAGACTTGTTAACACTTCAAAATTCCAAATTCCACTCTCCACAGAGTAAAAATAGGCTATTGACATCACAGGCTGGATATTGCCGCAGACTGGAAGGTGGGTTCCGAGGTTCAGGAGGTAAGGAGAGGGTGGGGTAGGGAGAGGCACGGGGTGGGGGGGTGGGGCTCTTGTGCGGCAGAATGGAGAACTTCCGATGGTTGCAAATTGGAACGGTTCCCCAAAGCTGTCCCATCTCGAGGTGGGGCAGGCTGTCTTGGGAATGGGCAAACCACTCCAGTTGAGTTCTCAAGCTCAGCGGCCATTCTCAGAACCCACTAGTATTTATTCAGAACTGCCTGCCCTTCCCCCTTCCCCCTCTCCTCTCCCCCACTGAGTGCAGAAGTTGGCAGCAACTTAAGGCCACCACCCAGCAATAGACCGGAAGAACATTCCTCTGCTCCCTGACAAATCTCTGAGCCATAAATTGGGGAAAGTGAAGACCTAGTGGTATTATTGCTGGACTATTAATCCAGGAACTCAGTTAATGTTCTAGGGACCTGGGCTCGAACCCCAACTGTGGTGAATGGTGGAATTTGAAATTTAAAAAATCTGAAATTAAGAATCTATTGATGACTATGAAACAATTGTTAGAAAAGCTCATTTAGTCCATTCATGTCCTATACGGAAGGAACTCTGCTGTCCTTATCTAGTCTGGCCTATTTGTGACTACAGAGCCACAGCAATGTGGCTGACTCTCAACTCCCTTCCAGGGGCAGCAAGGGATGGGCAATAAATGCTAGCCCAGCCAGCAATGCCCATGCCCCACAAATGAATAAAGGGCTACAGGAATGGCCAAAAACAATCCTGTGGCAGGATTTCATTTTTCCTAGAGGTTGCTAATGGCCTTTCTCAAGCCTGTTCCTTGTGAACCCTTCCAGCGAGCGCAGAGATGGTCACATAGGAGCCTGTGTCACATCCAGTTGCGCTGGTATTTGCCAAGTGACAAGCAGGGCCTCGGGACTCTTGAATAGTCCCAACCCAAGGGCTCCCAGTGCCTGCAGGAACATTATATCCTATAATTCTAGAGAATTATTTTTGAAATAATAAACACAAAAATGAAATAAATACACTGAATTGTGATGGCTGTAGATTTACTTCCGCACAAAATGACTGAATTATTTGAGGAATGACCTTCACTCTGAAGGGAAAAGATTTTCATGCTCAGTATACATGGGAATGGGTTCGATTTCCGGCTCAGGTCACTGTCTGTGTGGAGTCTAAATGTTCTCCCTGTATTTGTGTGGATTTCCTTTGGGTGCTGTGGTTTATTCCCACAGTCTAAAAGATGTGCTGGTTAGGTACATTGAACATACTAAATTCTATCTCAGTGTACCCAAACAGACGCCTGAATGTGGCGATCAGGAGATTTTCACAGTAACTTCATTGCAGTGTTCATTGCAGCCTATCTGTGATTCGAATAAATAAACTTTAAATTTATATTCCCTGATAAATATTGTTCAATATTTCCTGCAATAAGTGCATGCTTTATCCCTGCTTTTACATTTGTGCCTCAAATAACAAACAGTGGGAATCCATCGTTCTTTGCTTTGGAGTGAATGGATTTATTGAAACCACAAAAGACTCAGCAATAGCAGCTATTGAGAAACTAATCTATACGTGCTGTGCAGACTGGTTTTAGAGGAAACGAGTGTGGATTGATATTTAACATACGACCCAGAGTCAGTTCCTCAGGATGTTATTTCCCTTTATTGAGCTGAGAATGCTGTAATGCTCCCGTCATCACTTCGTTTGAGATGAACTAACTTAGTACAGGCCAAGGAATGAACTTGCTTTGTGGCTCTGTGCCAACATCCAATGTCACCCATGTGCGTGGGTGCACCTTGTAACTTAGAGAGCAGAAAGAATATGATTGGATGGGGGAAATGGGGGTGACAGGATGGAAACCAATACAATTTTCTGTAAGCCTTACTCCATTAAGGGAGGCAGTGGTGCAGTGAGATTGTCACTGGACTAGTAATTCAGAAACCCAAGGTAAGATTTGGAGATCGGGTTCAAATCCTGCCAAGGTAGATGGTGAAATTTGGAAAAAATAAGAAAACAAATTTGGAATTTAATTATTTAGGCTTTTGAACATCTAATGACATTCCTGAAATCATTGGGCCCGCATGGTGGTACAGTGGTCAGCACTGCTGCCCTACAGCAGCCAGAGACCCGGGTTCAATTCTGGCCTTGGGTGACTATATTGAGTTTGCATGTTTTCGTTGTGCCTGCGTGGGTTTCCTCTGGTTTACTCCCCCAGTCCAACAATGGGTCAGGATATTGAACTTGATGATCGGCCAAAATGAATGGCAGAGCAGACTCGAAGGACCAAAAGGCCTCCTCCTGCTTCTAGTTTCTATGTGCGGGTTAGATAGATTGGCCATGTTAAGTTGCTCCTCAGTGTCAGGGTGACCAGCATAGTAAATATGTGGGAATAGGGCTTGGTGGGATTTTTGATTGGATTTGATTTATTATTGTCACATGTATTTGTACACAGTGAAAAGTATTGTTTCTTGCATGCTATACAAAGCATACTGTTCATAGAGGAGGAAAGGAGAGAGTGCAGAATGTAGTGTTACAGTCATAACTAAGGTGTAGAGAAAGGTCAACTTAGTGCAAGGTAGGTCCATTCAAAAGACTGACAGCAGCAGGGAAGAAGCTGTTCTTGAGTTGGTTGGTATGTGACCTCAAACTTTTGTATCTTTCTCCTGACGGCAGAAGGTGGATGAGAGAATGTCTGGGGGTCTTTGATTGTGCTGGCTATTTTTCCGAGAAGTGGGAAGTGTAGAGAGAGTCATTGGATTGTTGAGGGCTTGATGGGCTGGATGACCTGTGGGGATTCTATGACCTATGATCACCTGGTTGAGATTGAGGCCGTGGATTTGGAAGGGAAGACGTAGTTCCATTAGTCAAATCACACCGACAATACTCTGAGCTACAGCTCTCCCGAGTGGATACGGCAAACGTTTCAAGATGTGCGAGGATCTCCATGCAGTGATTTTCCACTGACTTGCTCATTTGTTACTGCACAGCTCACCATGTTAAGACTGGCACCTGTGAGGTAGTGGCTCTGCACAGATGCTGCAATAAAAACAAAATCGAAGAACGATCCCAGACAGTGAAGTGCTCCTGTTTCCCAGGACAAGTGGCAGGAACAACGCGAGCTGCTCCTTCATGTGTTGACGGTAGGTATGCTTCTCCCTTTTTAACACCGATCTCCCCTTCCCCACCCCAAAGTTTGACCGTAGCTTCTTTCCTTTCTCTCATGTAGTTAACAGAATATTTTTAATATTGCTTTGCTTCACATTTAGTTGGATTGAAAGTACCTAGCAAGGTAGTGTATTCTGCAGTGCCAAACAGAAGAACGGAAAGGATTCCGATTGCGCTGCCCAGATGGAATGTTTATTGAACCAAGTTTACAGGGGACAGTTCCCTACTTAAGAATTTTATGAAGACCCCTGATTCTTAACATAGTCAGAAATAATAATGGATGGCACGGAGGCATAGTAGTCAGCATAACTGCCTCACAACGCTAGGGACCTGGGTTCGATTCCCGACTTGGGTCACTGTGTGGAGTTCGCATGTTCTCCCTGTGTCTGCTTGGGTTTCCTCCAGGTGCTCTGATTCCCTCCAAAGATGTGCAAGTTAGGTGGGTTGGTCATGATAAGTTGCCCTTTAGTGTCCCAAGATGTGTAGATGAGATGGATTAGCCTAAGAAAAGATGTGGGGTTACGGGGTATCTTATGTAAGATACTCTGTCAAAAAGTCCTTGCAAACTCGATAGGCCAAAAGTCCCATTCTGCACTATAGTGATTCTATCATTCTAATGCAAGTTGGTAGGGCAGTATGTTGAGGCAACAGCAACCACTGAAACATAATTTGTGATCCAGGCTTAATTTCCACAATTGTTCTGATGTCACAGGCCAAAACTATAGACCATCTCTGCCAGATAGAATACTGAGTTAGACCCTCACTGATTCCACTCCAACAAATGCTGAGTTTGGCTTCAGTCATTTGCCTGATTTCCAACCTGCTGCCCAAGCTTAAAATTGGCACCATCATTTGTCTGTCCGTCTGTTATAGATAGCCACCTGTTCATTTGGCACAGTGGTTAGCACTGCTGCCTCACAGGGACCCAGGTTCGATTCCTGGCTTGGGTCACTGTCTGTGTGGAGTTTGCACTTTCTCACCATGTGTGCCTGGGGTTGCTCCGGTTTCCTCCCACAACCTAAAGATGTGCAGGTTAGGTGGATTGGCCATGCTAAATTGCCCCACTGGTTTTGGGGTGGGGGGGCAGAGGGGGAACTAGTTAGAATAAATGCACAGGATTGTGGGGATAGGGCCAGAGTGGGACTGTGGTCAGTGCAGACTTGATGGGCAGAATGGCCTCCTTCTGCATTTTAGGATTCTAATAATTTATTATTGGTCAGCTATTCATGAGTACATTCTAATGCCTATCACAGGAGAACAAATGATAACCACTTTCTTCTTGTACTGAGTTCAAGATCTACCTCTATGGCTAAATCAGCCCGTGTTGGTATTTATGTTCCTCCCAACATTTTCTATCTAAATCCACCATCCCAACCTTCTTTTCCTCCATATACTTACCCCATTTCCCCTTAATTTAATCTGCCTTAGTTGCTTCAAATTCCACATTCTCAGAAATCCATGGATAAATAAGTTTCTTCTGAATTCCCCATTGGATTTCTTATTGACTATGTCAATGACCTCTAATTATGCTCTTCCCTGCATGAGGACACATTGGGTGGGATTTTCTGGCCACGCTCACCCCAAGGCCAAAAGTTCCCACCCGAGATCTTTAGATCTATTGCACAGTCTGTATTGCATGAGAATTGTAGTGGCCGGGACAGGAAAATTCTGCCCTCTTTCTGTATTCACTCTGTCAAACCTTTCAGAATTTTAAGACCCCTGTTAGATCATCCCCAGCCTTTGTTTCAAGACTGTCAATCCTTTCCTGATAAATGTATACATGCATTTCTAGTGTTTTGCTTGTAAGTTTCTTCTGCATCCATTCCAGTGTCTTTTATTCTCTTTATATGGTTACCAAAAAGTATTCAAAGTGGAATTGTGAGCTTTCAGAGCTTTCATGATAAATGAGCAGCATTCTGAAAGCTTGTGATTCCAAATAAACCTGTTGGACTTTAACCTCATGTTGTAAGATTTCTCGCTGTGCCCATCTCAGTCCAATGCTGACATCGCCACCTATTAGGCAATGGAGACCAATGTTATTCAAGAAGAGGAGGCCAATCAAGAAGGGAAAATAGTACTTAGTTTAGTTTAGATTAGAGGATCATTAGATTGGTTCCACCGGTCGGTGCAACATCGAGGGCCGAAGGGCCTGTACTGTGCTGTAATGTTCTGTGTTTTATGTTCTACTCCATTACATTGTGGGAAGAATATGCCAAAGACTTTCAAAAAGAACTTAAGGTAATAAACTGTTGTTTTCTTTTGTGGAAACAGCCTCAATCGTTTTACAGAAATGGTGGTGTCAAATGCAGCCATGCCTTGAAGGAGAGGAATGTAAAGTATTGCCAGATCGTACTGGTTGGAGCTGTGCTTCTGGGAATAAAGTAAAGACCACCAAGGTAAGTCAGTCACTGCAATCTTTCCAACCAGAGAATATTTGAATTTCAGAATGAATTTCAGGCTAGTGTTAAAAAAAAGGTGGCATTTTTGGATTGCCTGCTTCACAATGCAAATGACTTTAACTTGAACTGCATTTATACTGCAGCTGCTGGTTGGAGATTGGTAGGGGTTCCAGCCAGGTATAAATCCCATTTACAGCACCTCGCTGGAACTCCAATTCTCCTGCCCAGGAGAGACCTCCTCGGGTGACAGTTCCGACAACTATCTCGACATTTAAGTGAACTCCAGGTAGGTTTGCAAAGCTGTCTACGCTGAATTAGGTGGTGTGCTGGGTTTGCCTTTCACCTTTCGACCTCTCGTGACCTGGATTCAAAGCCAGCCCAAATAGACCGGGGTGGGTGTGTCCCCTGTCCGCTCGCTGAAGCCAGTATAAATTAATTTGCACAGCTTGAATCCAGTGTCTGGGAGGACGTAAAGATTTATCGCTGCATTTCTTTTTGATGTTGAACAGGTTGCTCCCCTGGTATCTGGTACGGTGTTCATCATTCTTAAACATCATTACTAAAACAGATTAACTTTGAGTATCTCACTGCTGTTTGTGGGATCTTGCTTTGTGCAGATTGGCTTATGCAGTTTGTGAACACAGCAGCGATGGCAGTTCAACATTGATTGTTCTGAGTGTGTGAGAATACTAACCAAGTACATGTCAAGACAATGGGGATGGGAATTTGTAGCTGCATGCGTCCCAAGGCTGGAAATTCCCGCTGGAGGTCAATTACTGGGGAGGCAATGGCCTAGTGGTATTATCGTTTGACTATGAATCCAGAAACTCAGCTAATGTTCTGGGGATCTGGGTTCGAATCCCTCCATGACAGATGGTGGAATTTGAGTTCAATAAAAAACAATCCAGAATTATGAATCTTCTGATGACTGTGAAACCATTACCAATTGTCGGAAAAACCCACCTCGTTCACTAATGTCCTTTGAGGAAGAAAATCTGCTGTCCTTAGCTGGACTGGCCTACGTGTGACTTCAGAGCCACAGCAATGTGCTTGACTCTCAGTTGCCCTCTGAAATGGCCCAGCAAGCCACTCAGTACAAGGGCAACTAAGGATGGCCATTAAACGCTGGCACTGCCTGTGTTCCATGAATGAATAAAAAAGGATCTTTACAATAGTCGCCAAATTTTCTGTCCCTCCTACCATGATTCCCATGGTAGTTTTAAGTTTATTTACTTTTGTCACAAATAGGCTCACATTAACACTGCAATGAAGTTACTGTGAAAATCCTCTAGTCGCCACACACTGGCACCTGTTCCGGTACATTGAGGGTCAATTTAGCATGGCCAATATATCTAACCAGCTTGCCTTTTGGACTGTGGAAGGAAATCGGAGCACCTGGAGGAAACCTATGCAGACACAGGGAGAATATGCAAACTCTACACAGACAGTGATCCAAACCGGGAATCGAACCTGAGTCCCTGTGAGGCAGCAGTGCTAACCATTGTGCTACCGTGCCACACTGTGATGAATGGGACAGAAAGAAACAAAATTGTTATTTCACTTCCCTGGTGGGTGTGCTTCAACATCAAAAAGATATCCAAATCTGGCATTCTTACAAGAAGGTGCGTGTGGAAAAAATGTTACAGAGTGGTATAGTGCAGGAAAGGGACCCTGTTTTGAAACTGGGAAAAGCATGTGGTGTGGATAGAATAGTGGGTGCTTTATATCTGCCTGTTCCTACTTCTGATACCTGCAGTTGGGGTTGTTTTCCTCAGAGAAGAGATTTCAGAACAGTGTTCAAAACCATGAGGCATTGCAGTAGAGAGGACAAAACTGTTCCCATTAACAGTTTTGGCTGAGAACCAGAGAATGCAGATATAAAGTGATTGGTAAAGGAATCAAAGGCAACTTGAGGAGTGTCACCTTATATTCAGTGATTAGTTCTAGAATCCATTGTCTGAGAGTATGGTCCAGGCAGGTTCCATCAAGGCTTTCAATCAGGCACTGAATAAACAGCTGAAAGGAGTATGGAATGCAGAGAAGGGAAAGGAGAGTGGAATTAATTGGATTACTCTTGTACCGAGCTGCAATCATCTCGAAAGGTAGAACAGCCTCGTTCTGTGCTGTAAATATATTACAATTCAGACAATGAACACCCAAAATAAGAACTAGCACTAACAATTTCCACTTTGAAGAGAATGCAAAATTATGAAGAAAAAGTCCAAGAAACCATGCAATACTAAACTATAATTAAATGGTTTTCATTCATTCATGGGAAATGGGCATCGCTGGCTGGCGAGCATTTATTGCCCATCTTTAGTGGCCTTTGGAGGGCAGTTGAGAGTCATCCACATTGCTGTGGCTCTGGAGTCACATGTAGGCCAGAAATCAGTAAGAATTTTCTCCCCTAAAGGGCGTTAGTGAACCAGATTGGTTTTTCCAACAATGGTTTCAAGGTCATCAGTAGATTGTTAATTCCAGATTTCTTTTGTTGAATTTAAATTCCACCATCTATCATAGTGGAGTTCGATTCCGCGTTCCCAGAACATTCACTGAATTTCTGGCTTAATAGTCTGGCCATAATACCACTAGGCCAAATTAAATTCACGTAGGCGGGCAGTTGGTTTGTGATGCAGAGCGATGCCAACAGCTTGGGTTCAATTCCCGTACTGGCTGAGGCTATACAGCCCCGTCTTCTCCACCTTGCCCATCACCTGAGGTGTGGTGATCCTTGGGTTAAATCACCACCCATCAGCTCTCCCCTTCAAAGGGGAGAACAGCCTATGGTCATCTGGGATTATTGCAATTTGCAGATTATTTCTCCAGGCAGTTTTTTGCTTCTCTGCTGTCAGGTCAGGTCTTATTAATCCTGCAGTCACAGCATCGCTAGAAGTAGAAACCTGTACGTGAAAAAGCTGAAGTCAGAGTATTAGAGTTTTACAGGACAGAAAGAGGCCTTTCGGCCTATCATATGTGTTCCGGTCACCAAGCACCTATTCATTATAATTCCATTTCCCAGCACCTCCCTGCTATGGCACTTTAAGGCTCATCTAAATGTTCCTTGCCTGATGGAATATAACGTCGGAAAATGTGAAGTTTTGCACTTTGATAGAAAGAATAAAGAAGCTAAATATTATTTAAATGGAGAAAGATTGCGGAAAGCTGCAGCTTGGAGGGATTTGGGGATCCTTGTGCACAAATCACAAACGGCTAGGTTGCAAGTTTTTCACTCAGAGGGTGGTGAATGAATGCAATTGGCTGCCGTCAGTGGTGGTAGAGTCAAACTCGCTGGGGTCTTTTAAGAGACTTCTGGATGAGTACATGGTATTTAATGGGATTAAGAGTTACAGGTAGTTCTATGGCCTGGTAGGTGCTGATATGATCGGCACAACTTGTGGGCCGAAGGGCCTGTATGTGCTGTAGGGTTCTATGTTCTAAGTTCAGCAGGTAATTGGAAAAGCAAATGGAATGTTGGCTGTATTTTAAAGGGAATAGAATATAAAAATAGTGTTGCTAGAACTATACAAAAGCTAGGTAGAGCACACTTACTGCAATGTGAACAATTTTGGTTCCCTTATCTAAGGAAAAATATGCTAGCGTTGGAGCCAGTCCAGAGAAGGTTCACCAGGTTGATCTTGGGTTTGAAGGGATTTTCTCAACAAGGAGAGGTTGAGTAGATTCAGCCTGTATCCACTGCAGTTTGGAAGAATGAGAGTCAACCTTATTGAGGCATATCAGATTCTCAGAGGGTTTGGCTGGTTAGATACTGCGAGCTTGTTTCCCCTTGGGGGAGAATCCAGGATCAGAGAGCACCCCATCAGAGTATGGGGTCGCCCACTTAAGACAGAGATGAGGAGGAATCTTTTTCTCTCAGAAGGGAGTGAATTTTGTTCAGGTACACTAAGCACATACAGATTTCATTTCAATGGTTCCCATCAGAGGCTTGTTGTGAGTCGCTTTCTGCTTCCACGAGGCATGTCTGGCTTTTAAACCATAAATTGCTTATGACAATGGCTGTTTAACCTGTGGATGTAATCTTTAGACCAGATCAAAGCTCCTTTCCAATATCCTTTGTGTAATTTTCACAGAGGCGCGTGCAATGCAGTCACCTCTGTGCCCCATCTCGTACAGACAATATCAGTGCCTAAATAGAACAGCTGATGCAGTTTCTTTTTTCTGTGCTGTCTGCTATTCTCACCCGGCTAAATGCTTTACCTCAGCACTGGAACCGTCAAACAGCCTGCATTTCACAGTGCTTGACAAATGACCCTGCTTTCACATGCACTGTAAGCAACGGGTGTCACCTCGGCAACGACTGCAAGCTCACCACTCAGCAGAAATCCTCCGCGGCTTCCTTTGGGAGCTCACCGAATAATACTTAATTCACAAAACCCACTGAGAGATCATTGCCTGTTTTGCTCCTTCAGAGAGCTAGCACAGGGACGACAGGCAGAATGGTCTCATTTTGTCCCTAAATCATTCTGTGATTTGTGAGGTTTTTATTTAAAACAACTCTACATATACCCGCCCTCTTAATCTCACATATTTAACCCACTAATCCTCTTAACCTACACAACTTTGGATACTAAAGGACAATTTAGCACAGCTAATCCAACTAACCTGCACACCTTCGGACTGTGGGAGGAAGCCAGAGCGCCCAGAGGAAACTCATGTAGAGAGAATATGCAAACTCCATGCAGTCACCCAAGGCCGGAATTGAACCTGAATCCTTGGCTTTGTGATTGCTAACCACTGTGCAATCTTCTTCTAAATAAAACTATTTAGTTTTAGTTTATTCTTAGTTTCACAAGTAGGCTTACATTAACACTGCAATGAAGTTACTGTGAATACCCCCAAGTCGGCATACCCCTCTGCCTGTTTGGGCGCACAGAGCATGGCCAATTTAGCACGGCTAATGCACCTAATCAGCACATCTTTGGAGTGTGGGAGGAAAGCAGAGCACCTGGAAGAAACCCATGCCGACACGGGGAGAATGTGTAAACTCCATATACACAGTGACCCAAGCCGGGAATCGAACCCAGGTCCCTGGCACCGTGAAGAAGCAGTGCTAACCACTGTGCCGCCGTGCCTCCATTTCAGACCATCTGAAACTTCAGACCCAGAGCCTTTACTGAATAAACACAGGAGCTAATTGAAAACTCTTGAATTAGTCAATTAAACATAATTGTGCAAAAAAAACCCTATGCAATTAAACTGGAGTCATTTGTTATTTTGCCTCATGCCTCTAGCTCCATTGAGTGATATGCAACAGTACCCAAGACTCTGAGTGGAAAACAGATTATACAAGTTCATAAATATTTTTATGTCATGTGAGACAACTTTATTACCCAAGACATTTTCAGAATGTGTGTCGTGTTGCATCATTTGCATATTGCCATGGGAGCACTGTTCTTTCCTCCCAATTGTAGCTCTTTGACTCCACACCTCTGAAATCCCTTTAGTCGGGATGAAGAATGAATGTGATTTGGGCATTTCAACATACAATAGAATGAATTACCGCCCTTCAGAATGGAGCCACAGTAAGGTTCAAACTCTGTGACTCACGACAAACAAGTAATACATTCAAAATAGTTTTTAATCCACCGAGTATATTGAGATCTTATCAGTACCCATTTTAGACCCACAAGCTGCTTGATAATGAATTTCCATTTCCTGCAATGTTTGATTTCTCCACTTAAAAAAAGATCTACGTGGCAATATATTCCATTTTCAGCTGAAAAAGTCCCACAAATTTTATTTATTTTTTTAAAAATTAAAATGTACTTATTAGTATTACAAATAGGTTTATATTAACACTGCAATGAAGTTACTGTGAAAATCCTCTGGTTGCCACACACTGGCACCTGTTCGGCCACACTGAGGGAAAATTTAAGTATGGCCAATGCACCTAACCAACATGTCCTTTGGAGTATGGGAGGAAATTGGAGCAAACCCATGCAGACACAAGGAGAATGTGGAGACTCAGCACAGACAGTGACCCAAGCTGGGATTCGAAACCGGGTCCCTACTTCTTCACCGTGCCTCTCATTTGTCTTTCCAAGAAGGCTTTCAAAATGTTGGTCATTCAACATGGCAGCATGGCCTCCTCAGAATATTTTGAATGCTGTTTTGTTTGACAAAATATTGATTTGATTTGATTTATTATTGTCGCATGCATTGGGAGACAGCGAGAGGTATTTTTTTCTTCCCTGCTATACAGACAAAGCATAAAGTTTACAGAGTACATAGGGGAGAAGGAAAGAAGAGGGTACAGAATGTAGTATTACAGTCATTGCCAGGGTGTAGAGAAAGATCAACTTAACATCAGAAAGGCCCATTCAAAAGTCTGATGGCACAAGGGAAGAAGCTGTTCTTGAATCGGTTGGTACCTGACCTCAAACAAGGGATGAGTAATTGGAATTATAAAATGGTGCAGCACAAAAGGTGAGCCATTCAGCTCACTGAATCTGTGCTGACCCTTTCCGTAAGCAATCGAGGCAGTCCAATATCTCACCATTGATAAATGCAAAGTACTGCTGATGCTGGAATCAGAAACAGAAACAGGAAATGCTGGAAGATCTCAGCGGGTCTGATAACATCTGTGAAGAGAAAATAGATCCAACATTTTAAGTCTGGATGACCCTTCGTCAGAGTCAAGAGTAACGAAAATCAGAAGAGGTTTATACCGTGAGAGTTGGAGGGGAGAGGCTGAAATTGGACGTTATGAACTGCTTTGAAAGGTTATTCATGGCACTAATCAATTCTGGCCTCTGAGATTGCCTGGATCCATTACAGTTTGTTTATTGCCGCAACAGGTCCACAGCAGATGTTATCTCCCTGGCTCTACATTTCAACCCTGGCACACCTAGATAACAAAGACGCCTATGTTAGGCTCCCATTTATTGACTACTGCTCAGTCTTTAACACCATTATTCCTACAAGACTCATCTCCAAACCCCGACTCCTCCCTCTGCAACTGGATCCTAGACTTCCTAACCCTCAGTTCCACAGGCAGTAAGGATGGGCAATAACCTCTCCTCTAACATCTCTTCAACACTGGTGCTCCACAAGACTGTATCCTCTATTCCTTACTATACTGCTTATACCTCTGGCTGTATGGCTAAATTCCACCCCCCCCTCGACCAACTCAATTTTCAAGTTTGCTGATGGTATCACCATTATGGATTGGATCTCAAACAATGGCGAGACACAATACAAGAAAGAGATAGAGAATGTGGTGAACTGGTGTGACGACAATAATCTGTCAACGTCGACAAAACAACAGAGATGGTCATTCAGGAAGCATAATGGGGGACTTGCCTCTGTCGACATCAATGGAGATGAAGTAAAAGGGGTTGAGAGCTTCAAGTTTTTAGGTGTCCAGATCACCAACAACCTGTCCAGGTCCCTCAATATGGACGCTATAGTTAAGAAAGCCCATCAATGCCTGTACTTTCTCAGGAGATTCAGGAAATTTGACATGTTTGCTGCAACTTCACCAACTTCTACAGATGCACCATAAAAAGCATTTTTTCTGGTTATGTCACAGCATGGTATGTCTCCTGCTCTGTCCAAAACCGCAATAAATTACAACGGGATTGTGAATGAAGCCTAATCCCTCAAAGCAGCTTCCCATCTACTGACACTGTTTACACATCCTGCTGCTTCAGCATTATCAAGGACCCAACGCAACCCGGGTATACTCTCTTCCACCTTCTTCCACTGGGAGAAAGACATAAAAGCCTGAGGACACCTACCAACCGACACAAAAATAGTTTCTTCCCTTCTGCCGTCAGGCTTTTGAATAGACTTATCTCGCATTAAGTTGATCTTTCTCTATATCCTGTTACAGCTGTGGCTGTAATACTACTTTCTACACGACTTTCCTTCTCTATGAACTGTATGCATTGTCTGTATAGCGCACAAGAAACAATACTTGTCATTGTATGTTAATATATATGATAATAATAAATCAAATCAAAATCGCTATGACCTTTGTCACTCATGTCTCACTGGTCCAAGAAGGACAACTCACCACTACCTTCTCAGAACTCATAGATACCAGCTTTGAAGGTGAAGCCCACATCCAAATGAATAAAAAAGTGTTTCCGAAGGATGCAAAGGGCAGTTCTTGAGGAGTTTCAAATTGCCTTTGTGCCCATTGAAGTCCGCATCAAAACAAATGGGAAGACAATAAAGAACTGAACTCTTCTGAGGGACCAGACAGATCCTCAGGCTGGTTCAACTTTAACGTTGGCTGCCAGTTCGAGTTTTCTTCCATACCAACGTGTCACAGAATTGTAGAAAACCCAACGGTGCAGTCGGAGGCCATTTAGCCCTTCGAGCCTGTATCATCAACAATCCCGCCTGGGCCCTAACCCCATCCATTTACCCTGCTAATCCCCCTGCCACTAAGGGACAATTTAGCATGGCCAACCCATCTAACCTGCACATCTTTGGATATATCACTTGATATGTTTATCTAATGTCTTGTTGAAGTTGTACAAGACATTGGTAAGGATACATGTGGAATATTATGTGCAGTTCTGGTCACCCTACTATAGAAAGGATATTATTAAACTAGAAAGAGTGCAGAAAAGATTTACTAGGATGCTATCTGGACTTGATATAATAAGAGGCTGGATAGACTGGGACTTTTTTCTCTGGTGCGTAGAATGCTGAAGGGTGATCTTATAGAGATCTATAAAATAACGAGGGGCACAGAGCAGCTAGATAGTCAATATTTTTTCCCACAAGGTATAGGGGAGTCTAAAACTAGGGGGCATAAGTTTAAGGTGAGAGAGGAGAAATTCAAAAGTGTTCGGAGGGGCAATTTTTCACATAGTGGTGAGTGTCTGGAACAAGCTGCCAGAGCTAGTAATAGAGATGGATACAATTTTGTCTTTTAAAAAATGTTTAGATAGTTAGATGGGTAACGAGGAAGATGGGCCAAATGCGGGCAACTGGGACTAGCTTAGGGGTTTTAAAAAAAAGGGCGGCATGGATAAGATAGAGCCAAGGTCCTGTTTCCATGCTGTAAACCTCTATGACTCTAATGAAGATCCACTAATCTCTGTATCAAAAGCTCCTACTGTCGCAGCATCGAGAGTCCCTTTGAGGCAGATTTGCACTCCTTGTTTTTCACTAATGTGGTAATGGACCCATGGTATAAAAACAATAATCAATGGAGAGGCATGGCGTGCAGAAATTATTCCGCAGCTCACATTGAATTTCATCCTACTCATTGAAATATAATTGAACAGTGATAATAAATGCCTGGTCATTAGCGTAGCTATAACTGAAGATAGGCAGCATGATTGAAGGACGGGATACGTAATTACAGCCCACTGTACTCCTGCACATCCATTATTATTGAAGTCTTGCATAAGCTTTAAAAGCCGGGATAAATTAGGCAGGGGAAAACAATATAAAAGTGTAAATGTTCTTAAGTCGATCAGATGGAAGAGTGGGCACATATGGCTAAGCAGGCCGTTGCAATCAAGCGCTTTTATATAATCGCGTTGATGTAGTACAGTGGCCATGCTAAATCATCAGGTAGGCATAGATCTCATAAACTGCCTGTGTTTCCAGGCAATCTGGCTCATCAGATAGCAGTTGTGTTTCTGATGTATTTCTGATGAAGGAGCACTAGCAGAGCAACAGTCCTGCCAAGGGGTTTTGAGGCCATTATGTTTTACATGGAATTTCTGAGTATGAATGTTGCTTTCCAGGTTCTTGAATCAATAAATCTCTGGTTCAATTATGTGCTGTAGGCGTCATTAGAAAGCATACTGGCAATTTAATGCAGGAATACTCAACCTGCGTTAGTAAGTGCACAAAAGGCTGAGGTTATGCTGTGGGTGGATGATAAGGATATTTTGCAATTTTGCTCGCTCCATCGCTGGTAGCTGTTCCATCGGCACAAATATTCAGGTAGTGATCAGCCGTGGGGAACCCTTGGCTCACTTCTGTTTTTCTCTCTCCCGCTAATAAAGTTGAAGTTTATTTATTAGCGTCGCAAGAAGGCTTACGTTAACACTGCAAATGAAGTTAATGTGAAAATTCCCTGAGTCACCACACTCTGGCACATATTTGGATACACTGAGGGAGAATTTTAGCACAATGCACCTAACCAGCATGTCTTTCGGACTGTTAGAAAAAACTGGAGCACCCAGAGGAAACCCATGCAGACATAGGGAGAATGTGCAGACTCCACACCGACAGTGACCCAAGCTGGGAATCGAACCTAGGGTTGTGGTGCTGTGAGGCAGCAGTGCTAACCACTGTACTATCCTGAACAATTTATACTTATATATTACCTTTAAGGTAATGAAACATCTCAAGGGCATTTCACTTTTTTTCATTCATGGGAGATGGGTGTCGCTGGCTAGCTAGTATTTATTGCCCATCCCTAGTTTCCTGAGGGCAGCTGAGAGTCAACCACATTGCTATGGCTGTGAGTCACATGTAGGCCAGACCAGGTAAGGAAGGCAGATTTCCTTCCCTAAAGGACATTAGTGAACGAGATGGGTTTTTCTGACAATTGATAATGGTTTCATGCTCATCAGTTGATTCTTAATTCCAGATTTTTTTAATTGAATTCAAATTCCACTATCTACCATGATGGGATTCGAATCTGGGCTCCCGAACATTACTGAGTTTCTGGATTAATTCTCTATTGATAATACCACTAGGCCATCGCATCCCCTTGAACACTATAGTGTGACACTGAATTACATGAGGAGATGTTAGATATGATGGTCTAAAGCATGGTCAAAGAGGAACAATAGGAATCTAGGAATTAGGAGCAGAAGTTGGTAATTCAGCCGTTGGAGTATGCTCTGCCACTCAATTACATCATGGCTGATCTTTTCCTGGTCTCAAACCCATTTTTCCCCAAAAACCTTTAACCCATTTTTAATCAGAAATATATCCATCTCCTTCCTGAAACCATTCAATGGTTTAGGAAGATTTCAAGGTGTGTTTTAAAGGAGAAAAGCAAAGCGGAGGGATGGAGAGCTGTAGGGAGGGAATTCCTAAGCTCGGGACCTGGGCAAGTGTAAGCACGGCCAACGATGGTGGAGCAGTTAGAAACAACAGTTAGAACAAAAGACCAGAGTTCGAAAGGCACAGATTTCTTGGAGGGTTGTGGGGCTAGAGGTGATGACAGTGTTGGGGAGGTATGAGGCCATGAAGGGTTTTAAAAACAAAGTGGGGGATTTTAAAGTGATAATGTTCATAGATTACCTGCAGTACAGTAGAAAGCCATTTGGCCCATTGAGTCTGCACCAACCACAATCCCCACCAGATCCTATTACCTTAACCCCACATATTTACTGTGCTAATCACCTTGACACCAAAGGACAATTTGTCATGGTCAGTCAAGCTAACCTGCACAACTTTGGACTGTGGGAGGAAAGCAGAGCACCCAGAGGAAATCCACGCAGACACAGAGACTACGTGCAAACTCTACGTAGACAGTGGTTCAAGGTTGGAATCGAATCTGGGTCCCTGGCACTATGAGGCAGCAGTGCTAAACACTGTGCCACCGTATCATGAGTGCAGCAGTAATAGAGGAATGGGGAATTGGCACAGTGAAAACATATGTAGCAGATCTTTGGATGAACTCAAGGCTGGGAGGGAAAAAAGTGGGAGATCAACGTATTAGGAAACTTGAGCCTGGAGGTACCAAAGCCGTGGATAAGGGCTTTGAAACCAGACGTTGCAACTTAAGGAGCTCCCAGTCAGATTCTCTTCTATGAAGCTCCTTGCACAGGATCTGTCGCGGAAATAAATTATTGACCAGAAGCCGGGGTATAACCTCACTTGCACTTTGTTCTCTGTGCTGTCTGCCTTTCAAAACACCCTGTAAAATCAATAACCTATATGACAGTTCAAATAAATGACATCAGTGGTCATGTAACTGAAGACGAGATAGTGCATCAGTTGTACGCTGTCAAGTCTCCTTAGTTAAGATTGTGTTCCGTAGCCCTTTAATCCCTCACCATAGCTTTGCAAAAAAACACAAAAATAGCCCCCTATAGTTACATTCTATTCTCCCGAATTTTATTTAATATAAAACTAATAACATCATGCTTTGCTGTTAGGATGTATCTCTTTCCACTTACAGAAGGGCTTAATCATTCCAATAGATTTAATTCAGCTTTGCACAAATCTGTTCCCAGTTGACAGCTCATCATGCTGCTGTATAAACTTGGAATGATCCTTTATAGTAACTAAATTCAGGCATAATAACTAACATTTTATTTGCTATGTAATCCTCATTCAGCCTTGTGGTCCGCTGAGTATTTGTTTCAGAAACTGATTAGGTAAAAATGCATGAGGCGAATGGAACAAACGGCAGTTATACAAAATGTCCACACTCTCAGGTTGTCTAGGCTGGTGTACATTTCTGCTTAGTCATGTAGATACTTCACTCTACCTATAGGTGCTGCTAGTTCTCTTATTAGGTTATTCTAATTTCTCAATTTTAACTCCCCCTCCCTCGCCCCTCCCACAACATTTAGAGTAATTTGGCCTCATCAAGGTGACAGATGCCAATGCTCAGGGTCAGAATGTTCCCACACCCTAAATGAAAGAATTGCACATTTTCAGGTCAATTGCAGCCTGGTTCTCGATAATGCAACATGGCTTTGTGTCTACCATGTGAGTTTAATCTCAAACTCATGACCTCGTGGTATTGTTGCTAGACTATTAATTCAGAATCTCTGCTAATGTTCTGGGTGCCCAGGTTTGAATCCTACCACAGCAGATGGTGGAATTTGAATTCAATAAAAAAAAATTTGGAATTAAGCATCTACTGATGACCATGAAACCATTATTGGAAAAAAACCCATCTGGTTCACTAATGTCCTTCAGGGAAGGAAATCTGCTGTCCATACCTGGTCAGGTTCACATGTGACTCCAGAGCCACAGCAATGTGGTTGAACCTCTCCTGCTCTCTGCAGGGGCAAATAATGGTGGGCAATAAATGCTGGCCAGCCAGCAATGCCCATGTCCCACGAATAAAGAAAAATCCCAATTGTTGTCACGCTACTGCATCATTTTGTTTCCTATGCAGCCACCTTATTTGATTCTATGAAGTAGATTGATAATTTGATAATTTAGTGCTTGTCCAAATCTCTGCTGCCTGTGTTCCAAACATGCACTAAGCCTTCTTCACCTGTCTTAGCTGTAAGCTCGCTGATCAACATTGCCTCTAGGTCTGGCAGCATGTCAACCTTAAAATTCTCATCCTTGTATCAAAATCCCCCATGATCTCAACCCTTTCTCTCTTCACCTCCACTGGCCCTACCAACCCTTGAGAATCCTATGCTCCGCCAATTCTGGCCCGATATGTATCCTCGATTTTACCCGCTCTGCTACTGGCTAATGTGCCTTCATCTGTTTAGACCCTAAGCTCTGGAATTTCTTCCCTAGTGCTCACTGCCTGGTTACCTCTTTCTGTTTCTTTAAGATCCTCCTTTCAACCCATCATATCCATCCTAATATATCTCCTTATGTGACTCAACGTCAAATTAAAAATGTTCCTGTGAAGCATCTTCGGTTGTGCTGTAAAAAGTATAAACTGTCAATATTGTAGTTATTTTTGATTGACTTATTATTGTCAAATGTATTGGGATACAGTGAAAAGTATTGTTTCTTGCCCGCTATACAGACAAAACATAACATTCATAGAGTGCATCAGGGAGGAAAAAAAGAGTTCAGAATGTAGTGTTCTAATCACAGCTAGGGTGAAAGATCAAGTTAATACATGATAGGTCCATTCAAAAGTCTGATGAGAAGCCGGTTTTGAGTTGGTTGGTACATGATTTCAGATGTTTGTATCTTTTTCCCAACAGAAGAAGGTGGAAGAGGGCATGGGGTACTTGGGATTATGCTGGCTCCTTTGCCGAGGCAGTAGGAAGTGTTGATAGAGTCAATGGATGGGAGGCTTGTTTGCGTGATGGACTGGGCAATCTGATTGGACCCAGCTTTTGACAATGGGACTATAACTTGGTTGAGACCAAACAGACACATTTATTGCAGCACCCACTTAGTGGTGAACTTCAACTTCAATTTCATACCATAAGTCATTTTTTTGTAGCCTCATGATGAATAACAGAGATTGAAGTGCTTTGGAATAGTGTTCAAGAGAGTGGAATATACACAGCATTGAATTCACTCAATACCACCCCTAACAATGTATTTTGACTCCCAAAGTTTGGGGAAAAGTACCTCTGATTACATCAATATGACAGTCTGAAGATAAAAGGCATTTTGAACAGTGTCATTTGAACCTCGGCTTCAACTGTGTAAGCAATATATGATATGATTCTGAGATTTTAGTCCTACTGGACCACACAATGCCCAGTCCGAATCATTATTTTTATCTAGGTCCCTTGGATCAAACATGACTTTCAAAAGAATGATTTAATCCCTGGTCCCAAGACTATGCTGCATCCATCCAATCCCAAAAAGGTGTTTGGAAGCAATTGGTTTGGGTTGTTTCTTCATTGTCCTTTCTCACGCACCCCGCACATTCTCTCTTCCACCTTCTTCCATCGGGAAAAAAGATACAAAAGTTTGAGGTCACGTACCAACCGACAGATTCTTCCCTGTCAGACTCTTGAATGGACTTACCTTGCATTAAGTTGATCTTTCTCTACACTTTATCTATGACTGTAATGTTGCGTTCTACAATCTTTCATGTCTTTTTCTATGAACGGTATGCTTTGATTGTGTCGCACACACGAAACAATACTTTTCACTGTATGTTAGTACATGTGACAATAATAAACCAAATCAAATCAAATCATTTCTGCTTCTATTGATTAGAATGAGATCAGAAGCTCAATGGCCTGAATTCGCAGGCTGTTCACACCAGTAAGATTCCCTGGTCCTGCTGCAATGAATGGAGATTTGGTTGAACACCAAATTCTCCGTTCTCACTTGCAGTGAACGGCTAGAGAATTTTGGCTGATTTGTTAGAACTTGGCGAAGAAACTCAAAACTTCTTGAACCTTGGTTGTTCTTCACCAGACAAATCACCTCCATTGCCAGAATAATGGTAGTGACATCTATTTTGGGGAGGCAATGGTCTAGTGGTGTAATTGTTAGACTATTAAACCAAAAACTTTACTAATGTTCTGGGAACCTGGCTTCGAATCCTGCCACGGCAGATGGTGAAATTTGAATTCAGTAAAAAAAATCAAGAATTAAGGATCTAACCATGACTGTTAAACCATTGTCAATTGTCAGAAAATCCCATCTGGTTCACTAATGAGCTTTAGGGAAGGAAATCTGCCATCCTTACCTGGTCTGGCCTACATGTGACTCCAGAGTCACAGCAATGTGATTGACTCTCAACTGTCCTCTGATGGAAGAGCACGCTCCAAAAATTCATGATTCCAAATAAACTTGTTGGACTTTTATACGGTGTTGTGAGACTTCTTACTGTGCCCAGCCCAGTCCAATCCCAGCATCTCCACATCATGACCCTCCGAAATGGCTGAACAAGCCACTCAGTTTCAAGAGCAGCTAGGGATGTGCAATAAATGCTGGCCACCCAGCAACACCCACAAATGAATAAAAGATAATCTATTGATTAATGATGGCAATTGATGCAAAAAAAAAGAATAATTGCTCTTAACTGAGCATTTTTTTTAAAAACTAGAATACAATTTTATACTTCAAAATGCCATTTTTGGTGTCATTTCCTCCCCATCTATAAGTGGTAACATTTCTTTTCTATCCCAGAAGTTGGAGCTGTTATGGCTTCTTTCAATAAGTTCTTGGGTTGAGATTGATTCTGTGTAGCAGCTGTAAATTTTCTAATAAAACCCATCTATTGATTAAAATATAGTGAATATTTGCAAACCTACGCTATAATCTTCAGATAATGTTTATTAAATCAGTAAAGATTATTTTTGGGGGATGTTTTTTAAAATTGCTACACTGCAACACAAACGTTTTGAACCTGCCACAAATTGCTGAGCAAAGCTTCAGAGGAACAATTCTTAGATTTTTTTTAGATCGTTGCAACTTAGAACTGCTGATGCAGATCTCGGAATGCACAAACTGTCCCAGGTTTTGCTTCTGGCTTCAAATTTGCTTTGTCTCAGAGATGAGAGACTTTGGGGTAAAATTCATCCCAGCTCACAGCAGCATATAGCTCTGTCAAACACCCAATCCAATTTTCTTTCCAATGTCAACAGAAACACAACAAAGAGATTCATTACTCTGCATTTTGAAAGACAATCCCCTTCGTCCTTTTATTTCTGGTTCTAAATTTGAACGAACTGAGGCTGCAGAACAACGTTTGGTGTGTGGGAAAGACCCAACATAGATTAGGCGATTGCTTTACTGAGCACCTTCGGTCTGTGTGCAGTCAGAACCCTAACTTTCTGTCATTTTAACATACAATTCCACAGGGACAGCACGGTAGCACAGTGGTTACCACTGTTGCTTCACAGCTCCAGGGACCTGTGTTCGATTCCTGGCTTGGGTCACTGTCTGTGTGGAGTCTGCAGATTCCCCTCATGTCTGCGTGGGTTTCCTCCGGGTGCTCTGGTTTCCTCCCATAGTCCAAAGATTTGCGAGTTAGGTTGATTGGCCATGCTAAAAATTGCTGTTAGCCTCCTGAGATGCATAGATCAGTGGGTAAAATATGTAGGGATGTGGGGGGTAGGGGCCTGGATGGGATTGTGGCTGGTGCAGACTCGATGGGCCAAATGGCCTCTTTCTGTACTGTAAGGTTTTTATGACTTCTATAGTATCTGTCCTTGGCCTGCTGCAATGTTCCAGTGAAGCTCAATGCAAACTGGAGGTACAGCATCTCATCTCCTAGCTAAGCACTTTACAGCCTCCTGGTCTCAACATCGAATTCAACAACTTCTGATGTTTATTTCCACCCCATCTTGATCCCTCTGTTTTCATTTTATTTATTTTTAACTGTTCTCTACCTTTTATTTCTTTATTGTCTTTATTTTTCTTTCCCTTGCACTCTTTCCTCTTATTTTCTCCCCCTTTCCTCACCTTTTCTCTCCCTTTGCTTCCCCTTTTCCCCTTTTTCTCAATTTTACCTCTCTCCCACCATTTCCTCCCCTCCCCCCCACATCTTCATCTACCACAGTTTACCATCTGATTTCAGCTTTTCTGCTGTTTGGCCAGTCGCACCTTCTGTTCTCTCTATGAGCTGCCATTAGCAGCCCTTCCCTTTGTTTTTGTGGCTATGACTCATCTTTCATTCCCTCCCCCAGCAGTATAAATATCTCCCACTTTTTATCCCTTCAAGCTTTAACTCGAAGCGTCAGCTCTTTTCTTTCCTTACGGAAGCTGCCAGACCTGCTGAGATTTTCCAGCATTTTCTCTTTCAGTCACTGTTTATGACTATTTAGGCAGTACGGTAGCACAGTGGTTTTCACTGCTGCCTCAGACCCAGTGCCAGAGACCCAGGATCCATTACCAGCTTGGGTCACTGTCTGTGTGGAGTCTGCATATTCTCCCCGCGTCTGCGTGGGTTTCCTCCGGCTGCTCCAGTTTCCTCCCACAGTCTGAAAGACGTGCTTGTCAGCTGCATTGGGCTATGCTAAAGGCTCCAGAGTGTGGCGACTAGGGGATTTTCGCGGTAACTTCATTGCAGTGTTAGTGTAAACCTACTTGTGACACTAATAAATAAACTTTTAACTTAAATTACATATTGGCTAGAATCCAAGAAAGTGCTTTATTGGCAGATAAATGTGTGACGCAATTATGTGGCATTCCACCCCAAACCTGCGCTATTTTTGTGCTGTGGTGCCCTGCTTATTTTAACTACTCCTAATGAAAGCCTGTCATAGGCTGGAGATCTGTGAAGAGGGGGGGAGCGGAATTAGACTTTGCCGTTAAGTTCCAAATGAAATTTTAGCTGCAGTTCGGAGAGCAGAGGTTTGCGGGTGTCCGATGCTTTTGGGCCTCAGGAAGATGTGGCTCTTATGTCTCTGAATGGCGCTGACGCCCCTTCTGTTTAGAGCTTTCTCATCACAGCCTCTGGTAATGTCGCACCACTAGCCACGTACCACACACACACACACACACACAGAGCCCATTAACACACATACACATACACACACACACACACATACACTGCCCATTAACACACGTACACACTTACTGATAGCAGAAAGTGACAGCCGTGGAAAGATCATTGGCAGCCTTTTGTCACCAGGTAATAATGTCACATGGCATGCAGTTGGCTGGGATTGTGTACCAATCTAATGGTGCGTTTACTGAAGGCAATAGCTCCCTGAAGCAGTCTCCCAGGGCTAGCTTCCAGCCCCGTAGATGGCCAGAGCAACCTGGTTTCATTGCATTAAAAAAATATTAAAGATTGCGACAATTGGAAAAGTCAAATTAAGAAAAACTCAATGATCAGACCAGGTAGACAGAGGAAAGATGCGTTCACGTTTGAGTCTGAGACACTCAATTACAACCTCGCGTGTATTGCCATCATTGTCCGAACATACTGCAGGATGCTGAGGCCAGCAGCTGGATTGATTTGTGTACTCGTCTTACAGTTGCTGCCGATAAATATTTCACTCAGGATCTCTGCCCTTCCAGGAAGAAAATCAGTAAATGTCTTTGCTGAGAAAATGGCACGGGAGCATTAGCTGGTCAGTGGGCACACCTCACTTCTCGACTCTACTGGGGGCTGAGATGGGCCTCTCTGACGGAGGCCTGCAGTGAAATGCATTTCCTCATACTTACCGCACGTGAAGCGCTTGCCGCATCACTGGATTTGCCAACCCTTTGGGTACCGGCTTAGCATCCGAGATGCAGTTAGGAACGACCTGGGGAAAATATCGCAGGGGCAGTTGAAAAAAAGATAGCCATTTTCATAAGAAAACATTGAATGCTTTTTGTTTATTAATCATTAAATGATTGGGCGTGAGACGGCGGGAGTGGGGGTGTTTTGACTGAATCAAGCACATTCTAGTTGGTTGTTGAAGAGAGTCTTTGCTTTCCAATTGGCGAAGGGGAGGCATAACTGGGCGTGTCAGACAACCAATAGCAGGTGAGTGGGGGAGAGGGGCAGGAAGTCATGTGGTGAGACCTCCTGGATATGACCAACCAGAGGTGGCCATCCTATCTGCCAGGGAGCCATGTTGTTATCAGTTAAACTCCCTCATGTGAAGGGAATGCACGGGTCATTTTTAGGGCTTTTGTTGTTTGTCACCAGGGTGCAGAATAAGTGTTAAGGCAAAGTTTAAAGAAAAACGGAAGGGCCGGCTGAATCAGCGATTTAAAAACTAATGAAAAAATACAATCTCCTAATTAAAGGCAAGAAGCTGTCCCTGTTTTGACATTTATAGTCTCCCTGTGTATTTTAGCCAGCAGTGTGACATCATCACCTGGTGACAAAGACAGCTGTCGATCTCTTCAAAGCAGTAAATGGCTGTCCTCAGTAAGTGGAAAATACTCACTTTGATCCTTCCTTCGTGTACAGGTAAAACAATTTTTGAAAAAAAAACAAACTACAGTCAGCTTCAAATTATTGGAAGAATGTTTGCTGTATTAAAAAGAGCCCGAACTCTAGCCGAGCTTAAAGAGGCTTAAAGTTCACTAGAGTGAGCGTTGAATTCATTAAATCTAGAATCATTTCTAAAAATGGATGATGGAGGGGTGGGTCACTATCTGTGTGGAGTTTGCACGTTCTCCCCGTGGCTATGTCAACTCCCTCTGGGTGCTCCGGTTTCCTCCCACAGTCAAATATGTGCAGGTTAGGTAGATTGGCCATGCTAAATTGCTCCGCTGTGTATCAGAGTGTGGGATTTTCACAGTAACTTCGTTGTAGTGTTAATGTAAGCCCACTTATGAAACTAATAAATAAAAACCTTAAATTTCCTCTTCGTGTCGGAGTGACTAGTAGGGTAGATAATGTAGTGTTATGGGGATAGGGCCTGGATGGGATTGTTGTAGGTGCAAGTTTGATGGGCCAAATGGCCTCTTTCAGCACAGTGGGGATTCAGCGATTCCACAAGGCTGTCAAATTACCTTAAAAGGTTCACTTGTGTCCATTGCAAAAGGGTAGCATGTGACTCCAGCCACATTATATATTTTACTTTTCTTCCCCAGCAAAACTACTTACTGGTAAAAATGTAATTACTATGCTGAAGATGATCGCTCCCATTTCTGCCAGATGAGGCGGTAGAATCTTATTTGTGCTGATAATATTTTTTTCCCTGGTTTACCTGCTTTGGGCTGCAGGTTTGGAAAAAAAAAGATTGGCCTCAATACTTCTGATCTCCGAGACGATCCGTTCAAAATTGGGAGAAAAAAAATCATGTCCTATTGGCAGCAAATTCATCAAAATGTCAATTTGAAATGTATCTGCAGTCTTTGAGTCTCCACTACGCACACCCGTGTATCCCATAAGAGCTTCAGCTGACATGCACCTGCACTGTGCACATCCCCGATCTAAAGTGGCTAAGTAAAGAATCATGGATGAGGTGTAGCTAATGTTATCTTAGCGCAAGTTTTGCTGTATAGTCTCTTTGGATACTGGTAATAGCTTTTCTCCACTGCCCCATCCCTCCCCAAAAATCCCTACCAACCCCCACCCCTGCTCTGTCAGAGTTATTCATTGTCAATTGTAAATGATGTGGAGATGACGGTGTTGGACTGGGGTGGGCACAGTAAGAAGTCTCACAACACCAGGTTAAAATCCAATAGGTTTATTTGGTATCACGCACTGTCGGAGCACTCCTGTTTCATCAACTGAGTCACCGAATGAAAGAACAGCATTCCGAAAGCTCTTAATACAAAGTAAACCTGCTGCTCTACTTTAATATGGTGTTGTGAGATTTTTTTTAATTGTCAATGATGCAATCATCCTAGAAATCAGTCTCCCTGGAGTCTCCGTATATAACTACCAGTAATACAGTTAAAGTTTTAAAGTTTACTTATTAATCACAAGTTAATGGGCTTACATTAACACTGCAATGAAGTTACTTTGGAAATTCCTGTGCCTGTTCGGGTACATTGAGGGAGATGATAGTAAGGAGTTGATTTCAAGCTGTGCATACCATTCCAAATGGATAAGAACAGAGGGGTTTTACAACTGTAATTATTCAATAAAATCTAATCCATCATGATTTATCAATAATGTGTGTTTACAGATAGAACTTGCCCATGCAGATTTAAAGAAAAACGCAAGACAAGGAATAAATATGTGCTAATTTTTTTTGACTTTAGTCATAGAACTGTTATGGCGTTCTACAGATTATTGAATGACTGATTCCTTCTGCAATTCTCGGGCTTACCGTTGCTGCTTCTCTTCATCCTAGGTGACACGATAGTTGATGAGAAAGACCAGGCTGCTTTTCAAAGACACCTTCATCCAAAGGTTGGGCCCTTTCCTTCAACCATCGCCTGCTGATAGGTTTCCGTTGTGACTACCCATTTCTGGGACACTCCCACCCGAGCTCGAACAAGGACTCAAAACGGACGAGGAAGAAATATTCCAAGAGTTCGAGGAGTCACGGGGATTCTGGGATCTGACAATATATGCCAGTCTGTCATTTCTTCATGGGATTATGTATATAGGAGGGGGAATCCGTGACCCGTATCCGTCGAGCTTTGCCACTCAGTTCTGTAATGTTCCTCACCAGAGGAGAATCAACCGTCTCTTAGATTCATTGCTGCGATCTTCTCGGACATATGTGAATGGACAGTTGATATTTTTGTAAAAGAGCGGGAGATGGGATTTCTTGGTCCAGTGAGATGAAACGGATTCGTCCTAAGATGCATCACTGCGGATTATTGAATGAGTTTTGCACTTTCCAGTGACGCTCTTTTTCACTTCTGGCGAGGTGCAAGGATCACGACACTCTCATCAACTTTTGAAAACGTGGAGACGCTTTAGCCTTTCACACAGTCATGGACTTTCCTTTTGTTATAGAGATAAATACATTATGGTAAATGTGTATAAACAGCAGTCTGCTTTTGACAGTAAATGCTTACCCGTATACATAAATCATATGGAAGTTATTGCAGGAATCTCTGATGCAACTGTACTGCTGGCATTAATTGAACAAATACAAACTATTTTAATAACTTCAGTGAAAATGTGCGCACTATCGGAATAACTAAATAACATCTTTTCATTTGGTTTAAATTGTTACATGGGGAGACAAGTCTGAAAGTGTTAGAATCCTTTTACATTATCAAAATAATATTAATAACACACACATGTTGTAACATCAGTTCTGCTTGTATGCAAGTTACCTCGCAGTTATGTTTATCACTGTAGCCTCATCTTTATTTGGAATAATTGGCGTTATGATTTTGATGTGATTAAATCCTTACAAATATTATTTAACAATGACAATTTTTGTGTCCTCTGCAAAGCAGCAGGAGATTCAGCACCCAAAAGGGAGGAAGATGTAAATCAGATGTTATCTCAGTGGCGCTGTACAATGTAGCACAGTTTCTGAAACTTTTTTTCATTTCGTTTCTGGACTTGTGTAAATCTTTGTTTTCAATGTAAACAGTAAATAAAATTCAAGTAGCAAAGGTGGAACTAATTTGGATCTTTAATAACAATGCACTTCAAAAAATAGATGGGGCACAGAAATTACTACCATCTCTACTGTGGCATGGTGGCACAGTGGTTAGCACTGCTGCCTCGCAGCGCCAGGGACCTGGGTTTGATTCCCGGATTGAGTGACTGTCTGTTTGGAGTCTGCACGTTTTCCCCGTGTCAGCGTAGATTTCCTCCCATAGTCACAAAGATGTGCATGATAGATGGATTGGTCATGCTTAGTGTTACAAGATGTGTGGGTTAGAGGGATTATTGGGGTCCACCATTGGCCAACAGCGGCATCTTCTGGTGGAATCTGGACCAGCGAACACTCTTGAGATTCGCTTTCTGTCCCAAGCAAGAATCCAGCCCCGTAAAGCTTCTAACATAGCCCAGAAAGACCGTTGGACGCAATGTATTTGAACAAGATTCCTCATCTCATTCTCAGGGCAAATATAAGTCCAATCAACCATGCAGACCAGCCTCCCATCCATTGACTCTGTTTACACTTCCCATTGCCTTGGAAAAGTAGCCAGCGTGATCATAACCATGCATCTGAACATTCTTTCTTTCACCTTCTACCATTAGAAAAACAGTACAAAAGTCTGACATCATATACCGACTCAAGAGCAACTTTTTCCCTGCTGCTGTCAAGCTTTTGAATGGACCTACCATATACTAAGCTGATCTTCCTCTACACCCTAGCTATGACTGTAACATCATATCCTGCACATTCTCCTTTCCTTCTCCCCCATGTACTCTGTGATCAGTATGCTGGGTCTGTATAGTGCTCAAGAAACAATACTTTTCATTGTTTTCGCCTCACTACAGGAAGGATGTAGAGGCTATTGAAAGGGTGCAGAGGAGATTTACAAGCATGTTCCCTGGATTGGGAGGCATGCCTTATGAGGATAGGTTGAGGGAGCTAGGTCTCTTTTCCCTGGAAAGACGAAGCTTGAGAGGCGACCTGATAGAGGTTTATAAAATGTTGAGAGGAATAGATAGGGTGGATTCTCGGAGGCTATTTCCCAGGGCTGAAATGGTCGCTATGAGAGGACACAGGTTTAAGGTGCTGGGGAGCAGGTACAGAGGAGATGTTAGGGGTAGGTTTTTCACTCAGAGGGTGGTGAGTAAGAGGAATCGGCTACCGTCGGTGGTGGTAGAGGCAAACTTGCTGGGGTCTTTTAAAAGATTTCTGGATGAGTATATTGGATTTAATGGGATTGGGTGTTACAGACAGTTCTATGGCCTGGTAGGTAGGGATATGATCAGCACAACTTGTGGGCCAAAGGGCCTGTTTGTATGGTAGTGTTCTATGTTCTATGTTTCCAATAATAAATCAAATGAAATGGGCAATAAAGATGATCTTGCCTGGTCCACCCACTGGCCAAGGCTGAGGAAAATAAATCTAAATAAAATCCTGGGGGGAGAGGTGGTGGGATGGTTGAGGTGAGGTGAGGGTGGGACATGGTGATGCAGAGAGGCACAATCAAGACTTCATTGATCTCTGTGAATTAATAAATAGATAAAAATCACAAAGGGAGGGAGACAGAGAAAAGTTGATGGAAATTAAATGCTTGGATCTTGCTCAGGTGGCAAAGCAAGTTAAAGATTTTCTCTCCCTCATTCAATTGTAGCTGATGAAATATTGAAGGAGTTTGATCCTGCGTGGTATAATTAGAATCTCACAGAATCTTATTTCTTGCTCACATGAACAAATATCAATCTCATTAATTTTGTCAACTATGAACGTAAGAGATGGCTAAATCAATTTGCACCCGTGATGTAATTTGGGCATTTTGAATTTAATTTGCCTGGTTGGGCAGGGGGAGGGGTGGGCAGCAATGGGGGAGAGTAAATATTCTCCGGTTCAAACACAAGATCGTGGTTGGCATAATTACCAAAACCTTGTAGAAATACTTAATTTTCAATTTATGTCATGAATAATCTGGATAGTCACACAAACAGACGAGGAACAGAAGGATACAAATGGTTGGCCTAGATAGGATAATATGATTGGCTCAGGCTTGGAGGGCCAAAGGGCCTGTTCCTGTGCCATTCTTTGTTTTTGCATATGGAGAAAGAATCTGCATTTTCCCAGGTTTACCTGGATGCTGCCCTGGATTAGAGTATATGAACTATAAGGAAAGGCTGGACAAACTAGGGTTGTTTTCTCTGGAGTGGTGGAGACTGAGGGGAGGCCTGATAAGATTTCTATAAAATGATGAGAGGCAGTGATAGGGTTGGCAAGTTAGAATCTTTTTCCCAAAGTTGAAATGCCTGATGCTAGGGGGCACGCACTTAAAATGAGAGGGGGAAAGTTCAGAGGAGATGTGAGAAACAAGTCTTTTATGGAGAGCAATAGCTGTCTGGAACATGCTGCCCCACGGTGGTGGTATAAGCAGGTCTGATAGGGGCAGTTAAGGGGCTTTTAGATAAGCACATGACAATGTAAGGTATAGAGGGATATGAACCAAGGGCAGATAGAAGGGATAGTTTAAATTGGTGTCATGTTTGGCACAACATTGTGGATCGAAGGGCCTGTTCGTTCCGTGTTATATTTATATAGCGCCTGCCATGAGCTCTGGACACCCCCAAAGCAATTTACAACCAATGAAGTTATTATTTAATCAGTGTAGTCATGGTTATAACAGAGGAAAACTTGAATTTCAGAGAATGTTATAGCATAGAAATAGTCTATAAATGCACACATGCAAACCTCGCCCCACCATCAGTTCAGTTCCCCCCATCTATTTTTTTTTCTGGCTTTATTTGTTAATCCAGCTTTCCCTTAAATGCACCAATGCTATTTATCATGACTATGCCATGTCTTACTGCAATCTTCATTCCCATTTCTCCACCCGATAAGTCTTTGAGCTCGGTAACGTATTATACCTGCGACGCAAAACTGCATATTTTTTGAACTTCTGAATTGCTGAACCAAATTCAGCTTGTCATTTCTCCCTCCATTTACCTTTGTGTCTCTCTAATCCTGACCAATCCTGCTGATGTCATAGAATTCTTACAGTATAGACCTCCTAGGGTGTGGACTTCACGGTGGCACAGTGGTTAGCGCTGCTATCTCAGCGCCAGGGACCTGGGTTCAATTCCTGGCTTGGGTCACTGTCTGTGTGGAGTCTGCACATTCTCCTCGTGTCTGCATGGGTTTTCTCCGTGTCTTTCAGTTTCTTCCCACATTCCAAAAGATATGCTGGTTAAGTGCATCGGCCATGCAAAAAAAACTCCCGGAGTGTGGCGACTTGGGGATTTTCACAGTTATTTCATTGTAGTGTTGATGTAAGTCTGCTTGAGACACTAATTAATAAACTTTAAAAACAATAGTGTCAGAAGAGGCCATTCAGCCCTTCATGTCTGCGCTAATTTTACCCTACCTTATCCCTGTAATGTCACACATTTATCCCACTAATCCCCCTAACTTGGATACTAAGGGGCAATTTAGCATGATGAGTCCACCTAACCTGCATATCTTTAAACTATTGGAGGAAACTGGAGCATCCAGAGGAAACCCGTGCACCATGTCCTGTACTATGGCACTCTTATTTCTCTCACTAGAAGGAAAAACCAGCAACTCTGCAGAGATAAAGTGCTTGAGGCCACAATTGACACGACAGCCGATTTATACAGAAAAAGAACTGCACTTATAGCAAGGAATGCTGTTGTTAGAGTCTGTGACAAAAACCTATCATATTTCACAGGTAGAAGATGACCTAATGCTCGAACAAGCAGTTTGATATGCTAGATAAACTTAGGAAGTAAAGTAGGGCCATTATCGTTGGAAATAACAAGGCTTCAGATGAGACAGGCCCAAAGGTAAAAGCCCCACCCACCCAACAGTCCATCAAATGGGAGCAGGGAAATCTTGCAGCAGCCATTTTAAACTCCCTCACCGTGACATTAAAATCAATGCAGGATTGTCCAGCAGGCGATACAGTTTCCAGTACAGGAAGACAGGACACTTCAAGTAGTTCTGTAAATCTAAGTATGCTATTAACAAAAAAAAGAGAATATTTCTGGAAAGCAGAAAAATCAGAAAATTGTGATTAAGGTAAGAAATGACAATTAGATTTCTTGAAAGGTGAAGGATCAAGAACTAAAATTTTTGTCAATTGGTTTAAAATTGGGTTTATTCTTTGATATATTGGAGCTGATGTTACAGTACTGACTCACCATTGAAATTAAAAAGTTAAGTTAAAATGTACATTTATTAATCACAAATAGGCTTACGTTACCACTACAAATGAAGTTACTGTGGAAATCCCTTAGTTGCCACACTCCAGTGCCTGTTTGGGAACACTGAGGAAAGATTTAGCATGGCCAATGCATGCCTTTCAGATTATGGGAGCACCCAGAGGAAATCATTGCAGGGAGAACATACAACCTCCACACAGACAGTGACCCAAACGAGGAATTGAACCCGGTTTCCTGGCACTATGAGGCAGCAGTGCTAATTACTGTGCCACCGCGCAGCCATATTGTGCCACCTTGCTACCCGAATCTGCAGCTCCAAACCAAAAATGAAAAAGAAACTGCCCAAAAACACCTGACCATTCCCGTAACTAATCACAGACTAGACACAAACAACCTCATTAAACCCACTTAAGTAGCAATAAAACAACTCATTGTAGCTAAGCCGGCAATGGTGACATCACTGAAATCGTGAGAACTGCAGAGGCCATGATTTAAAAAAAACTTCCTTAAACGTACACTAATGTCACGTGGTGTCACTCCGTATCACTAACCACCTGTCCAGCCAACTAAGCTAAACCCCTACATTTAGTCACCGACTGATAACATCCAAGGCCATGAAGGAACCAAAGGATGGTGAATCTTTGGAATTCTCTGCCTGTTGAAGTGGTGGAGGCTTCCTAGCTGAATATATTTAAGTCAAGAGTGGATAGGTTTTTGATTGACAAGGGAATTAAGGGTCACGGGGAGTAAGTGGGAAAGTGGTGCTGAGCCACTACAGATCAGCCATGATCTTATTGAATGGCGGAGCAGGCTCGAGGGGCTGGATGGCTTACTTCCGCTCCTATTTCTTATGTTCTTACGTTAACTGCATTCTTCATAGAATCCCTTGGTCACTTGGGAATAGCAAAATGTTGGACTTGTGCTCATTATGGCCCAGAATTTCAAAAGCAATTCAAGACCTCATATTGTCATGTGATACTTGTGCAATTAATAACCAAACAACAAGGAAATCTTTAACACTGTCTCGTTTCACAGATAGGATTTTGAACGGTGGAGGGGCTAAGGCTGATGTAATAGTCCGCATGGGAGAGAAAGATGTAGGAGCAAAGTGCAGGGGGGACATACGTAGGCAGTTCAGGGAGTTGGGGGCTCGGCTGAAGTGTAGGGCCTCCAGGGTGGCATTCTCTGGGCTGCTGCCGATGCCTGGGAATGACAGGGTTAGGAACAACGAAGTGCTCCAACTGAATGCGTGGTTGAGGGATTGGTGTAGGGTGGAGGGATTCAAATTCTTAGACCATTGGGAAGTCTTCAGGAGGGAGGGGCATCTCTACAAGAGGGATGGGGAACAGTTGTCTGGGAAGGGCACTCATATTTTAGCTGGGAGGTTAGCTGGAGATTTTCGGCAGGGTTTAAACTAATATGGAGGGGGGGGTGGGGAGATAGAGGGAACTTGGAGTGGGAGAGAGATGGGAGACAGGGTAACTCCGGAGAGTAGGAGGGAAGATCAGAGAGTGCCTGAGGGCCTTCAGTGCATGTGTTTTAATGCAAGGAGTGTGACTGGCAAAACAGATGAACTGAAGGCAATAATGTTCGAGAGGAAGTTAGAAGTGGTGGCAGTGACTAAGACGTGGCTAAAGGAAGGGCAGGACTGGCAATTGAATATTCTGGGGTATAAGTGTTTTAGGCATGATAGAGGTGGTTTGAGGAGAGGAGGGGGAGTGGCGTTATTAGTTAAAGATCACATCATACCAGTGCAGAAGGAGGGTGGTATGGCTGAGTTAGGAATTGAGTCGCTATGGGTGGAGTTGAGGAATAGGAAGGGAGAGGTTACTATGTTGGGTGTGTACTACAGACCGCCCAACAGTCTGCGTGCCGTGGAAGAAGGGATATGTAAGGAAATTTTAGATAAGTGTAAGAAGAATAGAGTAGTTGTAATGGGAGATTTCAATTTCCCTGGGGTAGATTGGAAGGTGCCGAGAGCTGAAGGTGCGGACGGGGAGGAATTTGTACAGTGTGTTTTAGAAGGGTCCTTGGAGCAGTATGTGGATAGCCCGACTAGAGAGGGGGCTATACTGGATCTGGTTCTGGGGAATGAGCCAGGGCAGGTGGTTGACGTTGTTGTAGGAGAGCATGTGTCTAATAGTGACCACAACTCTGTCTCCTTTAGGGTATTAATGGAAAAAGATGAAGTCTGCCCTAAGGGGAGGGTGTTAAACTGGGGGAGGGCTAGATATAGCCAGATTAGGCAGGATCTTAAGTATACCGACTGGGATAAGCTGTTCGAGGGTAGGTCGACGCTGCACATGTGGGAATCTTTCAAGAGAAAACTAAACTTTTTGCAGGATAGACACGTGCCGGTAAGGAGAAAGGATGGGAAGGGTAGGATTAGAGAACCGTGGGTTACTAGGCATGTTGAGGACTTGGTCAGGAAGAAGCGGGAGGCGTATGTTAGATCCAGGCAATTGGGGACAGAGGCAGTGCTGGAAAAATATAGAGAGTGTAGACGGGATCTTAAAAGGGGTGTCAGAAAGGCAAAAAGGGGCCACGAAATGGCTTTGGCAGGTAGGATTAAGGAAAATCCTAAGGCATTTTACTCCTATGTAAGGAGCAAAAGGATGGTTAGAGGCAAGATTGGACCTCTCAGGGACAGAGGAGGGGATCTATGCTTAGAGCCTGAGGGGATGGGGGAGATCCTGAATGAATACTTTGCGTCGGTATTCACGCGGGAGAGGGGCCTGATATCTGATGCCGGCTTTGAGGATTTTGAGGACCCGTTAAAGGAAATAATCATTACGAGGGAAGAAATGTTGGGGCTTTTAGGTAGCATAAAGACTTATAAAGCTCCAGGGCCTGATGGTATTTATCCCAGGCTGCTAAGGGAGGTGAGGGATGCATTGCTGGGCCTCTGACGCAAATCTTTATCTCTTCTTTGGACACAGGTGAGGTCCCAGAGGACTGGAGGATTGCAAATGTAGTACCGTTGTTTAAAAAGGGTCAGAGGGATAACCCAGGGCCGGTGAGCTTGACTTCAGTTATAGGTAAGCTAATGGAGAGGATCCTCAGGGATAGGATGTGTGAGCATCTGGAGCGCTGCGATCTGATCAGGGATATGAAGCATGGCTTCGTTAAGGGGAGGTCGTGCCTTATGAATCTAGTGGAATTTTTTGAAGAGGTGACAAAAACGGTTGATGAAGGACAAGCCGTTGATGTCGTCTACATGGATTTCAGTAAGGTGTTTGACAAGGTTCCCCATGGTAGGCTGATAAAAAAGGTGAAGGCGCATGGGATACAGGGCCAGGTATGTAGATGGGTTGAGAACTGGCTTGGGAGGAGGAGACAGCGGGTATTAGTGGAAGGCTCTTTTTCCAACTGGAGGTCAGTCACTAGTGGTGTGCCACAGGGCTCAGTACTAGGACCTCTTCTATTTGTGATTTATATAAATGACTTGGAAGAGGGGGTAGGTGGTGTGATCAGCAAATTTGCTGATGACACTAAGATACTTGGATTGGCGGGGACTGAGGAGCAGTGCCAGGCAATACAACAGGACATAGATAGGCTGGTAGATTGGGCAGATAGATGGCAAATGGAATTTAATCCGGATAAATGCGAGGTGATGCATTTTGGCCGGAATAATGTAGAGGGGAGTTATAGGATAAAAGGTAAAACTATCCGGAGTATAGAGACGCAGAGAGACCTGGGGGTGCAGGTTCACAAGTCTCTGAAGGTGTCAGTACAGGTGGAAAAGGTGATAAAGAAAGCGTATGGTATGTTAGCCTTCATAGGAAGGGGTATAGAATACAAGAGTAGGAGTTTGATGTTGCAAGTGTATAGAACGTTGGTTAGGCCTCACTTGGAGTACTGCGTCCAGTTCTGGTCGCCGTACTACCGGAAGGATGTGGAGTCCCTGGAGAGAGTGCAGAGGAGATTTACCAGGATGCTGCCTGGTATGGAAGGGCTGTCTTACGAGGAAAGGTTGAACGTACTGGGGTTGTTTTCCCTTGAAAGACGTCGGCTGAGAGGGGATCTATTAGAGGTATATAAGATTATGAGGGGTATAGATAGAGTAAATGGTGGTAAGCTTTTTCCACCATTAGATTCGGATAGAACGAGGGTTCACGGCCTTAGGGTGAGGGGGGCTATGTATAAGACTAATATTAGAGGGCATTTTTTCACACAAAGGGTAGTGGGGGTGTGGAATGCACTAATGAGTAAGGTGGTGGGAGCAGGCACGCTAGGGTTGTTTAAGGGTCTCTTGGACAGCCACATGAGCAGTCTGCAGATAGAGGGATACATGAGGACTGTTTAAATACTTTAATTGTTTCCACAGGCTATTCGGTCCACCTTGTTGACCAACAAGGTGCATGCATTCGGCAGGTCGTGCGAGGGCTGCTCCTGGAGGTTACTTCAGGAGTGGCCTAGTGCTTCACGTCGTTAGTGTATGCTTAAACTGGACCATCAGATGGGCAACATGACAGCTCAGAGACTATCGCTGTTGCTGTGCAGACACATGGATTTGGGCCTGTGTCTGCGGGAGTTTGCGCGTTCTCCCCGTGGTTGCGTGGGTTTTCTCCAGGTGCTCCGGTTTCCTCCCACATCCCAAAAATGTGCTCTTAGGCTGATTGGGTAACAAATTGTCCCTATATTGGTCTCTATGTGTCATTAAGACGTTAGGATGGCAGTGCGGGCTCGTTGGGCCGAAGGGCCTGTTTCCCGTGCTGTGTTGTTCTTTGTTCTTTGTTCTTTGTTCTTGATTCATGTGGACACGATGGGCCAAATGTCCTCCCCTGCGGCATAATAGTTCTGTGATTCTGTGAAAAGATTAGATCTAGATTGTTTAGATTCTAGAGGAAAGGAGTACACTATCACAATGAATTATTATTCAAGGTGATTAGAAGCTATCAGTCTCAGCACTATGACAGTCATTAGAGTATTAAAGAAGATCTTTTCAATGCAGGGCAAGATTGTTGTGGACAATGGCTCACAATTTATAGATAAAGAAATTTGCTGAATTAATCAAGTTACTAGTTCTCCTGTTGAGCCACAGGTCCTGGGCTTGAAGAGGTAGGTCCAAAGCCTCACTCAGCCTCATGGGACAGAGAATGGCTTGTTTCCATCCTGGTTCGGTGTGTTCTAAGATTATTGATAAGTCCAATGCATCATCTGCCGACACTTCCACACATGGAGCAAGGTGTGCTTTAAGGGTTGGGTTGAAGATTTGTAGGAAGGTTTGTGTGCCCCCTCTGATGCCTTGACTTTGTCTCTGCAGATTCTCTTTGGTGTCCATTGATGTATTTGATGCCTACCCCAATGAAATTCCTCTAATATGATGGGCTACAACTCACAAGCTAAGGTGCTGAATTGGGGGAAGGCTAACTACAGTCGAATTAGGCAGGAACTTAGGGAAACTGATTGGGAACGGTTGTTTGAGGGTAAGTCCACGCTAGGCATGTGGGACTCTTTCAAGGGAATACTGAAAATGTTGCAAGATAAGTAAGTGCCGGCCAAGAGGAAAGATGGGAAAGGTAGGATTAGAGAGCCGTGGATTACTAGGGATATTGAGGCATTGGTGAGGAAGAAAAGAGAAGCGTATGATAGGTCAAAGCAGCTGGGAACCGAGACAGCATTGAAGGAATATAGAGAGAGTAGGAGGGAGCTCAAACAGGGAGTTAGAAGGGCAAAAGGGGGCATGAAATGATTTTGGCAGATAGGATTAAGGAAAACCCAAAGGCTTTTTACTCCTATGTTAGGAATAAAAGGATGGTTAGAGGAAAAATCGGACCTCTTAGGGACAGAGGAGGGGAACTGTGCTTAGAGCCCGAGGGAATGGCGGAGATCCTGAATGAATACTTTGCGTCGGTATTCACGAAGGAGAGGAGCTTGTTGACAGCTCCTGTCTCTGAGGGAGCTGTGGACCAGTTGAGGGAAATATCCATACCGAGGGAGGAAGTGTCAGAGCTTCTAGGTACCATTAAAACTGATAAATCTCCAGGGCCTGATGGCATTTATCCCAGACTGTTTAGAGAGGTGCGAGGTGAAATTGCTGGGCCTCTGACGCAAATCTTTGTCTCTTCCTTGGACACAGGTGAGGTCTTAGAGAACTGGAGAATAGCTAATGTTGTACCGTTGTTTAAAAAGGGTGGTAGGAATAACCCCGGAAATTATAGGCCGGTGAGTTTGATGTCAGTGGTAGGGAAGCTGTTGGAGGGGATTCTTAGAGATAGGATGTATAGGCACTTAGAGCGTTGTGATCTGATTAGGGATATGCAGCATGGATTTGTTAAGGGGAGGTCGTGCCTTACAAATCTGGTAGAATTTTTTGAGGAGGTGACGAAAACGGTGGACGAAGGGCGAGCCGTTGATGTTGTCTATATGGATTTTAGTAAGGCGTTTGACAAAGTCCCTCATGGGAGGTTAGTCGAGAAGGTCAAGGCAAATGGGATACAAGGACAGGTAGCTAGATGGATAAGCAACTGGCTTGGTAATAGGAGACAGAGAGTATTAGCGGAAGGGTGTTTCTCTAGCTGGAGGTCGGTCACTAGTGGTGTGCCGCAGGGCTCGTTTCTGGGACCTCTTCTATTTGTAATATATATAAATGACTTGGAAGAGGGAGTAAGTGGAGTGATCAGCAAGTTTGCAGACGATACAAAGATGGCTGGACTTGCGGATAGTGAGGAGCATTGTCAGGTGATGCAGCAGGACATAGATAGGCTAGTAGCGTGGGCAGACAGATGGCAGATGGAATTCAATCCTGATAAATGTGAGGTGATGCATTTCGGGAGAAAAAATGTAGGGGGGAGGTATATGATAAAGGGTAGACCTATTAAGAGTATAGAAACACAGAGGGACCTGGGGGTGCAGGTGAACAAGTCTCTGAAGGTGGCAGAGCAAGTGGAGAAGGTTGTGAAGATAGCATATAGTATGCTAGCCTTTATAGGAAGGGGTATAGAGTACAAGAGCTGGCCTTTAATGTTGCAGTTGTATAAAACGCTGGTTAGACCTCATTTGGAATACTGTGTCCAGTTCTGGTCGCCTTACTACCGGAAGGACGTGGAGACTCTGGAAAGAGTGCAGAGGAGGTTTACCAGGATGCTGCCTGGTATGGAAGGTCTGAGTTACGAAGAGAGATTAGGCAAATTGGGACTGTTTTCCTTAGAAAGACGTAGACTTAGAGGAGATCTGATAGAGGTGTACAAGATTTTGAAGGGGATAGATAGAGTAAACAGGGCTAAGCTTTTTCCTAGGATGGACTCAAATAGCACGAGGGGTCACGGGCTTAGGGTGAGGGGGGTAAGGTATAATTTGGATGCTAGAGGGAGTTTTTTCACACAGAGGGTGGTGGGGGTATGGAATGCGCTACCAAGTAAAGTGGTGGAGGCAGGTACTCTGGAGATATTTAAGAAATACTTAGATGGGCACATGAACAGAATGGGAATGGAGGGGTATAGAAAACTGATTTAAAATAGGGATCATGAGCCTTGGGAGTCCCTGGGAAGTGTGTAAATAGATGATGATATTGATGTACTTGTTTTTATCCTACAGGTGCTTTGGTCCACCTTGTTGTCTAACAAGGGGCATACACGCGATGGGTCGTGAGAGGGCTGCTCTTGGATTTTTTTCGAGAGTATCCTAGTGCTTCACATCGTTAGTGTACGCTTGACCTGGACCATTTGATGGGCAACACGACAGCTCAGTGACTATCGCTGTGCTGTGCAGATACATGGATTTGGGCCTGTGTCTGTGGGAGTTTGCACATTCTCCCCGTGCTTGCGTGGGTTTTCTCCGGGATTTCCTCCCACATCCCAAAGATGTGCTCTTAGGCTAATTGGCAAAACAAATTCTCCCTAAATTGTCTCAAATTTGGTTTTTAATCCATAGATCTATAAACATGGACAGGGATCGCGTGTGGAAGTGGGAACATCGGGGTGGCGGCGCGGGCTCGTTGGGCCGAAGGGCCTGTTTCCCATGCTGTTTTGTTCTTTGTTCTTTGTTCTTTGTCTCCCATGAGTTAGTGGGGATGTTTGATCTCTTTAGGGATTCTTTGAGGACATCCCTAAATTGTTTCTATTGTTTCTGGGTGTCTCTTCCAAGATTATTGTCATAAAGTCATTGAGGCTTACAGCATGGAAACAGACCCTTCAGCCCAACTTGTCCATGCTGACCCTTTTTTAAAAACCCCTAAGTTGATCCTAATAGCCTGCATTTGCTCCATATCCCTCTATACCCATTGCACCCATGTAACTATCTAAATGCTTTTTAAGAGACAAAATTGTATCCGCCTCTACAACTACCTCTACCTGGATTCTCCTCCGGGAAATCTTCTTTTAGGAATCTGATTCTTGGAGTCTCCTGTTGGGAGTCTTCTCCTGCCATGGAGCTCTGAGTGCGAAATTTCTTTGGGTGTCAGGTGTCAGGTGTCAGGCATATGAACCAACATGTCCTGTCCAGTTTCCCAGCATCAATCACTCAATCACTTGGCTCGGTTTTTCAAAGGAAAAGGAAAATAGTTGTGTTACAAAGGGGAATGTAATCCTCCCTCTGAGAACTAACGCTCAGCCTTTCAAGGATAAATATCTCTCTTTCATAATCTTTTAAAAAGTACTTGAGAAATGATACAATCTGCTGACAGAAGCTTTTAATTGTTAAATCAAAAAATAACCGCCTAAGACTCTTTCCTTAAAAGAAACAAGTAACACTTTATTTTCTCACTAACAAAGAGATTAACAAGCTGAATAAAATGCTATTCTGATGGAATGCTGTTAAGATAATACAATTCCCACTTATTAACAAATAAAAAAGAATAGAACTTTTATATTCATTCTCCAAAACCCAGTCAGGTTTGCTTTCTTTCTGGAATTTTCTTTCTTCCTTGCTTCTGTTCTTGTGTCCTTCTCAGATGAAAAGGGGCTTTCTTTTCAAAAATGTAAAACATGATTTTTAGATTGGTTGAGAGTTGCCTGGTCTGTGTCTATCTGTCTAGCTGTTAGCTGTCACAGTCTGCTGGCAAGGGAGCCTTCCTGTTGTGGTTTCTGGCCTTTTGGGCCTGGGGAGCGGTGACCTTTATACTGTCAATGACATAGCAAAAATCGCACAACATGGTTGGTTTATAAGTTATCAAAACATTAAAATGCAAACCCGATTGGCTAATGTGATTCAAATGCTTATTTTAAATTGATTGGATAACATTCAAAGACATGTTCTGATTCAAATGCTAAAGCTCGTTACCGCAGCAATCCTGTTGTTTTGCCTCTCAAAACGATGTTTCAATCTGCACTGGATTCTTACACCTGCAGCTTCCCAGCACAAAAACAAAACTAAACTACCTTTTAAACAGGCAATTTTTATAACTCCTGGCATTTTATCAATATTTATAGTGTTAATAATTTTACAAACACTAACTTCATAACAGATGGAAATGGGTATGATCAGACATTGTCAGCAGCCATAGTTTTAATGTGCTGCTACATAGTTGAGTAAACATTTACTTAAACTCACCTTTTTGTGAGCAGCCTACAGTGATCCCTTTGAGAACCCCAAGTTAGGTCATATTTAGGTTTAATTTTCATGTCCTATTGCATCAAAGGAAACTCAACTCTGCATAATGTCCTCAAAGAAGCTTTAGGCTCCTTATTGGAAAATGGCAAGGACCCAGCACCTGATTTGGGCATGGGCCAAGGATACCTATTGTTTTGCCAACACCATCATGGCAGGTGGTGCATTTATGGTTTGTAATGAGTGTCCACTTGCTGCCCACCATGCTGGAGGTTTATGTGGCCCTTACTTACATTTTTTGGAACTTGTTTATGGTTCGTTGGCACTTTCGGCCAGTCCAGCAATTATTGCCCAAATCTAACATCAAGTAGGTAGTGGTGTGGTGGATTCTTGAACTGCTGCAGTCCAGGTGGTGTAGGCACATTCACAAAGCTGTTAGTGGAGGCGTTCCAGGATTTTGACCCAGCAACATTAAAAGAATGTCGATATGGTTCCAAGTCAGGATGGTGCATGGCTTGGAAGAGAACTTGCAGATGATGGTTTTCCCAGATGCCACACTTGTGCCCTATTTTATGGAGAGCACACAAGTTTGGAAGGTGCTGTTGAAGGAACCTTGGTGAGCTGTTGGAGTACTTATTATAGATTGGACACACAGCTGTCATTGTGTGTGGCAGTTGAGGGAGTGAGTGTTTAAGGGGGCAGATGGGGTGCCAATCAAGTGGGGCTGCTTTATCCTGGATGGTGTTGGGGCTGCACTTTTCCAGGAAAATGATGAGTATCTACTGCCCAGGAAACATCTCTGGCATCATGGAATTCCTGGATTTTATTCCTTTCTTGCTTGCTACAGTGATGCTGTTCTCATTCCATAATTCACCAATATATTCACAAATGACTACAATGTCTATAAGATTTTAGAAAAACTACAATTTTATTGTAGAAGTCTGAACGGAGAAAGAAAGAACTGAGCAATTGTGAAGCCCACATTGTGATGTACTTTTTTAATCTGTACACTGGTATTGCATTTTAGATCTTTGATATGCTGATAGGCTGAATAGATTTCTTATTTTTTTCAGAAATGCATCAAGCAATTTTTTAACCTGCATTCGCATCTCTCAGTTCCTCCCCTGAATTGTTCATCTAAGGATAAATCCCTTCCAAAGATGCACTTAAATACATCGGAATAAAATCCCATATAGAGCCTTTTGAGTATTCATTCAGTTGCTCTTTAGGTATTGGCAGTGAATGCTGCAACACAGTCAGGATCCTAAGTGTAGCTGTATGGTAATTAGATTAAAATAGGGACTGTATTTGAATGGACTTCTAAACACATTGACATAGAGTAAGAGAGAAGGAGATTGTTTGCTCTGTGCAATTAGTTGCTACGTATATAGAAAGTGAGAAGTTAAGATATTCAAGATGGTGCTGGAACAAGGCAACTTCATGCAAGCTGTGCCCAGCACACCTTCTAATTCTATCTTTCACTTTGATTCTATGCTTCTAAAATTTCATTCTAACTCCTTAAAACTTTCTTTAAACTGATTTTTCTCTACACTCTAGCTACGACTGTAACACTACATTTTACACTCTTTCTGACTCTTAGTAGTGTAGATGAGCAGAGAGACCTCGGTATACAGGTGCATAGATCTCTGAAAGTTGGTGCTCAAGTTGATAAGGTTGTTAAGAAGGTGTACAATGTGTCAGCATTTATTGGTAGAGGGATTGAATTTCGGAACCGAGATGTCATGTTACAACTGTACAAAACTCTGGTGTGGTCGCACTCAGAGTATTGTGTACAGTTTTGGTCGCCACATTATAAGAAAGATGTGGAGGCATTGGAAAGGGTGCAGAGGAGGTTTACCAGGATGTTGCCTGGCATGGTGAGTAGGTCTTATGAGGAAAGGCTAAGGGACTTGATGTTATTTTCATTAGAGAGAAGAAGGCTAAGAGGTGACTTAATTGAGACATATAAGATGATCAGAGAGTTAGATAGGGTGGATAGTGAGACCCTTTTTCCTCGGACGGAGATGGATAACACGAGCAGACATAGCTTTAAATTAAAAGGTGGTAATTATAGGACAGATGCTAGAGGTGGGTTCTTTACTCAGAGGGTAGTAAGGGCGTGGAATGCCCTGCCTGCAGCAGTTGAGGACTCGTCAAGTTTAAGGACGTTCAAATAGTCAGTGGATAGGCATATGGAAAGCATTGGAATTAGTTTAGGATAGAGGGTCATAAAATTGGTTACATTGGTTGGCGCAACATCGAGGGCCGAAGGGCCTATACTGTGCTGTAATGTTCTATGTTCTATATTCCTTCTTTATGAACAGCATACTTTGTTTCTATAGCATGCAAGAAACAATACTTTTCACTATGAACTAATACATGTGACAATAATAAATCAAACCACATCAAATCAATTCAAATCAAATCAAATCAACATTCAAGCTGTGAGAACCTAAAAAGATGTGTTTTGCACTATATGACAGTATCACTGTAATCATAAGTCACATTGATCCACGACTGTTATCTCTGTATATTGTTCCCCCAGCCAACAATCACACAATATCAAAGCTTGATATGGCTCCTGCTCTGCTCAAGACTATTTGTTCTCAATGAACAGTATTCTTTGTCTGTATGGCACGCAAGGAACAATACTTTTCACTATGTTAATATATGTGACAATAATAAATCAAATCAAATCAAATCAAATCAATAAGATGTCTGTGCCACACTATAAAACGCGAGCTTCGATCTGATTAAATTGGACTTTGCTTCAGGCCAGTATTACGAACGGGGCCAGGACCACTCGAGCCCCAGTCCAGCCATCGCTGCCAGGGTCCCTGATGGGTAGAAGGGTGTGAGAGCCATTGCTTCTTTTCATTTCTTTTGTATTTCTTTCATATCATTCACTCTCTTGTAACAAACAGTTATAATCATATAGAGATTATAATTCTAGCATGTCTCTTCAACATTCTCCAGACCATTAAAAGAACAAAACAGAACATTATGATCTGAAATGCACTAAGTGGGTGGCTCAGTGGTTAGCACTGCTCCAGGGACCTGGATTCGATTCCCGGCTTGGGTCACTGTCTGTGTGGAGTTTGCACATTCTCCCCGTGTCTGCATGGGTTTCCTCTGGGTGCTCTGGTCCCTCCCACATTCCAAAGATATTTGTGTTAGGTTGATTGGCCATGCTAAGTTTTTTGATTTGATTTATTATTGTCACATGTATTAACATACAGTGAAAAATATTGTTTCTTGTGCACTATATAGACAAAAGTTCATGAAGAAGGAAATGAGACAGTGCAGAATGTAATGTTACAGTCATAGATAGAGTGTAGAGAAAGATCAGCTTAATGCAAGGTAGGTCCATTCAAAAGTCTACAGCAGCAGGAAAGAAGCTGTTCTTGAGTTGGTTGGTACGTAACCTCAGACTTTTGTATTCTTTTCCCAATGGAAGAGGGTGGAAGAGAGAACGTCTGGGATGTATGAAGTTTTTAATTATATTGGTTGCCTCGCTGAGGCAGGGAAGTGTAGACAGAATCAATAGATGGGAGACTTGCCCATGGTGTCTTGGGATGTGTAAGTTAGAGGGATTAGCGGGATTAATGTGTGGGGTTGTGGTACAGGGCCTGAAGTGGGATTGTAGTTGATGCAGACTTGATGGGCTGAATGGTGGGCAGACTTGACGGGCTGAATGATTCTTTGAAAGGCTGGGGAAGATTCATCAGTGACTTTCACAAGGGAAGGAGCTGGACAAATACGAGCCTGGATTCTTTGCTAATTGGGCGAGCAGCTATGATATCCATCCCTGCCCTCTGTCAGGTCCTGGTAGCGATTTCTCACTGGTTGCTCTATTAACTGGCAACCAACGTGAAACATGCATTGGGAGACACTCAGTGCTGCTGGGGGAGAGGAGGAGGGGTGTGTAGCCAGAGAGTGGACACTGAGGCGAGTGAGGGTGGGAGCAGTCAGTTTCACACAACTTCCTGCAGGCTGATAACTGCTGTGGCAAACCCCCAACGAGCAGCAATGTTATTAATGGACATTTTCCACACAAAAAGTGCCCCAAACTATCAGCACTGACTGCAATGCTCCTTAATCACCAAACTTCAAACACCTTTGGGCCTTTTATGCCACCCTGCATCAAGAATGGTGTAAAAACATGAAGGTTGCTTGGCTGATTTGCCCATATGCCAAAAGTAGAAGTGCACGCTACTAAAAATCCCAATTTAATTGGCTAAAATTGAAATGCTCATTGTCATGTGAATGGATTTCCAACTTCCCTATGGGTCTGCTGACTTGGCTAGCACAGTGGCACAGTGGTTAGGACTGCTGCCCCACAGATCCAAGGACTCGGGTTCAATCCTGGCCTTGGTGACTCTCTGTGTGGTGTTTGCACGCTCTCCCCATGTCTGCGTTCTGGGTGCTCCGGTTTTCCCTCATGTTCCAAAAATGTGCAGGTTAGGTGGATTGGCTGTGGATCAATGCACAGGGTTACTGGCATAGGATGGAGATTGGGCCTAGGTAGAGTGCTCACTCAGTGAGTTGTCTAGACTCGATGGGCTGAATGGCCTGTTCTGCACTGTAGGGATTCTATATGGTGTGTGGTCACTGTGATGTCGGGACTCCTACCCAACAGTATATCACGTGACTTCACATTTGTTCAGGTTAGCTGGGCATCTGACCCCATGAGGTAAAATTCGGGCCTTGAGAAAGGAGCAGTTGCTGGGCTCGGGAGAACGAGTAAGATAGCAGGGCTAGTTGGAGTTGGCATAGTGATCAAGGGCTGAATGGCCTCCTTTTGTGTTGTAGAATTTCGTTTGAACTCATCACCCGTTACCCAGGATAACTTTCATCCAACATAAAACTGTTTTTAGACAAAGATTTTGTGATGACAAATGATGGGGAGTGGGGAGGGAGAATCAATAAGATGAACAACTAAAAATCAGTTGTCTGCCATACTTACACATGTTGTGTAGACATTTTGGTAACTTGAATTATTATAACATGATCCCAGTTTCCCATCCAAAGTAAATATGCCAATCAAATATTGGGCAGCAGTTAGAATTCAACCATCTAAGTGACATTCTCGTTGAACCTTTCCAGAACTGTCATGGAAGAGACAAATTATTTTGTGTGTTGTCATCGTACAGGGTCTGCAAATTGAAAGACAATGCGTAGCTCTCCTCAGGTGAGTCCTTACACTATCCATTTTAGTGCAATCCATTTCTCACCTTTGTTGATTCTGTCTCCAGCTTCGTCAATATTCAGCTAATGGAGAGGAACAGTCAGAACTAAAATCAACTGTCAATACAACTCAGGGTGAGAATAACTGGAGAACGTTCTTTAAACATAGTCAAGTGTCCGCTCTTATTTTCTACAAAAAAAAGAAGGATGACTTGCATTTCGATAGCACCTGTCATAAGCTCAATCAGAACACCCCAAAGAGCTTTACAGCCAATGAATGAAGTACATTTTGAAGTTAAGTTGTCATCATAGTTTTGGACATGGCAGCCATTTTGTGCACAGCAAGCTCCCACAAATAGCAACGTGAGAATGACCACATAATCTGTTTTGGTGATTGCAATAAATCGAGAGTGACTTGATGTAGCTCAAAGTAACAGAAGCTTTATTGCCAATGATAAGTAAATACTTACAACTAAAGGGTTAGGCAGAATGGTTGTGCGACTGGACAACGTTCCTC